>OX101815.2:17296965-17904752 GCA_944452925.2 Chrysolina oricalcia
AGACGTTTTGTTTTTGTTATTTATTGCGGGAGTTTTCCCTTTATTTACAATTATAGGATTATCCCGCATAAATTTGGCCACAAATGTTGAATTCGACTCTGTAGTTTGTGAAAAACTCTCATTATTTTTTCCATTTTCGGACGAAACGAACGACATGGTGGTCGATAAATAAATGTAGAAAAGTGAATTCTTTGAGGTTTGTATTAATCTCAAGTGTAAACTGATTTGAACAAGTGTTATCGTGTGTATTTTGAATTTTTTCCATCTAATCAAATTTCGACTTAATGAGAAAATGCTTAAGAATAATCAGTAGATACTTCTAAGTATCATCATTTATTTATTAGCACACAATTCAGTATTTACTTAGTGCTGATGCTCATACTTATAAGTAAGCACTTATTAGTAAATACTGACTTTTATTAATACCACTCACTATATCTTCGAAATTCGTTGAAATGCATTATTTTAGCTCCATGATTACTAATTTTTCTCTGTGGAAGAGTATTTTGGATATAACTAGTCAGTGGCAGTAAGTAGATGTTTGTTTATTTTATAGTTGAAATGAAATTGTATAGGAGTAGTAAGGGCAAAATCTTTGAATCAGGTAAAAAATTCACAAGTCAACATAAGAAACATATTAGGATGAAACTCAGTTATAAAAAGCAAAAACTCATCATAGGTAATATCCCCAGACCATGACAAATAGCCGACTATTGTTTTCTTCATAATTATATCGAGAGAACCTTGTATCTTGACAATTTGATGAAGCCATATGAAGATTAATAATCTGATTGATTCATGAGAGCCTTTTAGCCTTAGATTATAGAAAGAGGAGATAGAACATGTATCGATGAAAAGATGCGAATCAGCTGCCACTTTCGCTTCGTTGGGTTTGATGAGAGGGGGGACTAAACAGGGGCGGATTTGCATTTAGGATAAGAAACGCCATTCTTTACCTATTCATTAATGTAAATGTTTCACTATATACGTATTTTGCAGCAATTTTCTTATACTTATAATTTGAAATAAACTTGCGGGAAAAAAAATATACCAAAATAACTGAAATAGTTCATTTCAATAATAACTAATATTCATTCACTAAAAACTATGAATTTATAACTATGAACCCACACATATTTTCAAATATATAACTACTGACTATATACTAAAAACCAGAGAATAAGGTAATTTTGTTATAAACCGTCCTTTTGCTATTGCTTTTGTCTAATAAAGTTTTATTATAATAGTGAATTCTGATATTAATATAATTTTATTAAATTCGTGAGATGTGAATCCAAAACAGTTTATTCCTCAAAATGGCGTGTCAAATTTTTTAAACAGATTTTTATGTAAAAAATTATGTAATACTTGTATGAGTAACTTTTCGATGTTAATGTATTCTTTTTTGCTTATGTTATGGTGTAAAAGTTTTTCTGTAGTCCTGCATATCACGATTACATCCTCTGAGGGATACTTTAGAGAATTCGGTCTATCTTTTTGGTTGATAAACGATATCAAATAATTAGTTTTATCACCAACAAGACCATCAATGCATTCTTCACATTTTACATTTTTCATGATTTTTTTCTTCTTTATATGCAAACAAATTTGTAGACAACTTTTGAGTAAATTTGTCAACATGTTTTAACATGTTTTCTTCTTCTTCAACGATCCTTTCCTTGCCACATGATTTATTAGTTACATCACAGGGTTTCATGACAGCAACCATTTCTAACGATATAGTTACCCATGAAAGAATCCCTTAATTCCAAATGTAGCATGATTTTTTTAAATGCTGTTTTGAACTGTTTGGCTGTAGGATTATTGTTATAACCTCCCATAGATCTCAAAAACACTCAAAAATGGGACAAAACCCAAACCGATCTGAAACATGCTCTGAACACGTCTTATTTCATTGGACAATCTGCGCAACCCCCAACTGCTATCTGTCTTTCTCAGTTTTGGGAAAACTATATACCTATAAAGAACTCATTTCAACAATTCACAACAGTAAATTGATTTTAAAACCTAACATACTAAAATTACATCATTTCATTAGATGGCATTTTCGAAAATTACAGAATTCGGTCCAGTCTTCATCTCTCTAATTCAACAGGGGAATTCAGAAATGGCCCGAACCGAGCCGAAAAACGCCGAAAACGTCGTCGCCAAGCCATTTCAGATCGGTTGGAGGGAGCCTCAAGCAAATTGTTGAATTTATTGGTGGACTTGATGGGTGGGGATAAAGGGGAAAATGGTTAGTGTGCGCACTGGTCTATGTTACATCTCCTCTTTCTATAATCTAAGCTTTTAGCTCTATAAAGTTATTCTATGATTATTTTTTTCGTATGATTTTCAACCAATCAGAATGTCCAATTTAGTTGAGTTACCTCGTATAATTTCGATAATACCTGATTATACATAGAATAGCTCCACCAATCGAAAATTTTAAAATAATTTCATTTTCATAGTAACCATATCGACATCAATATACAACAAACAGAACTGTCAAATTGTGACGTTTATCAAAAATTGTTCAAAAATGAGTCGATTCGGAGATTTATCATCAAATGCAATAGACGAAAGTATACAAAATACTGAGCCTCATAATACAGTGAAAACAAAAAAGTACGTATGGAAACAATTTCTTACGTTTTGCAGTGAAAGAAACTATGTGCTAAATGAATCAATTTCCACTGAAATGATAGCGTCCATTTTGAAAGATTGGGCTTTCAATATGCGAAAATGTAATGGAGAAAATTATAAAGAAATTGTGGTTAAAACGATGTGGAACATTACGGCAAAACAAGTACAAGAAAAATATATGAACGAGTTTAATAGAGTAATTGATCCATTCTCTAGTCCCATATTTTTAGCCGCACGAAACGCAAGAAATTCAAAAAGAAGGGAACTTCAAATGTTACCGGACAAGAGAAAGGTTAGTGCATCAGCATTTAAAGATAACGAGTACATAGCAATGATAGAAGCGTGGGATGAAAATACACCGGAAGGATTACAAATAAAATTTTTCTTAATTGCTTCTGTAGAACTTGCGTGGAGAGGAAATGAAGGAGCGTCATGTTTGACTCATTATTTTCAAAAAGAAACTGAAAATGATGATACTCCAACTGGTAGAATACAATATAATCCTATTTTTACCAAAACCACACAGGGAGGAGCAAACCCATGTGCTAATAATAAATGGCTTATACCTAACCATAATGAAGTAAGTTGTTGTCCAGTGAGACTTCTAGATAAGCTAATGATGAAAAGAAGCGAAAACATCAATATTAAAACAGATAGGTTATTTCTGACAGTAAATTCCAATTGGAGAAAAGAAAAAACCCTTGGCTGGTACAAAAATATGCCAATTGGAGTGCATGAAATTAGTAAATGGACCAAAAAGTCTGCAGAATTGGCAAATTTGAATATGACAAATAAAATATTTTCAAATCATTCTCAGCGAGCCACTGCTGTTTCACAATTGGCAAAAGCAGATGTATCGGAACAAGAACTTATTAAAATAACAGGACATGGTATTAGCAATTCTATCAAACCCTACCTACAGATAGATGAACAACATCACCAAAACATAATAAATAAGATGAGATCCAATTTTAAAAACGCTGCAGGTTCAAGTAATAACACCTCCAGTATTTCTAGCACTTCAATGAGCAGTGGCCACGTTTCCTGCGCCGAAAATAACTCAGTTAAAAAACGTAGTATATAATAATTGTAACTTTCATTGCACCAATTTGTGTTTAAATTAATAAATTGCTTACTTATATATTTACTTAATTTACTCAAAAAATAATCGTATGAAATACAGTACTTCAAAATAAATACGGTTATACATCACAAACTTCCTGCATAATTATAAATCGTGTCAGTTTGACAGAATAATATTTAAACTGTCAAACTGACACTCTTTATAATTATGCAACAAGTTATCGATGTATAACCTGATTATTTTGAAGTACTTATAGTATTACTACTGATTATATTATTAATGTTCATACGGTCGAATTGAATCAATCAATTTCAATCAAGTAAAAAATATACGAGGGAATATAAGAAACATATTAGAATGATGAAACTCAGTTATAAAAATAAAAAAATAAAAAAAATATTGTAGATGATATCCCCAAGACCATGACAATCAGCCAATTAATTTCTTCGTAATTCTATGGATAGAACCTTGTATTTTGACAATTTGATGAGGCCATATGAACATTATAAATATGAATAATTCCTGAGAGCTTAAGCTTGAGGAAGTTATTCTATGATTATATAATTAATGTTCACACGGGCGAATTGAATTGTCTCAAAATACGAATTACTTGTAACGAATTAAGGAAATAATAGTCTCTGTTCGTCATGGTCGAGTGATATTCAGATAGATTATTTCATGAATAGCATAAAACCATTCATTTCCTCGTTCATAAAGGTTTCAAAAAGACTTACATTGTCTACAGATAGACTCTTCACTCGTTTTGGTAATTTCTCCGGCGGATATGCATATATGTTCGTTGAAAGGGGTGGCGGAAATTTGATCGAAAACAAAATGATCGAAAAACATTTGATGGAAGTCTTTTAATCGAAAAACAAAAGATAGAACGAACTTTTAATACAAAATACATTTGATCTAATTTTTTATGATAGAATACCTTTGATCGAATTCATTTTGATAGAAAATACAATTGATAGAGAATATGTTTGATAGGAACTTAAATGATAGTTGTGGAATCATCTGCGACTGAAGGTTGGAATTTAGTCGCTATTTTCCATCTTACAAGATAACCTCTCTTGGAAGGGATTCATGTTTTAAAGAGAAACATTCTCAATTGAAAGAATACACAACTCCTCTGGAAATGGAAAAACCCTACGATAAAATTGAAGTTACTTTTTTGTAATATCTAACAGAAAACATATTACAAAAAAGTAATTTCAATTTTATCGTAGGGTTTTTCCATTTTCATAGGAGTCATGTATTGATTCAATTTTTAATTTAGAATGTTTCTCTTTAAAACATGAATCCCTTCCAAGAGAAGTTATCTTGTACGATGGAAAATAGCGACTAAATTCCAACTTTCAGTCGCAGATGATTCCACAACTGACTTTATGAACATCCTGTTCATATTCTCAATGAAATTAACATGCCATACCCGAGACAGGTTTTATGTCAGAAAATATTTTCAAAGTTTCACCGCACAAAAAATAGTCCAACAATTCCTCATTACAGTTGAAATTGCTTCTGAAGAGTATGTTTTCCAATTCTTCCGACCTCCCTGATGATCGTAGAAGAGTGAAATAGATTTTTGTCGACTAAAATGTATTGGAGTCCTGCGAAAGAGATGCAATTCACGCATCAATGGAATGAGCGATTTTCTGTGAGTGATACTTCTGAATAACATTCTCCCTTATCTCATTCATAGATAAGAATCTCCAATGGAAACTGGACATTCAATGAATAATCAACTATCTGAATGAAAATGCAAATTTTCACTTTCAGATTTTTTCTCTCAATTTATATAGGGTCTTTCTCAATATCTATCAGATGTAGTTCAATGTCCAGCGTGGCTTTAGCCGGGGAAGTAGTTGTTTTCTGTTAGATATTACAAAAAAGTTACATCAATTTTATCGTAGGGTTTTTCCATTTCCAGAGGAGTCGTGTATTTTTTCAATTGAGAATGTTTCTCTTTAAAACAGTCAAATGCTTTTGACAGATCACAAAATACTGCAGCGCTCGCTGTTTTCGAATTCATATTTGAATATACATTCTCCAAAAAGTGATAAATAGCATCTCCAGTACTTTTGCTAGGTTGAAAACCAAATTTCTGAGGAGGTATAATTTTGTGGGGAGTCCATCAATCTATTTTTCACCAATTTTTCGAATTTTTTTCCCCAAAGGAATTAACGACATTGGTCAGAAATTGGATGAATCGGTGGACCCTCATGAAGAGTGAACACTATAATGAATTTTAGTAAATCTGGGAAAATTTCTTTGGTAAAAGAATAATTATTAAGGTGGACCAGCCACTCGAAAACGAAAAACAACAAATTTTGGAAGATTTTATATAGTGCGGCTTTTTGGAATGATAAATAAACCAAAACAATATACTGTGATATCATCTACTCCTTTATTGACTACACCTTAATTTTACATGGTTATGACTATTTTCATACATTAATGAAATGCTGATAATTTAATTTAACTTACATTTATTATACATACGCTTTGTCGATAAGAAATTACTCTTCGATAATGAAGCATATTTCGATTGATTGATTGATTGAATTCAGATTTGAATACACATTATTTAAGAAATGAAAAATAGCATCTCCAGTACCTACTTTTGCTAGGTTGAAAACCAAATTGCTGAGGATGTATAATTTTGTGGAGAGTCCATCAATCTATTTTTCACCAATTTTTCGAATTATTTTCCCAAAGTTGGAATTACCGAGATTGGTAGGAAATTGGATGAATCGATGGACCCTTATGAAGAGTGATCACTATAATGGTTTTTAAGAAATCTGGGAAAATTCCTTTGGTAAAAGAATAATTAATAAGGTGGACCATCCATTTAAAAACGAAAAACAAGAAATTTTGGAAGATTTTTATATAGTGCGGCTTTTTTATAACCCCCCCCCCCCCCCCGCCTGTTGAGTTTTGAACGGTTTCACGTAGAAACATAAAACAAAACCCATTTTGAATGGTATAACTGATACTACTTTTTGGAATAAATGACTTTGTGGTTACCCAATGAGGGAACAAACCAATTTAAAAATTTCAAATGGCATGAGAAGTCAAATTTCAACCATATAATTTAATTCGAATTTTGTTGATATGTATTTTCATAATTTCGAACTCTTCGCCTTTCTAAATTTTTAAGTTGATGTGCCACCAGCGCCATCTGTCGAGTAATTGTAATGTATCTTCTCCCAAAAAGTGGTATCGGTTATACTTTTCAAAATATTTTTTGTCTCACTGGTCCACATCAAACCGTTCAAATTTATCGAGATAAGGGTGATTCAGGATCTGAACTATCACTTGGTATTTCGAGTGCATATGTAAAAAAATATCGAATGAAATTCGAAAAATTGTAGATGTTTGAAAAGAGAATTGAATTCTTCTTCAACGATGACCTCCCCCCTGCTATTTTGAATTTTTAAATTGACGTTAAAATTAATGGTTTTTATTTTATGTTCATACGTCAAACCGTTCAAAAGTTAACAGGGGCAGGGGCTAAAAATTCGCATTGTAGAAATATTTTCAGTACCACTGGAAGTTTTGTTTTTTACTTGATTTATTACATCCAATAATTCCTTGAGATTTGTGTATTGTGAAAAAAATGAATGTGGTTTGCCCTATAGCAGCTGTTCGTATTCGTCCCCTCGAACCGAGGAAAATCATTATACCATCGCCGTTGAACATTTCATCACACATTCTGATTCTGTACTAATAGCCCTACATTGATTTTAAATTGATTACTTTATTTTTTCAGATTCGCCTATCGCTTGTAACTTCAAGGCAGTTTTTCAGTTTCGGTAAGTTTATCAAATTCCACAAATATTTCCAACAATAAGATTAATTCTCGATTATTCAATTATATCAATTCGCAAACTGTTGAAAAATTACGTTAATAATTCAAAAGTGAAAATTTAAATTTTTTCCAGCCAAAACGAAGTCCACCTTCCTCCAAACAACCAGATATTTTCCTCTATTCTACCCTTCTATGATTTCTGAACAAACGACTTTTCAAATATTTAGTTTTAGTTTCAATAACCTTTCTATCCAGTTACTTATTCAGTAAACATCCTAAAATCCTTCTGGGATTTTTGCGATTACAAGATGGGAGATCTAATATCTTTCTTGTTTTTTCATTAGCTTCTAAATTCATAGGATTTTTCCTGCGAAAAACAGCTCCTATTACCAGAGGTACAGCCAAAATGGTTGGCTGGAATTTCTAGTTAGTAAGGGTGAGTTGTTCGAAGTCATTCAGAAAACTTCTTTCTAGGCTCAGCTCAGTACCAGTAGAACCCGCCTCGGCTGTGATTTTCAGTAAGACAATAGTTCTGTCAACGAAAGAATAGTTACCCTCAAAAGTATTGATATGTGATACCGTTACAAGCAGATATTGCCTAAAATGTGACAGGTTTCAACTCGGATCTTGAACTATTTTCCACAATTCGAATAGGAAATATAATCTACATGGTACACAAGCCAATAGTGTCCCTATGAAAATAAAAACAGAACTGAACTCATCATCGCAGTATTCTCTCTCCTCAACCAATTTATTGTCGGTTTGGTATGAAGAAAACGAAAATCTCTAATTCAAAAAGGTTTCAAATATTTTTTGATATTGGGTACAGAAAATTTCATTAAAACTGTGTATGTTTCATTAGGTAATCGGTATTGAAACAATCTTAATTTTAAAGTAGTCATTAGATATGCGGCAATATTTGATTCCACAAACCCATCATATAATTATAGGCATCTTTGAATAGTTTAGATGAATAGCTGCTTCAAGTCTTTGTATTGAATTGAAACCTGTTTGGGATTGTATGGAATAAATCTCAATTTTTTCCTTTGAAAACTAAATTGAATATTACAAATCATACGTTACGTAGTTGAAAGCAACTATCATCATTCAATAGAACTATTCACAAAGATAAAAAATCACAGTTCTCACAGGTAGCGCAATAGACTTGCTACAAAAGATTCGATCAAAATCAACACCGCATTATACTTTGAAAAGCAATGGATTTAATAACTCTATCCTGATTACTAGGATGAGTATTGGGAATTCTATCTGAGATCTTCACGTATATTCAACAATGCAATAACGTGCTTGTCATCGTCCAACAATAATACATCGATATAAGCTGATGAACTTTGGATAATGTATTTAAATGAATTATTATTAATTATAGTGTACTATTCCTATTAATTATTAATAATTATTGTAACTTGCACTTTCCCTACATAACTTCAGCACAGGCGTCTATAGAGGTTTCATCTTACTGAGATTACTGAGTAATTTCAACCCATTTAAAGCCAATGTTGCGTATACGCAACAGCATACTCTCATAGTCTTTCCTCATCTAATTTTGGAATGCATCGAGATTTTTTTACTTGTGTATGTATATATATATATATGTATATAATGTATTGAATTCCTTTATTGTTTTAAAGATTTCCTACCTATTATAAAAAATGATGTGCAAAATCACTAATTTTGAGCGTAGAAAACTCTTGTTTTTCAATATTCTGTAATAAATAGTGCACTTCGAGCTATGGCAAATCTAATGCCATGATGATTTTGAATGAGGTCACTGCCCATTCCATTTTTTAAATTAGAGAATCTAATAATTTGTGGGGTAAACAAACCTGTTGCGTATACGCATCACTGGCATAATCACAGTAACTTAGTTTTTGAGTTGTTTTCTAGTGTTCGTGGAAAAAAAGAAACATTAGCAAAATGGAAAGTATGAGAATACTCACATAAGATTACACTTAAACCAAATGAACGTGCAGATATTAGAAGGCCAAACACCACTTGAATTATGTTACAAATTTTTCATTACATAATACTTCACTATTCATTAATATATGCATGGGACAATAATCTACAGAGGAATCTTCATGAAAACTGATGGTGATTTCAGATATCAGAGAATCAAAGATATTCATTTCCATCAGATATACCCAATGAAAATTGTATTAAAAAGAGCTTAAGAACAAAGTCATTAGTCCAATATTTTCCTGTGAATCTATGGAAGAACAGCGAATTGACAATATTGCACGAGCTATCCGTGATCGTTGTTTTGCTATCAGGTTGGTAATAAATTTTGTTTTTAAATGTTTGAAACATTGAGTCAAGACAGTGATATGTGTCAACACTGTCAAGTATCAAATACATTTTTTTATTTGAATTTCTTGAAAAAACATTTTCAAAAAAATCGAGCCTGTTGCAAATGTTGTGTTCTATTTTGCTGAAATGTGTACGAATATACTAAAAAAAATAACAGAGAGAAGAAGATTGAAGAAGTGGAAGACACCGTTTATGTGAAAACTCTTTGATGTTGAGTTCTATTCTCGATATTCAAATTCGAAATTAAGGAAAACACTTTCAACAAGTTTCCTTTCTAGACCCCATTATTTTCCCATATACCATGAAGGTGAAAGAATCGCTGATGATTCTGTTTCTTGTTACTTTGAAGTTGGTAAGATTTACTTTTGTAACTCTTGATGCTGGTGAGTTGACTAAATTTGAGGCATTTTCTGTTAGGAACTTTTAATAAAGAAAGTAATACTATTGGTTGTATAGAGGAAGATAGCCCATTTCACACCGAATCCATTGATGAACTGTTGTCTTTCTAAACATGGTAATTATTGTGCAGAGTTACTGAATAGTGGAACCTTGTCGCTGAGTGCAGCACACAACTTAGAAAATGAAACTTCTCAAATCTTTAGAAGCAAACAAATGACTAAGATTACATCTTCCATCAAATTTGGATCCATAATTAAACATAAGGCACCAGTTAATGAACATTTTCTCTCGCAAATTTGACCTAAATGACAAATAACAGCAGCCACGAATGCTGGGTTGTACAATGGGGATGCTGGTGCACCTAGCATGAAACAGAATATACAGTTTCCGCACTATTTTCTCATGTGGACTTGTTACTATCCCATGGCAACGTCCCCCGACAGAGTTGTTTTTGATACCAGTACCAACATTTATTTTTTCTACATTCATGCAAAAAGCAAAACTTTATTGAACTATATTCAGTGGAAAAAGAAGTTCTTTATTGCACTAGTGCAATAAAGTTTTTATTGCACTCATCTGTCATTCTACTTCAACGTGCTGTCATCATGACAAACATAAACGTTTAAACCTACTACATATTTAGCAGATATTCTGTGAGATTGGCAATAGGTACTTCACTACGAAATATTCATATTGAAAATTGCACCAATTGTTCATTCACTTTTAACATTGAGGGTAAAAATAAAGTTTGAGTTAAATTGTTCGTAATATATTAGTTCCTGTTTCAATGCAAATCGATATTAATAATAAAGTATTCAAGTTGCGCTTTTCATTTTCCTACACCTAGTGCCACACCTCAATAAATCATTTTTTGCTTTTTGCATGAACGTAGAAAAAATGTTGTATGTAACTCGTGCAAAAATTGTTTATTGCACGACCTCATCGGACAGTGCAATAAACATTCACTTTTTGCACTTGTTGCATAAATAACTATTTAACTTTTTTCCCAAGTACTGATTTTTTTCAACTCCTGCAATTGTATACGAACACATTTTTTTTCCATTTAACAATATTTTTCTACTTTATAGAACGTGTGATCTATGATTAGAAAAATGTTTGAACCCAGGGCAATGCATAAATGTATCAATGTTTCTATAAAAACCGAGGATATCTGATTCGATCAATTTTTCATTATATTTTAACTTTCAGATATGTCAAGCCATTTGCCAAATATCAAAACAATGAACAATTCGTTGAAGTTGACAGATGACAATTATAATTTACTTGAATCAGTGTTTCCAACTTTTAACAACAATATGTATTACCAACGTGACAGCGAAAATACTATCACCTGTGGATAGCCTGTGGAATATTGTCAATTAATCTAATCTACTTTGTCTTTACTTTGAGGAAATTTTCCAATAGGATTAAAAAAAGCGAATCAACTGTTTATATACGTTACTAGCTGTTTACTATTACGTCAAATCCTAAACTGCAAATAAATGCAATAAACCCGCTAGTGCGAGTAGTAGTTCCGTAACAATTTATGTAAGCACATGTTAGAGAAAAAAACTGCACTTTGGTGTTTGGTCGATTATTGTAATGTCTAGCAGATATATTGAGAGACCAATTGTAATAAAATTCAAGAGTCGTTATATAACAAATGCATTCATGATTAAAAATTAACATTTCTCATTGAAGGTTAAAAAACTATAATTATATAATGTTATCCTCAATGCAAAGAACAGGTTCAATTTTCCGTTCTTTTTCTGAATTGTTACTCAATAGACGACTTTCAAATCATAATTTTCAATCGTCAATAATAAGACAAATCGTTAAATATTCAACCGGTCGGTGGTTGGAATAAACATTTTATGTAATTGTTTATATAACTAGTGTTCCATTGCGGATGTTGAATTCCACATGTGGTATTCATGATATTGACTGTTTATTACAAAGTTGAGACTTTGTCATTTTTCACGATAATTTGAGTTTTATTATTGAAATGAGCAGTTGGGAAAGGAATGTGGAAACTTTAATAATACTGAAGTTGTTATCTAAACAGTTGAGGGTACCCGACGTAGCAACGTACCACATAATGATATTATTGACAGAAATTGAATAAGTTATATCACTCCATATTTTACCAACTACTACTGTAAAACTTGCAAACCTCACATCATTAGACTGGACAAAAAAAAACAATAAATGTTAATAGTTTCACTCCTTCGAGAGCTTACTTTGTCTCAACTGATGTTACCAGTTCTTGACAATAAACGTACTTCATCTGAATATCGCACCTCAACAAACCGATATTTGATAATAATACATGTATTTTCTCAGAAAATCAGAGATAACTTTTACACAAAACACCAAAGCTTCGTCCACGTCAATCACTCACTAAAATTCATATATTATGTGATACAATATTGACAAAGTAGGCTTCCGCTTCAACCCACACACTGGGTATATACGAGGATATATTGAAAAATTCGTAGCCTACTATAGAACCAAACAAAATTTCAATGTCAAAATATTTTATTACTCAACATATTCTCCTCTTAATTGGATACATTTATTACAGCGAACTTGCAACGTCTCTAGATCTTTCAAAAAAATGTTTCTTATTGCTCTGCAAACCAGACCTCCACAGCTTTTATTAACTCGTCGTTGAAAGAAAATTTACGACCTTTTAAACTGTTTTTCAGTTGAGGAAAGAGACGTTAGTCGGACGGAGCCAAATCTGGTGAATAAGGGGGGTGTTCTAGTAATTCAAACCCTAAATCACGAATTTTTTGCATGGCAACATGAGATTTGTGTGCAGGGGCGTTGTCCTGCAAAAACAAAACACCTTTGGATAGCTTTCCGCGTCTTTTCTCTTTAATTTTTTCCCGTAGAGTGGTCAGTAGTGTCGAATAATAATCTCCAGTTATTGTTCTACTCTTATCCAAAAAATTAAACATGATTACTCCATGGCAATCCCAAAAGACTGAAGCAAGAACTTTTCCAGCAGATTTTTGGACACGAAACTTCTTAGGTCTTGGAGAACCGGAGTGTCGCAATTCCATCGATTGTTGCTTTGTTTCTGGAAGTCTCATCCATAGTAACAATTCGGTTTAAGAAGTCTACATCGTTTTCAAATCGAGCACAGATCGAACGCGATGTTACTACCCTTGCACGCTTTTGGTCAACATTAAAACATTTGGGGATCCATTTTGCAGCAATTTTTCTCATGTTCAAATTGACGTGAACTATATGAAGAACGCGTTCGTATGAAATATTCAGTGCTTCAGATATCCGTTTTACGGTCTGTTAAAATCATGTCATGAACTGCATCGATATTTCCGGGGACTGACACAGAAACTGGCCTTCCCGATCGGTCATCATCTTCAATGAAAAATTTACCTCTTTTGAAGCTTGCAGTCCAATTTTTCACGGTCGCATATGAAGGCCATTGATCACCAAGGGTATTAAGCATACTTTCAGAAATCTGCTTACCTCTTAACACTTTTAAATACAGGTACTTGATGATGGCTCGATACTCCAATTTTTCGATTTTCACAATTTCGGTGGACATATTTTTTCTTTTAATTTATTGCGTAACTCTGGTTTACTTTTTTGACGTCAAACTTTACACTGACACTTCTAATAAGTTATTGTTCGTTGCTATGGTAACGCAATATTTTGTTTATGCAGGGAACTGGTCTAGGCTAACTAGACATCAATACATCCTCGTAAGTCGGCACGTCCTTTACAGAAAACAACTACCGCCCCCTAGGACAGTTAGCAGTTAGTTAGCATTATATATGTTTATACAAATGTGACTTACAGCGTCTGCCTGTATATACCTCTCGTAAAATTGGACAAAATGATTACTTAAAAAAAATAAATGTTTGTATTTGATAACTTCAAATCGGATTAATATATTGAATGGAAATTTAGCAGCTCGTTTATAAATATAAAAAGACATATTTTATTAAAAAAACATGTTTAATATCTAGATTCAGTGGTGTGCAGTTAAAAGAGTTACATATCCGCCTTTTCCTACCATTTTCAACGCCCATGGTATTTGAAGCTAATTTTATTTTTTTGTGTTGTTCAACAGTTTTCACTTATTTAAAACGGTTTTTCTTTCACATTTGGAAGCGATCTGCGAGAAAGACATAAAATTGGTATTTAAAATAACAAAAACTTTAAAATCATTTAAATATGGTACCTCAAACAATGATTTAACAAAATATTTTACTCTATACTTCAACTTAAATGAACTAATTAGTTTAGCTGACCTCAAGAGATTGCCCATTTGCCGATATCATGTTCTGCAATCGAATTAAGATGAAATCTATCCACATAAGATTTGAATGTCGACTAAATACTCAAAATCATCTCACAGTTGGCGACAACGAAAGTTTCGATTCGATTTCATTTGAATATACTGGCGTTATTCATAATATTATGGAAGGAACAATGACAATATGAACAAGTGACTATCATTTCATGGTGAATGTTTGATATATCTAGGTATTTACTTATATGACAAAATACGAAAGATGGCTTGTTTCTTATTATAACCCACCTTCACCAAATGCCCAACGATGTTGATACTACCAACATGAACTGTGATGAGAATTAGGATTGGGCCGAATGCCGGTAGGTGCGCATGGTGGTAAGAGAATTTACACATTACCTGGAATATTCTGTAAATTGGCGTCATTCCGCTGTAACAATACTAATACTAATTATTACATTAATTTACTGTCATCATGCAAACCAGCGAAAATTATATGTAATTAGGCATGGGCCGTGGTGGTCGGCTGGTAAAAGCGTACGCCTCGCAAGCGTGGGATCGTGGGTTCGATCCACCGATTCACCGGTCTCGTGCATGGCATCACACGTTAAAAGGTAAGGGCTGCGTCTTCCCTAGCTCACACAAGTCTCTCGAAGACTTCCAAGGGTTGCGCGTAGGGGTGCAATCGGTTGACGGAAAAACAAATTTAAAAAAAAAATTACATGCTCACTGTAAAACATTGCAGAAATGGAGGACATTTACCTAATTTTCCATTAAAATTTCAAATCACTTGTGCAATCAACTTATAATACTATAGGAGGAGTATGTATACATTACATTTTGGCTTGTATTTTTCCATTCACTTTTTACTGTGCATGTGAAAAAAACATTCAAGATATTTTTGAGCATAAGACAGTCATCTGGATTGTGTATGAGTTGAAATATTTTGATATCATCGGCTTACATGAGGAATTTAAAATCAGACAATTCTTTGCAAATGTAATTAACAAATATAATGAACAGTAAAGGTCCCTGGTGGGAGCCCTTAGGCATACCCGAAGTATTATCAGAAATGCATCCGTTCAATTTGACAGATACATCTTTTAACCAGTCCAGAAAAGAACCGCGAATGCCAATATTCGGAGAGAATTTCGAGAGAATTCACCTAATTCACTGGGAGTATTGTTTCAAGAAAAATATTTTAATCAAAAAGAAGATAATTCTGAATAAATACTCTGCATGCAACTTTCTTCCGTGCGCCCACGTCATCACTACATTGTTTGTTTGCAGTAGCTCGCCAACATTTTATTGAAAGCATCACGAAATGTGGATCAGTGTTGCAGTAGGCCTCGCTTGCATTTGCATCGCCAGCCGTGATCCACGAACATAAAGTTCGGAGGTTTGAAAGGTTCGTGTTGTGACTCACCGTTGGGGTCTCCGCACACTGGGTCAATATTTTATGTGCAGAAGGGGATAATAACTCTGACACCGTTTGATAGTGTGTTTTCGATATTGCCATTGCTTATTGAGACCGTGGATCGTTTATTATTTGATACTGAGTTTATGAGGGTGGTCAATAAATACGGAATAAAAATGTCGTGCTCGGCATGGTGCATTGGAGAACTTTAAAAGATAGTGCATGCAGATGTCGTGACCGAATGCAATAAGTCATGAGTATTTTAGTCTATTGGTCTTGCTGAGATTATTTTTTGAAGAAATAAATTGCCTACTGACTTATACTGGACCGTAGAAGATATCCATGAATTATTCATCTTATCGGGAAGAAATTTTAAATAAGTTTGGTTGATTCGAAAGTAGAAAAAATGAAAGATTATGTACTGATTTAAACGTGCAGCCTGAAAAAACAAGCAAATGAATTAATTTGTTTTTTTGGATTATCCACCAATCTTGCGTTTTTTAAATGTTTTGTTCGGCATATTTTATGAGAACGATCAGCGGAATTTCGATAGATCCGCTAGCTTTGTTGGTGGTAAGAACTAGCAAAATGCGTCTATATAATAGTTCGTTAGTGAAAATAATGTAAATTGACTATAAATTTGAATGACATTCTGGGGTTGCTTTTCCAACGAACCCAGGGTGGATAAACCCAAAAAAATCAACAAGGAAAAATCCATAAAAATGGTGAAAACATCGGTCAGTCGCATAATTTAATTGCAAAATATTTAACCTCCTTAAAACGTGGAAAATTGCATCAAAAACTCGCGAAAATTAAATTGCAAAATCAGTGCAATGCATGAAATAATTTCGTATTGAAAAAGGAAACATTCTCAATTGAAAATTAAAACAAACATGACTCCTCTGGAATGGAAAAAACCAACGATCAAAACGGAGATACTTTTTTGTAATGTCTAACAGAAAACCACTACTTTCTTGGCTAAAGCCACGCTGGACATTGAAATACATCTGACTGATATTGTGAAAAAACCCTATATAACTTAAAAGAAAAAATCCGAAAGTAAAAATGTGTATTTTCATTCAGACAGTTGAAATAAAAAGAAGCAAATTTTTGTAATATCTTACAGAAAACAACTACTTTTCTGGCTGAAGCCACACTGGACATTGAATTACATCTGATACATAATGTGGAATGATACATAACTTGAAAGAAAGAATCCGATAGTGAAAATTTGAATTTTCTTTCAGATAGTTGAAATGAAAAGAAGCTAACTTTTATAATATCTAACAGATATCAACTACTTCTCCGGCAAAAGCCACCTGGACATTGAACTACATCTGATAGATATTGTGACAAAAACCTATCTTGAAAGAAAATATCTGAAAGTAAAAATTTGCATTTTCATTCAGACAGTTGATTATTTCTCAAATGGTCAGTTTCCATTGGAGATTCATAGACAGTGCAGATTTTTTTTATTTCCTTGCCCTGTTAACTTTTGAACGGTTTGACGTACAAACATAGAACAAAACCCATTTTGAATGTTATCATCGATACTACTTTTAAAAATATCGTGATTGCTTGATATAGGGGGCGGGGAGGTATTTCAATTTAATAATTTCAAATAGCATCGGGGGTCAAGTAATACATCTTTGAAAAGAGAATTCAATTCTCTTTTCAAACATCACAATTTTGTCAGATTTCGTTATTATTTTTCACCATAAGCACCCGAAATATCAAGTATAAGTGCGGATCTAAATGGTACTCTTATCTCGATAAATTTGAACAATTTGATGTGGAACAATGACACAAAATATATTTTGAATGATAGTACCGATACTACTTTTTGAGAGAAGATATATTGCAATTCTCCGACAGAGGGCACTTGGGGAACTTCGACTTGAAAATTAAGCAATATATTTTACACAATTGTCCATTTTTTCATAACACGCGTTGCCATTCATTACAATTTATGCATAAACAGTACACAAGTTGTTGACATTCGTCGCACAACATACCGATTAATTTTGTATATTTTGTGTATAAAATTAAAACAAAACTATTCAGAATAATACAACACTGAAGTGTATCGTTTATACACAATATCTCTAATACAATATTATAGAAGAAAAATGTACAAATTGGTGCTGTCAACTTGTTAGAAACAAATTGTGCTGAAATTATTCACAATTGTGTAGAAAACATACATTTATTTCTCTCTGTGCACCCATACGATTTGAAATTCTTAAATTGATGTGGTCCCCACCCCTCTTCTCGGGCAACCACAATGAATTTTATTTCATGAAGTAGTGTGGGTGATACCATTTAAAATGGTTTTTGTTTCATTTTTGTATGTCAAACCGTTCAAAAGATAACAAACAGTTGGGGGTCCAAAAAGAGCCGTACTGTGTATAAATGAGATAAGGGAGAATGTTATTCAGAAGTTATTACTCATAGAAAATCGATCATTTCATTGATGCATGAATTGCATCTCTTTCGCTAGGCCTCCGCAATACAGTTTGGTCAACAAAAATCTATTTCACTCTTTTGAGATCATCAAGGAGGTCAGAAGAATTGAAAGTCATACTCTTTAGAAGCAATTTCACACTGTTATGAGGAATTGTTGGACTATTTCTTGTGCGGTGAAACTTTGAAAATATTTTTTTTTTACAAAACCTGTCATGGGTATGGCATGTTGATTTTATTGAAAATATGAACTATATGTTCACAAAATGAGATGTGGAATCATCTGCGACTAAAAGAAAAGCTTTAGTGGCTATTTTTCAAGAGAGGTTATCTTGAACGATGAAAAATAGGGACCAAAGTTTGTCTTTCAGTCGCAGATGATTCCACAACTGACTTTATGAACATCTGGTTCATATTTAATTTTTTTCGTAGGTTTTTATCATTCCAGAGAAGTTATGTCTGGTTTATTTTTGGAACTGAGAAGGTTTTCCTTCCCGATACGAATTTATTTCATCCATTGCACTGCATTATTTATACCAAGATTTATATAGGAGCAGCACTTGCAGAAATATGAATCTATTTACTCATATCTGGCTTAATTTCGAGTTACAACTCGAAATTTCGAGTTGTATATTGAAATCAAGCTAATTTCGAGTTGTAACTCGAAATTAGGAAAAAAAAAATATCGCATTTCCGTTCTAGCCTTCGTAGGTTTCGGACTGAAAAATTACAACAAAAAAATGTCAGACGGGGAGCTCGGACCTCTTTTTCTCGAAAAAACTTACACAACTCACGAAAAGGAAATTGCAAAAATCCGGCAGTCGAATAATTTTAGTATAGTTTGACCATTGTTTATATAGAAGTAATATAGTTAGCCAACCTTATGGGATTTATATTGGATTCAAATGGATGCGACATGTAGATGGCGACAGTGATCTCGCATCCAAGTCATGTCGTAACTTCAGTGATCTGGCCTCCAAGTCATGTCGTAACTTGATTGAAACAATGCGACAGCATTAAAATCAGGATTTTTTTAAGAAACCTGCATTAAAATGACGTCAAATATTCATGTTTGTAACTAGTCACGCTAGATGACACTCGCGTTTGTGTCCAATGCCTTTTCCACAGGCATTGACTAACTATCTACTATTTATACAATTGTTTGACCTACGAGCCGAGAAGCTGCATAATAATGATAGTATGAACGGATATATGAGCTAAGAGGGTCAAAGAAGAAGACGCCGGCTGCATGTAAAACCTGCTCATTCATAGATGTATCACGCAGGACTCCGTGCAGTATAAGCGTATCTTTTCAATGGCCTGGATCGATTACCGCAAGGCATTTGATACAACATCGCATGAGTTAATCATGCATTTGCTCAAATGCCTTGAGGTACCCGATCAAATAATGAGATGCATTGAACGCTGATGCCACTCTGCAAGACTTGCTTTACCATGAGATCTAGTCAAGTCAGAGTCCAAACAGAGCAGGTAATCTCTAGAAGGGGCGTATTTCAGGAATATTCCCTCAGTCCTCTTCCATTTTTCAATTATCTGCGACACCCCCTTCAACCGGAGGCAAAAGATCACCTATCTTTATAGTATGGATGATCTCAAACTATATGGCTCTGGAAAAAAAGAACCTACATCAGTCGAGGAGGGTGGTGGAAGAGTCCACGCACGCTATCGGACTGGAATTTGATCGACAAATGTACCACGGTTCACCTCAAAAGAGAACGATGTGAGGAATACGGAGAGGATGTTAAGCTCGTAGACAGAATCATCCTGTATCATCAGGATTTCAGAAGAGAGACATATACTTACCTAGGGGCAACGCCGCTCCAAAGATGTAATCACATCAGATAAAAACTACCTCCGAGGCAAGTATCAGGGGAAGAACGCTATAACTAATATGCTTACCGTTCCGATCCTACTCTACTTCTATGGGGTGATGAATTGGACTCAGGAAGAGCTTGCATCTCATATCTTCCGTTCCACGGTTATATTTTCCCAGATAACATGGAAGCCGTGGACTTATAAGTTTGGAGTGTCTACATAACAGAATGGTATTGGATGTAGCCCGTAAAGTCATCAGGAGTTCAAATTCCTTTCTCGTCATGGTCCGCGACCATGAAAAAGCATTGATTGAAGTATTTCTTTTTGAGGCTTCTATCCGCAGACTAGGATTTTTAGAGTGGCCAGCTAGATCTCCCACTAATTCTTTTTGTGGAGATACCTTGAGTCAAAAGTTTACGTTAACAGGCTTGATATTACATTATTATGAATAAAATATCTTTTGTTTCTCCAACGTACGGTTATCTAACACAAGAAAAAATATGACATCCATACACAGAAAAATGCGTTCTTGAAAATATTATCAAAATTGGGTAATGCCATTTAAAAAACTTATAAAGACGTCATAACTCGAACAGCGATGACGTCATCAAAAATCTGATACCAGAAAATGCGCAAGTGAAAAATAAAATCGACGTGTCTGAGCTTATTTTTCCTAATGGCCATATCAAGCGTTCAAAGAATTTTTTCCAACTTTCACGTGCTCACTGTATAACATATTTTATTTTTTACATTTTAGTTCACTATAGTTCATAAAGTCTCATTTCTGAAAACTTTTCATATACGTTTTTTACATTTATTTCATCAATGAGTGAGTTTTTACCAATCGTTTATATGTTTGTCTATTCAAAAGTTCATTAGGATGGTGATGAGGTTATTTACGGCCGCATTGTATATTTTACTGTAGAATAACGCAGCTCTATTCTTTGAACAAAGAACAAGGACAGAAATAAGAAATTTAACACTGAAGAGATAAAATTATTTTTGACCACTGAAGAGATAAAATTATTTTTGAGTTGGATTTGCATTTTCAATGTTCTTTATGACTGTAGATTTTTCTTGAAACATTCATAGTGTGTAGACTTTTTGTCAACAGCTGTACCTTCATCGCAATAACCATCAACTTCATTGAAGGCAGGTAAATATTCGCTCGCGGCCATACCCACTAATCACTGATCGTGTCGAGTCGGAATAGGAGAATAGGACAGCTAATTTTTCACGGCCTTTCATTCATAAACGCAATTACCTCCATTCGAAATACTCATTACAATTCTCAGCGTGTATAATATTTCAATTAAAATAGTCTCCGCTCATTCAAGTCAATGACACTCACGTTGGTACTTTTTGTTTTGTCGCAGCGCGACCTAGACGAGGAGTTTTCCGAAGAATCGGTTTACATATTTTTAAATGTGACCGGATAAAATGAAAACCATGGTATGAAAAAGCTATCGAAATCTCCGAGCAATAAAAGATATAGAGGTGCCATTTCTATATAAACAACACATATTGATGTGAGAGCTGCATACCGCTATCCTTTGTTATGATTTGTAGGTGAGGGGGAGATTTGTTATTGTTTTGAAAACTGGAGCTAAGCTTAGAACCAGTGGCGTGCTAATACATTTTCTTATATATTATTAGTTAGATACGGTCGCTGCAGACAAATTTGTTATCACATGTATCGGCATCGATAGACGACCACATGCCTGGTTGGAAAGCAAGTTTGTTATTTAGCTGCAACCCTGACGTCTAATGTTCGGAATGCACACCAACCACCAGCAGTAGTGCTGTAGGTCTCCCTATACTGAAGAAAAGTGAATGCGCTTCCAATGAAAACAAAGTCGCCCTGGAGCGCCACAGCAAATATAAGCTGCCATGTACCCGCACAGGCTATGCCTTTGGGTACACTCCACGAGTGTTGTCAAAAAATAGTAACATGTTCTTACGTTAATACAATACATTTTTGGATTAAACTCTTCCTATCATACAAATGGCAACATTTCCTAAATGGTTGCCTAAATAACTCATTCATAAATAGAATTCATAATGAATAAGTAATGGACAAATAGTTATTTATGAACCAGGTGCAAAAATAAGTGACTGTTTATTGTACATTATTGTACATGTGATAATTGTCAACACGCTACGTGTACTAACACAGCATACACTAATTCTTTTACGATCATTAAAAAAATAGACATTCATCTGTCAATTTTGAATATGAGAATGTAGTGTTCATTCCTGTGGGGCAATAGAAATCAAATTGCAAGTCGTTATCAAGTTATCAATTATCATACACTTGATAACGACTGTAGATTTTAACAGTTGAAACGTCGTGAATAAAATTGCAGAGAATTGAATTTTTCTTTGTTTTTTTTTTGGACAATGTAGATCCAGAATAACCTTACTCAGAGTGAAACATTGTCAACCACTTTCAAAAAAACGATAGCAATGTTGTTGCCAATTCTTGCGCGTTCACGTGGCAAAGTCTTGTTCATACCCTCACAAATTTCGCAATTTTTCTGCGAATAAAATGGCTGCATCAACAATTGGTCTGGCATGACTGGCAGCCATTTTATTCGCAGAAAAATTGCGAAATTCGTGAGGATATAAACAAGACTTCACGTGAACGCGCGATAATTTTGTTCTACGATAATTTTGTATTTCGAGTA
The DNA here is from genome assembly GCA_944452925.2 of Chrysolina oricalcia. Taxonomy (NCBI): domain Eukaryota; kingdom Metazoa; phylum Arthropoda; class Insecta; order Coleoptera; family Chrysomelidae; genus Chrysolina; species Chrysolina oricalcia. Next base: position 17,319,931 of record OX101815.2, read on the forward strand.
ATGATTCTGGTGCTGTCATCGTAGAAGACGAAGATGCTTCAAACTTTAGGGACAGTGCCAGTTGCAGAGCTATCATCCTTAATATCTTTCAACGCTGGAAGGAGTTGGAATCCACTAAATGAACGAATTTGTTAGAAAACTTAATGTTTGCTGTAGTTTTACGAAAAAAATTATTTATATTGGTCAATGAACATGAAATATAGAATAAATATGATTGATCAGATACGTGCTGGAAGCATTTGATTTGATAATCAGTACGAATTTTGCACTCCGGAAACCTTTAAACTGCGCTCAAATTCTTACTGGTAAGAAAAATATTTTTTTAAAAAACTGAAAAATATTACCTACCTCATCATCGCATCAGATGAAGATTCGTCATAAAATGCCAAGACTGGTAATGCTCCTTTACTGATTATAGTTCTACAACCTGACCGAAAAATATGGTGAGGCCAAAAGTGGTTAGAACAGATAACTGAGGATCTTTAAGAGAGTGATGCACACCACAAGTGGGCAATTGCTCTATTACTTGGTAACCTGAAAATATAATCTGAACCAATGTCAAAGTATCATAAGGAATATGAGAGAATGGAATCATTGTCTTGACAATCATTACACCTACGTAACCCGTTCATTAGATTTTAAACTTGTGATGATATACAGTGATTCGTTTACAATCAAGAAGTTCATATCCACGTACGGTTTAACCGGTAGCAACATTTTTATTCAAATGGAAACATCGAAAACTTCTGATAAACGGGTATTGTGATAATCCCTGTATATGAACAAAACATTCCAGTACCCAGCAGATTGGGTCTATAGCTAGTGACTTATTATTTGAATTCGGTTTTGAAGAGTTGAGTTTGCTTACTTACTTATTTTTCAGTGTACCTACTGCAACAAGTATTTTCCTATTTATGAATAGGTAAATCATTTTTTCAAAGTACAAAGTTTCTTTAAAGCTATTTCATCAAAAAGTGTATTTTTGTGTCACGATCGGGAATCAATAAAAATCAACTCTAATAATACTACTAAAACTAAGTAGGGTATGCCCATCAGACATGGTATATGCTATGCTGCGACGCCCATGGTTTGATTTGATACTTACTTGTGGAATGTTTGTTTAGTGCTTGATAACTTTTTCGGCCCACAAACTTCACACGTTTTCGCCATTTCGCAGAGATGGTCTCTAATATAACAATTCAATCCAACACAACACTTCTACCACTTATTAAAATTAAAACAATTATACAAATAGGCTCAAATCTTAACTGAACTGACAAGACGATAAATAAGTTGTCAACGCATGTAAACAAACTAGATCGCCAAGTTAAGAGTGGATAACAATACGGAATTCCAACCTGATTAATGAGTTGAAACGGAAATATCCGATAATGTACTTTTTTAACATGATCCGAGCATAGATATTTATAAACAACGTCGGATATGTTGCTCTCAAGAAAGAGACAGGAAAGCCCTCTCTATATCTTTTATTGCTCGGAGATCGAAATGGGTTCAGAAGGAATAACAAAGATACTGGAAAAACGGAAAATCATTAAATTATGTCTACACTTGCGAATATTCTTTTCATTTCTTGATAAAATATTGTTCATACAAATCTCATTGGCCATTCTTTCGTGTCTACAAGATAAGCCGAACAAAAAACATTCAATATCGATCACCCAGTATGGAAAATTCTGTGATAATATCAATACTGGTCTTGTAAAATGAACATATGAATAAAGAGTTTCAGTTTTAGAAAACACAACGAAGTTAGGACGAATATTCTCAGAATAAACAAAACAATCACAGAAGCTGATGTGGAGCCAGCTTGTATACGTGATATGAAAATGTGTAGTGTAGATCGTTCATTTCATTTTTTATTCATGTTCATCTCTATTACAATCAAAAAGAGGGATATTTTTTTTAGATCGCATCGAAAACTAATTACTTATGCTAATCTTCGAAATATTCAAGGATAGTTCATTAGAATCGCACCAATTTTTTATTTCCCCGATGTCGCAGCATATATTTTTGTGTGAGTCATTTTCATTTCTGTTGTGCCATAATGTTATCCGCGAATGGAATAAGTTTTTCTCTGATGTTTATAGTTGATAAGTAATTCATTTAGAGGAGAAGAAGTAGTGGGCCAGGCATCGATCCCTGTGGAACTCCGCAGTTGATGCTGGCTAGAGGTGATGGAGTTGCTAGAATAAATCATTTTTAGAGCTTTGAGAGGTTCTCATATGTTACTTCGGAAACCAAATCTTCGAACTTCCCTTAAGCTGTAAGAATTAGAAAGATCGTTTCCAAGCAAAATTTCCTCGCCTATATTTTCTCGTTAAAGTGGAACACAAAGGTCTGCGGAGAAGCGATATTTCACCGAAGAGGTAAATTAACTTTAATTAATAGATATCGAGTGTCAACGTAGCATAATTTACTAACCAATAACCGAACAATGCCGTGTAATTATCAGATAAAACGATTAAGGTTATAATTTTTTTGTTTAAAGCCGTTTAAGCCAGCTGTTTTCTGGGAAAACTATTTAACTATTCGTTTTCACAAATTTGGGCTGTATTTACATGAATTATCATAAATAACGAAACTATTCGAAAACATGTTTTTAGATAACATCGTGAGAAGAAGTAGGCTAATGAACAATGCTAAAGTAAAATACTGTAGAGGAATTAATTAATATTGTAGCATTATGTTATCATAATATATTGTATCAATATCGCTGAATGTTTTGAAGCCATTATTGTTTCGAGACTATTGCGCCAATATTATTTCAATAACATTGGACCAAATCGCGGAATGGTTACCTTTTTTTTTTCATTAATTATTACCTTTGAATATTTTTCCAATATTTTTATAAAATTGTACCAATATCGCCGAGGGTTATGAAACTAAAATGGTTTCGTAAATTTTGCGACAATATTATTTTAGTAACATTGGAACAATATCCAAAAATTGTTCAAGTTTTTTCTCCTGCCAATATTGCCTTTGAATTTTTTGCCAATATTTTCATACTTTAGTACCAATTTGAGTGTGCTTCTTTGGAAAGCGATAGAATGTATAATGCATTAGGAAAATTAGGAACTTGCATAAAAATAGTAAACCTTAGTTAACAGAGCAGAGCAAATTTTTTATTTTTATTGTTATTTACGTCAACCTATTGCACCCCTACGTGCAACCCTCAGAAGTTTTCGAGAAACTTGTGCGACCTAGGAAAGACGCAGTCCTCACCTTTCAACGTGTGATGCCATGCACGAGACCGGTGACCATGCTGGGCTTCAAACCTACGACCCTACGCTTGAGAGGCAAACGCTCTACCAGCCGACCACCACGATCCAAAATTAGGTGAAACGTCAATCAATTGATTGATCAATTTAGTTCCAGTTTGTGCCGTTAGAGAAGATAATAATAATGTGGAAAGAGTGAGAATTTGAAGAACAATCAACTGAAAATCAAACGAAAACAATGGCAGTAGGTCACATACCCGACAAATAAAAAATTCAAAGAATGAGTATCTTGGAATGACTAAAAAAATTAGGAATGAGAAACAGAATTGGAGAAGAGTCTAATCATAGTATAGAAGAGGAAATGTTATTGCAAAAAGCCAAGGTGAAAATACAATCACAATGGCATTAGTGTTATACGCATGTGAAACTTGAAAACGAACAGAAAACTTACATTTGAGAGAGAACAATTCTAGTAAAAATTTACAGTAGAAAAGAAGAAACATTCAAGGGATCATTGACATACATGCAACATTTATACAAAAAAATTGTTCTTTGAACAATTTAGGGGTAAATTCCGAAAGTTCCATTCATAGTTTGTTTCCAACACCTGAACTGCCCTATTCTACCTGGATAGTACTACCAGGTATCAAAGATGCAGACATTTTCACGGATTTTTTTTGGCTGTTAGATGCGATGATCCATTTCGAGCCACCATTAAAGCACGCTGAGCCTCATTATGAACATTTCGGAAAACATGTTCGAAATTATTGGACATCAGATATATTCAGAATCAGTTATTATAGTTTCTCTTCAAAAAATACCCAACATGTGTCGTATTTTGACAATATAAATTATACTGGCATTATCTTGTAGCATGAAAAGATGTATGGAAGACCATGGAATCAGTACCTCATATCATAGCCAGTGTAGAGCAGTGTATGAAAAATTCTCGATGGCGGTGCCTAATGCAACTGAGAAAGACCATTTCTCAGTCGGGATCTGGGGCGCCGAACATTAAAATTCCATCCCAACAACAAATGAGTGTTCTCCAATTGATGGGCAAATACCACAAAAATGGAAAATATCCATTTTTCCATATCTCGAAAGCTGTCCATTCTTGAGCTTTGTGGCAATGGACACTTTTGATCAGCTCGTCAAGAACTACAAGATACCAAAAATTCAGCCAAATTCACGGAAAGCCATTTCCCATCAACAATGTGCGGGGTCCTTTCCATAAGAATCCTGATTTTTAAGAATTTTCGAAAAAAATGTAAAATTTCACAGGTAGCACATAACAAAAGGAAAGAGGATAGCTTGAAATAATTTTTCAAGCAGAAACTAACTGCGAAGTAAAATTTTCATTTTATCCATAATAAAAAAAAACATCCATATACCTACTGCGAACTTTGTGTGTTACTCTGTATATAGTCAAGCAAAATTGTAGCCAATATGTAAGCAAGTGTTTCAACCGGTGTAGGGCAGGTTGGGACTCGTGTGTAAAGTGCCTGGTAGTGGACATGTACTACAGCTAGTTTTTTAAACAGAAGGGAGGAGAAAGTGAAAAATACCCAAAACAAGTTAGGTAAAAAAGGTGCTGGAAGATTTGAAGAAAATTCTTCTTAAGGCAATGAGATAGAAGTTTACTTATCTCCATTATCTTTTGTACATTTTCAACATCGCATATCACATCTGCTACAACAATTACATAATATTCTGTTAACGGTACAATTTTTTGACGTCATGTCACCGTGGAGAAAGGAAACCAATCCATAGATAATTAACATAAATTATCGGAATTGCCAGTGATTTTGCTCGTTATTTTTTCCGCGAGAGTTGACACAGTCGTGACAGATTCAATTAAGAAAGTGCAAGTTCACAAGACTTGAAACTGAAACTATAAAGTAAAAGCTAATTACAATAAAGTACTTGTACCGTGGTAAGTTGACGATTCAGTTCACTTTCTTCGTTTTGTGTTCGGGTTTATATTGCTACTGTTATCTAATACAAAGTGTTCGGTTAATTTCTCTCTTTTAACTCGCCTGATTTATGGTCGCGCGTTTATATTTCTTGAAACAGTTGTTATAGAGATCACACAATGGTCCGTCCGTGGGTTCCTCAAATTAATATGACATTACTTTCATTAATTACTTTCATTCTTTCATTCCCATCAGTTGAGGCCCAAACCTCTGTAGTATTCAGAAATCAAAATCTCTTTTTCTGTATTACTTATAACATTATTACATTATAACATTATTTCGTAATTCCATCTGTTTACCCGTAGGGCATACGATAATGTAGGTGCACTATTTAAAAGAAACACATGTAATAAAAATGCACCAAACTTAACATATCCGTTGGCGGTGAGAAATTTCATGAGGACAATCTCAAGAAAATTAAAAACATGTTACTTAAGAACCAGTATCCGAGATCACTAAGGAATAGAACTTTATACAATCGAATATCAAATGGATCCCAGTGGTGGAAGTCAAAAATATTTCAGGGAATCTTATATCAAACATTGGAGTTTTTCAGTGAAGTTTTGCAAAATGATACACAAACTCTATACAATGACAATAAATTGAAAAAAAAAAACTCCCCAAAGGAAGGATATGTGGAAGACTATCGAAAGTAAGAAACAAATATACACTCAATTTATGGCGCCATAGTATCTAGTTTTGACAGTTAAATACTGACGAGCGAGATAACGGGTTTACCTTTGAGGTTTCCCTTAACACTGAGACCAGCTGGGGTCTAGTGTATTGTTCTGTCGTGAGTGGTTCCTAGTTAAATATGCCTGTGTTTTTTACCAGGTTTAGTAGTCTATTTACTAGGTGTTTCGGATTCATGTCTGTTTCTGTAGGTTAATCTGTCTGAATATTCTGTTGAGCTTGTTGAACAGCGCGTCGCATTCGAAAATGATATGAGAGGCTGTTTCCTCCTGTCACCACAGAGTCTACAGTCCACGGTTTTTCTATTTATTCCCATGGTGTGTAGGTGTTTTCTAAGGCCACATCAGTGTCTAGTTAGTAAGCCGGTGATCATACGTGTCAGCCGTCAGTGTTTGGTTCAGGTGCCTCACCATGGCTGTACTGTGTCGATGCTCTTCGATTTAGTCCCAATATGTTTGGTGTTTTGATTCCTTTCACTCATTGATTAGGTTTCTGCATCGGGTTTTGCTAATTCCAAACGCTGGTTCTGGTCCTGTGAATGGTGATTCAGATGCTTGTTTTGCAAGTTGGTCTGCTTTTTCACTACCTTCGATTCCCCTATGTCCGGGCACCCACACAAGTGTAACCTTGTTGTGTTTTGACAGTTCCTTGAGGCTCTGAAGGCATTTCCAGAATTGTTTTGACTTCCTCTGTATTGAATTCAGAGCTTTCATAGAGCTCTGGCTGTCAGATATAATGTGGATGTGTTTTCTTCCATACCCACGGTCTAGATTCATCTATATGCATGTCCTTATGGCATGTGTCTCAGCTTGAAATACTGTGGTGTTGTTGCCAAGTGGGACTATTGCATTCCTTTTTGGCCTCACCGCATATATTCCTGCTCATGTTCCTACGTCTGTTTTCGAATAATCTGTATACCAGATAATGTTTCCAGATGATAGTGATTCTACTCCCGAGTCCTATTCATTCCACTTGAACTGTGTTTTGAATGGTTTTTCGTACTAGTACTGTGGTAGCATGTAGTCTGATAACTTTTCCATTTTGGTAATGTTGACATCATGGATGATTTTGGTGTGCCCAGTTTGTGGTTGGGTTATCCAAATACCTGTTTGTTCAAGTCTGTATGCACTTATCCTCGCCTCCCCATGACTGTGACGTCTAGAGGTGAGAGGTTTAGGATAATTTCCATAGTAGCAGTTGGAGTGCTATGAATAGCACTCGTGATGCACAGACAGGCGAGCCTCTATTTTACCAAGATTGGTTTTCGACAATCTCTGTCTCATTTTGGACCACCACAAAAGTGAGCCATATCGGTTTCAGTCCCCATGTTTTTCCAGAAGCTCTCTACATATCATGAACGATGCTTTGCTTTTGTTGACTACATGTTGTAAATGCATGATCCAGGTTAGTTTCTTATCTAAGAACAACCCTAAATATATGACATGATCAGCAGCTTGTAGTGTTACACCAAAAAACACTAAATGTAGTTGATGCAACTTCTGGAGTGAACATAAGTAATAGTACAAACTGTACAATTTATGTTAATATGTATCCGAAATAATGTAGGTATATATTAGTTGTTAATTTAAAAATTTATGCTGTGTTCAATAAAAAAACAATCATTGTCATTGTCGTGTTTTAGAAATATCGAATTCGGAAGTGACGTTGTTATGGATAAAGGCCGCAAAATTAAACTTTGTGGACTGTGTTGAGAACGCGAAATAATCACAAAAATCCATTTTTCAGTCAAATTGATTACTAATGATCACCTTCAAGATAACACGTACCTTAGTGGCTTATCTTGAGAGTTCATAGTGGCATTTTGCGATCGATAGTGTCAATAGTAAACACGACACCAACATAAGCATGGGCTTAAATATAATATTTACCAGATAAATGAAACTTTCGCAATGGATGGGTATTATAGAATTGATTTCCCAAATTATTTGTAATAAGTCCTTTTTTTTAATATTCAGAATATTTCATAATCCGTTTCGCTATTTTTTTCGATAGCAATGACTATAGAAAGTAAGATGAACTAAGTCCAATGCCCCAGGATAATTTACTTCGACCACCTATCAGGAAGGATCTACTAAACTTCTAGAAGGAACAATACATATTCCTTACGACATGAACCCCATCACAGGTTTACTATCAATTTCAACTTCAGCGCTCTGTCTATCACCCTCGTAAACATGTGCGCCAGGCAGTTTCTTATCAAAAAGGATGTAAAACTGTTTATAAACTTTGATAACGTCGAAATTCCCGACTAACAAGGGATCCCGGCTGAAATAAATTTCAGTGGATAGTTAGTTCATTACGAAGTTCTGCAGTTTCCTGCATTAATGGATCAAGTTTCCATCTAGTGAAGATAAACTGTGAGATTATGGATATACCGTAATTAAAAACGATTGCTGCGCCTTCCTAATTAATTTTTGAAATCCTTTCGTAACAGCTCTTCTACGAGAAACAATAGATGAGTCATTTGATATGAGTAATGAAAGATGATTTGATTACTTGATAAAAACTAGCCAAGAACCAATTCTCTTCAATTACACAATGGCTCTCGAATTTGTTTCAGGTCAATTTCCGTTTACGGCTGAGCTAGTTCAATAATTTGTTTTTTAGTCACATAACCAAAATAATAATAATAATTCTCATCAGCTGGCTAACGAAGTGGCAGTTTTTTTTTCAAGCTCAAAATAAATATATTTTACCTTTTGGAAGGATCAGATACACCGTTGCCAGTACTTTACTCAGCTGCAACGCTAGGCTGCACCCTAATGCCCCAGGGGGACACTTGGAACGGCCCCCGTGGTCGTAGCGGGTCCGAATATACTCTCGAGGCTACATTTAAAGTCCATGCCTCCTGCGAAGCTTATGCATGGGAAAAAAGCTCGGAGCAAAAAATCGGATTTAGTGGCAGAAGTGGTAGATTTGCCACGTGTCGGTCTGGCTGTAGAGGAGGCTCGCATCAAACTACCACAACAACTGGCATAGGTTAAATTGTTAAAAAAAGAGAAGTGTCGCGGAAAACATGAAGTTCCGCGATAAATTTTCTAGCTTATTCCAAGAGCCTCCACGGGTTGTCGATAACCCGCCGGCCGCTAATCGGGTGGAAACCTTCTGGAAGAACATCTATGAGTATCCGCAACCACTCAACGTAGATACGCCAGCCCTAGCGTTGTTCGGAACCCCGGAAGAAGTTCGAGGGGCCCTAAAAGGCTCGAAGGAGCTAATCATGCATTTGCTCAGATGCCCTGAGGTCCCCGATCAAATAGTGAGATGCATTGAACAGCTGATGCCGCTTCTTTAGAAGAAGGGTGTTTCATGGAGACTTCCTCATCCCTCTTCTTATTTGCATCTTCCTATTGCCATTATCCGTTACACTGAGGATAACTCGTGGACAACTGCGGCACCCATCTTTTTTATATGGATGAAATCAAACTATATGGCTCTGTAGAAAGGGACCCACATCAGTCCTTAAGGGTGGTGGAAGAGTACACTCATTCTATCGGAATGTAATTTGGGATCGACAAATGTGCCACAGTTCATCTCAAAAGAGGATGTTCAGCTCGTAGACGGAAAAATCCTACATCGTCTGGATGCCAGAGAGATATATGCTACACAGTTTAAAACTTTCCGTGGCAAGTATCAGCATAAACTCCGACAGATCTTGTCATCAGAACTGTCGAGGAAGAACAACGTTGCTGCCGTTCTGATCCTTCTGTACTCCTTTGGAGTGATGAAATGGACTCAGGAAGAGCTAAGACAACTCGACGTCAAAACTCGCAAAATGATGCACCTTAGTTGGAGCTTGCATCCTAAATCGCCCCTTTAACTATACTTCTCCAAACAACGAAGAGGCTGTGGACTTTTGAGTTTGAAGTGGTATTGGATGGATAAGGAGTTTAGATCTCCATGTCTGCATGGTCAGAGACCATAAAAAAGCAGGAATAGGGGTATTTCTTTTCAAGGCAGCAGCCCGTGCTGCTAATGAACTCATATTCGATACTCAACGGGTCAACCTCAACTCTGTAACCGAGTTGGCAAGAAGCTCACATCAAAGATGAAGAGACGCATCTCATCCTACTGCAACATACGGATATTTACGGCTGCAGCAGGTCATTTTCATTTTTGTACAAGTTATCAAATCATCTTATGCCTACGAAAATACAAAGTTGGTAAGAGACCATGAAAGAGAAGACTCTGGTAGATAATGAGAATACACAAACTCAGCAGAGCCATGTGTGGACGGTAAACGCAAATATTTGGCATGTTTCAATTCTTTGATGTGTGACTAAATACCGACAAGAGGACGGATACGCGTCTTTGTCTATTTGAGAATTTGTCTTTCTCGTGAAAATAGGGCAAATATAGACAAATATTTAAATCCTCCACACATGGTCGTTTTCGGCAAATAAAGCAACACCAAGTAAAGTGCAACCTTCAAGAAGTTTTAGTTTTCTGCTAATCATTCGTGTTTTTTTGCTCGCTCTCGATCTGTATGTGTACCTACACACATAATGGAGTTTTTCATCCTGCCACGCACCTAGACATTCACGTTCCTGTGCATCAAGGAACAAAAAATTAGTTTTTCTCAGTCAACTACCTGAAAATAGTACCGTGCTTGATTCAGTCAGTGCCACGTATGTTATAATTTAGTATGATGAAATATAAACTGATGATTGAACAGCGAGATGAACTACTTTACCATTTTTTGAACAGGTTGAGTATAAGTCCACGGCCATGTGCCCGGCGACATGCATGTCGAGTGGCGCGGCAAGTTGAACTCAACGATGGTTTTACACTGGAGACGGACACACTTGGATGACTACCAATATCCAGATGAGTACCTCAAACGTTCTGCATTTTTCAATACAAGATCTGCAAATACTTGAAACTGTAAAAAGATCAAAAATATAATTTGACATTTCGAGATATAAATTTTGACTGTAGGTACTCTGCAAGCATGATTTGGTTTTCGTCATGATTGTTGTAACCAACGATCTTGTTAATTACAAATGACGAACCTAAGAAATGTTTATCACAGAATAATTGGTAACTCCCAAATAAATCATAACAAATCCAAAGATTGAAAAATACTGTTAAAGTTAAAGTACTTGAGGGGGTTACCGCAAAGCTACATCGAGTATCGATACGCATAATAATGCCCCCTTGTATATGCTTCTTGGTGTATTTTTGCGTTTTTTTGGTGAGAAAGAACATATCTAAAGTTATTTTAGGTGGATAATTTTCAGTAGTAATATCCCGGAAAAATGCTGAATTTTCAAGAAATACTTTCACTTTGCTGTCACGAAAACTGTGCTGTTTAGAAACACCACGAGAGCTTGCTCGAGTGGTGTTTCTTACACCAACAAAGCGACTGGCAAGGTGAAAATTCTACATTTTGAAGGGATATTGGATCAAACAATTTCACGAATACCTACATTATATTATTATGGACTAAATGCGTATTGCGGGAACGGTTCATCTTGTGTCATTAATGTTAGTTGAAGAGTTGAACCGTCAACCTGACGTTTCTAAATTTACAGTGATTGTTGTAACTATGGAAACGTATAAATAAGGAAGAGGCGAAACACCAATTTGAAAATACCACGGGCTGGAGACAGTGTTTTCGAAAAATTATTGGCTTGAATTAAAAAATGATGGCATTTGATTGGTTTATATAATATGAGGGAAATAATTGTCAGTAGTAATATCCCGACAAAATGCTGAATTTTCAAAAAATACTTTCACCATGCTGTCGTGAAAACTGTGTTGCTTAGAAACACCACGAGAGCTTGCTCGAGTAGTGTTTTGTATAGCAACACCAGTTTGCGCAACTGGCAAGGTGAAAGTATTTTGAAAATTCTGCATTTTGAAGGGATATTCGATCAGACAATTTCACGAATACATTAAATTATTATGGACCAAATGCGTATTGCAGGAACGGTTCATCATGTGTCATTAATGTCAGTGGAAGAGTTGAACCGTTAAACTGGACGTTTCTCTATTCACAGAAATTGTTGTAACTATGGAAACGTATAAATATGGAAGAAGCGAAACACCGATTTGAAAATACCACGGGCCGGAGAAAGTGTTTTCGAAAAGTCCTTTTCTCATTGGTTTGAATTCAAAAAGGGATGGCATTTGATTGGTTTATATTATATGAGGGAAATTGTCATTGGAATACATCGTCTTTACGCCAGACAATAAATTGGTCGGCAAAATATTGCATTTCATTCAATTCAGTTGAAGTGGGATTCTGCATTTGAATCCGAACATTCCGTTTGTAATGGATCGAAACGATTTAAATTTCATTAAGTGATGCTTATTTTACGAACTACGGTCTCAGCGAAGAAGCAGAGCGATCATCTAAATTTATCGCCGTCGTCCTTTTCATTAATACTCTAATGAATGATAAATCTGGAACTTCGAGTTGTCGGCCGAAAAGAAAACGAGCATATATTTCAATACGAAGTCGACCGACAAGCGAAGAATCCACTCTTGACTAACACGTCGCTAACCCATAAAAACGAATAAAAACTCTCCTTTTTACCCTGTATCCTAATGAATATATCTCATATCTTGACATCAACATAGACTGCAAGATATACCGTCTGTTAGTTGCCGCGGACTGATAAATGTGGTTTCGTACCAACTTCTTTGACGTCCGGTATAATTATAGAAGAAAATTATGGATATCATTTGCAGAAAGAAGCCGAGGACAGATTAGATAAATAAATTTAATGTCTGCGTATGGTGCTGATTGTACTAGAATTCGAGTAACATAACTTATAATAATCGCATTGGCAGAGTCGGCTTAACCGTTGGACCCATCCGTCACAGGCCAAAGACATTCCATTCGAGTGGCTCCGACGTATAATCTATCCTGTATCAAATGGGATGATTCAGTGCAAGTCGACAGTTGAATTGCAAAAACCTCTTAAGTTGTCGTCTCTATGTAATTTTTCAAGAGATGTTTGGTTAAGACTGACGATCGAGAGACTTCGACCTGCTGAAGACTATCGGTTCTGTTGTTAGTAGTCCCTAGAAAAGTAGGCCTGTATCTTTCACCAGGTTCAAGTAGTCTATTGTTATGAAAAAGAATAGAATGGGATGAAATATTCTGATCCAAAGAATAAATTTCAGTATTCTACAAAATTGATATGCTTATCAATGTTATCTGTACGCTTTTATCCGCTTTTCGACAAATAAAAACGTGTTGTAGAGCATGAAACTGTTTTCTTCTAGTGGAGGTCTGAATAACTGAACTTTCTCGATAGTGAAACCATCACTGGAACTATCATTTTGAAAGGAAATAAAATTCAATTAATACATTCGAAATCTGAAATTTTAAATGACCCGGTATACAAGAAACGTTAGGAGTAAATGACAAGATACTGTCTGTCAGGGGATGAGAAAGAAAAAGAAATATGAATTCAATAAAATTACAGCTAATGAAAAGGAAAATTGATATTATTTGAAGAGAAGATATAATAGAATGGTAGTTGAAATATCTAGTGGAGTAATAGAGGTAGAATAATGACAAGTAAGTTTGTTAAAAGTGTAAAAAGAGTTTGAATGAAAAATAATCGGTTGTGATTGGTGAAGAAAGAAAAATAAAACTTGGAGAAGATGATGACGATGAATCAACAAAGAAATGAAAGAAGAAAACTGATTTTTGAAAAGAAGAGATGTTAAAAAAAAAACTCACAAGTAAGGAAGATTAAGAATTTAGTGAAAATTATACTTACGTTTGCCGATTTCCATTGGATTGGAGGAGTTTATGGTCAAACATAACAAACTGACTAGAAGTAAACCATACAAGGTACCTATTTGCTTACGTTATCTATAACTATTAAGAAAATGGTTTCCATTTCATTGCATTCATTTTGGAGTTCAAATACTTTTGAGAAGATGTGCTATTGATATACGAAGTACGGAAAGAAAATATCAGGACCATTTTTCCAATGCGTGTACGAACTTTATTTGACAGCCATAATAATTCAAACTCTGACAAATGAACTATCGGTAAAAGTGAAAATTTTACAGAAACGTTTATGCCTATGAACTTTAGTTATTCACCAAAAGAGGGCGTTATCTTCACCGAATATTTGCATTACTCGATTGATATTTAATAGAATAAGTTTTAGATTAATTAGATATCAGTTTAGACATCTCTTAGAAAATTTATTGAAGAATTTCATTTGTTCTAACAGATTTGTTCTGACAGATTTTGCTATGTTCTTGAAATAAAATCAATTGGATTTTCTATAAATAATTTATTTTACCACAGCAGAGTAAGTATTTTGTTTCCTGAATCCTACTGGGAAGAGCTGTTTCATGGTCTACCATAACTGAGCTGAAAAAGTAAAAGAAAGGTGAGACAAGAATACAGGTAAAATTTGAATGAAGTCAGACAAAATATTTCTTTGAGAAAGTTATTCTGATACTAAATATTTCATTCATAAAAAAATAAAATAAAATAAAAAAATATCTATACAAGTATTTTTCCACTACAAATTTTCAAAGACAATTTTATATAATAAAATTGTTATAATACCATAACGGATTCATTGCTGTTTCTAGGTTGATCTGTCTCCTCGTTACCACAAAGTGTGCATTCCACGATTTCTCTATTCCCATGGCGTGCAGGTGTTTTCTCAGGCCCCAGTGTACGGTTTGTAAGCCAGTAATTGTGCGAATCTTAGATCTGATTAGGTCAATGGGTTTATCAGTCAGTGTTTGGCTTAGTACCATAGTTATGCAGTATCGATGCCCTACAATTTGGAGCCAATATGTTTAGTGTTTTGTTTTCTTCCACTCATTAACTAGGTTTTCGCATCGGGTTTTGCTAATACCAAATGCTCCGGACCTGTGCAAGTTGGCATGCCTTTTCATTGCCCCATATTTCTCTACATCCTGGCTCCCACACAAGTGCAACCTTTCAGATCATTGGGGGTATTTCCAGTTCATTGGGACTCTGAAGCATTCTCAAACTTGTTTTGACTTCATCTGTACTGAATTCAGAGGGCTCAGTATGTCGTGTAGAATGTTGATGTATTTTCTTTGATACCCACTGATCAGCAATTTGCAGTGTTACTCCAAAGAATTTGGGTAGTTTCATGTTCTCCAAAATAATGATGCGTGTGAAGGGAATGTGAGTGGTGTTGCCGGGGTTTGCCCGCTGTGTTTCTCTTTCGCACCATTCCTCTACGATCCTCAGCTTTTTGCATAAACTTACGGATCATTTCTCTTTTACCATTTTCCACAGTAGGAGGGATAGTATCCTGTACTGTGGAGTCCCACTGCCAATTTCCTACTTCGCTAAGTTTTCAAACATTTTGGTATGGGCCTGTCGATTTTAGAGCTATGAGAGGATCCTTCTGCAGGTGGTTTCGTCAACGCAGCGGCCAAGTGGAGACCTGACCGCTGAGACCATGCTTTTGTATTGTGCAAGGCTATTATGATATCTAGAAAAGTGCAAAGTGCTATTACTTTTTTTGGAGTATCCTCCAGCGTAGAAACCAACTGATTCAAAGCCGTCTCGCACGATTTGCCTGTGAAATAGTTATGCTGGTCTACGGTGAAGGCCGGTCTATAAGGGTTTCCTACCTGTATCTTTCTATCAGTTTTTCCAGTCCTTTCAGGAGTAAGGATTATAGGCTTATTGGTCTGTAGCCCTTGGCCTGGTCGTCAATTTGGACTAGGCTTCGGAACGAAGGACACGTTCACTGATTTCCAGGTTTGTGGTATCTAGCCAAGTGCTAGGCTCATCTAGTAGAATGTGCCAGTTTTGGTACTAGATCTTCAATTCCCTGTTGCAGTTGAATAGAAAGTAGTCCACCTGGTCCAGGTCATTTAAATGAGTTATTGCCCATATTACTTTTGGGTATGTCAATTGCTGCTTTGTCACTTCTAAGTCAGCCCGGTTCGCACTGATGGAGGCTGACAGGGGTTTCATTGCTGAGATTAGTGACAATGGTAGATCCTGGAAAGTGTGTATTGAGCAGTAGGTCAATTGTCCCTTTCCCAGTATTCGTGTTGCCTCCAGTGGGTTTTTGAGAGCCATCACTGGGTTCCTGAGGTTTTTGGAGTCTTGCACTTTCTGAGTTTTGTTCCACAGAACTTCCTCCATGCTTTCTTCTACTTCCCTTCGACTAATTTGTTGTTTTCTAGTAGTGTTATGGAATATTCCCCCCACTAACTAGTTTTTTTTCATTCTATCAAATGGTTTGCGCGTTTTTTCCGGAGAGATGCATGAAATTATTATAATTTTGAATTTAGTTTTCTTGCAAAGAAATTAGAGTACTACTGCATTTCAAGGAACCGATTATTCTAATTGATTTGAGAAGCTCGTTATCTCAAAACGAAAGGAAAAACACCGAGCTAGTCTAGACCCTACTAAATGGCGATGTGCGGATACATAGATACGACGCGGTAGCGAAGAGGGCAATTAGTTAGAAGACAATACACACTTAACTCAGCGGCATTAAGAGATGCATGCACAATGTGATTAAGTTGTGAATATGAATTAGCCAAATATTTGATTTTCATTGCAATCGGTGTTAGAAGTGATATTTTTTTGAAATAAATAAGGATTCCCAAAGTGAACGTTCGTATCACGGAAAATTAGCTGGTAAACTTTTCGCGTAAACTGATGGCCCATGAAACAAGTGTTCGCGAGATAAAAAATTATTCGAATTTCTTAACAGAAATTGCTAAACTTTATATGTTAAATAGATTAATATCTCATGGAGAAAATAACTTAAAATTGTTCAGACAGACTGAAAGATAAAATATTCTCAGGAAAATTGCGTTACTGTTTTGAGGCAAGAGTTGGAGCAAAAGTAACCCTATAAAACTGGTATAGAAAGCCGCACTACAAAAAAGACTCTGAGAAAGCTTGACTCAATGAGGAGAAGACCCTGAAACCTATTAAGCCGAAGTTCCCAGAGGTGATTTGAGTTCGATATTGAACAACCTCGAAGAGAATACCAAAGCCTTGAAGAGTAAGAACTCGAACAAAATTCGAAGAATCGGGAAGATAAACTTTTAGGAAATGCGGAGGGCTGGACAGGAGAACTTCAAGAGGATGAGTTTGAGAGAAGAACTTAATGATAATTACAAGAGTTTGAAGGAAGAACTTCATAATTCGAAAAGCTTCTATAAAATTCGAACAATTTGAAATCTGGAAGATGAACCAATAAAAAATTTGGCGAGTTTGAAAGAACTTCAAGAAAATTCGAAGAGTTTGAGAGAAGAGCTTCTAGAAAATTCGAAGAGCTTGAGGGACGAGTTACCAGAAAATCCTAAGATTTTGAGAGAAGTTCTTCTAGAAAATTCGAAGAGCTTCAAAGAGGAACTTCAAGAAAGTGCGAGGAGTCTAGAAGGCAAGCTTCTAGAAAATTCGAAGATTTAAGAAGATGAACTTCTCGAAAATAAAAGGCTTGATTGAAAAAATATCGGTATGGCGAATCGACTAAAAGAAAGGATTGGACCGTTCGACACAGAGATGGGTAAAAATTATGAAAGAAATGATATCCAGGCAGAAATGGACACAACGAAGGGAACAATAATTTATGAAATCAAAGATGGAATCGATGCAGAAATGTACAAAATGAACAAAATAATCAGCGAGTCGGAAAAACGGATGAATACTGCACACGCCACTGAAATCGTTGATGAAAATCGAATGATGGACACGAGTTTGAACTTAAAGCTGGTGCTTCATGGAAGGAATGATCCGTGTTCTGATGGCTGAAGATGTGAGCGAACCATTCTCGAGGCTTACCTGGACGGACGTGCAAGTAGTAGAAACGTGGTGATTTTAGATCCCAACCTCAATAATAATAATAATTCATTGCACTTAAAACGTTACAAAAGAAAAATTTACAAGCCAGTCAAAGAAAAGTATACAAACTATAAACTAAGTAAGGTTAGATAAAATGTTGGATGAGTGGTTTTTTACTGCTTCGAAGTCCGGTGACGATTTCAAGGAAGCAGGTAAATGACTAAAGAATTTAATTATAGTTAATATTATGTCTGGTATTATGCTGTCCAAAAAAGGCAAAAGGCAGTAAGTGATGAAACATTGAAAGAAGATAAATCAATATTTTTGAAATTGAATGGCTTTACTTATGCGGTTTGCCATCTTGAATTACTCGTCTCCACGTAGAATTTTCGAGGGTTTAGTTAACAAGGTGTGTCACATACTGTTCTTTCGTATTCAGGAAAAAAGTAATTTTTCAAAAATTGTCACTTACTGCCTTTTGCCTTTTTTGGGCAGTATGGAAGTGATGTGTTCTATATTCAGTAAAATAATGACAAACTTGATACATTCAAATATATATATATACAGGGTGTTAATTAAGTACGTTGACAAACTTCGAGAGGTGATTCTTTGAAGGTTTTCAGGACGAAATGTTCATATAAACATATGTCCCAAACGGATTGGTTTTCGAGATACAGGGTGATAAAAATACATTTTTTTCAAGATTGTTTAGAGTTAACTTCGACATTTTCTACAATAATCAGTTCAAATTAGGCAAGTACAATCCATTCAATAGTACGCACGATACAAAATAATGCATTTCTCAAATAATTCACAGGTTCCTCCTTTTTTCAGAGTCAAGCTTTGTTCAACCCTTCAGAATTTTTTTTCCGCCGCCACTGACATATTATGAGAAAGGAATAATGAATGTTGTTTCATTTAACATCTTTTTGCTCTCTTGATGTTTTTCATTTACTTGTACGGTTCAGGAGTTACAATGAAAATATTAACGCAAACATTTTCCAGTAACGCATAACATAAAGAAATTTGAGAAGCAAATAGTCTAACAAACTTGAAGGGTGATTCTTTGAAAGGTTTCAAGATGAAAAGTTCATATAAACATGTCCCAAGCGGCTTGGTTTTCGAAGTACAGGGTGATCAAAATACATTTTTAGGAGTTTTTGGAGTTTACTTCGAAATTTTCGACAATAATCGATCCAAATTAGTTCAAATTGGACAAGTACAATCCATTCAATAGTGCGCATGATATAAAATAATTCATTTCTCGAAGTGTCATTGCCACTCTCCAAAGATTAGCGCGTGACGCAATACGTCATTTTGTTCTCATTACACAAATAGCTATTTTCTGCTCGTGTAGAGAAGATGTAATGTTATGGAGCTCCCATACATTTTTTACCATAACTCAGGTTGAATATGTATTGCACAAAGTTAATTATGGCAAAATAATTTTGGACATTTTCAATAGTGAATAACTTTATTATCAAATACTAGAGCAAAGTAACATAAATTCCCTAGGAATAAAATTAAGTTCAGAAAAGGACCATTATTGAAATTGATATGTCAGAGCAGCTGCTGTAAATGGCCACCGCCAACTTCAATGCATGCGTTTATGCGCCTAACCATAGTCTGGCGGACACGCTCAAAAATACCAGGAGTGTTTCTTATAATTCCGCATGACTCCTGTATGCGATTCCTCAGGTCTTCTTCACTTTGAACTGGAGTTCGGTACACTAATGATTTAAGGTGCCCCCAGAGGAAAAAATCAAGTGGATTCATATCGAGTGACCTTGGTGGCCAAAGTTGTGGCCCACCACGCCCAATCCAGCGATCAGAATAATTCTCTTCTAAATATTGGCGTGCAACCAATCTGAAGTGTACTGGAGCACCACCATGCATAAACCAAATTCCAATTCTTTCCCTCAGTGGGATCTCTTCTAGGAGTCCAGGTAAGATGAATTCAAGAAAATGTCGATAATGGTCACCATTGAGTCTATGAGGCAGAAAATGTGGCCCGATAAGGAAATTCCCTACAATTCCAACCCAAACATTCACAGAAAACGTCTCTTGAAAATGGTTTTCAATCACGGCGTGTGGGTTTTGATCAGCCCACATATGATTGTTGTGAAAATTAATAATGGCTTTACGGGAAAAGCATGCCTCATCGGTGAATAACACTTGAGATAAAAACCATGGATTTTCCAACAATTTATTTCGAATCCAAGTGCAAAAAGTTAATCTCTTTGGAAAATCCCTTGGCAGAAGAGCTTGAACACGCTGTATGTGATAGGGATAAAGTTGTTGCTCTTTTAAAATTTGCCATACCAATACATGGGTTACGTTAAACTGTGCCGCAATTTGTCTTGTACTGGTGTCTGGATGCTGCTCAATTTCGTTAAGTCCAGCTTCTTCTATCTGAACTGTTCTAACTCTCCTGGGTCTTCCTATGAGAACAGCAGACCTCTTGAAAGTACCCGTTTCACGAAGACGGGAGTGAATATTGTTGAACATTTGTGTGCTGGGAATATGACGTTGTGGAAATCTTTCTAGATACATTCGTCTGGCGGCACGAGCGTTACCATCAGCCATTCCATACATTAAGTGCATGTCTGCCATTTCTGAATTTGTATATTCAACCATTTTATCCAAAGGAATATTGAATGAATCTGCTTTATAGCTTGCACTAATGAAGAATTAACAATGAGACAGTTTCTCAACTTTCGATAACTGTCAAGTTGTTGATATTTAAATAAATGAATTAATATCAAAGCCCACTTTGCTATTTTCATGAATTCAAATTGATTACAAAATTTCTGCGTTACTGCAGAAGAAAAAACAAACCGAAATTTCTGATAAAATAATGTACTCCGTACGGAAACAAAAATTTGTTTGATTTAGTTTTTCGGAGTTATGACCAGAGATTCATAAATGAAAATCAAATGTGTAATGATCAGCGACTATTAGATAAAGCCTATTAACTCTCTTCCATTACAGGATTACCTTTCGGAAGTTTTTTATGTTGAAAAGGAAACGTTCAATTGAAAACTAAAAAATATCTTTTTTTAAAATAACAAAAAATTTGTATGAGTTCTCTATCAAGACTGATGGGTAAAAACATTTTTAATCAAATATCTCAATGAAAATGCACATTTTTACAATTAGAATCTTCAGGTTGAAAGTTAAGGTTTTCCCAATATCTGTCAGATCTAGTTTAATATCCAGCGTACCGCAGTGACGGGGAGATAATAGTTTTCTGTTAGATATCACAAAAAGAAATCACATCTTTACAATAACAAGCTTTTATTTAGCTTCACTTGTAACTAACTAACAAACAATTTAATAAAAGTTGAATTTGACCCACTTCTAATACTCCGATTAATTTGAAATTTGGCAGGTTTCCGTAATTCCGGTGACAATGCATTAAAAAAATGTTTGTTAAAAAACAAAATGGCAGCTTCAATATGGCGGACGAGTTTTGTGATTATGATCCGATTCTGTTCAAAATTGATATGTGATGGTTTTTGGGTTGGAGATTTTCAGTTTCACATAAAAAAAACTAAAATGTTAAAAATGAAAATTATAAAAAGAAAATATTTTAAAGTTTTTATACAATACACTGAAAAGGAAAAAATAATTCATTTCATTGTTTGATCTAGGTAATCTTGTACAGAAAGATTTTGATACTCACAGAATAAACCTACAAAAAATGAAACAAATTATTTTTTCACTTTCAGTGCATTTGTATAAAAGCTTGTCTTTATATTTTTTATTGTATAATTTTTATTCATCGTAGATTTTTCTAATTCTGAAAAAATATTTCCATCAATTTACAATAATTGAAAATGTTTAATTTTCAAATTTTCTAATGTTATGCCACACTGGAAAATATTTAAATTAATATTTTCATTATAGCCCCTGAACCGTACAAGTAAATGAAAAAATGCAAGAAATCAAAAAGATGTTAAATGAAACAACATTGATTATTCCTTTCTCATAATATGTCAGTGGCGGCGGAAAAAAAAATTCTGAAGGGTTGAACAAAGCTTGACTCTGAAAAAAGGAGGACCCTGTGAATTATTTAAGAAATGCATTATTTTGTATCGTGCGCCCTATTGAATGGATTGTACTTGCCTGATTTGAACTGATTATTGTCGAAAATGTCGAAGTTAACTCTAAAAAATCTTGAAAAAAATGTATTTTTATCGCCCTGTATCTCGAAAACCAAGCCGTTTGGGACATATGTTTATATGAACTTTTCGTCCTGAAAACCTTCAAAGAATCACCTCCCGAAGTTTGTCAACGTACTTAATTAACACCCTGTATATATATATATATATATATATATATATATATATATATATATATATATATATATATACATATATACATAATGCCGGAATGGTGAATGACCCAAGCGGTTTGAAAGAAATGGATTCTGCGTTAATAAGTATCCAAGACCTTTCATAAGACGGAGGACCCTTTTTTTAATTTTAAATACTCTGTCTGCATCGCTACAGCCTCCCCAAAGAATAATACGGAAGCGAGCATGAGAGTAAAAGTTGGAATAGTAGATAGAATGTTTTGGCCATATTGCTGTTTGCGTGTTCAGCTTAATTTCTGATGTATGATTCAACTTTGAACATTAAAGTAAAATTTTTATGTGTCGTCGATAATAATTCCTATTGATTCAATTTTATATTGATTGAGCATATCATAGGTTGATGTAGCCCAGGCTTGATTTACTTGAATAAGATCATATTTATTTTTTCGGGATTTATAACGCGTCAGTATTTATTATTAATGAATTTGCGTTGGAAATGAGCTTGGTATAATTGGTGGAAGTTTTATCTTGATCAGCAAGCAATGCGAAATCGTTTGAGTATATTATAACAATTAATGGTCCAAGGACACTGCCATGTAGAACACCCTAGGATATATCCACAGCACTCGACTTTAATACCACTTTCATATCTTACTTTCACTGCATGTTTCTTTCTTTCAATGTAAGATTTGAAACAGTTTAGGGCAGTACCAAGAATCCCATAGTGTTCGAGTTTAATTAGGAGTATTTTGGAGTCAGAGCAGTCGAATGCCCTGAACAGGTCCATAAAAATTACACAGGCAAATCCTCCTCTGTTAAGGGAGTTGTAAATAAAGTGGTCGAGTTCAAACAGTGCGGTTTCAATGCTCTTGTCACCAATAAACCCATGTTGGCTCGTACTAAGGAGGTTGTGATTTCAGAAATATCTTACTACTTGCCTAGCGACAGCTAGCTCAAAGAGTTTTGAGAAGGCGCTTAGTAGGCTGATAGGCCTAGTGATTCTAGTGATTCTAGATCACCTTTTTTTTTAACATGGTTTTATTAAAGCAAACTTTAGGTTCTCTGTAAATACACCACACTGAAGGGGTGCATTTATGACATGTCAAAGGTATGCTCAGCAATTCATACAAAACACCTTTTTAGTAGGAATGTAGAGACTCAGTCATGACCAGAGCTATTTTTGGCCTCCATTTCATTCATTGTTGGGACATGATATAACAAAAAAAAACATTCAGGCCACTCACCCAATGTGGAATGAATACCTTTTATGATCTAATAGAGTCAATCGTGGAACTTCCTTGACAACGATACTATAAATGCAGACAAAAAGTTTAATCATTTCTCTGATATTTTAAGAAAAGCATATCTTGAATCATTTACAGAAAAATCTTATAAGACCATGGCAAATGACCCTAGCAGTGTAGGCTGAATGTGGATGAATGTTATGATCCAAATGCTGATTAACATCTCTAACATCAGTTGCAGTAACTGGTGTGAATAGTGAATACCCTATGTGGCATATGCTAGGGCTATTTCCAAATTGGCTAGGTAATTTTTCATATATTGCTGTAGTCAAATATCCAGCGAATTCAGTAGCCTGATGATCTGGCTCAATTTTAGCTATATATTTGAAGTTCAATTCAGTGACTTCAAGTGTACTTGAATAATAATATAATTTACTGCAGAAAAAGGCAATAATGTTTGGCCGTATGTTATAGTTGAAATACCCTGAATATAATAATTATAATATATATAACATAAGTTGGAAAAGTGCATTGAAATATCTACATTACGTTTCATTAACATTAAACAATAACCGTAAGAAACCATGGACGGTTGTTCATAGGATAGTGAGTACATTTCACAACTTTTATTTTTCCTACTTGATGTAACAGTGATCAGGTAAGTATTGATGAAATTCATTAGTAATCACAAGACAAATAAAAAAATATGTACTAAAGACTGATCCAAAAGAAATTTGATAATTTATAAATACAAGAAAAATAAAAAAAAGTAATCATATTGAGAAAAACTTCATTCGAGAGAAACAGATTAAATTAATTTGTGTATTTCTTTTCGTTCCGTTTTAAATATATATGATTTGAAATATTTTTCAAACATTTCGAGAAAATAATTTTCAAAAGTTTCATGTAATTTGTTGAAGATTACTGAATAACATTTATTACCAATCGTTTTATGTAAAGTTTTAACGGTGATATAACTAATAATAAAAATGGATTAATCAATGGAGGTGAAATAACTACCTACGGTTTGTCTTGTGTTGTAGTAGTGTTTCACATTTTTTGGTAGGTGCCTATTTTTGTAAGTATAGATCAATGTATTGTAATAGTATAACTGTCTAATATGTAATACGTGACTCTCAGTAAAAACTGAGGCAGATGGGCTTTCCATAAATTATTTTTAGGATTATTTTTTGAAGGACATCTAGTTTTCGTAAGCGTGTGTTTGAACATGCGCACCCTAGCTCAGTATACAACATTGCTGGCGTGATTCGACTAGAGCATGATATACAATTTTCAACTGCTCGAGAATTAGTATCCTTGGTAAACATTTGAAATTGTAGAGGATAATTCTGAGTGTTTTACCAACCTGCTCAGTGTGATAATTCCATCTTAGATGAGAGTCAATATTAATTCCAAGGTATTTCATCTCATTAGTTGTATTTATTTTTACAACTTCACTATTTACTTTGAAGTTTTCTCGAAATTTACTGTACGTAACTGAACGGCTGAACCAATTGAATATGTTTCCCAAATCTTGTCCAATTGCTTTTTCCAAATTCATCCATGAGTCAGAGGAGTGTATAATCGGCAAAGCTGTACATTTTTACATTGGATTTCTGGGTGAATAAGTTAAGATATTGGCCCAAGAACAGTTCCTTGTGGCACACCATAACATAATTTTTTTTTCTGAAGGTATAAACCTTACCAGTTCAAAGTGATGAAAGACACTTATGAGTCTGTACCATCCATGAGAACCCCGTTACGTACATCAATCTCTTCCGCCCATGATAAGTAAGTGGCGTACCGCTCGGCCAGAGACATAGACTCTCGGCACGTTAGACATGACCAGAGTAGATCCGAAGACGCGGTCAACCTGAGAGGTCACACAGGTGTACGAGATCTTGGGCCGTCATTACGATTAATTGCCAGCGAGAAGCGGAAATTATCGACGAGAAAAAAAAGAGTATTCGATCCGCGGTGATATCGGCTTATGATGGGAAAAGCCGTCGGTGGTCTATAAATACTCCTAATGTTGTAATGATATTTGTAAACGGCATCGTTTATTTCATAGTCTGGAGGATTAAGGTCAAGGAACGAGGGGTTATTATGTACAGAGCGTATCAACTGAAGCAGGCCATTCCAAATAAGTGTGCATGGGTATCACTTTTTCAATGAAAGGCATTCTGACTCATAAATTGTAACATTAATTTTAAAATTCCACACCTGTAATCAACAATCAACAAATCAAAATACGTTATTTTGACAGATCAGCATGGCTACGGAGGTATTTTAGTGGATTTTTTTTTCTCGTGGGATACCCAACAGCGAAATTTTTTGACGTTTACAATAACAGACCATTTTTGACAGACTGGTTTTTATTTGTTCACATAATATTTGGTTTTGATACATTTTAATTACAAAGCTAAGATGTTTTCTATATTCTTCGAACACCTCCTCTCTTCTTCTTCTTCTTCTTCTTCTTCTTCTCTGGCGAAAATGCAGGACTTTGAATTTTTTCAATTAAGTGTCCATGTCTAATAAAATATATATATAATATTTAGACACTGATTTATTTGCCTTTTTTCCATCCAGTACTTTCAATTTTGCGTAGTTTAGATGCAAATATTGGTGGACAATTCAGAACAAATTTTCTTTCTTCAAGTTGGAGCCACAGTCCTCTATTTATACGAATAAATAAGTTATATACGATGATTGATCATCACATCAGACAATTTCACGCATATTTTGCATATAGTATGATTTTCAAATCGATTCATTTTTCAAACAAATAATTTTATTGGTTTTACTGGCTGTGCAATATTCTTTAATGCAACAAAACGCGAGTCTTATTGATGTTTTGAAGTGTCAAAATACAATGATCACAGCCTCCTATGATTGATGCTTGCTGACGCTGGTTATGAATTCCCTACCATTAAAGCACGCATAACACACGTTAATAAAAACGCAAAAAAAACAATTTTCTAGCACTTGTAGTTACTCAAAACTTATGTAAAATTGAAGCATATACTATTTCCTATCTTGAAATAATATTTCCATGCAACTACAATGAGTAGAAATTACCAATTTGAAGGCCTGTTGACAAAGCTATGACGCGCTATGAATCTGTTCATGGAGCTTCTCGAAAAACCTCTAAAATAATAATTTTCTACCACTTGTAGTAAGCTCAAGTAACTATAAAGTAAAATAGTATTATATTTTTTGTACTACAATCAGTAGTAATCATCAGTTTATCGGTTAGAGTCCATTGGTGTGAAGACAAACTGAATATTATTATGTAATCTGTTCCTGTAGGTATGTATCTATGAAACTAATATATTTTTTTCATTTTCCACCACGTGTAGTTGCCCGGAGTAATTAAAAAAATGAAAGAATGTAATATATTTCATTATAAAACTGCATTACCGTATAACTACAATGAGTAGAAAACAATATCTCAAAGGGCAGGCTGAGAAGCTAATATATGGCCGTTACCGAAACTGCAAAGCACATTAAATTTGATAAAGTTATTATAAGTTTCTACCACTTGTAGTTATCCAAAATTATATAAAAAAGAAGAATATATTATGTTACGCTTCAGGTTGCCATTTTCATGCAACTACAACGAGTAAAAATTTCAGAATTATCGCAGGCTTGTAACCCATACCTAGAGGATGGTATCGAAACTTCGACGCATGTAAATTTGTTATATTTGCCTAGCTAGGTTTCCAGCAGTTGAAAAATAACATAAAAAAATAGATGAGTTTTTAGTTTTTTATTTTATATGAATGGTTACAGGTGATAATAAATCTAATTATTTGTATTATTTTGACTAAAGTAATTATTGTTTATATGGAAAACGCAATTATTATAAACTATGGTAGGTTGATTGGAAGTAGTTGCTTGTTTTTGATTCAGAGATTCTTGAATCGTCTATGCCGAACTTGAAGCAGACCACATTGCGACAATTATTTCTTGATGATGGCCCGAGTCTATTTGCAGATATGGTTTTTTTGAGTGGCTGCTACCATGACCGGTTATTTTAATCAATTGCTGTTCTCCAATTCCCGTTTTGGCTAAAGTTCAAACAGCAGTGGCCCTTGCAGAATGATTTGTTATTTTGATCTTTTTGACATCAATTCCAATCAGTGATGCAGCGGATTTGAACCAGGAAGATATTGTATTCTGTCCACCTGGATTGTTCTTGTACTAGCCTTTGGAACTGGGATTCTTCCAGTTTGGATTTGACGTCAAAAATAAACGCTTCGTTTTGATGAGGCCTCTCTTGCTTGTTAGTTTCTTGAACAGTCTCACTGGGCATATTTCTTCGTTTAGTGTATTCGGTAGTAGCCACTTACTGTCATCCATTTTCTTTGAACCGCCTTGGGTGGTCTTGGAAAAAACCGGGTTATACTCAGTGCGGCCTGTTGGTTCCCCTCTATTGTCAATTTCCTCCGCAAAATATTCGAGATGTGCTGCCGCTCCTTCATTTCCTCTCCAGGCCAATTCACGACCAGCAACGTTGAAAAACTTTTTCTACAGTCTTTCCGGAGTGTTTTCGTCCCAAAGCTCAATCATTTTTCTAAGCTCGTCTGCTGATAGTGCAGATGAACTTTCCTTTCTCTTGGTTGGATCAATTTGTAGCTTCCGGCGCTTAGCATTTTTTGCAGCTCTTACGTTCAAAAATTGTTTGTCAGAGAATTGATTAAATTTGCGATTATTTTTTCAAAAAAATATTCATGCAACTTCTTGGCTATGGAATTCCACAAAACTTTGACAACTCTCTCCTTGTAGTCTTCGGAGTTCTTTTTTCGCATGTTGAACCCATAGTCTTCTAGAATAAGCGCCAGTTCTCCCATAGGTATATCTGCTCTATCGAAATTAAACGATTTTTCTACGCTTGACTTCGATTTCCTGGTATTCGTGGTATCAACTGTTCCTCCTGGCGAATATTTTTTTACTTTCTCTACCGAAGCGAAACATTTTATTACGTCGTGCCACTTGTCAGCATCAAAAGTGAAATAATAATTTCGAGGTTAGGTCTCACTTAGTTACCATGGCTCAACTCAACTCAACTCAACAATCAAGTCGACCACACATTTTATGTTTCGTTGGTGACATAATTAAGAAAATAATTTGCATTGTTGAGAATTGAAAACTAAATTTCAAAAATATTTGATTTTTTTCCTCGTACCTCATTCAATAAATCACTCGGACTTTTTTATATAAAGTAGGTTCCAGCTTTTGGAATCGTAAGGTACCATTATCTCAAATTTGACGAGATGGTGCTTGGTACCTTTTAGATAGACGCTATCCAAGTGTCATGATGTGCTGTGTTGTACTTTTGGTAAGAAAACCAAAACATTCATGTACGTCTACAAAAATAAAGTGAAAATTAAAGAAAATCTTTCTCAAGACTGGTTTCGGAATTTGGGGTGGTATCCAAATAAAAATGTTCAATTATTGTCATTTTAACTATAAACGTTCACAAGTTTTTATTTTTTACTTTTATAAAAATAGTTTTTTTCTGTGCGATTTTTCTTTTGTAATCATCCATAATTTTATATTTTAGAGCCCTGAAAATGGCGAAATATATTGCCAAAACTTTGGCTAACTGGGAAATACTGGTTTTTCTATAAGAGACCTCACCCCAACAAATTCTTATCAAAATAAATATAGAAGGTCGAAACATCATCATTCTCTAATAATGTCTGTTTTCGTGAGCGAGAAGAGTAAGCGTTCTTATATGCAGTGCATCTGGAATAATAACTATAAGACTTATCAAATATCAAACAGTCAAACCTGATATGGGAAATGAACAGATGTGTGGATTCCTTGATGATATATCCAATAAATTATACCTCTCAAGAGTTACGTATATAAGGAAACACTTCTGTTATTTGAAACTGTTATGTAATATTACATAATTCATGTAAATTGATATTTGTGATCTCTCTGTGATGGATATACAATTCGTTCATAACGTGTGGAAACGCTCCATTATCTTAAGAGTTAATTATTTTCACAGGTGAAGCTCGGACAGGTCTATTATGTTTATAATTTATCACAAAAAAATTATTTTCCCCCAGCACCTTACAAGATATGACGTCATTGATTTTTTCTTTCAATAAAATGGTATATTTTCATATCAACTGTTAAAATCCAATATTTTTTTGAGTTCAACCATGCCGCATACGTCATGTGTAACAATTCAAGTTACAATATACTGAGTATAAAGGAAACCAGTGTTCATATATTTCAACATTCATTTCATCATTCATTTTGCAATGAAATTATCATAAGCAAGTGGTAAAAATTAACAAATAACAAATTTACAACAAATACTCGAATTGTAGGTTAGTTGAAAATATCCAAGACGTTTGATGAATTTTTGGGATATGTTTGACAACATTTCTGAGATATTTCGTTAAATTTCAGTTCGAATTCTCTCTTTAAGTTCTTCCAGGTTGGTAGTTCGGTTTTATGTATACTTTAATTTTCGAGTAACTCCAGAAAAAAAATCAATAGGAGTTGAATCTGGGGACCTAGGAGGCCATTCAATCTGACCACGTCGTCCAATCTAGCGATTGAGAAAGGTTTCATTGAGAAAATCACCACTCGAGCATAATGTGGACCTGCTTCATCCTGATAGAACCAAATAGTAGAAATTATTCGACCAGGTTGATCAATATCTGAAATTGTTGCAGTTAAATATGGAAATATGGAACTGCATAACTGAATTCGCTAACAGAAATTCTTCGAAAGCAATGGTCGGTAAACTGCTGGTTGAACAGTTCATTTGTTGTTAGAGTAATTCAGGAAAAACCGAAGGTGAATAACAGAAGTTGGGCTCAATACAGCATATTCACGGTAATGATTCACGTAGTGTCCAACGATGCAAAAAGAATATTGGTTTTGGTATCCGAAATATGAATTAGCAATGACTGTATTTTTTCTTCAATGTTATCTACGATCAATTTGCAGAGTTCTTCAGGACGGCATGATTCAAATAATCCAAAAACGGTTGCCACTTTAATCATAAGATATTTGGTATCAGGAGTTCCACTAAAAAATATGTCAATTTGTTCCCTTGTCAGAATTTTCGATTTTCTCAGACGGTATCCGACACTTTTTTGTTTAAAAAATGAGATCATTCTATGGTATTCACTTATTATATCCACCTCTTTCTTGATTTTCAATTTATCATAGAGAATTTAGACCACAGCGTTGATGATTTCCAAGACTTCGATTATTTTTCGAAATAAACTACCTGTAATCACGCTTTCAGTGAACTTGCCTTTGACTTTCTTCATTTGACTCCATTCGATGAATCCATTATAGGCAATTTCAATTGTTTCCGTGATTTTCTAGGAAACAGATCTGAAGTAACTCTATTTTTAGCTTCTTGAATTTATGGTGGAAGAGAAGAATCTAAATCGCCCATATTAACTTCCATTGTATTTATATTTGCAGCAGTAATAGCTACGACCACAAAGAAGTTAGAAACTTTTATCAATTTGTGATAACAAATATTAGTTATCATTAATCATTGAATCACTGTTTTTTACCTGTCTCATTGTCATGCTCATTGTTAGATTTGAAATACAGAATATCGAAGTAAGTAATAAAGGGCATTATCGCATGTAGCTGGAGCCTCCGCCTTTTGATCCAGAGATCGTGTGTTAGATTCCCATGGAGCTTATGAACTTTATTTTCTTACTAGCAATAACAGTTGTACAAAGAAATTTTCATGGTAACTTTAAGATAAAATGCCACTTCTAACACTGGTATCATGAATAATGAAACCATGTCCAATCTAGTCAACGTCATTCACAATATTATTGAGGGCAATCTAAGTATACTGAAAAGACACCTAATAAAAACTTGATGAATCGGTTCCGAAAAATCATTTTGAAACATCTTCAAGTCCCAAAACACGAGTGAAGAAAAATAGATCAATATATCAATTGATTTACCTCCCAGAACTCAACTCATTATCGCACTGCATAAAAAAACGTTGTGATTTTATTGCATATTGCTATACATTCAATTTATTAGAACGTGTTCGACTACAAAGTATAATATGTTACAGATTGTAACTGTATAACTGTACAACCTGAATCGGGCCCTGCCTTCTTCCAGATACCGTTCCTACGAACGAAGAAGTCACACACTACCACATATCCTCACCCATGACCCCTAATGAAGAGGTGTAGCTAGAACATATTTCATTGCGCCAAGCGGTTTTACCGGATTTTATGCAAACATTGAAAAAATATCAATTCTATCTCCGATGTAAAATAATAACATGAAATATGAAAGAAATAATATAACTATGGTCTTTGTTAAGGGAAAACGAGACATCGTAAAGTCAAAATTTTATTGTTGGTTATATAGGTACTTCGTGTTTCAGCCATGTTCTCGCATAAGGCACGATTTCTTTGGTGTTTATATTTATTATGACGTTTTGATTATTACTGGAAAATTTACACTTTGGAGTCACGTAAAGAAACGACGTCCCTGACGCTTATATTAGTAAAAGCATGGTTTTTGCGTCTGAGGTATAGATAGTTGGAATTATGTATATGAGTAATATTTTAACATTTCGGAAAAAAAGTTTTTCGGCAACCATCCGGGAAGTTTTCACTTCCCGGACACTATTTCTTTGGGAAAGTAGCACTTCCCGGCCTAGTCCGGGAAATACGTACTTCCCGGACCATCAGGCCGGGAAGTGCTCGAATTTTAATATAAATAAGAATTAGAATGTTTCTGTTGGTACCTATCTTCTCTTCGAATTTCAATATATAATACAAATAACAACTAAAATGTTCGAAATATTCAAATTTGGAATCACAGACAGGGTAGTTTACTGTTGATCAAAATTCTGTTTTTTATTCCCCCCAGTACACCGTTTAGAAATTTAGAATTTTGATAACTCGAATACAAGTATTCCGTAACGCACCAATTTTTATGAGGAATAAAATTTTCTGACAAATCGATAATAAAAAAGTTTCCATATGGTGCAAATTTTTGAAACTCACTGTATATAGTCATGACCACCTTTTGATAGGCAACCCATTTTAGGCGTATTCGTCATAAAAAGTATGTTTCATCCAGTCAACAGATAGGTGAAGGTTCTCATTACCCTGCAAAATCCGAGGGTATCTATATGAGAGATCTTGGAGCATATCAAATAGGAGAGGGAGCGATATCTAACCTGAAGCCAAACGATATCCTGAACTTATCAATAGCCATTGGATTGGAGGAACTACCAATAGACAGAACAGTCCAACTGAATGACAGTAAGATCCAGAAGAATATTGTTTCCAGCAACAGCGCGGAATGTCAAAAGCATGAAGCCATTCCTAGCATTGAATCTCTTTTTACCACGCATGGATGACAGTTAGAGAATTGACATTTGACAGTATCAACAAATTTTGACATCAGCCATCGTTTATTACATTCGAAATCATGCAATAATATATTTTGTTAAAAATTCACAAAGTCCAGGGTCAAGAACCTCAGCACCAAACAAATTTCATCAGAACTGA
This sequence comes from Chrysolina oricalcia, assembly GCA_944452925.2. Taxonomy (NCBI): domain Eukaryota; kingdom Metazoa; phylum Arthropoda; class Insecta; order Coleoptera; family Chrysomelidae; genus Chrysolina; species Chrysolina oricalcia. The sequence goes on from OX101815.2 coordinate 17,352,749, forward strand.
ATGAGCATTCACTTTCCCCCAAATAATACACTTTGGACTACAATTAATTCCAATTAGATTACTTCTAAATCATTTCATCAAAGTCAAGAACTTTCGTAATTATTATCATTTTTGATTGAGGTAGAGAAGTCAGAAAAAAAGTTGAATGAAGACTAAATCTTTGAGAAGAATAAATCTTTGAACAAGTGAATATCAAAGAGAAGTATTTTATTCTTCAAACGATTTAGTAGTTTCGATCTCCCTTATGGGAATCTACAACGACAATAAAAAACTTTTTTGTTGAGAATTTTATAACGGTTGGAAAAAGCACTTTACTTTCGTTAATGTTTCATTCACAATCTCGTGCTCAATCGATTTCTTAGGAGAACGGATCTAACTATACAAAGTAAAAGTAAAAGTCTTCGATGTACTCACACGAATATCAACGTCATAATTTACTGGTAATTACAATATCTCGCCTCAATGAGTAATTAGAGGTTTCTCAGAAGATTAGGTGATCAAAACGTGGAAACTTGATTGAATGACTCATTTGTAATAATAATGAATTGATAAAATGAGTTCCGTTTTCGTGGCTTAGGGGGAGTTTATCCCCACTAGTCAAGTCAAGTCGAGTCAAATTTGCTTTATTATCGGAAAAATAAAATAAATAAAAAAAAATTTAAAAAATGTATGATAGTAAAAATATATAAAAATATCACAAACTGTCACAATTACTTTAAAATCCATTTATCACAAAATTTTATTACTGATAATAATTGGATTTGAATTGTCAAAATTCTAAATGTTTGAACGATGTACAAAGGAAGAACAAAAAATAGAAACTTTGATAGGGAGTAAACTATCCTTATTTTTGACATTATTTGAAGAGTTTATTTACAAAAGTTGTATAAATTTGAAAACAATACTCAGGTTTGAAATCACAGCCACCCAGGCAACAAAACAAAACATTTTTTTCATTGTTCTAGCTTCATAAAGAGTACTATATTATCTCATATACTACTATATCAAATAAACCTTAGCCTTGTATCACTATAATAATATTTCAATGCAATATTTATTCCATTTTATTATTCGAACTAGTATATCGATGTTTTTTGAAATGGTTTAAAATTGAACTTTTTTGGTGCAAATTTGATATTTCACTCTGTATGTTTGTCCATAATAACTAGGTAAGTATGATTTAACGACGAAAAATAATTATCGTGCCTCCTTGAGTACTTAATTATAGGTTTCTCAGAAGATTATTAGGAGATAAAAACGTGGAAACTTGATTGAATGACTCATTTGTAACATTAATGAATTGATACAATATTCATGGCTTAGGGGGGAGTACTGTCCCCACTAGTCAAGACAAGTTGAGTCAAATTTGCATTATCGGAAAAATGTTTGAAAGAAGAAATATATAAAAAAATATCACAAACAGTCACAATTACTTCAAAATCAATGAAATGGTCATTATTCACAAATGAAGAAAGTTTTTTTTGTATATAAACATATACACAGTAAGTTTCAAAATATTTGAACCATATGGGAAACTTTTTATTATCCACCAGTCAGAAAATTATATTACTGATAAAAATTTGTGCATTGCAGGAAACTTATTTTCTACATCATTAAAAAGTTCATTTCCAAAAGTTGTTTGAATTTGAAAACAATATTCAGGTCACCTATACAACAAAATAGGCTCATGAAGACTACCTTGCTACTATAGAATCTCATATACTAGTATATCACATACACCTAAGCTTCATATCATATAATAAAATGGTTTGAACTTGTTTTATGGTGCAAATTTTATATTTCACTCTGTATGTATGTCCATAATAACTATCAGAATGATTTAATGACAAGAAATAATTGACCATATTAATTTTGGTTGGATGGAAGAGCAAGGTCACTCGTGACATGGTCAGAAATTGAATCCTGGCATTTGACGGGGATGTGACATCATTTATGATTTACCTGTCAATAAAATTTATCATTATTAATAATCAATTCTAAACAATTGAGTGATATAAGTCTGTTTACTATCTCTTTTATACGAAGATGGCCCCTATATGAGGCGCCTTTTTAAGGCTAGAACTACAAAAACTCTATTTTTTTGATTTTTTGCTTAGATGACTATGATTTCAAATTTAAAAATAGTTTTCGATTTCAAACAACTTTTCTGAATGAACTTGATAACTTCGAAGTTAAATCCAAGTTTTCCGCCACTCACCAATTTTTATCAGGAAAATTTTTTTCTCACAGATGGGAAATCAAAAAGTTTCCCATATGGTGCAAACTTTTCAAACTATAATTATCAAGTAGTAATTCCTTGACAGCCTTCCTGAATTCATTACGTGCCACCAATGATCGAGTATATGAAGGCAGGTGGTTAATGATTTTTTTCGCCTATCTCGTATCAATTTATCTTCAATGCAAATGAAATCGACCATAAATGACCCCTATTAATGAACGATTTGTTAATAATGGATGATTTCAAGAAATCGTCCATTGATGACCCCTGTTAATGGCCGATTTGTCAATAATGGTCTATTTCTCTGTGAATGCATGATTATTGCATAGTCAGCCAAACATAAACGAATTTTGATGTTATGGACGCTAAAATGGATACTGGCGATAAATTTATGTTGCCAGAATAGATGTTGCGGAAACTGCTAAAATAGCATCTTTAACTTCAGTGCCAGAAAAAATCAGAATTCCTTCATTTCAACAAGTGTGAGGTAGACGGAAAAATATTTTAATCAACTCTTATATTAAAATGCTAGTAATGGTCTCGAGAATTAAAGCGCTCGCTTCGCTCACGTGTTAAAATATCTCCATCATTAACCGCTACACTAGTCGATTAAATAGCTATCTTAGGATAATAAATTATGAATTTTTGTATTAATGCGTTCATGTGAATTCATCATTTGCGAACATAATAAATTTACCCCTGATATTGATGTTTGCTAAATCACTGATATAGAATCGAAATAAAAGTGGGCCAAGTACTGATCCTTGTGGTACTCCGCAAGTGACTAATTGCGACTTCGAGCTTTCTTTGTTGAGAGGAACTTTCTTCGTTGGAGGAATTTGTAATAGGAACCATCTTGATGTTGAATCTATGAAGCCATAAATTTCCAATCTTATGATCAACGCAGTAAAATGCTTTTGTAAAGGGGAACAAGATTGTTTCAATTGCATCACCCATATAGAGATTGAGATATATCCTCCAGCAAAGCAAACCTGGCATCAGTTGTGATTTTTATTGTTTGGACACCAAATTGGTGAGAACTTCAAGAATGATTATTTAGCAGAAACGAAAACGTTCTTTTTTTTCAAATTTTTCAACTGTCTTGGCCAAAGTTCGCAATAGTAATATTTGCCTTAGATTTGATATTACACTACAGTTTCCCCCTTTGAACAAATGATTTATTAATGCTATCTGAAGACATTTTGGGAAATATTCCACTCAAAAATGACAAAGTAATTGCCTCTGCTGAAACAGCCATAGCATTATCTGGTAGATGGAGTAAAACATTAGCTTAGATCTCATCCCATCCAGAAATATGTTTATTTTTCTTATCTTTTATTGTTTTTTTTTCAGTTCATCTGGACTAGTGGGCGATAGAAAAAAGGAATCTTCCTCAGATATATTCTTTAAATAGGTGAGTGGGTATTCTTGTGCTTTAATATTCATAGATATAGCGGCAATAGAACAATAATAAGTATTGATTTCATCTGCAGATGAGTAGTATTTAAAGATGGTTTACTATATTTTCCTGTGAGATTACTAATAATTGCCCAGCTCTTTTTACAGATATTGTAAAGACTTACTTATTCTTGTTCCAAAATATAGTTGTTTTGCTGCTTTTGTAACATTGCCATATATTTCCCTATAATTTTTAAAGTATGACATAAAAGATTGCCCTGGAAAAGTGATGTTCGGCAACTTTCCAAATTGACGACAAAGGTGAGTAAAAACTGAACTCGACGGGTCAATCTCGATGACACTGTCAACGATGACGACTCTTGGGTCATTTTTCTACGACTTATTTCTCAAGAAATATTTTTTTTCTCATACATGCTACTCAATAGCCTTAAAAAATATGTCCTGCTGTATTTTCAACTGTGACATAAACATCGTCATTGTTGTGTAAGACTGGCATTTTTTATGTCACTGTCCAAAATTCAATCATGACAATATATCAAACACATGTTGGCAATAAATAAAACGTATCATGGCAATGAAATAACTGTGTCCTATTTTCAATTATAAAACTCTCCCAGGCAAGTGTTTTAAAGTACCAGAATGTTCATTATCAGCCGTCATTTTCGAATTATTTTGTAAATGTTTTATTGATTCAGATATAACAAATGGATATGGACCGGGAGTCCGTGATATCATTTTGCAGCCAATTTAATTTCCTATATCCGTTATTCGACAATAAAAACTGAAAATAAACGATGGCTGGCAGAGTACAAACGGTTTAGAGATCCACTAGAAAGTTCGATTTTGTTGCTGACGTCGAAATAAGAAAAAAGTTCCCATAAGTTATTCGTTTCTAAGATACACAGTTTAATTGTTATATTTGTTTTTTGTGAATGAGTTCCAAAATATTTTTGATATTCGGGTAAAGTTTGGTATTTGGGATGATTTTTCAATGTCATAATAAAATTTTATGTTAATTATGAAAAAAACTAATTTCTAATTGAATTTATTTTGAATTTAAAAATCTTGTCATTCAAAATCACTTGCATCGATTATTTCAAATCTCAATAACTCGAAAACGGTTGCTCGCAGTGACCTCTACCAAGAATATATTTTTTACACAAACTGAATAATAAATATTCCCAGATACCAAACATTACCCAAATATCAAAATTATTTTGAAATTATTCACAAAAAATAAAAATAAGAAATCAAATTTGACACTCTGTATCTCAGAAACGAATAACTTGCGGACATATGTTTATGGGAACTTTTCTTCTTATTTTGATGTCAGCAATACGCTCCTGAATTTTCTACACGTACTTAAGAAACACCCTGTATTTCCAAGACTTCACATATTTTTCAATTTCATAGTGTGGAAGGGTAAAATACCCAAAAAAACTTGTCAAGATTGACAAGATATCTTGCAAAATATTAGCAAATCATTTTTATCTATTTGAGACTTAATAGATTGCACAATAAAGGTGATCTGGTAGATTTTTGGTAGTTTGAAGTAGGTCTGGCGAGCGAAAAAATTAAGTAACTTTGGGAGAAATTAAAAATATCAACATCGGAAAATATTCATAATATTAGCAATTAATAAAATAAATTGTGGGTAGTTTTAGCACTTGGCATTAACTTGTATATTAATTGTAAAGACTACACATTCTGACTCATTCATTATGTTGAATGAACTCAACCGGTACGTCCTTAAAAAATAGATCATACTCATGACTATATTATATACCAAAATTAACCCATTTTACGTCAAATTTTCGCCTCAACACATGATCTACATAATCATGAACCATGATAACTTCGAAGATTAGGAGTATACACATATTTTTTATATACTTCTTCAAATACTGTCTGTCCAATAATTCGCAGACCTCAAGATAAATATGACAATATAATCAATGACATGACCAAATAACGTATTTTTGAATATATTGCCAGATGTAAGTTATATTCCCCAAAAAACATGTAAAATTATTGATCAGAATAATCAATAAAAATTATTTCATCATTAACACTTGAGTGATAACAATTCTGAGAATCGAATATATATCATTTATAAGTTTTTCTGGCATCAGGGCAAATATGAATATTTTACATATTTCGTAATATAGTATTGAAAATATTCAATTCGATCCATTTTAAGACCAAATTACTATATATTTTTGCATACTTTGCCTGACGTAAGTTAAATAACTAAATAAATATGTTCAATTATTGTTTAAAACAATCTACCATCGTGGACATATCTTCACGTATTAGGCATTTATATATTACGTTTCCAAATATTTTCTCTCCAAAGTTTTCCTGGTATCGAACAAAATATGCATATTTTTCATTTGTCATAACATAGTGATGAAAATGTTTTACTTACTCCAATTGATAAATTTTATTACTGAGTAACTATGAATTTTTGTAAACTTTCCCAAAAACATGTAAAATTCACAATAATCAATAAAAAATATTGTTTCATGAATATGTCTCCCGAGTGATGATAATTTTGAAAAACGAATATAAATATATTCTTTACATGTGTTTCTAAATATTGTCCTTCCAAAGTTTTCCAGGCATCAAGCAAAATATGAATATTTCATCATATATTATGGTAATGAAAATATTGAATTCAATTTGATATATTTTCCAACTAATAAATATGTATTTTTGCATACTTTGCCTTTGCTGTATACCTAAAAAATATAGACCATTCTATCTGAAAATATATCCTCTGGGTGATGACACTTTTGAAAATCGAATGATTGTTGTTTATATATGCTTTAAAATGTTGTCTCTCCAAGCTTTCCAGGTATCAGAGAAAGTATGAATATTTTTAATTTTCCATAATATAGTGATAAAAATGTTTTATTCGAATTAATAAATTTTAGGACCAAATAACCATGTCTTTATGCATTCTTGTTCTGACGCAGGTTGAATTCCTAAGAAAACATGTTCACTTATTGATCAAAATGATCAATAAAAACTATCCTATCATGAATATATCTACTGGGCGATGATAATTTTGAAAATCGAATTTGAACGTATTATTTATATACGTTTCCAAACATTATCTTTTCAAAGTTTTTCTGTCATTAGGCAAAATATGAATATTTTGCGAATTTCGTAATATAGTAGGTAACGAAAAGAATACATTCAATTCGATACATTTTACAACCAAATGACTAAGTATTTTTGCATACTTTACCTGACGTAAGTTAAATAACTAAAAAAATATGTTGATCAAAATAATCAATATAAAGTATTCAACCAAACGATAGGTGCCGCTGCTATTGAAGCTACGATAGGGTCACTGAATCGTAGAAGGCTTTGTCCTTCTTACGGGTATGGCCAATGAGTGGAGTCTAATAGTTCCAATCTCTTTAAATAGTTCGAATGTTCCAAATAACCCACAAAAGCGCCAATTAGGAAGCAAGGGTTATTAGAGAGAGAGAACCGATATATACTTTTGAAAAAAGGTTGGGTTATGTTTCTTTTGTAAGTCAGAATGTCAAATAAGTAAATTATGGATATCATGTTTAATTTCAATGGATACATATCAATTCTAATTAGTTTTATGGATTGAAATTGTCAGGTGTACAATTGACTCGAATTTCAAAAAAGCGTCGACTTTCGGACACGGCCCCGATATTCTGTGGCCCGACCACAAGCCATTATGGAACATGGAGATTCAGCCGTCGACCATCTCTGCTGGATGCACAAGAGTTTCTTTTAGAAGGGCAGAACCTAGTGTTGTTTTCAGAATGATGTGTAAAAGTTGCCAATGATTGATTAAATATATCCACAGAGTTAGAAACCCTTTATAAAAACACTAAAACTTCTCCATTAATGGGTTCATTATTCAAAATTAGAGATTACTGTTCTCCCGAATACTTCTTAGTCACAATATATACCTACCATTGTTTGATCAATACAAATTTTCAAAATGGGGTATCAATTTTAGGTACTGCTAATAACTCAAAAACCAAGTATCGATTATCGAATTCGAATTTTACAGAAGTGCCTAGCATTCGTTAACATAACACGTGTCAAATATATTTACTGAATGCCTCTCAGATGAAATCAAGCTTTAGCAAAAAACTTAAGGCAAAAATTAATACCTATCAGACATATAAGGTACTACAAAACATCCAAAAATCAATGACATTATTGAAATACTGCATTTCTGACACACCCATTTACAATCTTACATTTTTGTACGATTATAAAAATTCCTTTATATTCCTAATGACTTTTTTTTGTATTCCTATCATAAATTAAGAAGTTTCTTGAGATAGTGAATTATGGCCTCCACATGGCATGGTTGAAACAAGAAAATATAGCCATTCACTTCTATAAAACAGCTGTTCTAAAGAGATTACCAATATACTAACATTATTATGGTCTAACCAATTTTCTCAAGATAAACGTCAATATATAATTTTTAAACTTGTTCGAAAGAAAAGGTTCCAATTTTGCAATTTACAACATTTCCATTTATGTGCTTATTAGAATTGGCCACTTTTTTCCATGACCATTTTTGGGTCTTTTCTGAACAATTCAGAAAATATTTGTCAGTCCTAGACTCCTGTGAACACGAAAATTGTTATACCTACACTGCACACACTTTATTAATTGATCCCAAGAAACGTTTCTGTTTAGAGATGGATTACATTTTTACATAAATTTTTCAACAGCAATACATATGAAATAAAAATCGATGAAGAAATCAAACAATTATTAGAAAAGGAATGATGAGAATAATTTGTGAAATGATAAATGAGTTATATCAAAGCAAAAACAGTCAAAGGTGAAACATTGTTATATTATATAGGAATTGAAATCATCTGTTAAGTGGGTATACATTTCTTTAGTTCATTTTTTAATTTAATTGTGGTCCTGATTTCTGTCACAATATTACACTAAGTTATTCAATATTGATAGTCATTTCTTTCTCAAGTTTTCCTGTTTCAATCCTGAAAAAAAAAGTTTGAATGAAAATATAATCTGTATTTGTCTTTAGTGAGGAAAATGGGAAAAATGTATTCTTCAATCTACTAATTAACAAGTTATAAACAAAATGATCTTGAACTCACCTCTGAGAATACAATATTATTTACGACTTTTGTCGGTATTCTAGCAGGTTTCACTGCACAATATGTTCTTCACTTTCAGAAGAAAGGAATATATGTATCAGTAAAAAAAGTAATCAGCATATTCCTAAGTTGGATCAGTGACAACAGGGCTCATGAGAAGATTTTGGGACTTGGGACAATCTGCTTTCTTTACTGTGAATCTGCTAAAACTATTTTTGAAAACATTTTCAATGACGGCAATGATATAAAAATTGACTTTTGACATGTGTCACTAGTTCAAACATCGGACCTAATTTTCGTGGTGTTTTTGGAACATTGGAGCTATTTAGACTCCACCTATTGGCCATACCCGAAAGAAGGCCAAAGCCTTCTAGGATTTAGCGACCGTAAGCTACGAAGCATTCGCTCAATCCCAGTTACAGACATTGGACCCCGTGGGTCACCACGACAATTTCCCTCATATTATATAAACCAAACAAATGCCATCATTTTTTTAATTCAAACCAATGAGAAAAGGACTTCGAAAACACTGTCTCCAGCCCGTGGTATTTTCAAATCGGTGTTTCGCTTCTTCCTTATTTATACGTTTCCATAGTTACAACAATTTCTGTGAATAGAGAAACGTCAGTTTGACGGTTCAACTCTTCAACTGACATCAATGACACATGATGAACCGTTTCTGCAATAAGAATTTAGTCCATAATAATTTAATGTATTCGTGAAATTGTCTGATCGAATATCCCTTCAAAATGCAGAATTTTCAAAATACTTTCACCTTGCCAGTCGCTCAAACTGTGTTGCTGTACAAAACACCACTCGAGCAAGCTCTCGTGGTGTTTCTAAGCAACACAGTTTTCGTGACAGCAAGTTGAAAGTATTTTTTGAAAATTCAGCATTTTGTCGGGATATTACTACTGATAACAAGAACAATAGATCGAAGTGCTTGTGATGCATAGCCTGTACAAAAAAAAACACTTTACAATTTAGAATGATAACAGCTTACTGTCATGTGGACAATTATTTTGATAATGAAAATATGATCAATGAAATATGACATTGATACAACTCTGAAACGCCTCAGAAAATACCACTGAAATGAAATTATATTAGTCAACATAATATAATTTCATTTCAGTGGAAAATACGCATTAATGATGCTGAGTATAATTTATATAACGTTCATGTTCCATATATGTAACAATTTAAAAAAATGTTTGCCTGGGATCTATTTTCTTGGGTTTTTCTCTGTACTATGTGTTATTGGTCTTTAGGAGGACTGTATTTACTACGTTTCGGTAAAGTCAACTCTTCAGGTGAAGTTCACTGTCTGATGGAGTATTGAACTAGACTAGTTCAAAACCATGAGACATTCGATTGAGTATTTATTGAGTTGGGTATATCTGCAAGAAATCATGAACAAAATATCCTAATTCTTTCCTGAGCATATATGATCTGAATTTTATAATACTCCTTCATTAAAAAAATCCATATATTTTTTAATCACCAAGATAGTTTTCACAATTCCTACTCGATACGATGCTGCCCATACTTGTTCAGTATCTGCTGCATCACTCCCAATCTTCACGTAACGTAATAATTTCCGGCATCGTGACGACTTCTTGGCCATTTCCTTGAGTCGCTCCGACACAAATGCATTTTATCTGCATAACGATCTTCTACGGTACATTCGAGGATTTTCAAAATGAGCCTAATTGTTGAGCGGTAAAAAATAAATTATGCTATCTCTCTGCACGAACACGTTGTGATTTTCTATGGGCCTTTTTTATTCCGGTTTCCTGACTACTAAACTATCTTGCTTTTCATATTAAATACATCATTACGGAATGACAGTAACAAAGGAGTCAAAGGACTATCATACCCGCGTACCCAGTGACCTTCACCAAAACCTTTAATAATAATAAACATACTTTAATATCATAAACAATTTCTTTTTATCGACAAAGCATGTAGAAGCATGGAGAAAAATATTGTATATAAAATAAATATAAATTTAAAATTTAAAACTAACAATGATATAATGCCCAATAAATATAATTTTGTCAAAAAATAAAAACATGAGAATTAACACACGTATTATACATATAATTATTCACACACATAATACGTGGTAAAACTTCCATTACATTGAGCATCTGATTTTCAAATTTTTTTGGAACTTACGTATTTCGGGCTGTTTTACAAAAAATCCAAATTAAATTTTTGGTGGTCTCGTCTATTTTCGAAGACATAGGGTAATTTTTTTGAGAAATTTCACCATTTGACAGATCGAATTTCTGTTATGGAAAACACATCAAATTTGTCCTTCTTCTGATAAAACATTACACACACTCTTATTTATTGGTTTTTATCACTTTTTAGTAGAAAAAACTATTATTTTTTCAAGAAATTCATTCTTCTTCGGATCGTAACAATTTCTAGATATTTTTCATTGTTTACACAATTTCTAGCTATTTTTCATTGTTTACACTAAATATCCGGTATTTTAATTTTTATAATGGTGGTAACGTGATTGTCATTCTTCGTGTTTCGTCGGATTTCGCTTTCTTTTTGAATTCAAATGTCAAATAACTGAAATTTAGCATTTGGTTTTCTGGAAAAAGTATGGAATATGGGTAAAATCCGGATTTTGACGAAATTTTCAAAGATGCCTTAAAACATGACCGAAATGCAATATTCAATAAAAAATTTCTGTGGAAGACCTTTTTCTGTCAAAATACACAAACCCAATCTGTTAGACTTAGTACTCCTTGTGAAATGCACTGTGTTGAGCTGAAAATCCTTTTACGAATACAGGTTATATGAGTAAAGTAATAATAAAAATTTAAAAAAGGAAAGAATTGGTCATTATTCAATAGAATGAATTGAAAAGACTAGTTTATAAGAAATCATTTCATTTTGTTTGTCAGAAAAGTTTAATGAGAAAGCTGTCATAAATAGTAAATAATGGAATAAGGCCATACCCTTGCGAATTCTCGCATTTTTTGCTATTCGACTCACACACACGGCAAAAAAATTGCTGTGAATGATGAATCGTAACATATCATTTTCTAGTATTTGGGGTTAGATATTACTACATTACAGAAAAATGACTTGAAGAATCATCGTTAATCGCATTTTTTTTCTCCGTACGAGTTGAATCGTAAAAAATACGAATGTTTGCATAGTTACGAACGAACCTCAAAGAACCCACTAAAGAACCATGATAAATTAAAAACAGTACAATGCGACGTTGTCAGCTTTCCTGAAACTCCTGCATACTATGATAAATATGTAATGTTCGTAGTGAATACTTTTCAAAAGAATCGGCGCTCTTAGGACTGTCGTAAATTTGCGACTTGTTAACCGAGTGCGTGCGTTTCTACTGCTTCTACTCTGTAGAGTTTTCTAAAATTCATGTAGAAACGCTCATTCCTTATTTGTTGGTGAAGAATAATATAAGAATTACGCGAGCGTGCGCATTCCTATTACCACTCTACTACTTTATTGATTTCTCTCAGCATTAGCTAGACACGCTTATCCCTCATTTTTTGGTGAATAAATACGCGAGCGAAGCTAGCGCGCGCATTCCAGTTATCACTTTACTACTTTATCGACTTCTTTCAACTTTATCTAGAAAAGCTCATCCCTCATTTGTTGGTGAAGATCAATTCAATAAATACGCGAGCGAAGCGAGCGCGCTTATTTCTTGAATTGTTCAACACTAACAAATGAGGGATAAGCGTGTCTAGATAATGTTGAGAGAAATCGATAAATTAGTAAAGTGGTAATAGAAATGCGCGCGCTTGCCCGACATTTCGCAAATATTAATGAGTAAGACGCACATTGTAAATAACAGACATAAGAGAATATAGACAAATACGGCAATGAAAAATCCTAAAAGGTCCTAAGACCGACTATAGGCTGTTCACGTGACTCCGTTCATTGTGCGAATTTTCCATTGTTTTTAGTAACCCGATACGTACAAGACAACACATATAACGACAGACAATATGATCAACATGACAAATGATAATCAATCATTGATGGAAGGAGCTAAAAATAAACAATTTATTTCCGGTATTCCGGAAACACTAGAATGGTGTGCGTGCTAATTAATGGAATATTATATTCAAGGCCAACTGAACGAAATTGTCACTTGCTTATTGATGTTTGAAGGTACAATGAATTCGCTCATTCAATCATTTGAAATTGGATATCGTGTTTGTTATTGAGTATTGTAGGTCACATAACATTAGTATGTGGTTGATATACAACGTGCTAATTCAAATACATATCAGCTTGAATTTCATGGATATAAATTATAAAAATATGCAAAAACTCAAATACGCATACACTCTATTTGTTGTCAATAATGAGAGTATCTAATTTTTTGTGGATGGACTCAGATACATTGTGTGGAGAATGATATTGTAGTATATTCAAAGTCTAATTTATTTTACATAATTTATTTATGACCATAATCTAATTAGTAATCATTTATGTCACACAAGTACATCACAAATAATTTTTTTCAATCAGACTGTCCGTCGCGGCATCCAACTCTCACTCCGCTCAACTAAAAACTGTCCCCAACTCTGCTTCGGTCTGCATATACAGGGTGTCCGGTAAACCTTGTACAATATTGAAACTGGTGATAGACCAGGTAATGACTGTTCAGAATATCGGAATTTCACCTTAGTAAAAATCTCACCGTTTTCGAGATAATTAGCATTTTTTTAATTTCTGGAAAATCACTACCTCACCTTGGATTTTTGAGGGCCGTGTCTACAAGTTTTTTTGAATCAACACACACGATAAACCACCATAACGATTATTCAACATCGCACTGAACAATATTACAAAAATGTTATTTTCCATCCACCCGTACGCAGAGACACATCTTTTCAAGAAGAACCTTTTCAAATGCGTTATAGGTTATAGCCCCCAAATCAGCGATTCTCTGAGCGGCATTGTTCAATCGGATATCGTTCTGCATAAAGCGCTGCTGCAGTAGTAACACTACCTCCACATTCACCATAAATGTAGTACATATGCGCATATTCTCGGGAAGTATAACGTGTGTACGTCATGACAAAGAAATAAATACTACTGAATGACACAATCGGAATAATTTCAAAAAACTACCACAAGTTTTTCAAACAAAATGTGACAGCCACTTACTAGATTTTTTGCTTCTATTGCTTCTACGGACACAACACAGGAGTTAGAAAAGTTTTTAATTTTCGACAAGGATTCACCTCCTAAAAAATTTTGCACTTATTTGGTTACAACCTGTATATCTGTTGGTCTCTGACACTTTGTTGGAATCTGGATGTTGGACAATTGCGACATTTATCGCAAGAACTCGTTTTAATCGGTACCATGTCGGATAATCGACATTTCATTTCGATAATTTTATTATGCTTAATTACGTGAAAAGGTAATTTTATTGGCATACTATTCAATTCTACCAAGCAGCCTATTCTCTATTATTAATAATCATTTCCACATTTTATCTGGATAAAATCGAAATAAAATAATTTTTGGGCGTAAGTATAAAAGTTGATGGAAGCCTAGAACAAAACCACGCCTAATTCAATGGAAATCACTTCTCCCAAAAATAATTATAGTTTGTTTAATACCATGGTAGAGTCTGGACAAAATGAGCATTCTTTTGAAATGTCCACTTCCAATTGGTTATATTTCTTTGAGATAAAAATGTCAAACTTTTAAAAAAAAATTGATGAAGCTCAAATTAATGTCATTTTACCCTCATTTCTTGAAAAAATGTTTCACTTTCTGAAAAACTGTTCTGTACGTCTAAAAGCATCACTCATCGGTAATCTTCAGCTGCAAAGATATTTGAATTTGTCTCAATTTGTATACATGGCACTCAAAAATCCAAGGTGAGGTAGCGATTTTCCAGAAATTCTTAAAATGCCCATTATCTCGAAGACGGCGATATTTTTAATGAGGTGAAATTCTGATATTCTGAGCAGTCATGACATGGTCTATCACCAGTTTCAATTATGTACAAGGTTTACCGGACACCCTGTATAGTCGAAGGCAATCTACACGAGAATTCTCGAGACACATCTAGATTTCGTACTTTCTGGAACGATAGAGACGAAGATTCCTGAACATTCATTCGGATCGTAGGCTGGTTCATGGGTAAAGCGACAGGTCCGCTCTCGCCCGCAGCAACGCCACAATATCATTTCTATTATGAGGAATTTTAACGTTACCAGGTATCTTTTCCAATAGTTCAATGAAACCTTGAATAAAAAAGTTATTGAGCTTATAGGCTACAGATTTCAGATCTTCGATCAACTGGTCATCAACTTTGATATTTCGGTCGTTGCATATTTTATTCTTATTTGTTAATACAACATTCAATGAAATACGATTCTTGTTCGGAGAGTCACATTTCCTCTTCTCATAATAATACTGTTTCATATCGATTCTAGAGATAATTATTTTTACCTATATTTACGTTTAAGAGCACATTGGTTGAATGTAATTCCACCAGTATTCGATATAGTATATCCTAAATTGGGTCATTATTGATTGAATAATTTTTACCAATTTCGATTAAACGATATTGTCTTCATATTGTTTCCAACATCTAGACTGAATATTGCAATTCCAATATTCCTCTCATATCGATTCCAGGGATAAGAAACAATAGCGAATATCCAAGTTTGATAGCACATTGTTTGAATATTTTCACGAATAATCAACAAATCATAGCAACCTATATTGATCAAAATTGTCACGACAACCTCACGGCAATATTGAAATAATATTATTCATATTACATTAAAAGAAAACAGCAATAAACCACATGAAATACATTATGATCAATCTTGAGTCAGCTAATAGAAATGAAAATATATTGAGTGCAATGTTTTCAAGGCATTTAACGGAGTTAACCCAGTTCTTCCAATCAGAGATTCACGGCATTGACTTGATTTTTGAAAGCTTGGCTTGAAATCAAGCCAAATCCAATTATATTTTCATCAAACCAAGCCAAGCTTTTGAAGAAAAAAAGTTGGCAGTTCAAGCTTTCTATTACCAAGCTCAAGCTCCATCATACCAAAAGCTTCAAGCTCATTTCCTACTATTGAACACTAGAAATGAATAATTGGAGTTTTAATGAATGAATGGATACATATTTTCAATCGGTTCAGAATTAGGTATTATGTAAGTGAGTATGGTCTACAATGAGTTTTATAGAATGCTTGCCAAGAATAACTTCATTTCCTAAAAATAAGGAACAGTACTGAAATATGTAGAGGAATATTTCGCAGATGGGAGGGAAGGAAAATCGAACAATAAAAACTGCTTGTGAACATAACTATAGTGAGTGAGATGAAATGAAACAATTTCTTAAACATTAAAAGAAAATACATTACTTGTAAGAAGATAGAGATTATCATCAATTAATCAATATGTGAGAACCAACTATTCAGGAACATCGAAGACCTTATAGCTTCATCACTCAATCTATTTCGTGTTTTGGTCACAGTTAATAATGTTCTAAAGAAGCCAACTTTGCATGTATAG
The DNA here is from genome assembly GCA_944452925.2 of Chrysolina oricalcia. Lineage (NCBI taxonomy): Eukaryota > Metazoa > Arthropoda > Insecta > Coleoptera > Chrysomelidae > Chrysolina > Chrysolina oricalcia. The sequence continues at coordinate 17,369,114 of OX101815.2, forward strand.
ATAGTAAGTAAAATGTTTTGATGGCGTCTCCACTAATCTAGAATATCTTTCCATCCTTCAGCCCTTGCTATTTCCAAATACCTACTTATCTATTTCGTATAAGAGAATGTATTGATATCTAGTTAGCCTAGACCAGTTCCCTGCATAAAAAAAATATTGCGTTACCATAGCAACGAGCAATAACTTATTAGAAGTGTCAGTGTAAAGTTTGACGTCAAAAAAGTAAACCAGAGTTACGCAATAAATTAAAAGAAAAAATATGTCCACCGAAATTGTAAAAATCGAAAAATTGGAGTATCGAGCCATCATCAAGTACCAGTATTTAAAAGGGTTAATAGGTAAGCAGATTTACGAATATATGCTCAATACCCTTGGTGATCAATGTCCTTCGTATGCGATTCTGAAAAATTGGACTGCAAGCTTCAAAAGAGGTAAATTTTCCATTGAAGATGATGACCGATCGGGACGGCCAGTTTCTGTGTCAGTCCCCGAAAATATCGATGCAGTTCATGACATGATTTTAACAGACCGTCGAATTGGGCTAAAACGGACTGAATATTTCATACGAACGCGTTCATCATATAGTTCACGTCAATTTGGACATGAGAAAAACTGCTGCAAAATGGATCCCCAAATGTTTGAATGTTGACCAAAAGCGTGCAAGGGTAGTAGCATCGCGTTCGATCTGTGCTCGATTTGAAAACGATGTAGACTTCTCAAACCGAATTGTTACTATGGATGAGACTAGGGTCCATTTCTACGATCCAGAAATAAAGCAACAATCGATAAAATGGCGACACTCTGTTCTCAAAGACCTAAGAAGTTTCGTGTCCAAAAATCTGCTGGAAAAGTTCTTGCTTCAGTTTTTTCCAAACTTGTTTTGAGCTGCTTGGATTTTTTAAATTGTTTTTGCAATAGTTCCTATATTTTCTAAAACTCAAATAATAATCCGTTTAGGGGCGGGGATTAGCGCAGTGGTTAAGCGCTCGCCTGGTAATCGAGAGATTGCAGGTTCGATTCCCAGACGGTGCGATCTTTTTTCATTTTCAGATGATAATCCTCCACGATTCACTGTTGCGTTAAAAATTAACAGTGCTGCTCCTAAAGTGGCGTATGGAGTTAGTAACAAGGCCTATCCAGAACACATGGCTAATGACCATAGCAGTCGATGCCAAAACACCAAGAAAAAAAAAATAATCCGTTTAATGTTGGAGCGTGGCGCAGTGGTTAGAGCGTCCGACTTTGGGTCAAAAGGTCCGGAGTTCGAGCCCCAGTTGCGGCTGTGATTCTTTAATTTAATTTGACCGATTCAATTATTCAAATCTCGTGGCCCGACTGGGGTGAGTCCTGCACGATTCGCTGTTGCGTTCCAATTTACAGTGCTGCTCCTAAGGTGGCGTGTGGAGTTAGTAACAAGGCCTACTCAGAACACATGGCTAATGCCCATAGCAGTCGATGCCAAAACACCAAGAAAAAAAAATAATCCGTTTAGTGGAAACACGTAAATGTCATTTCGAGTATGTGAGCGGAGCAAGAAAAGCTTGGCTAGGCTTGAAAAAGCTTGAAAAGTTTGAAAATAACTGGAAACCAAGCCAAGCTTACATTCGTAAAATTCAAAATAAGCCAAGGATTTTATTTTTGAAAGCTTGACTTTCAATCCCAAGCCAAGCTTTTATCTTTCAATCCAAGCTACTTACTTGGCTTGGTGAAACCCTGCTTCCAATATAAGTGTGCTGGAACGTTACCTCTAAAGTAGATAATTTGAAGTTTCCAACCCAATTGTCCACACTGTATGTAATTAGTACGCAGGCCTTCTCTCAGACGATAAGCAAACAGTATGTACATGTCATCCAAAAACCCGTATTGCTGAAGTTTACCGAGTTCTGTGGGTCAGTTCAAAATGCATTCAAACACAAGCAGCCTCAATTAGGTTGGCTTGGTGTTGCAATTCTACATTTAAGTAGATTAAATTAAGCTCTAAATCGAGTTTGTGTGAGCACTTAGTATATCAAACTAAATCGGATTACATCAAAGTAACTTTGTTTTTTCTTCCGTGAAAAGCTTATAGAAGGCTTATAGAACAATAACAAGACGTAACATGAGTTGAGCTGGTAGGACATGCCTAGTTATTCATGGCATGTAATTGGAAAATGAGAAAAAATATAATATCCTTTACTATCAATTCTGTTTCGCAAATTAATTTCAATGGAATTTTTCAGGTCAATGAATCAATCATTTCGAACATAATTGTGATATTACTGCAAATAAAACAATTTAATAGTGTGGGAAAATGTGTGGTTTCCATGGATTTCATTGTCTGGAATGCGCTATGAAATATCACATTTTTTATTTCAAATGAAACGTAATGAAATAATAACCTTTGCTCATATGATTTTAAATGAAGGGTCAGCTGAAAGCTGTTTTTCATGTGCGGGAACTTGGGCTTGGAGTTATGTCGTTTTCCTACCGCCATACTCATTTCGCCTTTGTTATCTTGTAATGAAGAATATTTCTGGGGCTCATTACTAGGGCACTTGGTGCTCTGACCAGTTCATTTTCATGAGATTATTTTGCTTAACTCAATTCCAATGAAAATCGTTAGTGAAAGCAAATGACACAGAACAGCCAATCATATCCTAATTACAGCAAATATTTCCATCATACATTAAATTTCTCATAAGAGGAATGCAATTATCAAAAAATTACAGAGGAAATTTTATACCTGTTGTTTTAAGCCAATCAGATGCCTTGATTTTGACAGATCTTGAAAACCTGAATTTTCCGATTTTTTTTTGCTCACGTTACCTAGCTGTAAAATTGATAAGTGATCTTGACAGTTGCCACGTTCATCTGCATCTACCAGAATAACAGAAGCGTGGATTATTTTTGAAAAATATTTAGTTTTAATTTTAAAATGAGTAAATGTTATCTATCATTGACAACATCAATTATTAATTACAAGTGTTTTTTAAATTCATTTTCAACTTCTTTTTTCGTGAATGGCGAATAAAGTAAAGAACTAATATGGCGAATAATGTGAAACGTTATTCCACCAAACCGCTGCAGTCACAGCCAACTTCTCAGATTTTATGCTTCTTCGTAAAATTGTCATTGATTTTGCATGGGTCATTAATTTTCCTTCCTCTCTAGTATAAGGAAATATATTTATTCAAGACTCCTACTTTTTTACTAGGGCAAAAGGAGATTAAGAAAACAATTAATACTATTTGAAATACAATATAGTGATAGGTAGGTTCATCGGGGGTAATACCACGAGTGCTCGCAATACTATCGATAGTAATTCTGTCAGAAATCAACGAGATCAAATTGCTTGGTAACAGCACGAGTCCTTTAGGATGAGTGGTGTTACCTCAGAGCAATTTGATTGAGCTAAAGATTTCTGACAGAATTATCGATAGTATTGTGAGCACGAGTAGTATTTATTAAGATAATTTCATGAACCAACAAAGTAAAAAAAGTTCCATTGTCGTGTATTATTCAATAGTTATAGATAATGCCGGATAGACATGAAGTCTGTCAGACTGACATTCATATTAGTAGCAAGAAGTCCTCCGTTGTTGTTTGGATACGTGGTTGCCATGCCAAAGTGGCATTACCGACTCAAAAGCTAGGAACTGCGTATTAATTATCGACACGTACATCCCTTATTGGTCCTAATATTGCAGGAAAGGAGGGTTTCACAAGACGAGTGAAATTATCAATGAAGGAGGTACCTATTGTCCAATATAACACATTTTTTTCCTATCCTCTAGTACTATAATATTGACTGATTTTTGATTTTTTAATGTCAATTCCAATTTTGGAGGCAGATTCTTTTAACCAAGAAGTTAGTGTATTTTTGCCGATGGGACAATGTTTATACCATCCTTTCGAAAACTGCCCCTTCCAGTTCGGATTTGGAGTAACAAATAATCGATCTAGGTACTTCCCACGTTTTACCATAGAGTGCGGCTTTTTTTAGTCCTTCCTCCATGTTAACTTTTGAACGGTTTGACTTGGACAGACATGGATCAAAAACCGTTTCGAATGGTATCACTGATACTAGTTTCTGAAATGAAAGACACTGTGATTTTCTTATAGGGGGGGGGGGGGGGGCGGGGACACATCAATTTAAAAATTTCAAGTGACATGGGGGTCAAGTGATCCATCGTTGAAACGAGAATTCAATTCTCTTTTCAACCATCTATATTTTTTCGAATTGAGTTGATACTTTTTTTACTATATTCACTCGAAATATCGGGTATAAATGCAGATCTGAATGGTGCCCTTATCTCGATAAATTGAAACGGTTCGATGTGGAGCGATGGGACTAAATGAATGGTATTACCGATACTACTTTTCGAGAGAAGATATAGGTATTGCAATTACTCGACAAATGGCTGGGGGTACATCAACTTGAAAATTTCGAAATACAAAGAGATCGAATTTGTGAAAAGACTAACAACGAAAATCAAAAAAAAAACACATGGTTGAAAAAAGAACTTAATTTTCTTTTCAACGATGTTTGATTCAACCCCCCCATGCACTTTGAAAATGTTCAATTGATGTGCCCCCCTGTACCCCCTATCGGTCAACCGGCATGTCTTTCGTTTCAAAATTTAGTATCGGTGATCCCATTCAAAATGGTTTCCGTTCCATGGCTTTACGTCAAACCGTTCAAGGGAAGGGGACTAAAAAAAAGCGCACTGTATACTTTTCAAACAATCTTACTGGACTGATTGCTCTCATTTCGTATAAGCCACTTACTGTTCGCGAGTTTTTTGGACTCACCTTGAGCAGTTTTTGTAACTCGTGTATAAAAATTACCAGATAATTTCACATTCAAACATGTTATCTTTTAAAAATTGCACTCTGTTTTTTTTCATATTTTGTAAAATAGCCATCCTCCTTCGGACACTTTCGCCAAAATATGACATTGAAGAAAATAAAGAAAATTATCGCAATTTTTATTCTCCTGTGCAATTATAACCGATAACAAATCGCATGGGAGCTTTTTAACGTTACTATAAATCTTTCAGTTTTATTTTAACGCCAATAATTGATTACAGTTCAAAAATGAGAAAAGTCGCACGATTTGGATCTGACCCTGCCGACACAATAGACCGTATTAGCAATGACGTCACGCTTCCACTTGTGGTTGGTTTAAGTCAGGGTCTATTATCCAACCAAAGCGTTTGCTTATGGCGTTCCAAGTGTGATAGTTTTTTGGTGGTGATTTTGAGAACTTTAGAAATTTTTCGTGTATTTCTGGGAAGCTCGAACACTTAAGTTCTGTCAAAGTCAAATGGAAGGATATAAAACGGCTGAGGAGTTGGCGTCTATTTTGAAGGATTTTGGGCTGTGAATATGGCAAGAAAGGATGGTTCAAAATTTAAGGAAGCAACGATTAAAACAAGATGGAATGTAAGCGTCTACAAGAAACATACTATGAGGAATATACAGACATTATTGATCCATTCAAGACGATCGTTTTTCAACAAGCAATGAGATGCAATGAAACTGCTATCAAATCTGTGTAAAATAAATCAAAGTTCAGCAGTATTAAGTTCAGCTGAAGTAACCACAAAAAAAAATTGTGGGATGAAAACACTTTTGAAGGATTACAACGTACAATTTATGATATCGCAGAATGGCTAGAATTGGCTTGGCGTGGTGGTAAAGCGGCTTCTTTCCTTACAGTCTTTTTTTCGTTTTGAAAGTAATAAAGATGAGTCAAACTCCATGTTCAGTAAAACGTGCCAAAGTGAGTCTGAAAAGAGCACAGAAAGCAACTTTTCAATAGAAAACGAAGTCACCCACGTTTGTCCAGTAAGATTGTATGAAAAACTATTGTCAAAACGTAACTACTATCAAACCCAACGGAATATTTTTAAGACCAAATTGTCACTGGAAAACAGAAGATGATCGCTGGAACGATGATATGCCTATTGAGAAAAATGTAATTCAAAACTGGACAAAATCATCTGTCAAAGCTATTGGCCTATAGATACCAAAGAGAAGAAAATTACCAGCCAATTGATCGGCCGCAGTCAGTGAATTGGTGAAAAGTGGTGTTCAAGAGCAAGAGCTTATGAAACTCACGGGTCATAATTATGCCAGCTCGATAAAACCAAGTTTAAATATTGATAAAGAATATCACAGTAAAATAATCAACTCCTTACTTGGAAATACATTTTGTTGGTTACTAAAACTGAACTATCTCGTTCTTCACTCACTTTCTCTATAATTTTACTAATTGTACGTTCAATTAAACAGTTTTACTTTCAGATTCGGCAAAAAAATTTCTTACGAATAAATCTCGAATAACGACAAATACTCAACAATTTTCTCTCTCAAGCACGCTGCTCCCATTAGTGAAGGAAGTTAATTTTTTCCTCTTACAAGGTATCTCTGCTCATAATCAGTGTTCTGTTACTCTACATGAAAACAAAATCAAGAAATTTTTATATATCTTTTATAACGGGTACTATGCAAAATGACATTATACAGTATTGGCGAAAGAAAATAAGATCGCAGTGCCACCTATCACGAATCACGGACATAGGTTTTTGACTTTACACGTGTTTATATGGCGTTTTGACCATCTGTACTCCTATTTTTAAACAATTTGTGAAAATTTGTGATTTCTCTAACTAAAAAGTGATTGTGTTTCTATTGAAAGACTCTAAAGAACGTTTCAGTCAGGTGATTCAAAGGAATTTCATCTCCGATTAGTTTTGAATGCTTCTGCAATTCAAGGTTGCATGGCGTTTTGATGATCTGTTCTCCTATTTTCAAACAATTTGTGAAAATTTGTGATTTCTTTAACTGAAAAGTTATTGTGTTTCTATTAAAAGACTTGAACGATAGTTTCAGTGTAGTTTACAAATATTTTACGTGTTTTTTGAAGTCATGATTTGTGAGTTATTGATCTGATTCATTCTGTTGATTAAGGATATTTCCATACTCGTTTTCTGTTTCTGTTCGTATTTTTTGGTTTATACTGTTGATAGACTGCCAAATATGAGAAAATACAATCCTAGTTGTTCAGTCCCAGGATGCAGGACATATGGCAAGAAGGAAAATGTGGGATATCACAAATTTCCCCCAAAAATAAAAGCAAGGTTAAAAAATCACCAATTGGTTCGACCAGATTGAAGAAATTGACCAAAGGAAAGCATGGATTTTGAAACAGAAAATTGGCAAGCTAAATAATATCGAAGTATAGGCTTGTTTGACGAACAGACTGATGAATGAATCAGATCAATAATTGATCGCAAATCATTACCTCCAAAAACAAGTAATATATTTGTAAACTACACTGAAACTATCGTTCAAGTCTTTTAATAGAAAGAAATAACAAATTTTCACAAATTGTTTGAAAATAGTAGAACAGTTCATCAAAACGCCATACAACCTTGAATTGCAGAAGCATTCAAAACTAATAGGAGATGAAATACTTTTTAATCACCTTACTGAAACGTTCTTTAGAGTCTTTCAATAGAAACACAATCACTTTTTAGTTATAGAAATCACAAATTTTCAAAAATTGTTTGAAAATAGGAGTACAGATCGTCAAAACGCCATATAAACACGTGTAAAGTCAAAAACCTTTGTCCGTGATTCCAAGTTCAAAGTCTTGCTATAGGTGGCGCTGCGATCTTATTTTCTTTCGCCAATAGTATCGTAAAAAACAAACTCCTGGATGAAGTCCAACATTACATTTTATGCAGATAAATTTGGCCTTGGATCCACAAAGCCAGCATATCTTTCAGTGGCTGAATATTTAGGAAAGTGGTTCCTATCATCATATCGGTCATCTTGTATTGGGTTTGGCTTTAATTTGCCTTGACATGCGGGTTTTCCATAGGTTGTCAAGGAATTAAGTGCTCAGTATTTTCGATACATATGTTAGTAGATTTGCCATATCTTCTTGTAATAACTTTTTCATCAAGAGATAGGAATTGACGATCGTTGCGTCGAATAGATAAATGAAAATTGTCCGCTACCATTTACGCAACCGCATCCTTTCTACAGGGTGTTTCTGAATTCAATACAAATATTTCAAGTGTGTATTCCTGGAAAAAAATAAGCCTTTTTTTCCCATAAACGTGTATCCTAAAATTCATCTCTTCCAAGCTACAGACAAAATCGTAAATTTTGAATCATGGCCCTTGGAATTTTGAACGCTTTATTCATTTCTTAATTGCTTCAAAAATAAGGTAACTCTGATTCAAAAACGTAAATGAGGGTTGTCTACAGTTTTTATAGCCAAAATTTTCTATTTTCTCGAAAAAAACATTTGAACATCAAAATTGAGTTGACTATGAACATCTAAAATTTTGGTCACTTTTTTTTGAATCAGCTAACCGTTTAGGAGAAAATCGCAGGTAAATGAAAGGGGAATATTGAAGGAACAAACTGAAATACATAGTAGGCTATTACTTTTTACTATTACTATTAACAAAATAAATGAAATTTACGATTTTTTTCTGACTACTTGCGATGTCTGAATATTGGAGGGGGTGAATATTAGGAAACATGTTTATGGGAAAATATTTGTACTGAATTAAGAAACACCCTCAATAACAAGCTATCAGTTGATCAATTGTATTTACGCGTCCCATTCCTTTGTTGTATTTGCAAAAACCAGTGGTTGCGGAACCATCATTTTTATTCTTCTCTCGTGAGGATTCTTCAACAGTACCGAATGTTGTTATAGTTATGCAAACTTTATTGTACGTTATTGTGCGTTATACATCCCAACTGAGATATCTTCTTCAGTAGTCGCTTGAAAAATTATATTCGTTTCGCCCGTTTTTCGCAAAATGTTTGAATAAATTCAAAGAATACAATTTATCAAACTTTTTTATACCACTACCTCAGAAAATGAAGTTTTTCGCACGAAAAACTCGATCGGAAAGCGGTACTTTGGACACGCCGCGTGCAAAACACTTTGCACACGGATATGTCATCTTTGTCTCATTAACTGTAATTTTTTTTTGGTTCACTCACCGCCACTGCTCTATGGTTTTGATGATTGGATACTTCTAAAAATTGTTGTTTTCATAGTTTGTTGAAGAAAATGCATTTTGGTCAAGATAACTGACCCCTGGATACCAACCTTATCGTCATCTGTTGCTACCCTGGTAATCAGAGCACGTCAATCAAAGCTGTCGCTCGAAATATCGCAAGATACATACAAGTCTACCGCGAGCAGTTCCGTATCTACCGGCAGTTCCTGGCACTTCTAGTTCAGTTCTGAGCCCAACTGGACTCCCAGAAGTTTTTTACTTTCAATATCTGCTAGTTTACCATTATAACATACTTGATACAGATTTGAGATCAACCGAAAGAAACCAGACTTACTGTGTGTGACCACCCACATAGCACATGTACGTCTAATGTATGTCCAGTGGATGTTCAACATGGATCTCAAGGACACTAAATGTCTAGATACACTGGATATAACATATTATGTACGTACGCCGAGGATGTCCAATGGACGTACATGAAGAACGTCCACTGGATATCACGTGGATGTACAGCATGCATCTCATGGACGTCCACTGTATGTCTCGTTACGTCCATAAATGTCCGGTATAAGTCCATCAAATGTCCAGATACACTGGATATAACATCGTATGTACGTACGCCGAGGATGTTCAATGAACGTACACAAAGAACGTCCATGGAATACGAAAATAGGACCCAGTTGACGTCCATTGGAAGTACAATATGGATCTTGAAATTTCAATAAAATAATAATCTGGTAAAATCACTGATTTTATTACTTAGAACAGTTTTCAAAGATATGACTATATTTTCATTAAAAAAATAATAATATTCTGAAATGAAAATCCACTATTGTTTTCAACAAAAAATTAAACATAAATGAAATATCAAACCATCAGTCAGAACAAAAACTAAAAACTTCCGAACTCTCATTTCACACATTCAACAACAAAAAAAACTAAACTACGTATCAAAATGCACATTTACAAATTAACGCACATTCACAAATGAATGCACATCTCCAAATATAAAGTATCATGAACAAAAAGAGCTAGACTAGTATTATTGCTCTTTACTCTCATTTGTCCTTCTGAGCCATTTGGAGATGGATTCTTCTGTCTTTTCTTGTTGTCACTACTCTTGATTGTTCTGCAACTCCCTGTAAAATTCAGTTTGAATCAAAAATTTTCATTGAATCAGAAGTATTATTCCAAACTGAATTGAACTATCCTGCATACCTCTCTCGAAGACTTCCGAGGGTTGCGAGTAGGAGTGCAATCAGTTGACGGAAATAACAATAACCTGTCTGAACAATTTGTTTATGTGCTGGACAGCAGCAGCAAACATCAGGACCTGTATCGGAAGTTCCAGCCACATTTTCAGAAAAAAACATATTTTTCAGACTCACAGGTTGTTGCGTTTAAAAGTACCTACTTGTACTAGTCCATTCACTACGGCGCATGGCCTATTGTGGCCATTATTACAGGTTTTCTTAACAATAATATGATATGTGTGTGTGTGTGTGTGATTGGGTTTTTTGGCTTTGGGGTATACCAATTAGCCAGACTATTTTATATTTTGAATAGAACTCAGACATTGGCAGTTATTTTTTCTATTATGAGCCATTCTGTTTCTTTCATCTTCAATTTTCTTTTTCTTCTAGTTATATACTTTCATGTTTCTCTTTTTCAGTTTTCAGTTTTTTTTGTATCATGTTTTTTTTTTATTTTATTTTTTTATTTTTTTTTTTTTTGCTCTACTAATTATCATACATGTTTTTATCACTTCCGAATATTGGTTACAATAGTTTTGTTAGTACCTACTTATTAGATATGTATTACAATTTCATTTTACATCTGATTATGTGATTATATAGGATTCTGTATGTTTTCTTATTATCGATGAACAGCAAATAATTCAAATTGATTGGGAGGGGAATTTTAATGCAAGTTAATTCAGAGTACAATTGATTCAAGCTCTGATAATATAGAGGACACTCCAGAATTATATGGTTCAGATCTCCGTACTCTCCGCAAGTACAGTATGGGTTATCCGATAGGCCTATTTAATATGATATGATATCTATCTCAACATTCATTGATATATTCATTGAACCTAACCTATAACCTCTGTTCTTTTCACACACTCCGATCTTCACCAAACTATTAACAATAACAAGCCTCAAAAATATTCACAAAACTCACAATACAACAACAATAACAGTAACAACAACCAACAATAACGGTAACAACAACAATATAATAATATTTAATGGCGGACTAAGAAGCAAAACAAACGAAATATCAAATAGCATCACACCCATAAACGGCGAATGAGCGAATATCCCTTTTTGTCACTGTTTATGGCGGGAAGTTCAAAATGACAGAGAGCAGCATTCAACGTACTTATTGTATGGTCCGGTATTCAACATTCGTAAACGCCCAATAATGTAAATTTCCAAATAATCCAATTTTGTTCATACAAAGGACGTTCAAAACCGTGTAGCTAATTGAACGTACAGATCATGTCCAGGGTTCTACATTCCGTGTACATCCGAAAACGTGCAATAGTGAACGTACATATGAGGTCCAGTTTTCTACATTCGGTGTACATTCGTAAACGTACAACAATGTCAATTTCCTATTAGTCCAATTTTGTTCATCCAATGGACGTACAAAAACATAACCTATTGAACGTACAGATCAAGCCCAGAATTCTACATTCCGTGTAGTTCCGAAAACGTACAATCAAAGACCATCCAATGTACGTACAATAATGGACGTACTTATGTGGTCCAGTATTTTATATTCGGTGTACATCCGTAAACGTACAATTATGGAACTTTCCATTTGATCCAGTTCTGTTCTTCCATTGGACGTACAAAAACATAAAATATTGTACGTACAGATCAAGTCCAATATTGAACATTTGAGATACTCATGCAAATACGTACAGTTTATGGACGTATCAGGTTGATCCAGTACTCTTCGTCCAATGGACGTACATATCCGTATAATAACTAAAATTTGGATTATTGGTCCATTATTGTACATTCATTTCACATCCAAACTTGTTCTCAAGTTGATGTTTCATGTTGGTCCAATATTTTACGTCCATTGAACATCCATAAGACGTTCATTACGCAATGTACGAAGCACATCCAGAATAGAACGACCATTGGACATCTCTGGTCATCCCTGGACGTTTGGATCAATCTTGGACCATAAATGGACGTCCACTGGACGTCGTGTGCTATATGGGTAGATCCCTAATAGACCAGATGAACTAGACCTGGATAACACAATCGATGTATTATATGCACACTGACAGACCAGACTCTCTACAAATCCTTCGCCAAATCCATTCACACTCAGGGAAAACAACAGTGGCCCAAGAATTGGGCCCTTTGGGACACCTTGTCCGATGAAAGATGATGTTGAGAATTACTTTCTGTTACATATTTGCCCGATATATCCCGTCATAAGATCAACTGAGAGCATAACGCGTAGCATTCTAGTAGATTGAACTTGATTTCATGTAATTGAAACCATCGATTAAAATGTCAAGTTAGTGAGTAAGTAATCCTTATAAAAGTTAGATTCATTTATTTCCTTCGTTTAACGATGTGCCGTTGAAAATTTATTTTTTCATTCACCTTATGATGCATTATTGCCATCATTTTCTTCCCACCATAAAGAGATTTTCCTTGTTCTTTTATCGCGTACACGTGATGACATCAAACTGTATTCGAGAAGTTTAAACTTCCAACGGGATTGCAATTTTTGGAGATTACCAGAAGCGTGAAGTAGGTACAGAATTTTAAACGGTTTTTAAATTATGAGTTATCGCACCATTAGAGACATTATTGAAATGAGGAACGTACAAGAGACAAGAACAATTTGTAAATCTATGACTACACATACTCTGAAGGCACAGACACTTTAGAACACCTAATATAATTATGAATTTGTTATGAGAGTTTTTTCCATCATAATTAGGCTTATTATGTATTCTTTGATCTTCATATAATTATGTACAAATAAGTACAGCTTATTCGACAAATTTCACTTGCCATATGAAACTCTCATCTCATGCGATGTAAGGAATAATCAAAACGGTAGTACACAATTCCTTTCTTTCAACTCGGTGATACCATGTCGTCATTGGCAACCACGAATACAAACAACAATGGGAAATATAATATCATCTTGTTATTTAGGGAGACATAAATGTCAGCCTGTCAGCATGATTACTAGTCATCATCTATAAATATTCTTGTCTTTGTAATTATCACAATACTATTCGTTCTCACAATACTCTCTAAAACTCGATCAAATTACTTTGAGGTAACACCACAGTTCTCTAAGACGAGTGGTATTACCAAGCAATTTTATCTCATAATGATCTTAGGACAATAGCAAGTAGATGCTTATCAAAAATCATCCTTTATATTATCTACAGTTTTCCAAATCCTGGTCATTGTGTGCACATCCTTTATTTCAGAAAATGTTCCACTATGGCCATATTCGATATTTTTTTCGAACTTTAGTGCTAGCCATCATCTTCCAATTGACCTGCTCTAAACTAGATGGCGGTCTATTTATTATTTAAATCAACCGTTATTCTCATAATACTAGGAGGGAAAGTACCAACTTATAGCCCCAACTGAAACTTTCCAAAGATGTTGAATATCTGGGCGTTATAATCAATACAGTTTTGCAGAAACTGACACAATTTTGCGAGAAATGAGGGTAAAATAATAGTCATAGACCGTCAGATAGTGACAGATTTAGGTTTCCCATTTTCGCATACAAGCCTCGCATAGGGTTGTAAAGTACATCGATATTGAGTGAAATGGAGGGAAATTTACGAATGGCTCCTGGGGAGAACATATGGAAAAATCAGAAAGAATTTTTATTAAATTTTCCGACGACAAAATCTACTTATCCATTCACGCAACTCAAGCCATTATGTTTTTCGGTCTAGTGACGATGTAGGTTTTCATAGTTTCGATGGGCTTGTGTGGGAAAATCTGTTAAAAACTAGATTTTTACTTACAAGATTACGCCCACATTTTAACCCTTTAGCCACCTGCAACACTCATGCCTTTAGTATTCCGAAGCCAGGTTTCATTAATTGATGATTAGTTGAACATGACTCGCGTTAAAATATGGAAAATCGAATTTTCCATGAAAAATCGAATTTTCCATATGTTCTCCCCATTTTCCCGAAATTCTTAAAAGTGCCCATTACCTCGAAAACGGTGAGGTTTTTACTCAGGTGGAATTCTGAACAGTCTATCATCAGTTCCAAAATTGTAGAACGTTTACCGGACACCCTGGGACGAAGTACGTTCGACATAAATTGTACAAATAATGGATGTTCTTCGAAGACGTCCCATTTTTGTCCAAAGACGGACTTAAGTACGAAGAACAAATTTAGTCTGCGTATGAACATTTTTCGATGTGGTTATTTTGACGTGTTTGAGGCACATCCATACTATAATTCAAACATCCATACATAAACTGAAAACAAATTGAACGTCTATAACTATAGTCCTATCGCTATCCAAGAGAAATATTCGTAGGATATATTACTTATTATCATGAGTTGTTGGACATGATTTGTATAATGATGAATGTCCTACGAGGATGTCCCATCGTTGTCCAAAAAAGGACTTCCGTAAGATTCACATAGGTATCTAGTCCTTTGAAGTTTCGACTTTAAATGGACATCCCAAGGTCGATATTTAATGTGCAGTTACGATAATAATGACCCGTATGGCCACATCTATAACATTTATTTTTCATAGCTCGTAGTAATCATCTTTATCAAATCTGTTTCTTCTTAGTAATCATGTATTTGAGTCAATGAAATGTGAATCTCAACTTGATGTAATATATACGAATTATAGCAAGGCATTCGATGAAGTTGATCACTACACATTACTAGAGAAATTGGGTAGTTTAGGATCATTTGACCTATTTTGTCTATTTAAAAGTTATTTAGAAAACAGACATAATTACTAAACACAACGAAAACACATCGGGGAAATTTGAGGCAAATTCTGGAGTGCCTCAAGGTTCCAACCTTGAGCCACTTCTTTTTGTACTTTTCATCAATGATTTGCCTAAAGGTGGCCACATATTCGCAGATGACTCCTACTTATTATAAAAGATAGAAACAGGTAGAGATTGTGTTATGTTACAAAAGGACATTGAGCGGTATGAATAAAAAAAATATTTACTCTTACTTCAAGTATGAGCTTCTTTGATGAGAAGTGTTGACTTAGGTTAGAAGTATAAACTAGTAGTAAATACTAGAACGTGTTTTTAACTTCAAATTGTTGAGAGTTCTTAAAAATGCCTCAATGTTTGTTAAATCTGAACATCACAATATGATTTCCTAAGAACTCTCTGGCTACTCTTTCAACATTGATTGCATTCGAGATAAAAGTACAGTGCTTAATAGTATAGCAAGCTACCTAAGATAATTGACTTGACAAAATAATTTTCTAGGTATAGGTATTGTTCCTCCCCGTACGTTTTACGTTCACACCATAATTTATGAAAAAAGCTATAACACCTTTTCAATGGAAGATGTGAAGTAACTCTATGAGTAGCTTCTCAAAAACTACACCAAACACTCCCAAATGGAGCAAATACCAGACAACATCAGTAATTTCTGCAGTATTAACTTCTATGTATCGAAGTAAATGAAGCAAAGTATAAAGTAATTACTTAAGTGTTACTTCAAGAATGATGTGTAGTAAATGCCTCAACTTTTTAAAGTGAAAACTACAACATGGAGCATCAACTTGAAGTACTCTTTTGAATCACACCGCCCATTAATAGGGTAGGTATTTCAACCAGTGTGAAAACAGAAACGGTTGCAGCGCCAGAAACGAAATATTAGTATATGAGCAAGGGTGTCATATGTTACTCCATGAAAATCTTCCGAATTTATATTGCAATTATGGTTTTCTATATTATTATCATGAAAATGATCACGTTGAAAGGAGGTTTAGACACAAAAATGATAAAATTATGATAAATGGTGCTTTTAATAAAACATGCGATCATATTTATCAGTGGCTGAGACAATCACATATATCATGGGATGAAGAGTGCGTTTCTGGACATTTATTTTCCAGTGTATATTCAGAACGATCTTATAAAGCATTCTTAGCACATTTCAGATTTTGTATCTCAATACGCACCCCGCAAACTACCCCCGAAATCACCGAAATCTACAAAATAGTGTTAATTTATCGTTTCTAGGAATTTCCTTCTCAATGTATATTTATAATGATCCAAGGAAGCATGTCTACCACATTTCAGATTTTGTATCTCGATACGCACCCTGGAAACTACCCCCGAAATCACCAAAATATACAAAATTGCATTAATTTATCGTTTCTGAAAAAAAAATTCTCACTGTATATTCAAATGACCTGAGGAAACATACCTACCCCATTTCAGATTTAACGGTGTCAGTAGGTGTCTGATCGACAGATAAATTGACTCCGATTTGTAGATTTTGTTGATTACGGTGGTAGTTTCCAGGGTGCGCATTGAGATACAAAATCTAATATGGGGTATGTATGCTTCCTCAGATTGTTTTGAATATACAGTCAGAAATAAATTACCAGAAACGATTAATTAACGCAATTTCGTATATTTCGGTGACTTCGGGGGTAGTTTCCAGGGTGCGTATTGAGATACAAAATCTAAAATGGGGTAGGTATGCTTCCTCAGATCGTTTTGGATATACAGTGAGGGAGAAATTCCCAGAAACGATAAATTAACGCTATTTTGTAGATTTCGGTGATTTTGGGGGTAGTTTCCTGAGAGCGTATGTAGATACAAATTCTGAAATGGGGTAGGTATGCTTCCTCAGTTTGTTTTGAATATACAGTCAGAAATAAATTACCAGAAACGATTAATTAACGCAATTTCGTATATTTCGGTGACTTCGGGGGTAGTTTCCAGGGTGCGTATTGAGATACAAAATCTAAAATGGGGTAGGTATGCTTCCTCAGATCGTTTTGGATATACAGTGAGGAAGAAATTCCCAGAAACGATAAATTAACGCTATTTTGTAGATTTCGGTGATTTTGGGGGTAGTTTCCTGAGAGCGTATAGAGATAGAAAATCTGAAATGGGGTAGGTATGCTTCCTCAGTTTGTTTTGAATATACAGTCAGAAATAAATTACCAGAAACGATTAATTAACGCAATTTCGTATATTTCGGTGACTTCGGGGGTAGTTTCCAGGGTGCGTATTGAGATACAAAATCTAAAATGGGGTAGGTATGCTTCCTCAGATCGTTTTGGATATACAGTGAGGAAGAAATTCCCAGAAACGATAAATTAACGCTATTTTGTAGATTTCGGTGATTTTGGGGGTAGTTTCCTGAGAGCGTATAGAGATACAAAATCTGAAATGGGGTAGGTATGCTTCCTCAGTTTGTTTTGAATATACAGTGAGAAAAAAATTTCCAGAAACGATAAATTAACGCAATTTTGTATATTTGGTGATTTCGGGGGTAGTTTCCAGGGTGCGTATGGAGATACAAAATCTGAAATGGGGTGTGTATGCTTCTTCAGATCGTTTTGAATATATATTATATATGTATCCCAGAAACGATAAATTAACGCTATTTTGTAGATTTCGGTGATTTTGGGGGTAGTTTCCTGAGAGCGTATAGAGATAGAAAATCTGAAATGGGGTAGGTATGCTTCCTCAGTTTGTTTTGAATATACAGTCAGAAATAAATTACCAGAAACGATTAATTAACGCAATTTCGTATATTTCGGTGACTTCGGGGGTTGTTTCCAGGGTGCGTATTGAGATACAAAATCTAAAATGGGGTAGGTATGCTTCCTCAGATCGTTTTGGATATACAGTGAGGAAGAAATTCCCAGAAACGATAAATTAACGCTATTTTGTAGATTTCGGTGATTTTGGGGGTAGTTTCCTGAGAGCGTATAGAGATAGAAAATCTGAAATGGGGTAGGTATGCTTCCTCAGTTTGTTTTGAATATACAGTCAGAAATAAATTACCAGAAACGATTAATTAACGCAATTTCGTATATTTCGGTGACTTCGGGGGTAGTTTCCAGGGTGCGTATTGAGATACAAAATCTAAAATGGGGTAGGTATGCTTCCTCAGATCGTTTTGGATATACAGTGAGGAAGAAATTCCCAGAAACGATAAATTAACGCTATTTTGTAGATTTCGGTGATTTTGGGGGTAGTTTCCTGAGAGCGTATAGAGATACAAAATCTGAAATGGGGTAGGTATGCTTCCTCAGTTTGTTTTGAATATACAGTGAGAAAAAAATTTCCAGAAACGATAAATTAACGCAATTTTGTATATTTGGTGATTTCGGGGGTAGTTTCCAGGGTGCGTATGGAGATACAAAATCTGAAATGGGGTGTGTATGCTTCTTCAGATCGTTTTGAATATATATTATATATGTATCCCAGAAACGATAAATTAACGCTATTTTGTAGATTTCGGTGATTTCGGGGGTAGTTTCCAGGGTGTGTATTGAGATACAAAATCTGAAAAGGGGTAGGTATGCTTCCTCGGATCGATTTGAATATAAAGTCAGAAAGAAATTTCCAGAAACGATGAATTAATGCAATTATGTATATTTTGGTGATTTCGGGGGTAGTTTCTAGGGCGCGTATCGAGATACAAAATCTGAAATGGGGTAGATATGCTTCCTCAGATCATTTTGAATATACATTGAGAAAGAAATTTCCAGAAACGATAAATTAACGCTATTTTGTAGATTTCGGTGATTTCGGGGGTAGTTTGTAGGGTGCGTATTGAGATACAAAATCTGAAATGTGGTAGGTATGCTTTATAAGATCGTGCTGAACATACACTGGAAAATAAATTTCCAGAAACAAACTTTTCATCCCATGATATATGTGATTGTCTCAGCCACTGATAAAAATGATCTCGTTTTATTAAAAGCACCATTATCATAATTTTATTATTTTTGTGTCTAAACCTTCTTTCAACTTGATCATTTTCATGATAATAATATAGAAAACCACAATTGCAATATAAATTCGGAAGATTTTCATGGAGTAACATATGACACCCTTGCGCATGTACTAATATTTCGTTTCTGGCGCTGCAACCGTTTCTGTTTTCACACTGGTGGTATTTCAAGGGAGTTATAAAAATGAATTATATTTCTATCTGAGTAAATGTTCTGTTTTGACTATACCACGCATTGAGCAACCGTGTATCTTTAATTATTTAGTGGGGTGGGGGGGGGTCAAAGCTTGAAACGCTGCACTGAAGTCAAATATTTAGACATTATTCATAACAACACATTCTCATCAGCCATTAATAGGGTAGGTATTTGAAGGGAGTTATAAAAATGAATTATATTTCTATCTAAGTAAATGTTCTTTTTTGACTATAACGCGCATTGAGCAACCGTGTATCTTTAATTATTTAATGGGGGGGGAGGGGGGGTCAAAGCTTGAAACGCTGCACTGAAATCAAAGATTTAGACATTATTCATAACAACACATTCTCATCAGCCATTAATAGGGTAGGTATTTGAAGGGAGTTATAAAAATGAATTATATTTCTATCTAAGTAAATGTTCTTTTTTGACTATAACGCGCATTGAGCAACCGTGTATCTTTAATTATTTAATGGGGGGGGAGGGGGGGTCAAAGCTTGAAACGCTGCACTGAAATCAAAGATTTAGACATTATTCATAACAACACATTCTCATCAGCCATACATATTGAAAACATGGTAAAGTCAGGTTTTATAAGACAATCGCGTATTTATAATATTCAATTCAATTAATAATAATCAACACACTTGAACTTTGGTACTATAGCTTGGTTAGGAGCAAGTTAAAGTAATTTGAATGAATTAGAAAAAATTTTAAAATAATTTTTATTGTTACTCTATTTTAAAAAACCATCACGTATATCTTTACTACGCTATAATAAGAAGTACAACTCCTAGGGCGGGTTGTACACGGCAGGTTAACCAGCGGTTCCACTGAACTGGGTTCAGTTGCTAAGGAACTAGAAATTTCATTGGCTAATCTATGGCAACTGAGGCACTAGAACTGTTGTTGAACTTGTATTGTACAATCCGCCCTTAGGACGAGTTGTACAAGACAAATTCAACAACGGTTCAAGTGAACCAGTTCAGTTGCTAGGGATTAGCCAATGATATTTCTAGTTTCATTACCTACATTTAACGGATCATCGTTGTCTGCCAATTTGAAGTTTTCCAGTGGAAAAAATATTATAATATTTTAAAATTCTTCATATAAGTAAACTCTGAGTTACGAAACATCAGTAACACTTGCAGTACAGTTCCCAGGAAGTTATACTGAAGAAATTCAAGAGTTTTTAGTTGATTTGACAATCTGAAAGGATCTTTCAAACGTGACAATTATTGAATTTTCTGATGAGGAATCATAAGAAGAAACTACTTGAAAATACAGTAGATGTTTCAACTGATGATGAGAATGGTTATCTCCCACTAAAATATCTCAACGCAGGTAAATTAACGCAAGAAAAAATAAAAACATTTTGTGAAAAAGTTAACGATGAAGATAAAAACAATGCTAGTACCTCAAAAACGGCATTTCATTGCGGGAATTGTGATAATCTGATCAAAACAAATCAGACATCTATCGAATGTAAAGCAGAATGTGACAAATGGTATCATATAAAATGCACCGACTTGGACACCAAAGACTTTGAATATTTCTCTAAGGAACTTAAAAAAACCAAAGGAAGCAGATGGAAATGTCCAAAGTGTACCAAGAAAATCTATTCCCAGGAAATGAGGGAAGGTATACACTTTCCAAAAATTATAGAAAAACTAACAAAAAGTGTCAGAGAGCTACAATATTCAATTGAATTCATGTCAAGTAAATATGAAGAAGTTAAGGCAGAAAATCAAGAAGTACTGAAAATTTTAAAAAAATTGAAAAAGGAACGAAGAGAGATAACTTTAGAGAATATGACACTAAAAAAAGAAATTACACATATAAAAACAGAACTCAATCTTTTGAAACAAACAATCAACTGTGATGAACAAATGAAACTTAGAAATAATATTGAAATTAAAGGTGTTATTAAGCAGGAAAATATATTGGATGAAGAAATTATTGGAGGTATATTTGAAAAAATCGGCATTAAGTCTCAAATAAATGAAATCAAACAAATTATTCGGTTAAAAGAAAACAAAGAAAAACCAGTGAATACTATGAAAATCATACTTAAAAATGAAGAAACAAAGGAAACAATTCTACAAGCAGCCAAACAGTATTATAAAACTAAGGCAGTGTTATTATCTTCAGAAGTAGGATTGGGAGGAAAATTGGTGATATACCTTAATGAAGAATTGACTTCAAGAAACAAATATTTATTAGACAAATCAAGAGAATTGAAGAAATTTGGATATAAGTTTATTTGGTACAGGAATGGGAAGATTTTTGTTCGGAAAAATGAAAATGAAAAAACCCGAATTATCAACTGTGAAGAGGAAATCGAAAACTTGAAGAATATGCAGTCATTATATATGTGCGTATGTGTGTGTGCATGTATATATAATACAAAAAAAAAGTTATATGGATCCATACCTAGTTAATTTAAATCAAAATGCAGTTATTGAAACTGAAGTTGTTGAGGAATTCAGGTCATACAGGGTTGTAAGTTTTGAAAGTAATGAATTCTCAATTTACCATAATAATATCCGTAGTATTTCTAAGAATTTTGATGAAGAAAGAATATTTATTGGTCAATTTGACAAAGAATTTGATATATTAATATTCACAGGAACTTTCAGAATATATAACACAGATTTATTTAATATAGAGGGATATGATCTAATATACAATGAGGTACATTTGAATCAAAACGATGGGACAGTATTATACATTAAAAATAATTATACCTATGAATATAGGATAGAAAACTTAAATAAACTTCAAATTATCATAATGAAAATTAATATCAATAAAAATGAATTTGTTCACGTAATTGCATTATATAGATCACCATCAACATCTCCATATGAATTTAATTCTTCATTAAATAGTTTCCTACATGATAATAATAATAAATTTGAAAATAGTACAACCATTTTTATTAGTGATATTAATATTGACATTATTTCTGATAGACTATATTGTCATGAATACTGTAATATTGTCAGTACGCATGGATTTTTATCATATATAAATGATTATACAAGAGAAATGGCAAATCAGAAATCTTGTTTGGATCATATATTTATCAAAAGTAAGAGAACTAGTACCCACTTCAAACCAATAATATTCAGATATAATATAACAGATAATTATCCTATTATCCTACAAATTGATTGTGAGAAATATATTGAAATTACCCGTCAAAAATACAAATACTATATTGATTACAAAAAATTACTAGAGCAATTCTCACATACTGATTGGAACACATATTTTCAATTAGAAAATGCAGCAAAATTGGCAAATTATCTCATAAACGAAATCAAAACATCCATAGATAAAAGCACTACTCGTGTAAAAATGAAAAATAAACCCAAAAAAAGAAAAAAATGGATGACTGAAGAAATAATGAATTCTGTAAATAAAAAAACAGATTTATAACAAAAACTTAAAAAGAGTTACGAAAATTTGGAATTTGAAATTGAATATAGAAATTATAAAAATAAATTAACTCAAATTATAAATGAAGCCAAAATAAAATATTGTAAACAAGAAATAAAAAAAAACTGTCATTCTTCTAAAAAGTTATGGGACAATATTAACAAATTATGCAATGAAACACAAAAACCTGTTTCATATGATATAAAGTCAATTGAGTTGAAAAATCAGACAATAACTGATGAAAAAGAAATAGCTAATGAATTTATAAACTATTATAGTGGTGTTTGTAAAAATTTAGCTGAACAAATAGTGAACAATAATAATGAATCAAAAACATCAACAAGTTGCCTAAAAACCATATACATTGAGGAAACAAACCGAACTGAAGTTGAAAATGCAATAAAAACTTTGAAAAAAAAGAAAAGAAGGTGCAGACGGTATTACAACTGAAGTCTTGCAAACATTAATTGATTTAATTTCTGATCCCTTAGTACATCTTTTAAATGTTATTTTTAAATCTGGAGTATGTCCCAGTTCTTTCAAAATTGGTATTATAAAACCAATATATAAAAGTGGTAATTAAAATAAAATGGAAAATTATAGGACAATCACTTTGATTTCAAGCATAGCAAACATTTTTTTAAAAATATTAAAGGTAAGAATTGAAAAATATCTAAATCATATACATTTTTTGTGTCTAAATCAGTTCGGATTTCGTCAAAATGTTTCCACTGAACATGCAATTTGTCACCTCACTTCTCATATCTACAACTCATTGGATAATAACACACCAAATCTCAGCATATTTCTTGACCTAAAGAAAGCATTCGACTCTGTAAGTCATGAAATACTGCTAAAAAAACTGGAACTTATTGGTTTCCGTGGATAGCTTACAAATTAATGAAGAGTTATATTTGCAATAGAATACAACATGTAAAAATTAACAAAACTGTTAGTGATCCAATGGCTTTTTGTTATGGAGTACCGCAAGACAGTGTTTAGGTCCATTACTATTCAATATCTTTCTCAATGATCTTTTTAAATTAAAGTGTAATGGAAAAATTCATTCATTTGCGGATGATACTGTTATTTTTTATAATGCTTCTACCTGGACTGCATTGAAACAAACTGTACAAGAAGATTTAAAAATAATTAAATGCTGGTTTGACAAAAATTCACTTACAATAAATTTTGATAAAACTTATTATCTCCCGTTCACCTGCTTTGAAAATTCTTTACCAAATTTAGGCACACTTGAAATTGACAGTAACTTTAAAATTCATGAAACTGTATAAAATATCTAGGAATCAAATTTGACAGACATTTGAGATGGAACCATCAAATTTCCTTCCTTGTGAAAAAATTGAGATGTCTTCTTCCCAAATTCAAGTTTTTAAAAAAATTTCTTGCAATGAAACATCTTGAGATGTTATACTTTTCATTGATACAGTCTCAATTGACCTATGGCATTCTTGGATGGGGTGGAGTAAAACAAAATTTAATGTATAATTTGGAAGTGATACAAAGACACATTCATATAACACTAGATATAAAAATGATATAACTTTAAAAAATATACTCAATAAAAATAAATCCACTAGAAATTATACAAATATTATAGGAAAAGTTTTCAATATGGTTCCAAAAGAGATTATAAAAACAAAATCTTTTTATTCATACAAAATTAAAGTGAAGGATTGGATATTCAAAAAAAGATCGTAATTTTTTATTTTATATTTATATATAATATATGTATATTTCTCACTCGTGAAGAAATTGTTCAATTTAATGTGTTTATATTCATATATATGTATATTTTTCACCTCACTACAAGTACTTTGTGAGGAAATTTTCTAGTTTATTCATACCTTATATATTGTATTATAAAAAAAAATTGTAATCTATTATGAATAAACTTTATTATTATTATTATTATAGCAACTGAGTTCGGTTCACTTGAACTGTTGTTGAACTTGTCTTGTACAACTCGCCCTTAGGAATGCATTTAAGATATTATCTCTAGGAAATAGTCAACAACTCTCAGTATTATTGTGATTATATAAAATCATTAATATGATGTCTTTAATTAGATTTAATGTAACACCCAGATTCTAATCTTTAATATTCCTCAATCATTTAAGATCTCGAGATCACCTACAGTAAACAAGTTTCGACTTGCAAATTAATTCAACACAATAATAAAACTTGAATCTAGAATGAACAATTATTATAGGAAAAACTATACGAATATAATCACAACTAGGTATTCTTTAGGTGTCTACATTTTGTAAACTTTGTAAATTATGTAAAAGTTATTCTATTATGTAAAGAATTATTATTGTGCACAATATAACTAATTACATATTTTATTCATGTAATAAAACCGTAAGGTTTGTATGAATAAACTACTAAATTCTCTTTTTTTCTTGAGAAGGACTGTATTCCAAAACCATAAAAAGTCAAAAAATAATCACGTTCACCTTTGAAATACTTCCATAAAAACTTATCAATTGGGTATTTTCGACCTTTTTAAAAAACGAAACCCCACAGTCTTAATCATTATCACCGTCGTGAATGAAATCGTTCTAATTGGGGCCTGTTTAAGCTTTCCTCGGTATAACGGTACGCGATAATGCCCGGCAAGTTGAATCATTAGTACCTTGACTGACTGGTTCTCTCGTTCATTAAGTCAGTCGGTTAAAGTAGGTCCTCCAAATATGGTCAGATGAAACCCGTACAGTTCTTCATTGATGATAATTGAACTTGAACGTTCAAACGTGCTTTCGGGAAATACGAGTGAAGCCGTAACGATACTCAATTTCAGAGTGGAATGAGTATCGTTCCATACCGAGTTGAATGAATGGATGTGAAATTTAAAGAATAGAAAGGCATAAAGATAGTTATCAAATGAAAATAGCGATTACTTCAAGATTTATAAAGTATTAGTTGATTTCATGCTAGATTCGCCACTCACTTTTATGGCAATAATTATAATAATAATAATACTATCTCTCGTGAATATGTGCGGGTGAGGGATGGCTATTATTTGTTTGAATATTTTTGACGATCTAGTAACTTGATTACTTGTATTTCTATCTCTTTCAAATTTTCTCACAACGTTTCAATTGCTTGAAACCGCAATCGTCTTCTGGTAAATAATGACAAATTCAGATTCTACGCGATGTTATATAGGTCTTTTTAATTACGGTATAATTCCGCGTGGTCTTGTGGCGCACGTGGTTTCGCATTTTCCTCCAAAACAAACCATGAGCGATCTCCATGCTTGTTTAATTTCTACGCTCGGTTGACTGAAGGCACTATTGGCTTCGATATAGGCGGTTTCTATAAAGTTCCGTTTAAACCAATGTTTCTTTATATGAAGAATACTAGCCTCGTTCCAAAAAATTCGGTGGTGCTTTGTCCAGGCGTGATCAGCAATTCGCGATTTTGATGTTTCCACTAATTGAGTCCACTTTATTTGTTCGGCTATTCTTACTGATAATGGCCTCCTAGTTTCTCCGATATAGGAATTTCCACATTCACATGGGACTTTGTAAATACAGTTTTTGCTGAATTCTGGATTCCTCTTGGCGAGGAAACTTCGTAAGGTACTGCCGGATTGAAAGCAACTCTTGATATTATATTTGTTCCCGATCCTTCTGATTTTTTCGGAGATACCCATGAAGTAGGGAAGGATGAGAACGGGGTTTTGTGATCGTTCTTCGATCATCTTGGTCCTTTCGAGTTGTTTCTGTTCTCTCCTATGAGTTTCTCGGAGTGATTTCGGTGTCGGTTCTTTATTTCCACCTCCAGTGACTCCTGGTTGTTGCAATTACACATTGCTCTCTCCACCAACGTTCTTACAGTTCCCATCTTTGTAGAATTTGGGTGATTGGAGACGCAGTTGAGATACTGTCCAGTGTGTCTTCTTCCTGTAAACAGAGGTGAGGATACCAGTGCTTGTTCTTTCTGCTTTCACATCGAGAAACGACAAGGTATTGTTAGTTTCCTTTTCCATTGTTACTTGATTGAATCCCTCATGTTGATAATTCTTGCGTATAGAAGTCCTCAAGGTGTTCATATCCGTGGTTCAATATGATGAAGGTGTCATCCACGTGTCTTAGCCATAGTTGTGGTTTGTGTTCTGCCAATTCCTCGAACCCATCCAAGTATATGTTGGCGATTACTAGAGAAAGAGAAGATCCCATTAGCAGTCCATCTACAAGTAATCATGGCTATTATTATTTGATATGGTTCTACCTTACCGATTTTTGTGGCAAAATCCATATATCAGCAGTAGAAAAACCTGCAGCAACACTACGTTGATCGGTGTATTCCGGAAATTCGGATTGGTATGGCATTTGAACTTTCATTCATACTATTATGTTGGTACAAAATTGTTGTATTGATTTTTTTTTTGATAAATATGCCTGACTTCGATACATTTACCTTTCCTTGTAGTTCTTATTCCCTTTACCTTTCAGTTACCAATGAACATGAAGATCTCAGTCTCTATCTCCCTGTCTCTCTCTTTCTACAGGAGGGTTACAGTGCCTTCTTCTTACTAATTATGTACAAATTCATTAAATATTATTATATTCAATGAAAAAAATATATAGATACTCAAAAAATAGACCTCTCTAATTTTAAGGCAAATTTTAAAATATTTTGAGTCAAGAAAATCAAACAATACAACCAATAACTTTTCCAAATAAATAATATATCTAGATTCATGTGCTAAAAGATGAATAACTTATACTTGATAAAGATAAATGGAAAAAATTATTTTTTGGTGAAGCAAAATTGCATAGAAATGAAAGATGAAAATAAAAAATTTCAAAGTTACAGAATGCTGCACAGGTACACTTCTGGTGAAAATTTTTGATTGTTCCAGATGGGAAATGAAAATAACTTTGTTTATTATACGAAAAAACAGTCTTGGGGGGTTTTATATAGGAAAATCTTGCACCAACAGAGTTTTCTACTGTGTGCTATCTTGTTCAAAACAGTATAAAAGTTTGTAAAAAACCTGGTTTCTGTAGTAGTTTTCGCAAAAGTCTCCTTGTCTTTGGGATTATTTTAGTCTCCAACAGTTCCAATGAGTATGAGGTAAGATTCTGGAAATGCAATGGTTTTTATTAGTTATATTCTGGTATAATATGCCTTTCAATCTTGTTTCTTTGCGTTTTTACTCTCTTCCTTAGTTTTTTACTAGTATACTTCTTTAAAAAATTCCTTGGCTTCTTTCTCTCTAATTAAAATTCACCCTGGTTACTTGTATTTTCATTTTCCACTCATCAAAATATCTTATATCCTAATGTATATCTATTTTAGACACTTCAAATATTAAAATTATTCAAGTAGGTTATTTTACATTGAACTATTGAATAAACAGACCTTACTTACTAAAGCTATTCATTTTCAAATTTCAGTTTCAAATTTCATTTCCTTGACTTTTCTCTTGTAAAATAGTAATTTACGTAACAAGTCCGGAAAATGGTTGCCGAAAAAATAGTGTACGCAACACGTCCGAAAACTATTTTTTTGGACGAGTAGACCAAATTCTAGGACGAGCGTCAGCGAGTCCTGGAAATCTGCGAGTCCAAAAAAACTGTTTTCGGACGTGGTGCGTACACTATTTTTTCGGCAACCATGTAGAATAACAAATCAATGAGACGCATTTAGTCTAAGAGACGAATAGAGGTCGACCTTCACCCATCTGTTAACCGGATGAAACATACTTTTTATGAAGTTACAAGACTAATACGCCTAAAATGGGTTGCCTATCAAAAGGTGGTTTTATTATCGATTTGTCAGGAAGTTTTATTCTTCATAAAAATTGGTGCATTACGAAATACTTGTATTCGAGTTATCAACATTCTAAATTTCCAAACGGTGTACAGGGGGGAACAAAAAATAGAATTTTGATCAAGAGTAAACTACCCTGGCTGTGATTCCAAATTTGAATATTTCGAACATTTTAGTTCTTATTTGTATTGTATACTGAAATTCGAATAGAAGATAGGTACCAACAGAAACATTCTAATTCTTATTTATATTAATATTTATATTTAAATTCTAGCACTTCCCGGCCTAGTCCGGGAAGTACGTACTTCTCGGACTAGGCCAAAAAAACTGTTTTCGGACGTGTTGCGTACACTATTTTTTCGGCAATCATGTAGAATAACAAATCAATGAGACGCATTTAGTCTAAGAGACGAAGAGAGGTCGACTTTCACCCATCTATTAACCGGATGAAACGATTCCAAATTTGAATATTTCGAACATTTCAGTTCTTATTTGTATTATATATTGAAATTCGAACAGAAGATAGGCACCAACAGAAACATTCTAATTCTAATTTATATTAATATTTGTATTAAAATTGGAGCACTTCCCGGCCTAGTCCGGGAAGTACGTACTTCCCGGACTAGGCCGGGAAGTACTACTTTCCCAAAGGAAAAATTTCCGGGAAGTGAACACTTCCCGCATGGTTGCCGAAAAATTCTTTTTCATCTTCATTTTCATTTAAAAATCATAATCTCCCATTTCTCTCATCCTTTCTATAATATGTCAAACTCTGGCATTTTCATATACCTTACATTTGATCATTATGAACTGAAAGCTAGTTCATAATTTGTGATTTTCTAAGTCGATTTGTTTATCATAATTGCTTTTCTACTCAGAACTTTCTTTTGTAAAAGATAATGGTTGTTGAAATAATAACTGAATTTATCGAAACAAAACTCAAAATTACTTTTTAAAGCAAAAAGACCCTTACTGCAAATTTCCTGGATAACTTTGCTGATCAATAGTAGAAAATTCCTCCAAATTTGATTCTACAATTATTATTAGTATAGTATCATGGACATCATTTCTCTATCAAACAGTATAAAAATTGTTATTTACGACAACCGATTGCACCCCTACGCGCAACCCTCGGAAGTCTTCAAGACACTTGCGTGAGCTAGGGGAGACGCAGCCCTCACCTGTTTACATGTGATGCCATGCACAAGACCGATGACCATGCGAGTTTTGAACCCTCGACCTTTCGCACCAAAGGCGAACGCTCTACCAGCATAGCCACAACGGCCACATTATCGGACACCTCCAAGGATGTGTCAATCGCATACAACGTTCTGAATGAATCTGTGATGAAGTTGTCAATTTCATTTATGCAAAGTATGAATAATATTGGACCCTGGTCAGATCCTTGTGGTAACGCCTTTTTTTCTCTCCACTCGTTGAATTCACTGAATTCCTTCTCGTAGGCTAACAATAAAAGCAAACTTGCTTCTTTTACATCTTATTTCTTTTTGGGTATACTACATTTTTCATTGTAGATTAGAAAAATTGCTTTTGGAATTATAAATGGAGTTGATAATCTAAACTCACATAGAATGACATATTTCATAAATTCTCAGCAACTGTCATAAACATGAAAAATGACCCCTCAAGTTAGGAAAAGTACCTATACGTGTTTATAACAAATTAGCTGTTAGTAAATTTTGCTGCTTTATTTAAAACAGTTTCATGCATTTGTCTTTAATATAAAGGTTCTTAAATGAATGGTTTTCTGTTAGTAAAAAAGGAGTTTTTATTTCCAACAGGTTTTACACCCAATAACATGAAATGCTACGAAGAATTATCGAGCTTCCGCAACTATTAATTGCATTTTTATCGTTTTAACATGAAACAAAAAAAAATAATTGATTTTATATCTATGAAATACACAATACTAACTAAAGAAAACGCATGTGGCATGTGTGGTACAACTATTATTAGTGAATATAATACAAATTCAACTTAGAGTTTATTAATCACGTCTCTTAGTGTATCATGGTTAGAAAAAGTTAAGTTGAAGCGTTCAGATATTAGGGATTTCTATCAGGCATAAAGGCAGAGTCAATTCTTAATTTCATATTTGATTTCAAAAATATGTCTGTCATTCTAACCTTGTTTTCAAAATAAAATAATCAACAGGTATAATACTCGTACACTCCAAAGCCTCGGAATACATGCAGCATTTTTATGTGTACTAATGATCTCTTTTCTCCTACAGCAGCCCACCCAGTGTCCCATAATATGCGGTTTTACAAAACCGGTCTATTGTGCTCACTCTAGCATATTGTAATATTGTCAAAAGACTTGAAGACATTTTCTAGGGCACTGAAGAAAAGGCGGAGACACTTTCACGTTGCACGAATGCTTCGTACTATTGTTAGATTAGACAAAAAAAATATGACTTTCTACTACTTTGTTTAGATGTGTCGTAACGGAGAGGTGTCACAAGCATGAATTAGAGCCTTTCAAATTCAACTTGCTTTAGAATTAACACAGATCTGCATGAGACTGGTATTGTTAGGTACTAGATAACAATAATACTAGTTATTAAAAATACTGTTTAGTATTTTCATTCATAGTCTGAGAGTTGGTTACAGATTATAGTCCAGATGCTGTAGCCAAAATGTTACAAAAACCTGACACTGAAACCAATAAAAATGATTTTCGGTACACGGGCAGTTTTTAAAGAGTACTTCAAGAATAAAATTGTTCTGCACGCGAGCACCTATGGAAAGTATTGAAAATTTCCGAGAAAACTCGGAAAATCGGTATTCCATCAATAATCTTGCTAAAATACGAGTAATACATAGAAAGGCTATCCAAGAAGTGTACCCCACTATGACAATAATTACAGAACTTTAATTTATTCAGGGACCGTTTCAGAAAAAACAGCGTCATTTTTTAAAAAACAAAATTTAAGAGTACCATTCAGAACAGAAAACACGTTGGGAAGGTTTATCAAAAATAATAAAGATAAAACACAAAAATCTGAAAAATCAGGAGTTTATAAATTGAATTGTGGATCCAAAGTTTATGTAGGCCAGACTGGTAGAACATTCAAAAACCGCGTACGTGAGCACCGTATGAATTAAGTAAACAATTTAACACATTCAACATATGCCAATCATATTTTGGAAGAAGACCATGACATCGATGAAAACTTTCACATACTTCATGGTGAAAATAAGGGTATTAGACTAAATTATTTAGAATTCTTGGAAATTAATAAATTGAAAAATTTGAATTGTTTACTAAATGATCAATTGGACCTTAATAGTTCCCCTTTGTTAAACCTTTTCAACTAATTAAGTAGTAGATATGTTTTGAGATTTACAGGTACCTACATTGTATTTTCAATTTTTATTTTTATTATTGGTAGATCCTAATTACTTCATTCGATAAGAAGGTTATTTAAGTAATGTTCAACGTAGAATAATTTAATGTAGTACATTCGTTTGAGAAAGATACTGTGTATCGAAACATGTCGCGTAGACAATAAATCTGTGGAAATTTAATCATGTTTAACTTTGTGTCATGAAAAATTTGGCCTGACTGGAGGAAATTCAGCATCATTATGCTGGAGTGCTTTATTTCTAGTACGCTTGGTATATATTTCTAATAATACGAGCAGATTCTCAACTAGAGTATTCACATTCATAAAGATATAGTCGATAAAATAAAGTCTCGAGACTTTTCGGAAGAATGATAATGCATTTTGGGGAATTGCCGAAAAATATAGAAAATGATTATTGAAAATTTTGTTATCAGAGGTTTTTAGATACATATTTTAAAAGTACAGGGTCTTGGCAAATAAAATGACAAGTACGCTTATTCATTTATATTTTTACGTCGATTGTAAAGACAGTAGCCATGAAAACTGAGCGAATTAAAAAACAGCGGGTACAGAAAAATTTGATTTAGTTAGGCCCAAGATAAAATGAGAATATCTGATTTGTTCAAATTTGACCTATTGAATATTTGAGCAAACTCAGCTTGTTGAACTAATTCGACAGAAGAACGTAAAAAAATAGTAAAATTAGATTGTTTATTTATCAAAGATTATTATTTCACCTTCGAATATCATATACATCCACTTCTGCCGACACCCGCCAGCTATATATGATAATTGCTGAAGATTTTTCTTCAAAATACCGTTTAGTTCATGGATTTTTGACCAAAAACAAGGGAGATTAGAGATTTTAGTCGAGCGTCGGGGTAAATCTTATGATATCCCTAGTTGTTCGCGCGGAAATCTGAAAATATCCATTATTGCTCATTATCTCTCATAGGACGCAAATTTCGAAAAAATATGTGGAAACAATTTTTGGAAAGATTTCTACGTTCTACACATTACGTCCTTTACATTCAATCGAAATTTTCAACCCCTTCCAAGTTATTGATTGAATCCCGTTTTTCGAGTTTTCCCGTGATTTTTCCCCTCTTTCCATAGGTGCTCGTGTGCAAAACATTTTTTATTTCTAAAAGTACTCTTTAAAAACTGCTCGTGTGCCAAAAATCATTTCTATTGGTTTTAGTGTCAGGTTGAAACCTCTGGTTCTTGAGCTATTTTCTACAGGTTCTTTCAAAAATTGTATTGTTACTGAAGTGAAGTGACGATGATTTTGAAAGTTTCTCCTTAAGAACAAATACCTTCTGTACCGAAATAAACTGAATTCTTTTGATTTTGATCAGGTAAACAGAAGTAAATGATTCTAAACAAAGACTAGAAAGCTACAATTCTTCGAAGAGTTTGTGTGACGTAATGAATGAACTAACATCAGGAAGAGAAATGAGAAAAACAAACATTAAAATACTATAGGAAAATAGCAGAAGCTTTCAATGACTACTTTGCGTGTATTGGTGGAAAATTAACGGCTAATCTCAGACATCGATGTTTATCGAACCAATATATGCCCAATGGTAAAAACATAATATTAGATCAAACAGACGAAAAGCATATGCGGTCCGGTTAAAATCTGTTGACTACATATTAAAACCACTAAGTTATATACTGCATTAAAAAAGGCGAAGTCACATGCAAAACAGTTCAAATTTGCTATCAAATCAGGTGAAAACTATTGCCAGAACAACTATCGCCCGATATCTTTCACATCAGGCTTATCGAAAGTCAAAAAGGGGTGACAAAGTACTTACAAAAACTCAAATTCCTCTCTCCTCATCAAAAGTATCAACTCAACGCACAATTAGTACCTTAACATCTCAATTATATAACGCTATAGACAACTCCAAGATATGATTGAGTATATTTCTCGATCTTATAAAGTCCTTCCATACAATAAAGCATATACAATAGGCGCTTGAGAGACGAATTAGAAAAGATTGGTATGAAGGAAACATTTACACAATTTTATGATGATTTTTAAAAATTATTCACTTGAACGAAATCTGCAAGCCGTGATGGATGATAAAATGAGCAGTGAAAAAATAGTTACTTGTGGCGTACCACAGGGAACAGTTCTAGGACCTATAGTCTTTATCATAAATCCAAACGACCTACTGACGTCTAATTCGACTGGTAGCATAACACATGGAATAAGGTTAGGGAAGCAGCCATCGATGACCTCAAAAACATTACAAATTGGTTAAATGAAAATAATTTGTTTGATAATGAATCTCAAAACTAAAATCATACTCAACGAAATATATTTACCAATATCTCTCTCCAATTCAGCCAAATATCTCAGTACCTATTCTAAATGATTCATTTCTGGAATGAGATATCTTTGAATGTGGATACATTCAAAGTGTTGTAACAAACTTTGCAAACTCATCTATAAATTTAAGCAAATTTTGGACTTGAGACAATTTTGTTGTAAAACATTTCCTAGTTATAATTCCGTTGTTATTAGCCTTCATATCTGGAATACGGCAGTTTTCCAAGTCAGCATTTACCCGAAATGATCTGATGATATACTCATTTCAATTATGTCAAAAGTATTTTCAATGTTATACAGGGTGTCCGGTAAACCTTGTACAATATTGAAACTGGTGATAGATCAGGTCATGACTGTTCAGAATATCGGAATTTCACCTCAGTAAAAATATCATCGTTTTCGAGATAATGGGCATTTTAAGAATTTCTGGAAAAACGCTACCTAACCCTGGATTTTTGAGTGCTATGTATACAAATTGAAACGAATTCAAATATCTTTGCTGCTGAAGATTACTGATGAGTGATGCTTTTAGACACACGAAACAGTTTTTCAGAAAGTGAATAATTTTTTCAAGAAATTAGGGTAAAATGAAAAATTTCAGTTTCATCAATTTTTTTTTAAAGTTTGACATTATTGCCTGAAAGAAACATAATCAATTGGAAGTGGACATTCATTTCAAAAGAATGCTCATTTTTTCCAGTCTCTACCATGGTATAAAATAAACTATAAATATTTATAGAGGAAGTGATTTACATTGAATTAGGCTTGGTTTTATTCTAGGCTTTCATCAACTTTTATACTTACGCCCAAAAATTATTTTATTTCGATTTTATCAAGATAAAATGTGGAAATGATTATTAATAATAAAGAATAGACTGCTTGGTAGTATTACATGTCAATAGAATTAACTTTCCATGTTTTTCATGTAATTAAGCCTAATAAAATTATCGAAATGAAATGTCGATTATCCGGCATGGCACCGATTAATACGAATTCTTGTGA
Organism: Chrysolina oricalcia; assembly: GCA_944452925.2. Classification (NCBI taxonomy): domain Eukaryota; kingdom Metazoa; phylum Arthropoda; class Insecta; order Coleoptera; family Chrysomelidae; genus Chrysolina; species Chrysolina oricalcia. Next base: position 17,404,310 of record OX101815.2, read on the forward strand.
TAAATGTCGCAATTGCCCAACATCCAGATTCCAACGAAGTTTCAGAGACCGACAGATTTACAGGGTGTAACGAAATCATTGCAAAATTTTTCCTTTCAAAAATTAAAAACTTTCCTAACCTCTGTGTTGTGTCCGTAGAAGCAACAGTTTCCCAATGAAAAAATAAAATACAGCATTGTGCATGATCGGATCTGTAAATAGAATTGAAAAAATCTTGTAGGTGGCTGTCACATTTTGTTTGAACAACTTGTGACTTCTGTCGTAGTTTTTTTAAAGTATTCCACTTGTTTTATTCAGTGGTACTTATTTCTTTGTCATACCGTACACACGTTATACTCCCCGAGAATATGCGCATATGCACTACATTTATGGTGAATGTGGAGGTAGTGCTACTGCTGCAGCAGCGCTTTATTCAGAACGATATCAGATTCCACAATGCCGCTCAGAGAATTGCTGATTTGGGGGCTATAACTTATAATTTGAAAAGGTTCTTCTTGAAAAGTTGTCGTCTATTCGTACGAGTGGATGGAAAATAACATTTTTGTAATATTATTCAGTATGATGTTGAATAATCGTTATTGTGGTTTATAGTGTATGTTGATTCAAAAAAACGCTGAACTGGTATTTACTACTTTATATCTCATTGAATGCTTCTAAGCAGTTGATTCGTTATTCCTCATAATTATTTAATCATTTCATTTTGATAGGACAAAAATAAAATACATTACTGACAAAGTCTAATGGAGTTGATTTTAGCTCAGAATAACATCACACTCTGATATAATCGAAATTCTACTCCTTCCAAAAATAATAATCGAATGTTTCATAGCATGGTAGATTCCGGACAAAATGGGCATTCTTTTGTAATGAATATTCACTTCCACTTGGTTATGTTTTTTTCAAACAATAAGGTATAAGGTCAAACTGTTGTTAAAAAAATTGGTAAAACTCAAATCTAGCATTTTACCCTCATTTCTTGAAAATTTGTATCGTTTTCTGAAAAACTGTTTTGTACGTCTGAAAGCATCACTCATCAGTAATCTTCAGCAGCAAAGATATTTAAATTGGTCTTAATTTGTAGACATGGCACTCAAAAATCCAAGGTGAGATAGTGATTTTCCAGAAATAAAAAAAAATGCTCATTATCTCGAAAACGGTAAGATTTTTACAGAGACGAAATTCCGATATTCTGAACAGTCATGACCTGGTCTATCACCGGTTTCAATATTGTACAAGGTTTACCGGACACCCTGTATATCACATAATCAATACCAAATGAAATTATCATGTCCTCATACTTTTCTGATTGTTTTAGTCTTTTTTTTGCAATGAGCCTCCCATGGGTTTCCTATTACAGGGTATTGCTGATGGTATAATACGGAGCATCGAAATGGAAGACTTCATTTGTATGAAGACTGGAATTGGAAGTTTTAAATCATTACTCTGTCTGGTACTACGATCAGAAGAACTGTTTCCAATAGAGAACTTTGTTTTGTGTTTGTGTATCAAACAAACAGTTTCAAGTATAAGAATAGCCATAACTGTACGAATTTTATGTATAAGAAAGAAAGGTCGGCATGAATCCCTATATTTCACTTTGCACAAATACCGCAGACCACGCTTTCGCAAAATTAGGACAGTCTGTAAACGATGACTACATATTATTATGTCAGGCAATTGCCTCGATTTCAACAAATGAGCAATTATGATACAATTGGTAAATTGGAAGATTATTATATCATGCAATTTGATTTCTGATTCTTTTTGAAAAGAAAGAAATATAAAGAAACTATTAAACTTCATTCAATATTTACAAAATCCATTTACCGAATGACAAAATCAACACAAGTTTTTAACCAATATTACTTTCGCCAAAGTGAAGGTGAACTCCGTAATTTTGTAAATTAATTATACTGAAAATCGTTAAAATTGAAAAAAATCTGTTTCATTATTTAATCGTTCTCTTCATAATGGATATCATTCGTATCATTTACCGTGTCAAATCAAATATTGTTTTACATCAATTTATATGTCAAATAAATAACTATCGATTTCATTTGAGTAATTGGATTTCCTAATGAAAAGTAATGATTGCATTCACATGTGGATAATATAAATTCAAATCACAGATATTGGGATTGTTGATGAAAATTATTAATGAAATTTTCAGTAAACGACACGATACTTTACACTACAATGGTGCTTGCCTTGCTTTTGCTTGGTTAAAATAATTAATAAATACTTCCATTCCTTATACAGGGTGTTTCTTAAGTACGTGTAGAAACTTCAAGAGCATGTTGCTGACGTCGAAATAAGAAAAAAAGTTCCTATAAACACATGTCCGCAAGTTGTTCGTTTCTAAGATACAGAGTGTCAAAGTTTAATTATTATATTTGTTTTTTTTGTGAATAAATGCCAAAATGTTTGTGATATTCGAGTAAAGTTTGGTATCTGGGATGATTTTTCAATTACAAAATCAAATTTTGTGTTAATTGTGAAAAAACTTATTTCTAATTGAATTTATTTTGTATTAAAAAATCTTGTTATTTAAAATCACTTGCATCGATTATTTCAAATCTCAATAACTCGAAAACAGTTGCTCGCAGTGACCTCTATCAAGAATTTATTTTTTACACAAGCAATAATAAATATTTCCCGATACCAAACTTTACCCAAATATCAAAATTATTTTGAAATTATTCACAACAAAATAAAAATAAGAATTCAACTTTGACACTCTGTATCTCAGAAAAGAATAACTTGTTGACATATCTTTATAGGAACTTTTCTTCTTATTTTGATGTCAGCTATACGCTCCTTAATTTTCTACACGTACTTAAGAAACACCCTGTATATTTCTTCGTAGAACTATGTTATTCGGTGTGGTCTATTAATAACAAGATATTACTGTTGAAAAATACTGAACTGATGTAATGAGCAACCATAAATGAGATCATCACTAAAAATTTATTATACAGGGTGATCCAGAGTTAAACCGCCAAACGTTCAGGATCATTTGTTTTGGTAAAAAGGAAACTTTTTTCCCATAACAATGTGTCCTTACTTGCCTCGTTTTCGGAAACGTTTTATCAAAAATAGTTTTTTATCAATTATTTAAAAACCTTCTAGCTGATTTCAATAAAACCTGTCATGCTCGTATGCGGTAATGAGGGGTTTCTTTTGAAGTAGTTATAGCGTCCCAGTGGCGTCCCAAGGGGTAATCTAATTAATATTAAGACAAATCATTGTACTCCACTGTTTTTTTTTCACATTCAGTTTTTTTCTGGATTAGGCCATTGAAAATACATTTTTCGTCGACCTCTGCAAAAAATGACATTTTACGTACTAATTTCCGGACGAAAAATCGACTATTTTTGAAGGCAAGTACTTTTCGTCCGCAAACACTTTTCGTCCGCAAACTCTTTTCGTCCGCTGTGGTCACTATGTTACGGCACGGTACGAGAGCGGCGATTGAGTCATTTTCGTAAATCCACGTTTTAATTAATACATAGGCGCCTGTGACAATAACTGTCATTTGCTGTTGTCAAATTAATTATTTACGAAATCCGCTAGATTTCAGGTAAAGCACTTCAAGAGAGAAGTTTTGGAAATGGTGCTGTTGGAGCACCTGCATCTGAAGTTGCATCAACAAGTACCCAAAATCAAAACTTGTCTCTTGCATCTTCTTCGACAGCAGGAATTAATATCAATAATTGCACAAACTGTACGTTCAATATTCATCTTCGAGATTGATTTAATTTTGTAGTATAGTTGAAATAGAGAGTTGTTACACTTCAAATACATTTTGTTTAAATTCATTAAAATTATGATCGAGTCTGCAGTTCGAAGAGTTGGACGTAGCTGAGGCCAGCAAACATGCGAGTACTTACTTTCATAAAGGTATGTAGAGGTCGACGAAAAAATGTAATATGCACCTCGGCGAAAAACTGTCTACTGTCTCGCCTGCTTGCTATCCTCGGCTGCGCCTCGGCTATCAATTTGCAGGCTCGACTATAATAGACAGTTTTTCGTCCTTGGTACATAAATAACTACTTCCTTCAAACTATTTTTTTGTTCATTTCAGTATCTTCCTTCATTTTTGAGAAACAATTTAAAAATCGATTCCTTCCCGGTGAACATTTTTTAAATTGTTACATATGTGGAACATAGACTTAACGTCTTAGGAATAATGGTCAACATCATCAATATGTATCCATTAAACGTATTTTCTGAGGCGATGAGTCCCAATTTTCAGCGTTGTATCAACGTCATACTTCAATGATCATATTTTCATTATCAAAATGACGTATCATTCTCAATGTCCAAATAGCATATAATAACATATATCAAGTAACTGATTCAAAACTTATGCTTCCAATACGACGGTCTTTTCTGAGGCGATAAGTCCCAACTTTCAGCGTTGTATCAACATCATATTTCATTGATCTTATTTTCATCCTCAAAATGACGTATTATGCACAATGTCCAAAGAACATATCATAAAATATGTCAAGTAAGTGATTCAAATGTCATGTTCCCTAATACCACAGTTTATTATAAACTGTGCCTATACAACTGCCCGTTCTGAGGCTATGTCCTAACTTTCAGCGTTGTATCGACGTCATACTTCTGATCATATTTTCATTATCAAAATGATATGCACAATGTATCATGGTGTATTCTTGTTACAAGCTAAGCAGCCTATTAAGCCTTTTGTGCATGTATACACGGTAGCCCACGGGGTCCAATAACTAATGGACAATTTACAAAAGATTTTGATAGTATTCATATACTGCTACTGAGTTTGAGATGATGCTTCGTAACTTCAATAGCAGCGACACCTATCGTTGGGTAGAATACTTCATATTGATTATATTGATCAAAATCTGAACATATTTTTTGAGGTATTCAACTTAGGACAGGCAAAGTATGCAAAAATACATAATTATTTGATCGTAAAATGTATCAATTTGAATAAATCATTTTCATAACCATATTATGAGGAATGAAAAATATGCATATTTCGTCTGATACCAGGAAAACTTTGAAGGGACTATTTTTGCAAACATATATAAATGATACGTTTACATTTGATTTTCGAAATGATCATCACCCAGGAGATGTATAAACGATATAATACTTTATATTGATTATTTTGATCAATAAATGAACATATTTCTTTAGATATTCAACTCATGTCAGGCAAAGTATGCAAATAAGCACCCAAAGTTACATAGTTATTTGGTCATAAAATGGATCGATTCAAATATAATATTTTCATTACTATATTACGAAATATGTAAAATATTCATATTTTGCCTGAGTCAGGAAAAATTTGGAGAGATAATGTTTGACAATGTTTGGAAACATATATGAATAATATATTTATATCCGATTTTCAAAATTATTATCACTCAAGAGATATATTTATGATGTAATAATTTTTATTGCTTGTTTACATCAATAAGTGAACATATTTTTTCAGGTTTTCAACTTACTTTGGAAAAAGTATGCAAAATTACATGGTTATATTTGGTAAGAAAATATATTGATCTGAACGTTTTCATTACTATAATGTGGAAAACAAAAAATACACATATTTTGTGTGATACCAGGGAAACTTTGGAGGTGCAAAGATTGGAAACATATGTAAATAATACATTCACATTCGATTTTCAAATTCATCATCACCCAGGAGAAATATCCACGATGGAACAGTTTATATCGATTATTTTGATCAATAAATGAATGAATTTTTTTAGATATTCAACTTAGGTCAGGCAACGTATGCAAAAATACATAGTTATTTAGTCGTTAAATGTATCTGATCAAATATAATATTTTTATTACTATATTAGGGTATATGAAAAACTTTGGAGAGAAAATATTTGGCAACATACATAAATAATATGTTTATATTCGATTTTCAAATTTACCATAGCTCAAGAGAAATATAAATGATATAATAATTTTTATTGATTATTTAAATCAATACGTGAACATATTTGTTCAGGAATTCAACTTACGTTAGAAAAATTATGCAAAAATACATGGTTATTTGGTCAGAAAATATATAAATCTGAATGAAACAATATTTATTGTCATATCTTGGAAAACGAAAAGTACACATATTTTATCTGGCACCAGCATAACTTTGGAGAGACAAAGTTTGGTAACATATACAAATAATGTGTTTTCATTCGATTTTCAAAATTATCATCACACAGGAGATATATCCACGATGGAATAGTTTATATCGATTATATTTTAATCAGAGGCCTTTCAACGAGTGATGCTATGCACGAGATCATGCATTTGAACCCTCAAAACCTACGCTTGAGAGGTAAACGCTCTACCATCACGGCCACCAAGTTATTTAGATGAATAAACTTTCTTGTCTTAAATGAAATTATTTTGTTAACCACAAAACCTTCACATGCAACAGTAAAAATATGTACAGGGGGAACTACGATCAAGTACGGAAAATAAATTGGTGTGCTAGTCTGTCACATGGAGATGCCCTATGAAAGTTCAGCGGAGTTCATGATGATTTATATAATTTTTCATGTTCCTCTTCATCTGAATATGCGCTACTGAATCGAATACCTATGTTTTGACTACCTACGATCTCAATGTCTGTGAATGATCGTGATTCCAGGCACATTAGTCACATTAAAACTGCGAATGCGATCTGTTACTTTTAGATTATGACGGTGTTTGCTGAGACTCAATTCTGACTTATTTTCAGTAGCCATTTAAGCGCCCGACAATCGATATTTTGACGACATTGAATTTTCTGTACTAGACAAAATAATTATTGCAATGCATTGTTCATATAAACCTTCCGTAAAAAAATCTAAATAAGTGAAAATCGTATCAATATCTGTGTCGTAGTTCAGAAGAAGTAAGCGGAGAAACAAATGATGCGAATAGACGCGGATAGCGATTTTGTTTGATACTATTTAGAGATATGGTTATTGATCTATTCCCTTGGATATACTGCTTGCACGAATAACTGCATACTCAAGAATTTCGGATTAGTTTTGTCATCAAATTATTTTTAATAGCGCTGTAAATGTGAAAAGTTATATTCGTATTGCGCAACTAAATAATTATTTATATAATCGTTTAATAATAATAATAATTTTATTTGACTGAATGAAAAGTGGAATATCAATTGTTTGCTTGACTGTGGTGCATGTCAAGAAACATTTTAAAACGTTTCGAACCAGTCCACGCCACAGAGAGAAGTTTTGAACGGACAGTGACGGGCCCTCAGAAGGCAAAAGTGTTTGGAGAATACTTCGCCAATGAGCATAAACAGGCGCCGGACCATAGTGAAGGGCATTGGAACAAAACCGATATCACAAAGTCGTCGCGAGAAGCTATGTCCCTTCCTATCATCCTTCATAGACTTGCCAAGGTCTTGACAAACTATGAGGATCTGACAGAATAATTAAGAGGCTTCCGAAGAATGAGGCGCCTGGCCTCTTGTCCAACTTTAACACACTATCAAAGTAATCATTAAGTGGTAGGTTTTCCCAAATTTCCTGAAGAAAGCTGTAATTATCCCTATTCTCAAACTGGATAAGAATGGCCATAAACTCTTGAGCGTTGTAGCCAATAAAGTGGCCAATATCCTATTAGAGAAAACACTCAAAATTATCCCCGATGTACAGTTCGGATTTCCCCTGCCGGCATTTTCTCTGAAAAACAAAAATCTTCGCAGAGAGTTAAAAAAAGATATTTCCATTGCTCATTTCAATTATATTCATAAAACTGAAGATTACTTAGCAAATGAGCCTTCCAAGTTTTGGCACTCGTAAATAAATCTATTCCTAGTTCTTTGAATAAAATTATAAAGATGACCGTTTAACTGACTTCTATTTAAACAGTACTATCATTTGTTTCTTCACTTACTTCTTCTGAACTACGACTCGGATTTTAATACAGTTTTCACTGTCATTATGATATTTTTTACGGAAGGTTAGTATGTATAAAACATTGTAATTATTGTTATTATTTTGTCCAGTACAGAAAATTTATTTATTCATTTTGTAATTGAGTCGTCAAATTATCGATTTTCTGGTGCTTAAATGGCTTACTGAAAATATGTCGAAATTATGTCTAAGCAAACACCATTATAACATCACAACTTTGGTATACTTGATTCAGTAGCGCACCTTCAGGGAAAAAAACAGGAAAATTTTTACGAATTATCATGAATTTCGCCGAACTTCCACAGGTGGAACTCTTTATGATAGATTAGCACGCCATTTTATTTTCCGGATTTGGTCGTAGTTCACTCTGTAAATATTTTTACTATTGCATGTGAAGGTTTTGAAGTCGTCAAAACACTTTCATTTGAGACAATACAGTTTATTCAACTAGTCAGTAATTTGAGAGAGCACAGTTTTTACTTTTTTGTACACAGTTGAATAGATGATTTTGAGTACTATCAACTGAGGAAGCCCAACTTTACCTATTTGAAAAATTTTGAAGTGGTAGCTGTCATTTTGGAGAAGATTGACAGAACAAGCAAATTTTATGTCAAAGACTGCCTGGAACTTAAAATTTTCCAGTATAGTCCAGATCAGATCACTTTATTTCTTTTGAGACAACACACATTGAATAAGAAAGAGTTGATGCTTATTCCCCATGAAATGAGTAAACGTAGACAAATAAACATAAAAAAATTATAAAACACAGTTAGAACGTTAGAAGAGGGCAACATTTAAACTACCCATTCAAATTGTGTAAATTTCAAACGCTTGATCTACAATAACTTCTAGACATGAAGCAAATGTTCTGCCCCATAAATTTATTGATGACTTGGCAGTTCTATGAATGATACTGTTGAATCGACAAAGCGATATGAAGCAAATATTACCGTCATATCTGCCACTTGGGTAGAAACGACCGAAAAACATATAAAATCAAGTTATATTTTGATTAATAAACACCGGGACAGCGCGTACGCAGTCCCGACTACCAAAAATTACGCGCCCGAGTTATCCGCATTAGGGATAATCGCAGGGGTCAGCCCAACCGAAGTGTAATGGAAGGGCCTCATCCTGGGGGAACCGCCTTGTTGATCATGGTTGACCCCTACGCCAGGTAAGTATGCTTACGAATCGTCTATTCAGACTATTTATCAAGTAGCTCTAAACAAATGAACACAAGATGTTCGTACTGGGAGCCGCCGCCATCTGTCGAGAGTGTGCCAAGGCTATGTTGTTATGTAATTAATGTTTTGTGATTATCTCATTTATATTTGCTCATTTTTTCAGTTCAGTATTTTTCAAAAGTAATCTCTCATAATTAATAGAGTAAACCGCATAACATAGTTCTTTGAAGAAATGAATAAAGAATGGAAATATCAATTAATAATTTTCATCAAGCGAAAACGATGCAAGTAGGACCTTTTAGAGATATTATTTATAGTTGCTCATTATATCAGCTCAGTATTTTTCATCAGGAATCTTTTATTACTAATGACCATACCGAATAACACATTGTTCTTTGAAGAAATTTATAAGGAATTGGAGTACACTTTTATTAATAATTTTAACCAACCAAAACCGAGGCAAGCTTTAGTGTAGAATAACGTATCGTACCGTTTATTGATAATACCATTACTAATTTTTTTATCAATCTCAATATTAAGATTCGAATTAAAATTATCTACTTGCGAATCATTACTTTTCATTAGAAAATCTAATTACTGGAATGAAATTTATAGTTATTTATTTGATATGTAAATTGATGTAATACATTATTTGATTTGACACGATAAATTATACGATTGAAATCCATTATGAAGAGAACGATAAAATAAAACAGAATTTTTTCAATTTACACGATTCTCGGTAAAATTAATTTAAAAAATTACGGAGTTCACCTTCAATTTGGAGAAAGCGATTTTGGTTGAAAAATTGTATTGATTTTGTCATTGAGTTAGTGAAATTTGTGAATATTAAATAAAGTTAGTTTCTTTATTTTTCGTTGCAATCTTAATAATTATATCATAATCGCACATTTGCTGAAATCAAGGCGACTGACATACATACCCATCATATATTTACCAAATTCAAATCAAAGAGCTTTTTTTCTGTGACGGGAAAAACGTTTAATAATAATAATAATAATAATATCGGCTTTATTTCAAATAGTTTGACATTCTATCTCTGTTGACAGGTTACAAAACATCACTTTTTATGAAATTAACTTCGTCCTGGGGAAAAAAGGTAGTGAGTACTTTTTTCCCGGCTCTACATATAAGGAAAGATAGATATTTAATTTTAAAATATTTCAAACGAATGCACTTCTTTTCTTTCCTCTGTATACTATATGGCGTGATCACTTGTCAATTCAGAGTAGTATACACATTTTTTAGTAATGATATCCCGACAAAATGCAGAATTTTCGAAAAATACTTTCACCTTGCTGTCTCGAAAACTGCCCGGTGAACATTTTTTAAATTGTTACATATGTGGAACATAAACTTAACGTCTTATAAATGATGGTAAACATCATCAATATGTATCCATCAAACGTATTTTCTGAGGCGATAAGTCCCAATTTTCAGCGTTGTATCAACGTCATACTTCAATGATCATATTTTCATTATCAAAATGACGTATCATGCTCATTGTCCAAATAGCATATTATAACATATGTCAAGTAACTGATTCAAAACTTATGTTTCCAATACGACGATCTTTTTTTTCTGAGGCGATAAGTCCCAACTTTCAGCGTTGTATTAACGTCATATTTCATTGATCTCATTTTCATCATCAAAATGACGTATTATGCACAATGTCCAAAGAACATATAATATATATCAAGTAAGTAATTAAAAAGTCATGTTCCCAAGACTACGGCGATATGTACTAAGTTTTAGCGTTTTATCAACGTCGTACTTTGATCATATTTTCATTGTCAAAATGACGTATTCTGCAGAATGTCCAAAGACTGAAAATGGTTATCATGGTATATTGTAGCAAGCCAAGCAGCCTATTAGGCCCTTTGTGCATGTTATCAAGGTTACCCAAGAGGTCCAATAACTAATGGACAATTCACAAAAGCTTTCGATAGTATTCATATACTGTTACTGAGTTTGAGATGATGCGTCGTAACTTCAATAGCAGCGACACCTATCGTTGGGTAGAATACTTCATATTGATTATATTGATCAATATCTAAACATATTTTTTAAGGTATTTAACTTACGTCAGGCAAAGTATGCAAAAAAAATAATTATTTGATCGTAAAATGTATCAATTTGAATGAATCATTTTCATAACTATATTATGAGGAATGTAAAATATGCACATTTCGTCTGATACCAAGAAAACTTTGAAGGGACATTTTTGTAAACATATATAAATGATACGTTTACATTTGATTTTCAAAATGATCGTCACCCAGGAGATATATAAACGATATAATAGTTTATATTAATTATTTTGATCATATTTCTTTAGATATTCAACTCACGTCAGGTAAAGTATGCAAAAAAGTACCCAAAGTTACATAGTTATTTGTTCATAAAATGGATCGATTCAAATATGATATTTTCAGTACCATATTACGAAATATGTAAAATATTCATAATTTGCCTAATGTCAGGAAAAATTTGGAGAGACAATGTTGACAATGTTTGGAAACATATCAATAATATGTTTATTTCCGATTTTCAACATTACCATCACTCAAGAGAAATGTATATGATGATAATCGATATAAATTATTATTTATATCGATTATTTTGATCAATAAATGAATAAATTTTTTTAGATATTCAATTTACGTCAGGCAAAGAATGCAAAAATATATAGTTATTTGGTCATTAAATGTATCTAATCTAATATAATATTTTCATTACTATATTAGGAAATTTGTAAAATTTTCATATTTTTCCTGTTGCCAGAAAAACTTTGGAGAGACAATGTTTGGAAACATATATAAATAATATATTTATTCAAAATTTTCAAAATTACCATCGCTCAAGAGATATATGAATGATATCATACTTTTTATTGATTAATTACATCAATAAGTGAACATATTTGTTCAGGTATTTAACTTACGTTAGAAAAAGTATGCAAAAATACATGGTTATTTGGTAAGAAAATGTATTGATCTGAATGAAATGTTTTTATTATCATATCATAGAAAACGAAAAGTACACATATTTTGTCTGACACCAGGATAACTTTCGACAGACAAAGTTTGGTAACATATATAAATAATATGTTTACATTCGATTTTTTAAATTATTATCACCCAGGAGATGTATCCACGATAGAATAGTTTATATCGATTATTTTGATCAATAAATGAATATAATTCTTTAGTCATTCAACTCACGTCAGGTGAAGTATGCAAAAATACATAGTAATTCGGTCGTTGAATGGATCGAATACAATATAATATTTTCATTACTATATTAGGAAATATGTAAAATATTCATATTTTGCCTCATGCCAGGAAAACTATGGAGAGACGATTCTTGGAAACACATATAAATAATACGTATTTTTTTGGTTTTCAAAATTATCGTCACTCAAGATATGTACTAATGATATTATAATTTTTATTTATTATTTCAATCAATAAGTATATATTTTTTTGGGGGCATATAAATTACGTCTGGCAAAATTTGGTCCTACTATTGATTATTTTGACGAAGATGTATATACGATTATATTTAAAAAAGTTAGATATTTTCATATCTATCTTGATGTATGCAAATTATTCAAGAGAGAATATATGAAAAAGTACATAAAAAATATGTTTATATGCAATCTTCAAAGTTATCATCATTCAAATGATACATTCGTGATGATGCAGTGTTGATCGTTTGATTTGATCAAAAATGCAACATAATTGAAATGTGTTAAAGCGAACGTTTGACATGAAATGGTTTAATTTTGGTATATCATATAGTCATGAGTATGACCGATTTTTGAAGTACGCATCGGTTAAGTTCATTCAACATAACGCATGAGACATCTGATGAAAACCATTATATGACTTATAATTGTAAAGTTGAATGTTTACCGGGTGTGTTGCTTAGAAACACCACGAGAGCTTGCTCGAGTGGTGTTATGTACAGCAACAGTTTGATTGATAGGCAAGGTGACAATATTTCAAAAATTCTGCGTTTTGAAGGGATATTCGATCAGACAATTTCAAGAATGAATAGACGAAGATAAACTTTATTCAGAATAACGATTTGTGATATCGTTTTGCGTATTTGGCGTCACTATGGAAATGTACAACTCAGGAATCTTCGGAATACCGATTTGAAAAAAGCAACGAGCTGAAATCAGTATTTTCAAAAAGTCTTGTTGTCATTGATTTAGATTGAGAAAATGATGACAATTGGTTTATATAATATGGGAGAAATTGTCATTACAAGCCAACCCACATGAGACTGGTTATTCTAACATAATTTTCTTATATTAATTACTTTCAATCACTGCTGTAGTGCCATGTGTGAACTTTTTTCTTACTTAGCTTTTTTCCAGTTCATACACGGAATTACTGCATTTGTATTATTTTTTCCTATACGATTTTCTACTTTTCTTTTGAAAAACATGGCGAAGGGCACTAAACATTTTTTGCCTCATTCTGTGAAAGACCCTAGTTGTTTAACGTTGTCGTCAATGAATAAATGAATAAATTAATAAATAAATAACCAACCAATTCAATATCTTTCTTTTGTTCGTTGTTTTGTTCATTCCGTCAATCGGCTGTACACTTACGGCAACCTTCAGACGCCCTTGAAACTTGTGCGAGCTAGGAAAGACGAGGCCTTCACTTTTTAATGTGTGATGCCATGCACGGGACCGGTGACCGTACTGAGATTCGAACCCACGCACGCAACCATGGTTGAGAAGCGAACGCTCTACCGCCACCACCATCACGGCTTTTTTCAATATCTTTTTTGTTCTTGTTCTTCTTATTTCTTGAAATGAAGGTGCTTGATCTCTTGCTGAATACAGAAATATATATTTCACAATTTGAATCTCAAGAATTCTTCTTTCACTGTAATTACAATTAAGTAAGAGAGGTAATAAAGTCTTAGAATAATAAACCTATCCGAGATAAGTATGGCCTTGAAATTGAAGTTATCAATTGCATAAAAAATACAATTTTATTCCCTCTACATTGTCGAACCAATTTCTTAAAGACTGCAGTTTTCCCTTTACGCTAAAAGAAGCACTAGTAATACATGTCTTCAAAACTTCAGAAATAGAAATCCAAATGATCCACCAAACTACGGATCATATCTTAAATAAATAAAAATTGCTCGAAAAATATATGACTCTAAAAATTGTACACCGCTTTGAAAATAATAATACATTGATATTGACATTGACAGACTTCCAGTATGGATTTCGATTAGGAAAAAAATTGAAATGGAAATATTAGATCTCAGCAACAAAACATTTGAAAAATTAGATAATACAGAAACAACATTTTGCGTTCTGAGTAAAGCATTTGACTGTGTATCACATACAATTCATTTGGAGAAATTAAAAAAATTAAACCAATCTTAAATTTTTTTAAAAGTTGGTGAACTCTTATTCGAGTCGTATAGAATCAGAACTATGTATTTGTGTCGTATGTCATTCTGAGGAAACCGCGAAAAATTGCCATTTTATATCAGATCAGCAATTTTACAAAATTTTATTTTCATGCCGTGGGATTGTGTATGCTTTATAGGAGTCAACAATGGTTTTTGCTGAAAAATAAATCTTAAATGTTTTATTTACGGGAGTTGTTAAAAATACAGTATTTTGAAAATGAAACATGCAAAAGTACAGACTTTTGAAAGTAATCTATAAAAATACAGACCGTAACGAAAATTGCTATTTCAGATTATGTTGAAATATTGTAATATTTTGATTTGTGAAAAATTTTGCGAATAATTTGAATTGAAGAATAAATGTTAATACATGTTTTTTGAAACAGAAAGCTACATAGAAAACTGAATTAATATATTTTTTCATAAACTCTCAGTTGCTCTTGACATAAACCTTCCTCGCCTGTTTCTTCATTAATAGGGTCTTGATTTTTGTTTGGATTTATAACAAAAAAGTGATAACCTGGATCATTGCATCAGTCTTTCTCGAAGTGATTTTTAAGTAATTCATTGGTAGAAGTTTGATTTCCTTTCAACGAGTTACGGATTTCTAACATATAGGTTTTAACAAAGAGAGACATTTCTCTTTGTTCACTACTGAATTTCCAACTTCCAAATCTCGATTCTGAGCCATTTTTAACATTTTATCCCAGTACTGATAAAGTCAAAAACATTTTGAAACGCTTATTTCGTACACGGAAAATAATGTATGGTGATATTTACTATGATTCCTGGTACTATATATGACAGCAATAATACATTCCAACTCCAAACATAAGATATTTCAACTTTTTATCAGTATTTTACAACTTACAATCCAACTTTTGAGGGTTACTAAAAAATATTGGTATTTTTATCATAATTTCTTCAAGATACCAATATGTTATCTAGATTTTTCTCAGTGTACCTTCCTAATTAAGATGTACCATTTTTTCTTTTTACACCAAACGCTTTCTTCCTTTTCCAGGAGTGCAGAGAGTTATTAAAATATCCATAACGAAAACTACTCCCAATACTGTCAAATAATTCCTCAATACGCCCGTCCTGCTATGAAAAATCAGACGAAATGACAGGTGATTGGCCTCGTGATCTTATAGGTACACTGTAATTGGTTAAAGAGAAAGTACGAAGTTTTGATTCCAAAAATCATCTCAAATACAGAGTTTTGATTCCATCTTCTTTTTTCTAGCTTATTTTTATGTGTGGTTTAACAAAATTTGAAACCAAATGACATTGTAGGTCTGATCTATCATATCTAATAGCTAACTAATTATTCTTTGGTATTTGTAAATACAGACGACTCACTTGGAAAATCGTTTCCAAACTCTGCCAACAAAAGAAAAAAATCACATTTGGTGTTGCACAGGGAACGATTTTAGGCCTCTTTTGTTCCACATACAATCAGATGCTGAAACTCTTTATGACGCCCAAGTAACAATTTAAATGTTATTTGGATTTATCCTAGTTTTATGAAAGTTTTATGAAGGTTAGGTAATGCCCAATTTGATTTATGCAGGTCATATATTATTCCTAATACGCTACCAGAGCAAACAGATTTATGAATCAGTTTCAAAACACTCCTGAAGGCTATAAGATAAAATCATTCAGCATTTAAGTATATTTGTTTTTATGATGGTTTTACAATGGCTTATACACATACACGATAAATCTTTTTGGTATTTAAATAATCTACATAGAAACTTAGTTTTGTGATGGTTTTATAGCACTCCTCAAGTCCATGCAATGGTTCTGTAATAAAACTAACGATGAGGTTTTATTAAGGTTTTGAGATGTACTCTCGAGAACCGCTATAAAATCAAAGCATAAAACTATTTTTACTTAAATGCTAGTAGCTCCCCCTAATCGGTAATAAATAAATCACATTGGGTAAAGATAACTGGAAAAAAAAGTAATTAAACGTTTCACAAGACTTAGACACAAAATACTTATCATGGGAGTATAGACACTGAGTATACTGACCACGTCGATCACGAAAAGACGAATGTCAGGCGGGATGGACAATTGACAGTTGAAATATTTTGGAAATTGGATTAAATAATACCAAACTTACTTTTTTAGGATAAAATGATTTTAAAATGGTTTATTTTGAGGAGAAACGACTTTGTGACGGCAATATGTGTAGCTAAATAGAATAAAGGTAGGGTAGCCATATTTTATTACCATCAGAGGGAACAACTAAAGAGAGCCTAATTCCAATTCATGTTTCTTGCAATTTGGTGTGTATGACGGAATGGAAATACACAATTATTGGTATTAATTTGTATTTAGATATAGTACAAATCATTCCGGGAAAGATATGAGTCAAAATATTTTTTTAATTTTATGTGGTAGTTCGTTTATTTTCTTAATTTCGCGTTGTTATTGGGGCGCGTTGCAGATTTACCACCTAACTGATGTCATTTTGTCAAAAAAATTTCATTCGCAGATGATATTCGACATTTCACGTTGTTGAATATATTCTTCATATATCACTGCCAGGACGCCATCATTATATTTTTGCTTGTAAATTAGTCGCCCTATTTTTCGCAACTGAAGAATTAGATTAATTTAAGTCCGTTTTGGCTGTAGTTATTTATGGAATATTTTCTAACCCAATTCCATTCAAAAAAAGTTATGTTGATGCCAAATAGATTTTTTTAATGACATATAGGTTTATAACAGCCCCATGATTTGGTTTTATAATGATCCTCAGGAGGTTATTAAGAATCCTGTGAATAAGGCAAGCAGGTTTTATGCTTGCATTTCAAAATAGCCCTGAGAACCTTCATAGGAGTGGGCCCTCGTAGATTTATAGCAGCTTTAAGGAGGTTTCATGGATGTCGTTACAGCAAAACAGTTTTATCGATGCTGTGATTGTTATGGTCTTCAGAACCTTCTGAGGGCTATCACAAAACTGAAATTGTTACTTGGGCGTACTTGCAATGTTTTCAGAAATAAGAACAAAAACTAAAAAGTGGTTTAATGCAAACGAACTGAATGCAACAAAAATTAAAACATTGTATGTACTTAAAGAAATATGGAAAATTAGTCAAACCCGCAAATTAGTATGAAATTTCTGCGAATTGATATTGGCATTAAATTTTAAGGGATGTCCACATAAATGAAATATCAAAAATATTAGATGGCATCAATTATAGAGATGATTGCCGGAATTCATTTGTGATACAAAAAATACTAACTCCCTCCCTCTATATCAAGAAATGTTCATCATATATAAAAAATAACCTATCCAATTAAAAGGCCATCTATAGTACTGAAGAATTTCTACACTTTGAGACTAGCTTTTCAACCATATAGATTTTATCAGTTACATTTTATCTAAAATTGAAAGATCCAGTACTTTAGTTCTGAATTGTAAAACAAAAATACAACGTAGATGTTGTAGTGTCTTTTAAATTTATGATCTCATCATATATTTTTTATGTGTATGAATGTACTTACATGTGATTGTGTGTACGAGTATTTTTCCATAACTCTTGTAAATGATGTATAATGTATGAAAGACCAATAAATGATCTATGTATCATTATTTTTGTGCTACAGTACAAAACTTAATTCGTATATTTTCATTACAGGTACCATCAAAACAGAAAAAATGGAATCTTGGTTGGTAGACATCAAGAAAGTCCATATCCCAAGACCCAAATTTGGCAGTGGATCTCGCTGTTGCAACTACAGTTATCCTACTGAGCCTCCAAAAGACTACAGCAACGAAGAAAATCGATCGGAGGAGTTCAAACTCAAAAATTCTTCAGCAAATATGGTCAAAGCTACCGAAGAAGTAAGAAGAGCGCTGCAGAAATTGTAATTGTTTGGTTTCGAAATGCAGAAGAAGAAAAATGTATTTGCGTTGATTGTTTTTATTATATACAGGAATATCGGAAGCAAGTAGTAACACTTTTGAAAGAAATTAAACTTCATGCATGTATAATATATTTAAAAATCTCTTTGATAGAGAGTGCATTAATGAAATGAATATTTGCATAAAAAAATGACACTGGGCGGTGAAGTATTCCCTGGTTAATCGTCAAACCGTGAATATGTCCCACATCTCTTCAGATATGAATAATAATGATTCAGTTTCAACCACACCTTGATGGAAATTTCTAAAATGATATGCTGAGACGGTACAAAGGATAATATTTCTATGAGACGCGACGTTGCAATTGACTCTGGCAACAAACTGCACAATATAGTTTAATAATTCCGTCCATTCTAATGTGTCAAAATTACTAACTACCTATTCACAAAATGATAGTTTTTAATGTACTTATATATGTCGAGCTATATCGCAGTCACAATAGCCTTATACTGACAAAACAGGCCTTGTCTTATATGTATACGTTTAACTTTGATTTCTGTCTTGAGGAAACAAATTATCAGAAAAAGATGCCTCTAACGTTTAAAGTAGAACTTCAATGATGACTTTAACAAATTTTTATTTTGCAAAACCACCGCAATGGACCTTTACATTTATGAAAAATAAATTGCAAAACCCTTTTAAATCGATAGATTCTAGTATGAAACGTCCATTCAACAAAGAGTTCCAATATATTCTTTCCATTTTTATCTCATTTGAAAGTGTGCCACTGACATCACGTTCATCGGAAACAACCCCCACCATAATCCATGTTCCGAAACATTCATTACCGTTCTCCTCAAAAATATAGATTGTAGCTTGGTATAAGCCATTGAGAAATAATTGAAACATCGTCACTTGATCAACTCATAGAAAAGAATCCTCATATCAGCTACTTTTTATTGTATTTGTAACTTTCAAATTTCGTGAACGGACCGTCCTTTCGATAAAGAACGAGCATTGACAACACCACAAATCATTATGACAGTTCTCATGCAATAAAAGTGATCTCGAGATTTGAGGTTAATGTTTGTTTTTTTACCTTCGACATTAATACTGTAGCGAGGTGTTATTATTAAATGGATGGTGTTATGCAACAATGAGTCAAGCCTCATCTTTTAATAATTGAGCTATCTCAGTCATTGGAATCGCCAAACTGTTATTCTACAATAAGCAAAAATGATTCTACCCGCAATTGTAAGGGGGCTCCATTCAAGGAGACTGAAATTTAACAAGGAGAGTTTAATCCCCACAAGACAATGGGGACACTAGTAGAAAGAGATGAAAAAACATTTGTGACGAAATGTGACGTAGTTGGACGTGTCATGGCCGCCGTTCTCTATAGACAGTGATGGACTAGCTCTTGGTATATGAGAGTTACTGCTGACAGTTTTGTTGCTTGGTTCGAGTTCGACTCTGTACTCATATCCAAGTACGTCACTATGACGCATTGATGCTAAAAGATTCTGATTGGCTAGAGCTTATTAAACCCTCCTTGTTAGTTTAGTCTCTTTGGGCTCCATCCACTGATGATAGTATCAAGCCACATTCCATCATCCCATGATCTGCTAAACTATTTTGATATTATTTACGAAACTAGCTGACTGTGGCTTGACCCATTGGTTCGTATGCATAAACCTTGAGCAAATGCTTTTACTTGGATTTCTTGAAATGGACGTATTCATTTTGGTGAGTTATGAGGGAAACAAACCTATAGTATAAGCATTTGCTATCTTTTATGAATACTAACCATTATTGCATAACATCATCCAAATATGGAAAGGCTTCATGAAGGGAAGTTCGGATAATTTACCGAGGGTAGATTATGAGATGATTGATTCTTTTTATTTAACAAATATGAATTTAATTTTTGCAGAGAGTAAAATTTAAAATCGTTCCTTGAACGCTGCTTGAATACAGTAATATTCAGTTGGAAATGTTCTTCACAAAAACAATTATATTTCCGCTTTTTACACAAGGTTTATTCATTGCTTCGAACCACGTTTTACAATGCGTTTCATAGGTATTTAGAAGCATAAAAAATTGTTTATTAGAATATTCACTGGTGTTCAGACAACCAGAAACGAAGCACCTTTTCGATGTGTTCACAGTTATTTCAGGGATACAGATACAGGAATTAGGAAAAAAATTTAGAGCACAAACAACAAAAACATTTCAAAACTTTGAAAACCGCATTAACCTCAAAAAATAAATCCAGTAGGGCCTGTTCGTTTGCAGCATACATATTTGATGGAGTTAAACAGTGACAAACGATTCTTATTGATGCTCCGTGAAACAGACGAACGAACCCATTTGGTATCAAATGACAATTGTCATGCGACACATTATATTCAAGTGAAAATTTGAGATTCCACGGTGCACAATTTTACAACGTTGCCAAGTCTAGCTTTGATGAACGTGACGTCACGAAACCACTTTTCTTCTGATTATAGAGACTCTAGTGGTCAGAAAAAATAAATAAAAATTCCCGAGTGATATTAGCATATACACTTTCTGATTACAGTGTTTTTTCATTTGTAGTGGAAAGGTCCATTGTTTCGCCAAACAATGTTTTCTTAGGGTAGAGCTACATAGTGCTAGATATGCGACGATATTTTTAAATAGTATACAACCAACAATTAAACAGGCTGCAATTTTGTACCAGTCGTCAAATAAAGCGGAGGTTGACAATTTTTGCATTTAACTAGTGTACTTGCAAAACAAATTCAACAGAGAGGAGTGATTAATTCTGTTTGGTCATCAAGTTCTGAGAATTTTTCACTTTATTGATTTCCAAACGTTCTAAGAGATGTAGTTTCATCTCTTTGTTTTCGACATGAAGTATTTCAAAATCATGCCCAAAAGTATGATTTTCCGCCAGCAGATGGGCTGCAAACGTTGAATTTACTTTGCCGTTTACATAGCAATTCTCATATATTATGTTCAGTTATGCATTTTCTGCCAGTTTGTCCGATATAAACCACAGGGCTGTACCGCAAGTTAATTTATAAAATTCAATTATTTTCTAGTTCAGCATCTCTTTTCTCATTGTCCTTGCTGTGCACTGACATAGAAGCAATATTAAGACAGGATTACAAAAATCATAGAGATCTTCAGGTAATTCCAAAAGTAATGGTATCTTCGGCAACTAATATTAATCCTGATTACAAAAATTTTACACAATGGGTTCTAATTTTCTAAAAATCATAATGTTACAATTCTAATTCTTGTCGAAAAAGTTCTGCTTTCTGCTGTTGTTTGACTTTCAATCCAGAAATAGAAAAAGTCATGTTTTTAACAGACAATTAGAATTGAAAAAAATTTGCGTAGATTTGGCCAACTATCAAGGTTCAACAAAAAAAAAATGGAACAGTTTTTGAAAAAAAAAATCTTCAAAATCTAGAGATCACTTATCGATACGATAACTGGAAAAATATTGAACAGTACAAATTTCGAACAGGTCAAATTGTTTTTGAGCTCTTCAATTACTTTATATTCGAAAATGATCTAAATTTTGATGCCATAAGATATTCAATGAATAGATCAGTTTCAGTATCTACCTATACAAACTAATAATAATAATGACAATAATAATAATAATAAATTTCCGTTCAGTACTTGATAAGAACATTCATCGCAAATGCATGAGTTCTTCTCAGCAAAATAATTATTATCCCCATTCTCATCTTATAAGATGATTGTAATATGTACATATATCTGTGATATACATTTAATAAATGTTAGTTTAGTTAGTCGGAATAAGTTTTCCTGTTCATCTAATAATATTTCAACTATAATAATTGTACTTTTTTCTTCCTAAATTCTTTCATTTCTAACAAATTTCCATTATACTCTTAGTATATAATATCTTATTGATTCATGTTTTTCAGCTACTTGTTATTTTTTCATTTCTAACAGATTTTCTTCATAGTTCCATATAAATAGTATTTTATTAATACGTATTTTTCAGCTACTTGTTATTCATAATGACGTTGTGTAATTCAAGCAATAATATATTGTTTGTAAAGTACTTATAATTAGATTAAAATAAAATATGTTTATAATATTGTATATTTGTTATTTCTCATTCCCTCAAATGAATTTACTTTACCCTTTTATTACAAATCCACCAAAATATAAAGTCATCCTTAACTTATTCAACATTTTTCTTCAGTAAATGTAACAGTAGTCTTAATCTTCACTTAAAAAAGTTTTACTCATACCGGGTGACACAGCAGACATGTAGCAGCCTGTAGTTTTTTTATTTGAAGAGATGAAGATTTGAAATTTGCAGAAGTTACGTAATCAATGATAGCGTTTCATTTGAATCTAACGACAACTTTTTTCAACTACCTGTTTGATCGGCAGTAACTCCAACTTCTTTTTTTTTAATGACACCCTGTATATTCATCCAGCCTATCTTATTTGTCTTGAAATCCTCTATTCAACCGTGTATCACAAAGTGGCACTCTTTTCTCAATTCGCAGATGAATTGCATTTGATTAAAAATCATCAAGTTGGCTGTTATCCGAATTCGATAATCTTTCGATGCTTGATAGACTTGAGTATCAGTTAAACGATATAATTTCAGTTTTTTCCATACCTGATCACTTCCTACAGATTGTCAATAATTTCTTTAATAAAAAGAAAAAACACCTGAAAATAACTGACGATATTGCGAAAACTGGGATAGGAACATGTTTTTTTTCAATTTAGCTACTTGTGATGGAACTATCTGTCTTTCTCTTTGGCCATGTAGCCATATCATTTCCATTTGGAAACATAAAATTAAAATTGTTCCCCTGATCCACCAATTCACAAGTCTATTAGTCTAGATATTTGCAATAATATTTTACCTAGTCGGCGGTGTACACAAAATGTTTTGTGTTTGACAGTGACAGGTAAACATGATTTGATTGTACTGATCATCTCCGTCATTTTTATGCTGATTAAAATTGCATCGTTTAATTAGATACTAAATATGTATTCAAAGAATGAAAAGGTCGATATGTTGTTGATATTCGGAGAGTGCAAGAGAAATTGTAGACAGGCTGAACAAATGTATGTCGAAAGATTTCCGGAAAGACGCCATCCGCCTAATAATTATTTCGCTACAGTAGAAGAGCAGTTCAGAAGAGAACCGGAAACTCAAAACAATCTCCAATACATTGTCGACGAGAAAATGGAAGTAAACGTTTTGGCCATAGTACATGCAGATCCGACGATATCACTGAGACAAATTGAGGTCGAAATCGGCGTGAATCGAGAGATCACTAGAAGAGTTTTGAAAAGAACTGCTCTTTTACTCTAGCGAAATAATCATCAAGTGGGTGGCGTCTTTCCGGAAATATTTCGACATACAATTGTTCAGCCTGTCTACAATTTTTCTTGCACTCTCCGAATATCAACATATCGACCTTTTCGTTCTTTGAATACATATTTAGTATCTAATTAAACGATGCAATTTCAATCAGCATAAAACTGACGGAGATAATAATTGCAATCAAATGATGTTTACCTGTCAAACACAAAACATTTTGTGTACACCGCCTACTAGGCAAAATATTATTGCAAATATCTAGACTAATAGCTGGATAAATATACAGGGTGTCATTAAAAAAAAAGAAGTTAGAGTTACTGCCGATCAAACAGGTAGTTGAAAAAAGTTGTCGTTAGATTCAGATGAAGCGCTATCATTGATTACGTAACTTCTGCAAATTTCAAATTTTTATCAATTCAAATAAAAAAACTACAGGCTGCTACATGTCTGCTGTGTCACCCGGTATAATAGTCTAGGAGCCGAAGAGAGGTCGACCTTCACCCATCTGTTTACTGGTAGAAATATATTTTGTATGAAGTTTCATAAATAGACGAATACGCCTAAAATGCCTTGCCTATCAAAATCAGATCATGGCTATCTTTAATTTAATTAATTAATTTTTTTTTCTGTGGTGCACCAATTTGTTAATCAAACGAATTTTGTTCTAGCCAATAGTTTATAATATGAAGAATATGCCTTGGTAGTACTGCCTACTATTTTATGATCATGACTACCTGGCAACCAGGTAAAAACAGGTAAGTAAATAAAGGTAACTTTACTGATATATATCAGAAGATAGATAATTTAATGATAAACGCGATGGTATAGTTGAAATAGTATTGTCAGGCTTCAAACTTTGAAAATCGGTCAAGCAAAGATGCGTGAGAGAGAAAGTAGAATAAAGGACATAACATGATTTGTTTAAAAGAACCGTCAAAATGTTTTATACTTCTTTCCACATGAACTTATAGTTCACGAAAAAATGTTGTCATGGAACTGCAATCTCTTTCTCCAGTTTTTCTTGAGTAGTGTATTTTGCTAGCCTATATATGCCATGCAAGTACATTTTTTCATAGTTTAAACTGAATCATTGCTACCTTGTTGCAACCAAACCTTTCATATCATTTCAAGTTCAAGAATGAAACGAATGTGTTGAAAATAAGGCTTTATAAAAAACAAATGATCCTTCTTTGAAGAACTAATAACTCTAAACTGAGGGCAAGTGGATATTTCAATTGAGACCGTTGTATCCTGATACCAAAGATGGAATGAACGCTATAAAAGGTAAGACAATAATAAACTACCCACAAGTGAGTCATTTTATAAGGCCAAGTAAACTAAAATTACTGTAATAATCTAAAAATGTTGCTGCAGTAGAATACTGTATAGTAGCAACTAATATATTTTTTAGTAGATTTAAGTATATGAGTTATTTGAGAGTAAATCATTCTTCATCAATGGTAAATTTACTTGTCACTAGTAGTTATCAAACTGAGCACCTACTGCAAATAAAACGTAAATTGAGGCTTATAAAATAAAAAGTTTGCTTCTAGTAAAGAGTTAAATATCGTTAGGTACATTGCGTTCCTGAAATTACATCAATAACAGCAAGTGATCAAATTCAGGAATCTAATTTTTCTAATGGCTAATAAAGCGTGTACTTGTCCCATATAGTATGCAAATTTTCACTTGGTGGTATGCAAATTTTACTTGCTACTATTAATTTTTTTTTCCGTGTAACACACTCTCTGACATTTAACTGACACGTCACGCACAGCTGCTATGTTATGTCATCCTTCTTTAGCATTCTGACTGTATAAAACGACAACATTGTAAAATTCTCAAAATAGCATTACTATCAAATGAAATAGCCCTGTACTACGAGAAGATTTGGTAATGAATTTCTCATGAATTTGTCACACAAGGATGTGATGATTATCCCACATAGGATAAATCAGAATGAAATCATTATTTGGGAGATACGGAGTAATGAAAAGTGACTATTTCACAACCTGTATCTCGAAAACTAGTCATGGGGTCGTGTTGCGCCCATTGAAACATTTTATCAGAATGATCAATTCTACAACATATCAAAAATTCAAAAAATTAGACTGAGAGCCATTTTCCCATATAAGGTGTGCGGGGTCCTTTGTTCACTCAAAAGTAAATAAAGGAAAAATTGGAAACGAGGACGAAAAATCAACATCGAAATATGTGTCGGTCAAATATCTCAAGCTGGAACAATTCCAGAATACAACATAAATCCTTGTTTTGTTGACTTAGAAGACACCCAACTTTTACCCTAATCTCCTTGCAAATGTAATACGCGTAACTAAAAGTAATGCAAATTTAATGAATAACAAACAGCTGACTATGGAAACTTGTAAACTCCGTTCCAGAAAATGATCACGAGAACAAAAAAAAATCACTTACCGAGTCAGGATATTCTTGTTGGTGCAAAGCCGTTGTGCTCCCACATCTTGATCCACGAGGACTAGAGTGTCTCCGGCTTCTTGTGCCTGTTGGATCATCCTCCTCTCCACTTATGTATTCCTGAAAATAAAAATGTTGTTCAGAAATAACAATGACGATTTATGCTATCGGCCTATTTATGTTCACTATATCTCGGGTTCTGTATGAGAGTTTTGTCGGTTGGGCTGTCATATGAACCTCACAAAACAACAGAAATCTTGAAAGTTTAAGAAAATTTGAACGGAGCTAAAAAAAAACTAAGCCAAAATTTGAATAAACCGCCAATTTATTATTGTTTGTTTCCGTTTGGTATTCATTTTGAAAATCTGCTAGGCACAGATTTGCAGATAGTTCATTCTACTGATCAAGGGATGCACCTTTCTCTCATTTAAAGTTTTTTGTGGCGCTTCGAGGTAAGTTGCAAAAAAGCGTTGAATGTTTAACATCCTTAATGAAAGTCTGTCTGCACATGCGAATTTTCTCTTCATTTCTGGATATGATATTCTTCAGATAAAGCTGTTTGACCCTTTCGGATTAATTTTTCATATGTCTATAGGTTAAGCCAAAAATATCGAACACCTATCCTGTCGTGCTTCGCTTAAAGGTGTTACCTCCAAAATTGTTGAATTTGAGAAAATCGATTTTTTAACTCATTTCTCAACCATTTCGAACAGTTTATTTATCAATGTCTTCACTACAGACTATATAAATTCTATGACAATTAAGGGGTCTTTTGACGGGTTAGAAATAATTTATGGTAGAAACCAGTTTCAAGATAAGTAATTTCTTTATAATTTTACTTGTCCGAGGGTGGGATGAAAATACCACATTTAAGATAAGTAACTCATTTATTTTTAATTTTTGAATGAAGATTGTTTTGAAAAAAGGTGACAAGAACTCTATTCTTTTAATCTTATGGAAGCAAAATACATTGAAAAAATTAGACCAACAATAGTAAGAAAAAAAAATGCAAAAGGTGCGGCAGAAATAATCAAAGATAGGTGCTTCATAATTTTAGTTTTTTTTTTTACACTGATTCATATGTCATCTTATTTCGCTTCGAAGAAATCCAATTGAACGTTTTCGGGATTGAAAAAGCTAGTTTTGAATTTCAAATATTTCTTGCCTCTTTAGGTACGAACTTGAACGATATCCTTCAAAATGATTCAAGGTTGTTGCTTATACAGTTCGGAGGTCGATGAGCCATTTGAACATTCATCAAAATGGTTAGGGGTAGTAACATTTTCTTTTTTGGAGTTGGCTTTCAGTACAAGTCTGGGAAAGTCTTGAAAATCGAATATTTTGGGATTTTCTAGCATAAAAGTTGGTGGTGGAAGTTGTCTGAATACATAAATGTATGCCTGATGGTCCAAAATATTTACGAGTAGCTGTTTCAGGTGAATTGGTTTCTCTTAAAATTCTGAGTACATAAATTGAAATTGTTATATCTCTGGGATGATATTATTTGTTTGGTACGTGGTCGGTGGTGGGAGACCGCATTTCTGTCATTTCCTTGTCTGCTACTTCCATGTCATACCTAGATGAAAAACTGGCATGAATTGCGGGATC
This sequence comes from Chrysolina oricalcia, assembly GCA_944452925.2. Lineage (NCBI taxonomy): Eukaryota > Metazoa > Arthropoda > Insecta > Coleoptera > Chrysomelidae > Chrysolina > Chrysolina oricalcia. The sequence goes on from OX101815.2 coordinate 17,432,207, forward strand.
ATCATTCTTGCTATATACTACGGTAGCAAGGATTTTTTCAAATACTTTTTCTCTTCTTTCTGTTTCAGCTCTTAAAATCACTGAAGGGGTTGCTTTCTTTTAGCATACACCGAACTTATGTTTTTTTCTTTTAGCATATCACCGTACTTACATGAATTTGTGTAGTTTATTAAATGATATTTGCCAATATCGTGCTTCAATCGTATTTCTTTTGTCAATCGCAAATAAAAAAGTGCACATTCCTTTTTTTTCACTGCGTACTTTTCAAGTAAAGTTTGATTTTATTTTCTAACGATTTTTATTTTTATGTCTAAAAAGCTTACTTTTTCCAACTCCACCGATAGTCCAGTGTCAAAAATTAGTGGTTGTAAATCAGCGTATATGAGTATTTGGTTTGTCCATAATTTTTTTTCTGTAAGAGCTATTTGCACAATTTTCTTACATCTGTTAATTCTACAATTATTATATGAAATCTTTTTATTTTTAACTTGAACATCAAACGCACATATTTTTAAGAAACAATGACGAGAAATTGGAATTTCCAGATATTTTCTGAGGATAGCACTTCATAGTTAGGTAATGGTCATAACACTTTGACTGATGACTGGTGATTTATCACTTCAAAGTGGTTTATGACCATATATCCATTTGGAGATACCAGCTTTAAGCAAAACACGACAGTATCGAATGAAACGATACCTTTTAGGTGATATTCTATAAAAAATAGACTCATTACTCATTACCCCCTAGTAAGGATAGTACCCAATAAAACTTTCTTTGTTATTTGTTTGGTAGCTTCAAGAATGGTTACTCTTATATTCATAGACGTTCATTCTGTTGCTTTATTCTAAAAGGACCAAGGCTAAAACTCGTACTAAACATTGTATTGAAGATAGTATTAGTTATCCAGCGTTTAACATTGACCCTGTCGTCGTTGACTAGATATATTGTTGTCATGTATTTCATTTATTAAAGTTAGATTTGTAAAATCCCTAATTTCATTTAGATCATGGTTAACATTGGCCTTTTTAGAACCAAGCCAAGGATTTGTTATGGACCTTCTACGCCTCAGTTGAATTAGAAAAAGATATTGATTGAGGTGCAAAAGAAATTAACCAATTTACTCAGAATATCCAATAGTAGTGTAAAAATTCTGTTAGTGTTTCTGTTGATTAACACTCCGGTAGAACCATAGAAGACTAGTGTATATGTAGGTATCCTTCTAACGAAGAATACACTCCCTGATGCTCAAAGTAATATTCAAAACGTCAGTTTGCAAATCATATCTAAAAATTAATAAAAAATCCTCACATATGCAAAATTTTCCATAATAGGTGTCCGATATTTGACGGTTTTGGCTTACCCTGTAGACAGGCGAAATTATTTTTCTGAAAAGGTTAACCAGCTTTCTCTGAATAATAGTATCCAGACATGAAGAGAAAATTCGAACGTGTAGACAACATTTTATGATAGGGTGTTCGACATTTACCCTAAAAACTTTTCCACTAGAATGATATATCTGAAAATCAAAGAATTCTGACAGGAATCCTGTACTTTTTCTAGTAATTCAATGACAATTTTCCGTTTTGATTATTAAACTTTAAGCTCGAGAACTAAAGTCATATTTTCAACATCGACTCAAAATATCGATATCGATAGCACTTCTTGATAGTTTTAATCTGCTCTCTTCTGTATTGAACGAATATCTATAAAGGAAGTTCATGTAAAAATGTGCATTTATAGTGTATTTACATTTCAAACGTACGATGTAAACAATGATCAAAGCATGCTTGCCACGTCTCCACCTCTCTATCTTCATTTCTTGTCCTTCAGCTTCCATTCGGCGCTATATGGACATGACCCTCTGCGAGAAATCCGTTCCCATCCGGCCTTTAAGCAGCGTAGACAGCGAAGCTGTATCGCGGGGATGCAATTGTCTTGCTCTGGGCAATACTGCATCCAATATCATTTACATTTTTTAATATTTTCTGGCACGTTTTAACCACAAACTATACGTTATAGTTTTACGGCGGACTTCACAAACACTAAAATCTTGGGTTGTTGCACGTTTTTAAACGGCGGACAATACATCACATTAACCTGACTTCCAACACGAGGTCGCCATCTGACCTCTACCACTGCCGGAAGTCGAATCTCGCGTCTCCACCTCGTGATCACCAATTGTATTGGTCGTTAGAGCATCAATCTGACCAGATAGTCCAAACTTTGCAGAGTTGTATTCAGGTTAGTTAGCATTACAAATTATTAAAGCTGCGTTTTGTAGTTGCTGCGGTGATTTCTTTTGTGTTTTTAATTACATTATTGATTATTTACTTCAAATATTTGTTTAGTGTATAGTTTTGTGTTGGTTTCGGGTGACGTTAAACATCCGTTGGTTTCATTTTACAACGTACCTACATGTTGTAAGCATAATACGCCTCTGTTCTACTTTGACGTTAATACACTATAGCAGTTTTTTCCAACCCTACAAAATTTTACTGTTATTTTCTTTCCAATGTTTTTTTTAATGTTCACAAATATTGAATCAGCCCAGCCAACAAAATTCCTCAAAATCACAACATTAACATATTTGCTATATCAAGCTAGATTGAAAAGCATAAAAATTCGATGCAAATAGGTAACAGAGGTAACAATAGGTGCAAAGGGGAAACATGATAGAGATATGTTGGTGCCAGTGCTCTAAAAACAAAATAAGCATCGAAAGCATTGAGAAGTCAACTCATATGAAGTACCCCTCGTGCTTATTTTGTGTTTCTACAAGCCTACTGAGATAGAGAAAAGGAAGAAAACAGAATGAAAAACACAGTAAGTAGTCACCTGATTTTGGTGATCTTCGTCATTTAATTCTGATTTTCCAGTGGCACTCGGAGGACGTAGTCTAGAAACGTCAAATATGTTAAATAATTGTCAAGGCTAGTTTAACAAAAATATCGACAAACTAGAAACGTAAATTTTTAACGCTAGTAGCGAGGGAAAATATTTAAAAATGCAAGTATTTATCTTTATAGTAATTTTTGTGATATGTTTGAAAGGTCGGTAGTTTTCCGAAATGAAACAACAAGTTTTATTAGTGATTCATATGCATACTGACATTACTGACTTTAAGGTTATTCCACATAAAGACAGTAGCAGTGGCACTAGTGGCAGTGACTCCACCACTTTTGACGCTGTTATCTGAATGAATGACATAGAAATGGAAATTTTCAACTAACTGTTTGTTAAATGCAGTTGAAATGAATCATAATATCTATCTCAATTTCAAGATATTTTTGAGGTTAGAAATGCGAGCACTGCTAGACTTTACTGCAAAAAGTTAAAATGAATCAAACTTTCAGCAGCGTGACCTTGAATTTTCAGCTTCGTCTAAAGATGTTTGCAGTTGATTATTTTATCAATAGAGGGGGGTGACGCTACTGCTACTGCCATTATGTGAAGCAGCCTTTAGTGCTCTCAGCAACCTCCTAACACATGCCGGAAAGTTGTGCATAACTTTCAAATTTGTTTATACTCTTTTCAATATTTGAAATAAATGTTTGGAGATCATAAAATTGCAATTTTTTTTCTTTTGATTCTTTGGAACACGAATGAAAGTGGGTGGTTTTTTCTTTCTTCAGCACTCAAACTGTAATGGATCTCCATGTCAAAAATACGTGAAAGTGGGTTAAGATGGCAAGATATCAAAAAAAGTTTGTTGAAAAAGTTGCTTACAATTCAATTTTATACCTATACAGGGCAATTCGAATTCGACCCCCACCATTGGGATCTCATAAACTACAGGAGACACGCCGAAGCTTAAATTGGGGCACAATTGCGTATTCTGGTGCTTAACAAAATACTGTTTTGAAACTTGGAAAATTCCGAGTATTTCCGGAAATATCGGGAAATAACTGAAAATCGGAATTTTCGTTTTTATTTTTTTCTATCGTTACTTGACAACATAGCTCAAAACCAAAAGTACATTTTCATTGATACTTTTTTTCAGCTACACGTTTTCATGTTCAGATTTACTATCCGACGTTTCGTCTTCAGGCATTCATCATCAACTTTTTTTTCTGTTATGGGTGCCATATTGTTTTTTTATACAGAAAAATAGTGATTCTCATTCTGATTTCATTGATGGATGATTTTTTATGATTTGCACTTCTGAAACCACAGATATTAAAAAAAAACAACTTCATCTGAGATGGTCATGACTCCATCGAAAAATTTTGTTTAATAAACACTAGTTGTCAGAACTCATTAAACATCATAAATTTGCACAAATACTTCAGTCGAAATGTCCTCATTCTCAAATGAAGAAAAACGAGATATGTTGAAACTTTATTATAAATTTGATAGGAATAGTACGAAAACAGCACAAATTTATTTTGAATTATATCCGGAAAGACAACAGCCGGATAGAACATTATTCGGAATATTGGACAAACACTTGGCTGAGTACGGTGCGTTTCAAAAACCAAGAATGAAATATGGAAGCAGAATTGAACAAAATATTAGACGTAACTTATTAGCCGAGGTAAAATAATTGTTCATTCCATATTCGAAGAAGTATAATTATTTTTGGTACTTTTTTAGATAAATGCAGATCCTTCCAAATCAACACATCAAGTCTCGGCAGAAATGGATGTGCCAAAGACGAGCGTTTGGAGGGAATTCAAAAAAAGTGGTTTGAAATGTTGTAAGATACATATCTCACAAAAATTACATCCAGGTGATCCTGAGAGAAGGATGGAATTTTGTAGCTGCCTCTCAAATAGGGTAGACCCTACAAACATTTTGAAAAACATTATTTGGACCGACGAAACTACTTTTTCGAACTGTGGTGTTTTTAATGGAAATAATGAGCACATTTGGAGTGAAAATAATTCACAACACTTCAGAGAAGTCAGATCACAAGTTCGGTTTCGTTTGAATGTGTGGGCTGGAATTTATGACGACCGAATACTTGGACCTCATTTCTTCTCTAATACTTTGAACGGGGAAACCTATCTTCGAGCGAGACCATTGACGAGACCATTGACGAGCTCGGTTATGTATTCAAGAGGAAGGCCATCATTTCGAACACTTGTTGTAATACTTTTTGTGCATTCTGTACAAGCTCATGATTTCATTCTTGTTTTTTGAAACGCACCGTACTCAGCCCAAAATTCCGAATAATGTTCTATCCGGCTGTTGTCTTTCCGGATATAATTCAAAATAATTTTTTGTTGTTTTCGTACTATTCCTATCAAATTTATAATAAAAGTTTCAACATATCTCGTTTTTCTTCATTTGAGAATGAGGACATTTCGACTGAAGTATTTGTGAAAACTTATGATGTTTAACGCAACTTTGCCCCAATTTAAGCTTCGACGTATCTCCTGTAGTTTAGGAGATCCCAATGGTGAGGGTCGAATTTGAATTACCCTGTATAGCATTAAATTGGGAAAATTGAAAATATCAATTTTATTGGAATATTTTCCTATCTCTTTACATAAGTTTTTTCTTCTGAATAATGACAGAAAATTTTCTTTGTCTCCATCCCACAATGGAAAATATGCTAAAAAATTGACAGTTTCAATTATCCTCATTTGATTATGTATGATTATAACATTAAATTCCAAGCAACTTTTTTAATATCCTTTTCAGATATCTTGCCATCTCACCCTACTTTTGGCCCTTTTATGGTAGTTTTTCAATTTGTCCCTATACCAGTGGTCACGTGACATTTGTCAAAAACATGCACAATCGATTACTTGAAAATGTTTTCCAATATTCAAATAATAAACTTTTTCCTAAATGTTACATAGGTACTTTATGGTGCGCGTAAAGTATAATAGAAGCATGGAAAAATCTCTGGAAAAACGATGTGTATTTCAACCAAATGTTGTATTCATGAATTATGTTTCCTTGTGCACAAAATTTTGGCAATAAATATGTTGCCAAGATTATCGTTTCTGTGATGTGTTCGTCATCTTTTTATTTTCCAGTGAATCACCCTGTATATTTTTTAATGTTTCGGAAATCCAATTTTTTCAGAATTTTTCAATACTTGGTTGGTATCCGTATATTTAACTATTGAAGAATAGGTATCTTGCGTATAACGAAAAACTGTTTTGTACAAAAAAATTAAATCGAATAAATCATTGCCAAAACGTAGTTGAAAAAGTAGAATATGGGTAATGGTTAATTTATTGAAATCGACCTAACGTGGTTTCAAAAGTTATGAAAGAATTCAGAATGTATCATCTATTCACAGGAAGTCAAAGAATAATTGAAATATTTTAACTGAAGGTCACCGGTCCTATATTATGCTAAAGCTCAAGAAGGAGTTCATTTTGCATGAGTGTGTCTTCGGAAATCATTTTGTGTTTACTATTCTTTTTCTACGACAACCTATCACTTAATTTTATAATAAACATTGAAACGAAGTAAGATGCAAATATTCGTCATCGTCGCTTCTAATACAATGAAAACATGGACATCTTAATTAAAGAATAATGAGCAATTATTGAAAAGCATTTTTCGACTTGCTAGATACGTATATTCCTTTATTTTGGTAACTTCTCGTTGATGGTAATCCACGATGTTCCATTCTTGAAGTCTATGGTGAATTTTTGATATCTTGCATAGCATTTGCCATTTCATTAGCTACGTAAAGTTTATTTATTCCCGACACATGTTCATAATACATCGGTTGCTTGGCAACAACAAAACCATAACGTATCAAGTCCACTATAAATGCAATGTGATATTCTGTGCAAACTTCGGTTATTTATGAATAAATTCACGATCGTTTGATGAACTTTCACCGACACCTTCATTTAAATGTTTTTACCTATTTTATTTTATGGCGAATAAAGACTAATTATTACTATAATTATTATATAATATTCATTGCAAATAATTATATTCAATGGGCATCACACCAAAATTAGTGAGATGTCTGAAAATGCATTACGAAGTCCCAAACCTCATTCCTTCCGAAAATGATAACGCTTTGGCCTCTATATACTTGAAGTCAAAACACGGCACACGCTGATGAACTTAATAGTATTATTTTGTCGCTTAAAAATGAAAAATCGCCTGGAATGGATGGAATACAATGGCTTTCAAATTCTATAAATGCATTGAACAGGGTAATTTTCTCCGAATCTTCAAGAAAGCGGGAAATACGAGGAATGAGGTAATAAATTACGTACCCATTTCCTCAACAACTATAATTGCGAATTTCTTTGAAAAATCATAAGAATTTTTCGAAATAACTTCCTGAACAAGAATAGACAGAATGGTTTTAAGGTCGGATGGAATTCTGCGTTCGCCTCAGAAATGTGTAATGCTCTAGATAGAGAAAAAATTTCTCTGTGTGTCTTCATAGATGTTTCTGAAGCATTTGACAGTGAGACACACCCTAATCATTGAATGCTTAGAAAGCATTGGTATAACAGGGATACCTCAAAAACTATTTGGAGGTTACTTATGCGACAGACTCCATCGTGCTAAGGCAAAATCTGAAAGATGTTGACTTAGACCTAACTAAAATACGGTGTAACTCAAGGAACAGCTTTTGAAACGCATCTTTTCAATATGTATGTCCAAACGATCTCTTCAATGAGGAATGAATTGATTCGGCACTTAACATTCTCGACAATAGACTCAATATCCCCAGGATCATAAGGCAACACCGGTGTCTCGTCTATACCGTCGAGTGTCGTAGATGGGTACGAATGTCGTTGATGGGCACAACACTCGTAGCCGCCGCGTTATGCTTGCGAATATAGACTGAAATTGCATAAGCTGAACAAGCTGACAGCAAATGCATTCTGGTTTCGAAGGACCCTCGACAGGTTCCGCATCTAGGGCTAGGAACATGTAGTAGTTTCGTAGGGTATCGAGCAACAAGCATTTCAAATTGCCTCCGAAAATTCTTGGTATTATCGCTAATTAGTAGTGTAATATTTATTCAAATAAAGTTACAGATAATAGGAACAGTACGACTTCTGGAAAAAGTATCCATATATCAAATTTTATTACGTGCAAGTTCAGCTGGACTGCGTGATATCTATAACACTTTCATTGAGAACCAAATTTGCAGCACCCTATATGCCCCATTTCGATGGAGTAAAACATTTAAGCTATACTAAAAACTGCGATGGACATACAACACAGACATACATCCATACTTTTTCAAACATAAAGTGAACGATTGCGAAATATTGAACGGCAACTGAGAAGCAATAATTTGATATTTTATGGTATTGAAGAAGACTTAAATGAAAAAACCGAGAGTGTCGAGCTGAAATGTTATATTTTGGATAACATATATGATATTACTATTTTCAGGATCTCGCCGTAATACCTGCCAAGACCCAACAAACAAAATATCAGTATAGTCTAATATTTTTCCAATTAGTCTAGATTTCCAAACTCGATATTGATTTCAGAAAAAATAGGAATTCCGAAACATGTAAAAATATGTCAGGTATTCCAGGGTAAAATAAAAAAAATTCAGTCAAATCTGAGAAGCAATAAACTTGGCAACATTTTTTATCCCAAAATTGTGTTGGCAAAGTAACATAACTCATAAATGCACCATTTGGAAGAATATACATGCGTCATTCCAGATAATTTAGTATGGTTTTTCATATTTTACGCGATCTCCTTTTGAAAAAGTTTGAAAAACTAGGTGTTACATTCATAAAGTACTCTTCTGATATCCTATCGTGTGCTGAATTTGATTTTACAACAATAATAATAATAATTTTCGTTCTTGAAGTACACGTCATTATATAATATATGCCTTGAGTATAATTGAAATGACCTCTATAAGTTTATGGACCGGAATGAAAATGAAAATATTTTTTTTATTTCAGAAATTACTAAGTTATTGCTGACATATTTTCATATTCAAAAAGTTCATTATTACCTTGTATTAGTTGGATTTTTATCCGATATTCCCATTCCCAAACCGGAATCCTCACTGGGCGATCGATGATAATTTTCCTCATTATACACGTTTATAAGAGGTTGTTGCATCTCACCTGGACCGTAGTCCTAGAAGATTCAAGGAATATATTTCGATTTGTCAAGAAGAAAAATACAATTAGAAAACAAACACTCAAATTCAACATTAAATAAAACAAATATTTTCGATGTACTCTTTTCTCCAAACATTAGGTTAGAAAGCTTCAGCTTTGTTTGCGAAACGAGCGTCGAATGTAATTTGACGTAGTTTTGCTATTTGTGTAGATTCTATTTCTTGAGTTACGATATTTAAGACAACACTGATTCAAGTTCAATATAGATAGTAAATAAATAGACTTAAGGTTTCTCTATGTGTTGAAGTTAATTTACAAACGGAACCATTTGAAGTTTAGTCTAAAATTAAATAATGGCTAGAGTTCTGCAGAAAAAAAATGCATAAAAAATTAAATCAGCTTCAACATTGATCTGGAGGACAATTGTTATCAATACCCCAATTGCGAAGAATTGAATAATAGGTAAATATTGTTAAATCGACTAATCAACAAAGGGAGTCAACAAAAGATACCGCACAGTCTGATAAGGAAATTGACCCCATGTCGATAATATAAAACTGAAATTGATCGATTTTTGATTTACAACTCTTTCTGTGTGCAACTTCAACTTCATGCAACTTCCGGTTTTACCGGAAGTTTCATCAACTTTCGATTTTTAAATTCTTTTGTGTGCACAAGACATACTGAATACAACCATGTAACATTTGTTAGTTTTTATTCTAGATGGCTAAAGATGCGTTCAAATCCCTAATTTCCTTCCTAAAATTTTTAAATGATATATGTTTTTATGGAGAATTATATATGGAGACAAAAGAAGTGAGAATATACTGGGTGCCCCATTTAAAATTCGAAAGTTTGTGTCTCTTCCGGTGAAACCGAAAAATACATGACGTTGAGTCAAAAAATGCAGTTTTGTGTCGTCTACAGATCCTTCAAATTTCATTTCAATATCTCCAAAAACAAAATAGTTATAGGCACGAGTCATCTTCCACGGGCACCCGGTATAGGTCATACCTCATTATTTTCTCCATATCATACTTATAGTGGTATATAAGCTGTGCTTATACTAAATGTGAGAATGGTTGCCTCACTAGGACTTTCTCTGTCACACTCATTGATCATATCAGTAAAGTATTCGGATTAATGCACATTCTCATTTGATACAACTTTTTCTAATATCCTCCTTGAGTTTCCTCATCAACTTGAAGTATTAGTATGATCCACACATCCGGACCAGACTGTATAATTGATCAACTGAAATTACATCGATGGACAATACTTCCAAATTGTACAACAATATGTATATCTCAATTTTACCCTTAAAAGAGATGATTACCCAGGATAACCTTATGATTCTGCTTATTTATGAAAAAAAAATTTTTCAGCGGCCTCTAGCGCCAAAACTAGCCTACAGAAAAAGTTCAGCCCATTGGACTTTTTATTTGGACTGACTTGGACTATAACATATCAAAAATTCAGATAATTGGGGAACAATTTCTCTCTACTGAAGTGTGCGGTATTTTGTCAGTACTTATTGCATTAGTTTATTATTGCAGATAATAACATTCACAAAGATTTCTGTTACTTGTTTTTCCACTAGGGGTTTCAATTTCAACATGTCACTTTTAACTTACCAAAAATACAGATATTTCAATATTCAAATAAAAATTTAATCTTACACTTATTTGAAATTTCAAATTCATAGCAATACGCTATTATATAATCTATATAAAATAATGCCAATATCATTAAAATCATGTTAATGATTATTTTAAACTAGATAGATATTACGATACAATTAATTTAGGGGTCACAAGCAGCGTTGCCAACTCAGATTTTGAAAAAGACGTAGGTTGGATAAGAAAATTACGTAGATTTGGTAAAATTTACATATGAAAAGTTCGTAGATCTACGTACTTTTTTTCTGAGTGAAATAATGAGGATAATGATGACTGAAAAGAGTGTTTTGTTTCACAATTCATTTAAATTATTAATTTTCATTATTACTTTCAGGCAATTTGAATTTATACAGTTATATTTATTAAAATGTTTAATGTGTTCTTGCTAATACCCGCATTTTTTTTAAACCACTTTTCGTGAAAATTAAGCCTGTTAGCGTGTCAGTGGAAAGCTTTTTTTAACCCAACCTGAATACTTTTTGTCTTTTTCCACAGGTGTGAATATATTTGTTCATAAGGCGGCTTTCTTTTTTCAAGTGTTCATTGGTATGAAACGGAACGGAGCGTTTAATAACTTTTTTGTGAAAGAAATGGAAATTATGCCCATTCAGCCCAATCAGTTATGTTATTTTGCAAATTTGTACAATTTAATAGAAAATACGTAGATTCTGACGCTGAAGTTCGTAGGTTTGCAGGAAAGGCCTGAAGGACGTAGATCTACGTAAAAAGACGTAGAGTTAGTTGGCAACGCTGGTCACAAGGTAGCGTCAGAAAATTACCGAAAGATTTCAATATTCAAATAAAAATCTCACAGTTATTTGAAATTTCAAATTCTTAGCAAATTCGCTTTCTTATATATTATATAAAATAACGCCAATATAATAACGCTAATATCATTAAAATCGTATCAATGAATCGATCAGTTATAAACTAGAAAAATATTTTGGTTCAATTTAATTTAGAGGTCTTCAGGTAGCGTCAGAAAATTACCGAGAGAAGGTTGCGATCTCCTAACGGCAAGCGAAATATAATCATGATCATATCCAGAGCTCATCACTCGCTACAGTGGATCAGTTAAGACCCTACTGAAGACAATTGAACAACGCGTAGTTCAATTATACAAAGGTATTTTCTAAGCTATAACCAGTGGCGCTAGCCGAGCGACATCTTTGATGGAGAAGCTGAAGCAGGGGCAAGCGAACCGATCGATCCGGTGTAGCGGTAGCGAATTCTACATTTACATTTCAGAATACGTTCGTGAAGAAAACTGATATTTAGGTGAGGCTGAGATAATATAATATCACCAGTATTTAACAGCGAAATCAGTGAGTATATCATTGGAGAATACACGAAACAGGCACATAGTCTGCACAGGATGATAATGGTCCTGTTACAAGGCTACACTTTAAATGATGGTCATTCTAGAAATAACAAACGAGAAGTGTATGACTGGTTGTCTATGGAAAAGATATTTTATAAATGTTTAACTGTTGATAAATAATTTCATAATTGGCGTTGGCGTTGAAATCGTTTGATTGGATTGCTTTGGAATGCGGAATATTTCGACAATAAAAATAAAAAAAGGCGAGAACATATTGATTTTAATTTCATAACGAAAACTTCGGTTATTTACAAAGAGAAATGTTTGTTTGAAAGTGGTTGACAATATTTCACTTTGAGTAAGGTTATTCTGGACTTTCATTGTCTAAAAAAGAAAAAAGAAAAATTCAATTCTCTGCAATTTTTAATCACGACGTTTCAACTGTTGAAATATACAGTCGTTATTTTGAATTTTTCTTTGTTCTTTTTTAGACAATGAAAGTCCAGAATAACCTTACTCAAAGTGAAACATTGTCAACCACTTTCAAACAAACATTTCTCTTTGTAAATAAAAGAGAAATGTATTTAACTGCGTGGAAAATTTATGTTGTAATGAGAATAGGTATATCAGAGTCAGTTTTTCTAAATGAAAATTTCCATTGAAAAACCCATTGTTAAAAATACACAGTGTGATTTTTCTACAACTGCTTATAGTTTATACGAACCCAGTTAAGACAGCAGAAAACTAAAATTCGACTTATGGTCGTCATATCTTTTATGAAACAGTGGCGGCGGATAATTTTTTTTTCATAGTAGAATGAATATTTATAATTAATAACTTATAAGATGGCATATTATAAAAATTTGCTGTGTTATTCGGTAAATAGAATGACATAGTTAAACTCAAAAAAAATATTTATAATGCAATGGCTTCCGGTAGAAACGGGGCTGCCAGACGTCAACTGAGCCCTTATTGCGCCCAAATCGATTTTTTTGACGAAAACGAAATTTAAAAGCAAATACCTGATGGAAATAAATAATCATTCATTCAACAATAATGTTCACTATTACTTTCACTTTCAAAAAGACATTTTGTTACACCAACTAAAATTTTCAAAGTTCTCAAAGGAACAAAGAGTGAGATAGAGTAACTAATCATCCTGGGAATCTTTTATTTCAGAATTTGAGTCGTTCTTAACGTTATTGATAATCGGATTGATCGGTGGTAGGATATTGTTTTCATTTTCTTTGTCCATAACATTTCTTTCATATATCACTCCAGCCATTCCATCTAGCTAGCACGTACTTTTCTGATATTAGTCAATACATATCCATTCAATTCAGGCGATTCATTATATTTTTTCAGTTTCCCTTCAATAGCAGCCGAAATCATCTCAATGGGGTTGAAATTGCAGTAATATGGCGGCAGACTTAGGACAACGTGACCATGCTTTTCAAAAAGTTTTTCAATCAATTCCAATAATATTTTCTTCCTGTTTTTCTGGGGTATTCCCATCTAAATACTTTCCATTGACTTGATTATATCGGCTTTTTCTGTTTCGCTGATTGTTTTATCTTGATGGGAATGATAAGATGCATTGTCCATAACGACTACGGAATGAGATCAAATATTCGGTAAGGGCTGCTGCTCTGCCCATGTTTCAAACAATGCCGCGGTCATGTCCTTATGATAATCAGCAGATGATTTTGATACTTTTTGCAAACAACAACAACGCATTAGCAACAAACCCTTATTCATTTCCGGCATGAAGAATTATAATTCTTTTTCCTTTGGAAAATGAAGCTTTCAAAGTAGACTTGTTGCTGTCATCTACCCAACCAAATTGGACGACAAGCATGGATTTCAAACCACATCTCGTCAAGGTATAATTATGTCTCTATTCTCATTTTGATATTCGTTTATTTTTTTCAAGTAATCTTGTCTATAGACAACGACTGTGCATTATAACCAAGCGTTTATCAAATTTTTTGTATTTGAAACCGCAACCAAGTTTAGCAGGGTATTCAACGATTTACAAAAATAATCTGGAGATTCATGTAATTCATCATGAATCATTTCTAATGCCTTATTTTCTTGATAAAACTTATACACACATCTGCGATTGTGTTCTTTGGAAGCTGAATCAAGCTTCTTGAGTTTGTGTCCGTCTCTCTTTCGTTTGACAGAATGGTCGACAACGTATCCAGCTTGAATTACTCTAAACACAGTAACTCTGCTAATCTTGGTTGATTCGCATATTTTTCTCACAATTTGATTGTCTGAAGAACCACTACTATTCTCATTTTCAAACGCGAAAACATATTCAAAATGACCCTTTATTGAATAGGTTAGGTTAGGTTTGAACGTGAGTGGGCCCGAATCAGGCCCTCCACTGCGGCCAATGGCCTATTGTGGCTCACCCTATGGTTATATTTCTCCCAGTATATTGAATCTCTTGACGAAATTGAGGAATGTATAGGAAGAACAATTTACCGGGTTTTCTGGCCTTACTGTCGTATCGCCAAATATTTAGAGTCTGGTTCTGGCCGCTGCAGGGCATGTACACAGAATGTGTTTAGCCGTTTCATCATCCTCCATGCATAGCCGGTACTCTGCATCTTGTGCAGTGGTCAGTAAGCAAACCTATCGTGTAGTTTCGTGTAGTTAAATTTATTACAATCGCAAAGCGCTATCGGCTGTTACGCCATCATCAGTGCTATACCTGCAAGTAAGTAATAATGTAGATAAAGAATAAGAAAGTTTAGAAATTTTGAATTACATACTCGTCAATTATTTATACAGCAGTCTTATAAAAAGTCGACATAACCATCGTTGACATTGGTTTGAACGGACATACATACATGTTAAATTTAAGTACTTAATATATACCCAAGTACTTAATTTTAATTTTAACATGTATGTATGTCCGTTCAAACCAATGTTAACGATGATTATGTCGACTTTTTATAAGACTGGTGTATAAATAGTTGACGAGTAAGTAATTCAAAATTTCTAAACATTCTTATTCTTTATCTCCATTATTACTTACTTGCAGGTATAGCACTGATGATGGCGTAACAGCCGAAAGCGCTTTGCGATTGTAATAAATTTGACTACACGAAATACAACTCTTTCATTGCATTTTATTGAATAAATCCATATGTTGCGTTTCTAGATCAGCACATAGTTGGAGATGTTCTAGTTCAACTTCCACTTGGAGTGGTTCTGAATTGATTTCCACTTGGAGCGGTTCTGAATTACCATCAAAATCTTCTGTTTCAATGACATCAACATCGAAAGGTCTCCAGAATGCCACACTGCACAGATAATCAATCTAATTGTGACAACTAAATAGTGAGATAATAATGTAAATATGCGTCTGAGCCTAGATGCACCGCACTGCCCAGTTAACACAAACATCAAGGAGATGTTGCTTTCTTGACTATTGTGGTAACAAAATGAGCTGCATTCAGACATACTGTTACCACTTAGTGATGCCAAATGTTATGAATTGTTCACAATTTTCTTCTCATTAGCGTCGCTTTGAGGCACAAATGTAAAGAAAATTGCAAAGCACATTTAAATGAATTTTGGTTTCATTGCGATTTTGTCGGTATAGAAGGAATTAGGTTGGTAATAAAATTGAGCAATACATCACCATCCACGACAAAATGGCCAGAGTTGTTTGTCGAGTCGATAGTCAAGTAAAATTTGTATTTGGTTGACGCCATTCTTTAAATATTCTATAGGTACTCCTGTAGTGTTCTTTTTGATTATTTCTATTTCAATAGTTGAATCAAATTAACATTGCCCAATTATTATATTCAAGAACTGTATTCCTTCAAATACCGGAACCAGTGGCGGCCATAAGGGTTCCGAGGCCCCCCCGCCAAATTTTGTTACGATATTCATACATGTCGCAATAAAATCTGGAAATAGCAAAGAGGTCAAAGGGGCCCCTTCTGGAGCTGCACCCCCCCCCCCTCCGCACGGTGGGCTCTGCGGCCCCCTTTCGCCGCCACTGAGTCTGGATTTAAGAATGAAAAGTTACTTCATTTATGCTGATAAATCGTATATTAAGTTGATTAATTATTATATCGAGAGACTCGTAGAAGACTTTAATTTGGAATCTCTTTAGAGCATCTTCTATTCTAGTATCATTTGCGAGTTCATCAAAAAATGTCTTGACCTTTCCTTGGAGCTTGGATGTCAATGTTGGCTGAATGTTCCACGATGACGCCAAATTGGAAGCTTCTGCATGCAATGTTTCGAAATCGTCTCTAAAACTATTGAAATTATCTATCGTGAAGCTCAATATCTCGCATACTCGGCCCAGATCAACAGTAGAACTTTGTAGCAGTTTAGACACCAAATTAATATTTTCCAAAATTTTGCTTTGGTATCCAAGGAGCAAAATAAAATGATAATTACTCTTTTGGAATGAGTTTGCTTCCGCTCTGTCAGCTGGTTTTTTGCAAATTTAAGAAAAACAATTAGAATTAGAAAGTTTTCGCCCCCCCCCCCACCCCGCACGGTGGACTCTGCGGGCCCCTTATCGCCGCCACTGACCGGAACAGTGAGTAGATATTTAGAAAGGCAAATTCAGTGATTCACAGAATTGTGCATTTTCAGCCTAGGTACTAATTTCGCCACGAAGAAAATGCTGTCCAGAGGATGGAGTTGAATTATAGATTTGTCTACATTTCTGAATATTTTTTTAATGATTTAGACAGAGTTTGATAATTTGTTTTGTTTGTGAAAAGTATATCCTACGGAATCAACTCACGCATTTGTTTTCTAGCATTACATTCCATAATTAATTAGTAAGAATAATAATATTGAGGTATAATTTTTATTTATGTTGAAACTTGGTGAGCTTTGTTTTATTCTTGACACACAGGAGAATCAGAAAGTGGAGCGCATTTTTAAATAAGAAACAGTCCATTTAATTTCATATTGTTACATCGAAAGGGTCTCAATGTGCATTTGATTCCGCAGTATAAATGGAAGGTCTCATTGGGCTGATTTCGAGTCACATTTTGCATCACATTTTGATATTCCGGTCTGACCAACAGGGCACCGAATAGACGTTTATGCAATAATAATGGACGTCACTTTGCGATTCACTGGTGTGATCTGAAACATGAATGTGAATCCCACTACCATCTCTGAGACCATTCTGTGTTGACTGGGTGTCTATAGTAAATAAAACTTCTAGCGTTAGAAACTGATTTATGGTATGTGACAGCGGCAGATCAGAGAAATTGGGTCGCTTACCAATTAGAATTCGACAGCAGCCAATCAAAGGCTTTCTTTTGTCATTTCGCCCGCCCCTTCCATGTGACAGAATACATCATCTCCACGTGGACTGCCGATCGAGTTGAGACGAGGAGCGTTAAAGAATAATGTGTTATAGTGTTATATAATTATCAGCGGCAATTTGTATATTGATATAACCTCGTATGATCGCTTAGTTGTGTGCTGACTTTAGTTCGTAAAGACTATACCAAAGTAGACTTATCGCAAAGTTGACATTTTACAAAAACTTGTGACAAAATTTCCGCTCTAGGTAGAACGGGATTGATGAAAAAAAACGCTCGATCTCCTCCACCGCTTTTATTGAAAATGAACCTATTCTTGCAAGCTGGAAAATAGAGACAGTGAATTCAAATCATTCTAAGAAACCATAAGAGGTATAATGCTAAGCTTATCGTCCTATGAGGTGGCTAAGATTGTCCACGGGGTGAAGGAGGCCTTCCATCGTGGGCAAAATACAGCCATATGATTCAGATTGACATTCAGAAAGCGATTGACAAAGGTCTCGACAGAGGGATTCCTTAGAAAAATGCATAGGGCAGGCATGCTTTTATACGCGAAAAGTGACTCGCTTTTATAACATTTTTGTTTTTGTATATAATGGAATTAAATTTGGAGGATCTGTATATGACATGAAACTGCATTTTTTGACCAGTAACTCAGCCTTATGCAACTTCCGGTTTCTCCAGAAGTGACTTGAACTTTCGACTTTTAAATTGGAAACTCGGTATATTTTCACTTCTTTTGTCCCCATTCGACATACTGAATACAATCATGTATCTTTTGTTACTTTTTGTAACCAAGTTGAATTTCATTTCGAAATTGAATTTTTATTGTAGAGTGCCATGGATACATTCGAATCACTAATTTCAGTCCTAAAATTTTGGGATAAATACAACCTTACTCAAAATGTATTTGCTAAAATGCATTTTATTTTTAAATTCCTACTACTATTTTTTTTTTATTCAAATGTCAACATGGTGGCTCGTCGGGTTTGGAAAAAAGATCGTTTTATCAAGATTAATTTGATACAGTGCACTGTCAGGTTTCAAGAAAACTTCAAGAGATTACATAAGATACCGCTCAAAATGAAGTATCTTTCGAGATTAAAATAAGATTTGAATGCATCCAGTATAAATATCCCTATACAATGGAATAACCTGTAACCAACTCAACTGATCAAACAAGATCGTTAAGGAAGAACCTAAAGGAGATATTATGTTATATTATGAACATGTTTTTAAAACAATAACATATACAATAAGTGCATAATTTGCTATTACAGAAGCGAGGTAAACTAAGATATCGACGTCCAAGGGTCAGGTTGCTCGATGCATTGAAATCTTATTTTATTGCCAAGAGATCCTTTATTTTTAATAAGGTAATTTTTCAAGTTTTTTAATGAAAGATTGTTTAAAACCTATCAGTACGCGGTATCAAATTAATCCTAATAAAATGATATTTTTTTTCTAACCCGACTAGCCACCATTTCTATTTAAAAATCAAATTTTACATGGCACACACATTTTGACCGAAAGTAGTAATATTGTATTTTCCCTAATATTTTAGGGATGCAATTAGTGATTTGAACAATATTTTATATGTACGTATTTGATGTAAACGAAAAAATTTGAAAGTGTTAGGTTGTGTCGTTAAAAATGCATTGAAAAAACGACAAAAAATACCACGAACATTCTAAAAATAGCAGCGTGCGGCATATGTGAACAGTGGAGGTTTGATTTCTCAAACACTCTTGCTTTCAACATATCTGAGATGTTTTTGTGCTTGCTGGCTCTATTGCTGTTTTGACCAGAAAATTAATATTAAAATCCAAAATCAAATATACCATTTCAAATATGTTTAAGGCCCCTGCAGATATTTTGGCTTTCGAAATATTATATGAGAAGTCATGAGAATGAACAACTTTTTCTGCTCCTATTGAGGTCTTCGATATAGCACTGATATCACAAAATAATTATAAACGATACTAGCGTCTGAAGAAAAACCGTTAGCAAGGTGTTCGGTTAACTTCGGGGACTTGCGGGAGGTTTAAATGACAGGAATACGAACCTCTGGAAGGGACACCTAAAATATAAAAAAAAATCTCTTACCAAAATTCCGAGTTTTAACTCAGAATTTTAAAATTAATTCCGACTTTTGAAATTCAGAAATATATCTTGGAATTTCAAAAATTCGAGTTACATGTCAGTTTTACTTCAAAGTTCAGTGTTTTGACACGGAATTTTAAAATTCTAAGTTATAACTAATTTTACGAAGAGAATTTCTTTTTATTTTAGGTGCCCCTTCGAGAGCTTCGTACAGGACAGCTTATGCAAACTAGGTTGAAAATACCTAAAATCATTAGCCAATATAACCTGGCTTGACTAACCTTAAGTAAACATAATCATTACCATATGAAATGTTACGATATAAAGACTATTCAAGTCCCCAAAGTTCCAGCGCTAGTCTATAATGATTAGACACCGATATGTTGAAATTTGGACAAAAATTCGAAGTAAAAATTTTCATTAAATTTATGGTAAGGTCTTCAGTGGTAGTGTCAGATAATTACCGAAAGAAGGTTGCGATCTCCTAACGGCAAGCGGATTATAATCACAAGATCATATCCAGAGCTCATCACTCACTACAGTGGATCAGTTAAGACCCTACTGAAGACAATTTTGGTAAAGCTTCCATATTACTATAATGACGTGTTTCTGAACAAAACCTAGCTTTGCTTATGTAGCGCCACCTTTTGGAAAATGGCATATGTAGAAATAGTTATGTCAATTTATTTAAGCTTACTTTGTTTGGCGTTTGCGCATTCCAGTATACTGGTTGTGAGACGTGAGTGATATTGTAATATCACTTACAGATTTCTTAATATTTGTGAGAGGGAAATATCATTAAATCGTGAGAGTCTGGGTGATTCATGTGTGATAAAAAAAAGTAGAATAAATCTTCCAGAATGGTTGAAAAAGGCATTCAAAAAACTAAATTAAAAGTGAAATGAATGTAAAAACCTGAAATAAATATTCATAAAAGATCGAAAACAAAATCATTTTTGAAAGGATGGAAAATTAATGAATAGTAAAATAAACGTGGAAAACTTTTCATAGACGTAAAAAATAATATGTATTGTATGAAAAACATGAAAGTTTCAAAAAAATGTTTTCCTAAAAGCTTGAGGCTTGAAGCGTCATCACATTTGAAATAAAACAGCAAGCTTTTCAGAAAATATTTAAAAGATCTTCGTTTTTTATTTAACACATATTATTTTTACGTTTCAGTTCACTACTATATAAATCAAATCTTGTTTTTGAAAAGTTTTCGTACTTTTCAGAGTTAGGTACATATAGTATATTTGCTACCCCTTGCCATCCAGCTTTTCGTCTCGTACCCAAACTTAATTGATACATACATGTCAAACTACGAAAATTATGCCAGTTGTTTTTCTCAATTTTTTCAGGATTTTTTCAAATTTTTTTGTGAGTTTCTGCAATTTCTTTCGAGAAAAAGGGGGTACGAGCTCCACGACTGATATTTTTGCCGTTATTTTCCGTATCCGAAACTGTCGGAAAATTTTCAGAATTCTTACGTGTTCTCTATCTAGCCTTCAGGTGGGCAGGGGGTAAAATTATTTGAAGTTAAATTAGCGGCGGTCCGATATTTTTCACAATTTTTACGGCAATTTTTTTATTCTATTTTTGGGCGAGTTTTGCAACAATCTTTCCACGTCTTACGCGCTCTATATTTAGTCACATTACGCGACAGTCCGATGTTTTTAAGTATTTTACGGATTTTTGTCTATTTAGCTTTGCTACTTTTTTCAACTCTATGGTTATATTATTATTACATTGTCATCGAAGTTACATATAAGTATGTACCAAAATTCAGCGCAATTGGTTTAGGGCCGGGTTTCTAAAAGTGTGGTACGCGACCCCTAGGGGTTCGTCATCCGACGGCAGGGGGTTCGCGACCAAAATTTACGTAATGGTGGCATTTTGGAGAACTTGCTTGTATGAATTTATCACGATGAACGCCTTATCCGTGGATTCCAAAATAAGGGCTGAAATCGTTCTTCATCTTTCTCAGCTCTCCGACGAACTGAAAAGGTATTTTCCGGATATTGATAATGCTAAAGATGCCTGGATTCGTAACCTATTTGCTGTCACGAACGTGAGCATTATTTCTAGTTTGAGTATTAAGCAACATGAGTCATTATAAGAAATATCCGTAGATGAAACTCTTCAAGCTGATTTAAAAAGGATGTCTTAGATAGATTTTTGGACAGCTAGACAGGAAGAGTATCCCGAATCCTCACGCAAAGCGGTGAATTTCCTTTTACCTTCTACTACAACATACTTATATGAGAGTGGGTTTTCACACCTGGTCATGATAAAAACTAAATAGAGAAATCGACTTGATACTGAGTCAGAATTAAAATTGAAATTGTCCAAAATTACTCCTAAAATTGACTCCATTTGCGACAAGAAACAAGCACACCCATCACATTAATATTAAAAAGATATTTCTTTCGGCACTATTTTTATTACCTTTCATTGAAATAAAAACTTCACCAGTCAATTTTATTATTTTCTTTGGGGGGAAGGGGTGATTTAGTCAGTCAGTTAATGTTAAGGGGGTCGCTGTCACCTGTAAACGTTAACAGGGTTTCGTGGTCTAAAATTCAGTTATAAGATTTGTCTTGATCTTGCAATGTGCAGATAGTACTTGTGTTTCAATATGATATTTATACCATCAATATTTCAAAACACTATTGGAAGATCAATAACTAGGATACCCTATTTATATTGCACTAGTTGAAATGTTCAAGAACTAAAGATAGAACAGTAAATCAGTGGAAAACACAGTCCAAGTAAATTCCAAATATGACGAAATATATAGGGTGTTCCTTTAACAAATAATTTTCCACACTCTATCCGTGAAACATTTTTTATGAATAAAAACGTAGCCATTTCTACAAGCTTTTAATCAACTTGATCAACAATGTTTTAAAGTCCCCTCCACCCCGCTAAAAGCTAGATAGAGAACGCGTCGGAATTTGAATTTTTTTTTAATGTTTCAAATATCGAAAATTACGTCGAAAAAAAAAAGTTGCAAAAAATCGATGAAATCAAATCGAAAAAACTCCGTAAGAATAGTCAAAAACATCAGACCATTTAATATCCTAATTTCGAATAATTTTACCCTCTGCAGGACGTTTTCAGACGTAAAGAATTACGATTTAAAAAAATAGAAAAAAAATGCGAAAATTTGGAAGAACTAAATCTGAAAAATGCGTAAAAATAGTGAAAAACACTTGATTGACCCCTTGACCCGTGAGGCTAGATATAGAACACGTAGGAATTTAGCAAACCTTCCAGCGTTTTCGGACGTGGAATATTAAGACAAGAGTAAGTTGGTCGGGACGGTGGACCCCTTCTTATTGAAAACAACTCGTGAAAATTCAATCAAAATTGGTCGTAAAGATTGAAAATTCAATCAAAATTGGTCGTAAAGATCGGAAAACATCGGAAGGTCGAATTATTCAATTTACATAAATATTTTCCTCTACCTTTTTGAATGCCAGATATACAGAGCATGTAAGAATTCGGAAAAATTTCCGATAGTTCCAGACTTGTAGCATTACGATGAACAATAAATATTAGGAGGGAACAAAATTGCAAAAACTCGAAAAAGTAAAATCGGAAAAATCCTTAAAAATGGTGAGAAACATTGAACAGCCGCATAATTTTACCACCTACCTTTTTGAAGGCTAGATGAATAACGCGTGGGAAATTGGAACTTTTTTTACTGTTTCAGACATAAAAAATTATGTCGAAAAAAATTGCAGTTATTGGCGAAAATAAAATCAATCGTTAAAAATAATGGAAAACAACGGACCGTCAAATGATCAAATTTCAAATAACTTTCACCCCCGTGCTCGTTATAAAACTCGTATAAATTCAGAAAAACTTCCAGCGGTTCCGGTAGAGAAAAATTAGACAAAAATATATTTGTCGGGAGGGCTCAAATACTTCTTCTTCTTGAAAAAAGTTACAAAAACTCGGGAAAAGTCAATCGAAATAATTCGTAATAATTGCAAATACATCGGAAAGTCGAGTTACTCAATTTTTATAAATTTTATCTCCTACCCTTTCCCTTTTGAAGGCTAGATAGAGAACCCGTAGAAATTCGGAAAATTATCCAACAGTTTCGAACGTAGAATTACGACGAAAGAGGAATATTAGTCGGGAAGCTCAAACAAAGTTGCAAATACTAGCGAAAATCAAATCAAAGAAATCTGTATAAATACTGAAAAACATTGGACCATCGAACAATTTTATCACCTGTCCCTCTGTAGGCTAGATGAAGAACGTGTAGGAATTCGAAAAAATGTCCAACGGTTGCAGAAGTGGAAAATCACGACAAAAAGTTCCGGAAACGGAAAATTGGAAAAATTCGTCAGAATAGTGAGAAACCTCGGTGCGTCGAATAATTTTTGGTAACTTGACCAGTATGTAGTAAGTGAAGTGAACAAGTTGATTTCATTGAAAATATGGAAAAACGTAAGAACAATCTTTTGATAGTTCATAAATAAACTATTGAAATAAAAAGTAAAAATAATATTTAGTGAACGGATATCAAAGAAACAATTAAATTTTTGTTTTCACTAAATAATAATTTTTACTTTTCAGTTCAATAGTTTATAAATAAAAGCTTGGTTATAAAAACATTGTTTACTAAATTTTATACTGATATACGTTTACCATGTGGTCACGTCTCTTCTGTCTGACAATGAAGGTGGAGCACCCTGTGTGCAACCGCGGTAACCGCACTGCATCAAAAATTCATGTTGCGTTCCCAAATCCGCTGTTATATAAAATAACCACTTATGCACGGAATACAATTCTGTGTTGGGTTATGAGTTCACATACATTTAATACTAAATGTTCTATTAAAGTGGTGCAAGCAGTGGTCTGAAAATCCCACACACGTCGGTGCTTTACCACGTCAATAATTGCACTCCATTGGGTTAGTTAATTGGGCGGAAGTTAGCATACCGACACTCTTTGATAATGACGTAAGTAGGCAGGTAATCTAAGTTAATTGTTTTGCTAGATATTTATTTTTAATCTTCTACGTAAGGATCTGTTTTGGTACCAAAAAGCAGGTATAAATACTAATAGAGAGGAGAAGAAAATTTGTAATCCATACTTTCTGATGGATCAATCAGTAGACATAGATGGACCCGATGCTACGTAAACATCATATTCACTGAACCGAAGACAACTTTGTTTATTTACGTACACCTCTCATACCTAATGTTTTCAAACATTGACGCCCTGTTGTCAAATTGGTAAAAAATATGATTTTGGTAGGAACCTACCAATGAATGCATAATCAATCATATTTTATATTCAGATGTATTATTCTATGAAATCTAGAGAAATGTTTATGTCCAGAAAGGCGTGAAAAAATTACCAAAACGAAAGATATATGTCGTTTTGAACTGATGAAATTTTAGACACTCGAGCGTTTACTAGAATTATTTTACTTTTGGCAACACCGCTTGTGACACCGGCTGTGGCGGTCATTGTACCTTGTCGTTTTTTATTGATGAAGTGTTGTTAGAAAATTTCCTGTGTGTCTTCGTAGTTTTTGTCCTGCTTAAACCACTCAAAGTTACATTTGGAATATTTTTCAAAATAGTGCAGTGGTTTAGTGAGGCACAATGTCAAAATACTGCTTTGTTTGCAAAACAAATGAAAATAAACAAACATTCCAAAGGTGAGGTTCCAGTGGCGTCGAATGCACGATGCAAATCATGCAATCAAACGTATTCGTCAAATATAATATTGGAGGACAAAGAAACTCATTCAAAATTACAGATACGAAAAGCCTATGGCAAAGTGGTAAAATTCTCAATGTTTGTTATAAATATCGGTAAGCAAAGGGGAAAAAACATTGAGGCTTATGAAAGGAAAATTGAATTTATTTTCCAATAATATTGACATTGTTAAAATTCTAACAGTGAGGACAATTAATGATATACCAAAGGACTTGCTTAAAATTTTTGGAAATCATTTCTTTGAGGAAGAGCCTTTATCAAACCATAGTTATGCCTTGGTAAAAGCAATACTTAAATTTTTTTTCAAAATCTGAATATACCATGAATTGTCAATAAGCGGAACTGACAAAGTAGAAAGGGACAGGCCTCTTTTGACAAAGACAGTTTTATTTAAAAATCAATAAATACCAAGTGTTGAAATCCTCATGTACTGAGCTTACTTGAGAATCATTCTTTCACATACACTTTGACATTTTATATTTATACATTTGCAATATTGTATATTAGGATTAAAATTAAATAAATAATAGTGATATTTGCCAATTTGTAATAATAACGTGTTGTATAAGCATATATTTCATTCAATAAATATTTTAATTCCTGTGTTAATGTTGGTTTTACCTTATCGTACACCTTGCCATCTTGTGATCACTATATTCCTGTCCAAAATAAATGCCTTAAAAGGAGTTCTATTTCTACTTTTGTGTTCAATTACTTTTCACAGACGTAATCTATATAATGCAACAAATGTTTCTATAGATTTCGTATTAAGTTTTATTAATGTAAAAATTGCCATGTCAAGAGAGAATACAATATTTCTTAGTTCATTATTTATTGTTAAAGTGTCAAAGTGTATGTGAAAGAATGATTCTCAAGAAAGCTCAATACATGAAGATTTCAACACTTAGTATTTATTGATTTTTAAATAAAACTGACTTTGTCAAAAGAGACCTGACCCTTTCTACTTTGTCAGTTCCGCTTATTGACAATTCATGGTATATTTG
Source organism: Chrysolina oricalcia (assembly GCA_944452925.2). Classification (NCBI taxonomy): domain Eukaryota; kingdom Metazoa; phylum Arthropoda; class Insecta; order Coleoptera; family Chrysomelidae; genus Chrysolina; species Chrysolina oricalcia. The sequence continues at coordinate 17,458,420 of OX101815.2, forward strand.
GATTTTGAAAAAAATTTGAAGTATTGCATTTACCAAGGCATAACTATGGTTTGATAAAGGCTCTTCTTCAAAGAAATGATTCCAAAAGTTTTAAGCAAGTCCTTTGGTATATCATTAATTGTCCTCACTGTTAGAATTTTAACAATGTCAATATTATTGAAAGATAAATTCAATTTTCCTGTCATAAGCCTCTATGTTTTCCCCCTGCTTACAGATATTTATAACAAACATTGAGGCATTCACCATTTTGCCATAGGCTTTTCTTATCTGTAATTTTGAATGAGGTTCTTTGTCCTCCAATATTATATTTGACGAATACGTTTGTTTGTATGATTTGTATCGTGCATTTGACGCCACTGGAACCTTGCCTGTGGAATGTTTGTTTACGATCATTTGTTTTGCAAACATAGCAGTATTTCGACATTGTGTCTCACTAGACCACTGCACTATTTTGAAAAATATTCCAAATGTAACTTTAAGTTGTTTAAGCAGGACAAAAACCACGAAAACACGCAGGAAAATTTTAACAACATTTCATCAACACAAAACACTTGCAATTGCGTCCTCTGATGCTTTGAGGAACGTTGCACAAGTATCTGGAGCCAGGAGAGTAGTTGATTTCTGACAGGTACTTGCCATATGAATGAATTGGTCCAAAATGTAGGATAATACTCAACAGAACGAACAATTTTTACAAAAAAAGGAAATGGGTTCTGAAAAAATAGATGTTGGAAAAGGTTTCTTAACTCATAGGGCCAGTTGCATAAAGAATTTAACATACAAATAAATATTTGATTTGATGATTACTATGGCAACGCATGTCTAAGCTCACCAGTTATATTACCTACGTTAACAAAAGGCTTTATGCAACTGGTTTATATTTATCAAATATTCGTATTGATTCGTTGAATCTTGATCAACACAACATAAACCCACAGACTCCAAAATTGAAATATAGTCAAGGAACTTGTTACCTCTCTCGAATTAATTACTTTAGACCATAAATAATGCTTTATTTTTGATAGCTGAAAACTCATAGAATCCAACTAAGGAAAGAATATCATCATAAATCACAAAACTATTCCGCTATCTTGAATCCCCAAATTTTGATAAAAAGTTATTTGCTGCCAACCCCCGGCTTTTTATTGACCCTATAAATTTTAAGACAAAACCGCGACATAACTTGTTGCAGCTCACAGGTACTGCATTTTCATAAGTAATTTTGACTCCCTTAAAAAAGCACGGCACTGCAAGAGGTGTTTTGTTTTGGTTCGAATGTCAAAAACCTAAAACAAAACAGTTTCCGCAAGAATTATCTTCGGTTCAGTGAAAATGTTGTTTATTTATTGATCTGAGATTGATCTGAGATAACAACACATCATGCTACCAAACTTATCTAAAAAATCATTGATAATCCATATGAAGAAAACTGGACGCGTGCGTATTACTGCTGAATTTAATAATAAAATTTCTTCACTACCAAATATAAAGAATGAATAATATAATTGAGAACGTAAATAAATAATCACCCGATAATTAAAGTAATAATTGTTTAGAATGTAGTTGTACTACATCCAATATATACAGGTCTCCCTTGAGGTATGGACTAGATGAATTATTTCTGAATATGAAGATTTATTGGAAACATGCATCCTCGAAAATAGTTCACAGAAAATATATAGGTAGTTTCAGAGATTGACTAAAAATTAGCAATATATTTATGTTTTCCAAAAATATTTCAATCTCTATCGGGTGTCAGCGGTAGGTGGTTTTGATGATAATGGAATGAAATTTGAAGGATCTGTATTCTACATAAAACTGCATTTTTCAATAAGTGACCCATGCAACTTCCAGTTTCACTTGGAAGAGGTATAACTCTTCGATTTTTAAATGAAATACCTCGTAAATATTTTTTGTCGCTATATGACATTCTGAATACAATCATTTTTCTCGGATCACATTTTTTAACGATTTGTTTTTTATTTTGAAAATCTGTTTTTGATCTAGGAGGCTATGGATAAAATTGTTAGTTTAGCAGGATTTGTGGGAAATAGGAAAAAACAGAATTACTTGTTGTTTTCAGTTTAATAGCGAATAACAAACTCGGTTCAATATCAGTCACCAACAACAACCTTTCTAGTATAACGGTTGTATTTCTACAAACGTTTAATTTCTTCATTTTTACTGTAGAGCACGGCAATATCAACCAAACACTAACTGAGGTATGAATTCCTGAATAAGACTAAGAGTGCTTTTGTTGATTAATATCTTATTTTTCAGCTCAAATAATCCTGCTGACTACTCCACTAAGGCTGGATAATTAATTATTTAATAATGTCAATAAAATATATGTTTGTTTATCTTGAAACAAAGTGTGGTTATATGCAACTGTCAAAGTAAATCTTGATTTTGAATTCTTCTTTGCATTTCATAGATGAATCTTCTTATTTTTTTATTGGTTTGCCAATACGAGAATTTACCCAGTTCTGACGGAGTTAATAGATGCACCCCTTCTGAGGGTTGTGCGTAGGGGTGCAATTGGTTGACGGAAATAACAACAACAATAACAACAATATGGTTCTGACGAAATGTGATAATTCCGCCCAAACCATAGATATAATTTATAACCATTACACGCAGAGAGAGATAGCATAATTGAATCTTTTATGCATAGCCAATGATATGTTGGTTTAATTGTATCTAAATATCAGCTGTTCTTTGATAATGTGACAATTGGTAACACTGATAACAATGGCAACATTGATTTGAGGAAGGGATTCAATTTGGAATTTCCGTTTATCCTCCATTTCGCCCATTTCTGCGTCTGGTCTTACTTACAGATGATGGTTCAATTTTTATTTTTGAAAATCATCCATTTAGTGCCTACTGATAACTTTGATTAAGAGTTCTGCCAGAAAGCTTTCTTACTTATATTTATATCTTAGAAATATTATTACGGGGCCAGGTAGTCGAGTGGTTAAGCGACATGGTTTAATCACTTTGGATGCCAGTCGGCGATGGTTCAAATCACAGCGACTGCAGAATTTTTTCTGATGGCCCGAGAAAGTGCTAGGAATCGCACGTAAAAAGGTAATCCTTGGCTCACACAAGTTTCGACTTTTGAGGGCTACCGTTCGTAAGGGGACGACAACTGGTTAACGGAAAATACAATTTAACAATTTAATTAAAAAAAAACTTACTTATTTAAGTATGAATAGTTTTGAAACTTCATAGTTTAAAACTATCTCGAATACTCCAAGACTCCTCAATTCAGTTGGGAATTCTCGCAATTGAATGAGCGATGAATGTTGGTGGCCGATTGCCAGAATAATGGAATACTCACCTATGATTTAGCCGGAACTTTTTACAACACTTCTGACATGGCGATTAGCATATATACAGGGTGATTCAAAATTCAATGTAAATATTTCAAGGGCGAATTGTTGGGATCAAAATAAGACTTTTTCTTCAAATCAACATGTGTCCTAAAATGCACCCCCTCCGAGCAACAGCCCCTGTAAGTTAGGAATCTTCTGAAAATTGGCACATCCTTATGTTTTTGCTTCAAAAATTATGTAAACCCAGTTTTGGGGAAGTTGGAGGGGGGTCCACACTTTTATTGGCCCAATTTTTATGTTCAAAAAGAGAAACTCCGAATTCGAATAGCATAATCTTATTGGCCATAAAAAAACTAAGAATTCGGCCTCTTGCATTTTTGTCGTACAACCAACCGTTTCCCGGAAAATCGTAATCAACGAAAGGGGGTATTTTCACAATATCAGACTAACAAAACATGTATTAGCTAATTTATTCAAAATTCGATGTGAATATTTCAAAAACGTATTGTTGGGCTCAAAATAAGACTTTTTCTTCAAATCAACATGTGTCCTAATATGCACCCCCTCCGAGCTACAGCCCCTGTAATTTAGGAAAAAAACGAGATTAACTAAAACTGTAGCTCGGAGGGGGTGCATTTTAGGACACAAATTGATTTGAAGAAAAAGTCTTATTTTGATCCCAACAATACGTTTTTGAAATATTCACATCGAATTTTGAATAAATTAGCTAATACATGTTTTGCTAGTTTGATATTGTGAAAATACCCCCCTTTCGTTGATTACGATTTTCCGGCAAACGGTTGGTTGTACGACAAAAATGCTAGAGACTGAATTCGTAGTTTTTTTTATGGCTAATAAGATTATGCTATTCGAATTTGGAGTTTCTCTTTTTGAACATAAAAATTGGGCCAATAAAAGTGTGGACCCCCTCCAACTCCCCCAAAACTGACTTTACATAATTTTTGCAGGAAAAAAAGAATAGAGTGCCTAAAACAATAGGGGTATGCCAATTTTCAGAAGATTCGATTTGTTATTATAGTCACAGTTTTAGATAATCTTGTTTTTTTTCCTAAGTTACAGGGGCTGTAGCTCGGAGGGGGTGCATTTTAGGACATATGTTGATTCGAAGAAAAAGTCTTATTTTGATCCCAAAAATACGCCTTTGAAATATTCACATCGAATGTATATCTCTATGCATTGGACATGGACCTTATGTCAAAGTCACTATACAACTTCTGTCACTTTTCAATTCATATATCTGTGACATTTCGAATTATTTTTCATTTCCGTCAGTACCTCGTGGTCCTCGTTTCTGGTAGTCCAGTCCAGAACGAGTATTAGACCAGTGCTGATGGACGACAAAAAATATAAAAGCGGGATAAATTATTAACAGCATTAGACCACCTGCAAGAGCATCAGTCAGAATATTGTCCGAATGACAGGAAAAATAAATTGGAGACGAAAAAGTGGAGAAGGGTCGTAGGGGGTGAACTTTTAGGGGTAAAAAGCGATATTTCACGGTTTTTCGCGATTAAAGATGAAAGTTGACCTCCTATCGAAAAAAGTTGGTACGCAAAGTTGTTAAAAATAAAAAGGTTTACAACTTTGGTTTAAACATTTTTCCACAATACCTCAAATTTTCCGAGAAAATCGGAAAAAACTGTTTTTCAGTTTTTAATTTTTTTCTCACACAAAAGTAAATTTTTTTCACGAAATAAATATAACTTAATATGTTTAGAGGGACCTGTAATTTTTTTGTAACGGGATACATATTTTTCAACTGAAAAGTTTTACCAAGATAGTTCGTCTTTTCAAGCTCGCAAGCCACCAGTATTTTCGTTGAAGCGTCTACTTTTAGATTATGTAATAAAAGAGTAGCACTGCTGTGGAATATTTTCCAGAAAATGCGAAAAAATTAAAAAACAGATTTTCAAAAATCAATTTTTTTAATTTTTGTTCTAAACTCATATTTCTATATCAAAATTATTGAAATTAAAACTTGAAACCTCTCGCAAATAAAAATTTCATGTTACCTTAATGGGTACAAAAAACAAACAAGGACATAAAGCCTGGCTGAATTAAACACTCAATCAGGTTTCCAGAACCAGGTGGTGGATTCAGAAGCGTTCCTGAGGAGCTTGAGATATGATATCAATTTTCACAGGAGAAGAGCTGGGTTGTTTCAATCAAGAGTTCTATAACCTATTGATCTGGAAGAGCATGTAAGGTTTATATGCATTTAACCCATTCAATAATATTATTACCATTTTTAATATCGAATGGTATTTTATAAAGAACCAAATTTTCTTATACAACCTGATTACAATCATCATTTATAGACTTTTCAAGGTTTCCTCAAGCCCTGTACTTGGCTTAACAAACGTTTAATTTATTAAATACTATTTTTTCAGCAATTGTTTTATTTGTATGTCTGGAGTATTTTCTCTTTCACTGTTATGAAGACTGTCTACATAGACTGTCTTTGAGAATGAAATAGTTTATCAGAATTTCAGTAGATGGCGTCCAAATGACAAATTTTATTTAGCTATTTCATTCTCTCTGCCAAAAATTGAATTTCTAGGATTATCTTTGGGTTCATTCACCAACAATCGTACCACGACCTTTGCCTCCGCAATAAGAGTTAGCCCTCCGCATTGTTTGTATAAGGTTCAGGTGAAAAACCCATTGAAAAGGAAATATAACCTTATACTAGTAACGTAACGTATAACGTAACGTTTTTCAACTGCCACACTTCATTCATATTTCTTGTCATAAACTAAAGGTGGCTTCACAAGTTGACGTCACAAATTTTCCAATACAAATCACTAATTTAAATCCCAAAGTTTTGGGAAAAATACAACTTTACTCTGTTCTTCTTTAAACGGCAACAAGGTGGCTCGTCAGGATAGGAAGTAAGCTCATATTAGGACGATTGATTTGATATAGCACACAATCAGGTTTTAAACAAACTTTCGTTAAAAAACTTATAAAGATTTCAATTATGTCTTTCCTGCAATGAAGCATATTTTGAGATTAAAATGAGATCTGAAAGCATTCAGTAACCAGTAACAAACCCAACTGATAAAACAAAATCATTATGTATTGAAAACAAAATCGAATTTTTATATTACCTTGGTTCTGCAAAGTAAATTAGGGGATTAATGTTGATGTTATAGTTTAAAAAAAATGTTAATGGTAATATTATTTAATTCGAGGAGATTTATTAATTTTTGGAATAATTATTTTGTTTTAGCAGTTGTGTTGGTCACAGCGTTTCGATGCATTTAAATCTTATTCATCTGTCGTAATATTTTGAAATGTTTAGTGCCCAAGTGAGGCCTCGCTTGACCCCAGTCCACTATTGTCCATAATATTTCTGTAATAAAAAACTGGCTGTGCTCGAAAATATATTCAAAACTTCTTTGACTTATAATCTTATGGAAAGTTATGTGAGGTTTTATTGGCCATGTTTATTATGTTTTTCAGAAACATTTCTAAGTTTCTCTTATACGTTCAATAAATATTTCAATATTATAACCATAACCTTGTGCTTGATATATTTTAAAATACCCTCTTATTGCAAATCCACAAATTTATTTTCTTTACGGTGATTGCAGTAGGCTTTGCGCTCAAGGGGTTCCTTAACGGAAGTTTGTCTGAAACCTAATAGTGTGCGAAATCAAATTAATCGCACTTAAATGCATTTATTTCCTAATCCGACGAGCTACCATGTTGCAATGTGACAAACTTAAATATCAAAAAAATTAAAAAGACGTTTTAACCAAAAAAAGCGTTAAGTTGAACTTTTCCCAAATCTTTGGGACTGAAATTAGTGATTTGAAGGTACCCATAGCGCTCCACATTAAAAAAAAAATTACAAAAATTGACAATTGATACATGGTTTTATTCAGAATGTCATATGTAGAAAAAGGAAGTGGAAACATATGAGGTGTTCCATTCAAAAATCGAAAGTTTATTGTACCGAAAGTTGAATATGTTGAGATATTCAGTTTTATATCTTATTCAGATGCTCCAAATTCTATTCCAATATCTTCAAAAATAAAAGGGTAGTATATATTTTGTATATATAGTATATATTTTGTCGCGCATATACCACACAAAAATCAATTATTTTGGGAAATGGTTTTGTCGATTCAAATAATTATCTGTCTCAAGATTCACTCGATTCTACAAGAGTTTGAATAATCCAACCCAATAATTTTATCGTGTATATGCATGACATTTTTTTATTCAATTAGTATTCATAATAATGTGAATCTGAGATAATACAATTATGTCCATGTCGAATTCATTGTGAATAGTACTATACATATGCAACATCGAGTGGAAAACAATTTGCATACATTTTTAGTATTTGTTTTTTTAATTATGTAATATTCCGCAATTTCAAAATCATCTGATATTTGTCAAATTATAGAGAATAGATCAAAAGAATGATTTTCACTAATCGATTTACATATTTACCTTCGTCATATGTTTAGATCAGAGATTAGCTTTTTCAAAGTGGAAGAAAAGAATTCCTGCACTTTCCAATAAATAGGAAAAATACTGAGATTGAAATTGATATGAACATTTGCAATTTTAATGATTTTCTCACAAATATAGGTTTACAGAACCACAGATATTTATTTGTACTAAAAGGTTGAAGGACGAATTCGACCAAAGAAAATGTTTATTTGAATAAAAATCATAATATATGCATCATTGATATGGATGGATATTGCCAGTTAATAAATAAAAATAGTTCAATTTATAATAAATTCAGGGGGAGGTGCTGATATGAAAATGATTATATGCTTATATGCTTATATTATTATCAGGGCCCCTAAAATTAAATATTTGATGACTTTAAAGCTGGATTATTAAAAACTAATTAAATAAGGATTCCAACAATATTTTGAATGGATATAGAAACAATAGGTTATATTAAACTCAGTAAAAAATGGTAACAATTTCCATACAATTCGAAATTTCTGTGGTTCATTTATAAATGCGTTTAAAAAAATTATATTTCGATTAAAATACCAAAAGTTATCAAAAAATCTGAATTATTCTATTATTTCGAGTTCGGAAAACAATGAATTCCATCTGAGATATCAGAATTTAATTACATTCTCACTTAGTGATATCACACTGATAGGATTCTTCATTTTCATTTTAACTGATATACCGGGTGACACAGCAGACATGTAGCAGCCAGTAGTTTTTTTATTTGAAGAGATAAAAATTTGAAATTTGCAAAAGTTACGTAATCAATGATAGCGCTTCATTTGAATTTGACGACAACTTTTTTCAACTACCTGTTTGATCGGCAGTAACTCCAACTTCTTTTTTTTTTAATGACACCCTGTATATTTATCTAGCCTATCTTATTTGTCTTGAAATTCACTATTCAACCGTGTATCACAAAGTGGCATTCGTTTCTCAATTCGCAGATGAATTGCATTTTATTGAGAAACATCAAGTTGTCTGTTTCCCGAATTCGATAATCTTTCGATGCTTGGTAGGCTTGGAAATCCAAAGAGTACCAGTTAAACGATATAATTTCAGTTTTTTCCATACCTGATCACTTCCTACAGATTGTCAATAATTTCTTTAATAAAAAGAAAAAACATCTGAAAATAACTCACGATATTGCGAAAACTGAGATAAGAACTTATTTTTTTCAATTTGGCTACTTGTGAAGAAACTATCTGCCTTTCTCTTTGGCCATGTAGCCATTTCATGATCTTTCCATTTGGAAACATAAAATTAAAATTGTTCCCCTGGTCCACCAATTCACAAGTCTATTAGTCTAGATATTTGCAATAATATTTTGCCTAGTAGGCGGTGTACACAAAATGTTTTGTGTTTGACAGGTAAACATCATTTGATTGCAATGATTATCTCCGTCAGTTTTATGCTGATTGAAATTGCATCGTTTAAATATGTATTCAAAGAACGAAAAAGGTCGATATGTTGTTGATATTTGGAGAGTGCAAGAGGAATTGTAGACAGGTTGAACAAAGACGCCATCCACCTGATAATAATTTCGCTTGAGTAGAAGAGCAGTTCAGAGCAGTTCTTTTCAAAACTCTTCTAGCGGTCTCTCGATTCACGCCGATTTCGTCCTCAATTTGTCTCAGTGATATCGTCGAATCTGCATGTACTAAGGCCAAAATGTTTACTTCCATTTCCTCTTCGACAATGTATTGGAGATTGTTTTAATTTATCGGGTCTCTTCTGAACTGCTCTTCTACTCTAGCGAAATAATTATTAGGCGGATGGCGTCTTTCCGAAAATCTTTCGACTTAAAATTGTTCAGCCTGTCTACAATTTCTCTTGCACTCTCCGAATATCAACAACATATCGACCTTTTTATTCTTTGAATACATAATTAGTATCTAATTAAACGAAGCAATTTTAATCAGCATAAAACTGACGGAGATAATCAGTACAATCAAATGATGTTTACCTGTCAAACACAAAATATGTGTACACCGCCTACTAGGCAAAATATTATTGCAAATATCTAGACTAATAGACTTGTGAATTGGTGGATCAGGGGAACAATTTTAATTTTATGTTTCCAAATGGAAAGATCATGATATGGCTACATGGCCAAAGAGAAAGACAGATAGTTCCTTCACAAGTAGCCAAATTGAAAAAAACATGTTCCTATCTCAGTTTTCGCAATATCGCGAGTTATTTTCAGATGTTTTTTTTTTATTGAAGAAATTATTGAAAATCTGTAGGAAGTGATCAGGTATGGAAAAAACTGAAATTATATCGTTTAACTGGTACTCTTTGGATTTCCAAGCCTACCAAGCATCGAAAGATTATCGAATTCAGGTAACAGCCAACTTGATGTTTTTCAATAAAATGCAATTCACCTACGAATCGAGAAACGAATGCCACTTTGTGATACACGGTTGAATAGAGAATTTCAAGACAAATAGGATAGGCTGGATAAATATACAGGGTGTCATTCAAAAAAAAGAAGTTGGAGTTACTGCCGATCAAACAGGTAGTTGAAAAAAGTTGTCGTTAGAGTCAAATAAAGCGCTATCATTGATTACGTAACTTCTGCAAATTTCATATCTTCATCTCTTCAAATAAAAAAACTACAGGCTGCTACATGTCTGCTGTGTCACCCGGTATTTTTACAAAGAAATTTGGCAATCAGAGGTTATTGATTGAAATTTTGAGAGATCAATTCATAATATTTCCGTTTGTATCTGGATAATTTCAGTATACAACTGAAAACTAGAAAAGAAATATGTTCATTCATTATGAAATGATTTTGAAGTTGCGTTATATTGTTATATTTTAATTTTTTGTATTATAAACTGGGAGATGGTGACAGATTTCAGGTTACGATTTTCTCGTTTATGTCTCTGAGACCAGTTAAAATTAAAATTAAAATTTTTTTTCCGATAACCAGCTGTCGTCCCCTTACGAACGGCAGCCCTCAGAAGTCGAAACTTGTGCGAGAGGATTAACGAGGTCTTACCTTTTTACATGCGATTCCTAGCACTTTCTCGGGCCATCAGAAAAAGTTCTGCAGTCGCTAGTGAAAGATATGAAAATTCTGATGAAAAAATTTGAGCGGTCGCCGTGTGGCTTTCATATAAAAAATTCGAATTTCATTAAAAAATATATGTATTTTAGAACGATTCTATCGCCACTACCATGTATGATAGACGGCATGTTGAGATAGGCTATAGCAGCGAAAAAATTATAGGCAAAAGGGTTGTACGTGGCCAAATGGTACCAATGATGGCTTAAACTTGTGATTTTTTTTTAAATTTTAGACGATTTTCTCGTTGCTGCCAATTGAAATAATGGAAGTTTCCATCATGAATGTCCCATAAAAAAAGTGGCAAAAGTGCCGGAATTGAATTTTTTATATGAAGGCCAAGCGGCAACCACTCAAATTATTTTGATAAGAATGTTCATATCTTTCGCTAGTCTCAAAGGCATAAACGAGAAAAATCTTCACCTGAAATCTATCACCATCTCCCAGTCTATTAATAAATGCATTTCACTATTAGGAAATTATAGTTAGAGCAATAATTAATAACCAGGTAATTTAAAGAGTGTATTTTAATGCAGCAACAAGCACCACATATATCTATCAGTATTAGGTATGTATGTAGAAGGCTTTATTTTCAAACACCAAGGAAAACAAGCAAATGATATTGCAACAGAAAACTAGGTACTTTACCTCATGCTGGAATCCGGAATATATTGAGTGATTCGCGTCGGGAATCGGCATTTCTTTCCTCTGCAAAAAAAATTAATTTTTTTTTGATGTAGTTATAAATAATAGTCAGTTGAACCAAGTTTGAAAAAATCATCACCCGCAAGTTTGAATCTGGAATAGTTGACCATGAATAATGAAAATAAAGGATGATAAATTGTCCACAAAAGTTTATTCGGACCTAGAAATTTTCTAGATCGAAACATTCTTTTCTAGGTTATGAAAAGTTTTTCGGAAAGTCTGGAGACTATATTATTTATAAAATCATTTCAAATACAAATCGTTGAAAAAACAACAAAACATTTATCATTTCAGCTCATGTGTCTCAAGATATATACATTTTAAAAATTTGAAGTATTCAGAGTAACACATTGAAAACAAAACAGGCACAGCTATTCAGTAAGTTAGGATACAATGTAACAGTATACTTTATTTTAGAGAGAAGATATCGATTACGATAAATTTCACTTGGGGAGCATTTCATCTATCTGCGCTGTCATATTATCAACTCCTTCAATTATGAATTGCATCATAATCAACTTATATGTAATTTTTCTCAGTCTTTATACAAAGCAACAATAAAATACTAAATACTTTTTGAGATGTTTTGGATTCAAATTGGAAAATCTGAAAGTGCGAGTATAACTGGTAAAAATCAACAATTAGTTTCAATTTGTGTGTCAAAAATGTTTATTGCCGATTTTTATACAATGATATAAAGGTTTCGTTCGAAATGAGTTTTCATATTTTGAAGCATTTGTGTATGTATTCGAAGAAAACTTTCAGAACTGATTTAACTATTTCTTTGTACTTGTAATTTCAAAAGAATTTAAATTTTTGAAAGAAGGGATAAAGAAGTTCCCCTGAGCGATGGTTCGTTTTTAAAGCCGACTGTTTAGTTTTCTGTTGGTCACTTTGTATGTATGTGCCAATATCCACTAATACACCAATCAACAGAGCATAAAATGAGTGATTTTATAACAGAAATACTAGTAGGAAACCGACTGTGCAATCACATGAGAGACAGTCCGTAGTTATATTGTGTTATGTTTTTGACTAGCAATTTATTAATTGTTATAATTTATTAATTTGTTACAAGATTTGCAGTTATGGTCCGATTCGATTCAAAATTGATATGTGCTGGTTTTTAGGGCCGGAATGTGGTGGTTTTCAGGGTCAGAATTCATGATTTGTATGTCAATGCAAATACACAAGATGGTGGCTCCAAGATGGCGGACGAAATTTGTAATTATGGTCTGATTCGAATCAAAATTAGTTTGTGGGGGTATTTTCAAGAATGGAAATTATGATATTTTTGTCAATGAAAAAAACCAAGATGGCGGAAGAAATCTGTAATTGTGGTTCGATTCGATTCAAAATTGGCATGTGGGGGTTTTACAAGTTTCCAGTATGACTGAAATTAATTAATTTAATTGATAAAAAACCTTTTATGAAAATGCGCTAAAAAAGGGAATATATTTTTTTTAGATCGGTGAAGTGGGTTATTCTGTGCGTAACATATTCAAAAGCTTGCTGGGAGTACAAAATAGGTATACTTGCGCGATAACATTTTGATTCTATTACGCATAGTACAACCTATGTCACCCATCTGAAAAAAATGTATTTCCTTTTCAGCGGATTTGTATAAAAGCTTTTTTTATCATTTTAAATAATTATTTTTAGTCATACTGGAAACTTGTAAAACCCCCAGAGCTAATTTTGAATCGAATCGAACCACAATTACAAATTTCGTCCGCCATCATGGAGCCACCATCTTGTGTATTTGCATTGACGAACAAATCATAAATTCCGGCCCTGAAAATCACCACATATCAATTTTGAATCGAATGGGACCATAATTCCAAATCTTCTCCGCCCTTTCGAGCCGCCATTTTGTTTTCTGCCTTAAAAAAATTCCATAATGCATTGTCAACGAATTTATGTCAAATTATCTTGTAAATGTGTCATAATTTGGAATACGGAACAGTTGTTTTTCCCGCAAGAGGGCGCCAAAATAAAAAGTTAGGTAGTGAAAATGGACATGGCTGAAATCCTTATGAAATCACCTTTTCAACGATGTGTCACACTTACTACTTTCCCTATTCAAATTGTTTGAGTGATAGTGACCAAGGGGTGGGGAGAGAGGTATGACAGTTGAGGTTATGATAGGAAGATGTCTCCTTTGGATTAAAAATCGACGTGTTTTTGCATTTTTTTCACAACACATTAGTTTTGAAGAAATTCGATCTGTTTCGTTTTCGGTGCCCCACCCTGTATGTATTAACTTTTGAAATTTTCAATAAATTGATGGACCTACTGTGCCTGTTTTGTGTATGAGAAGGTCAGAGCTTACAACTTGAAAAATGGTTATATCCCTATTAGTTTTCATTTTATAAGCAAAACACATTTTTTGTCTACATGTTTATAACAAATTAATAAATGACACGTTGCGAATCCAAAACTTAACAAAATATAACTACGGTCTGTCTTTTCTGAGATGACACAATCGATTCACCACTAGTATTTTTGTTACGAAAAAATCCTCTAATGATAGGCCTAAAGTTTTCGACGAGTCGTTGATCCAGATTATCAATGACCATAATACTTCTGCTATTGATCGAATCCACTACATCGGCACAGGTAGAACATGTAGAACAATCAACACATATCTCACGATAAAGGATTATTGTTCGAACTATATGGACACTTGCCAATTTTGTGACCACGTATAATAGAGATTTATCGGAAGCTGATGTATAATACAAAAGCAGTATTGAAAGACTGTATTGTTTAAATACTGCCTTACCTTGTTTGATTGGTGAAATTAGTGTTAACGGTAATGACAAAAGTTTTTTGTGGGATTTGAAGACTTGCATCAAGAAATATCTTTTTCCTAAAGGCCAACGTTTCGTCGAGTTTATTTTGACATCTTCAAGGCACTGTAAGACACTATAAGGCATAATCGGCAACTCTCTGATATTTGTAGATTCCTGAATTTACCTTATTTCTAGTGTGTTTGATGATTTGTAAACAATTTCAATGTTTATGAATTAATATATTTTTATACATTTTAAAAGTCTATTCATAAAATTGGGATCCTTGATTCACCTCTATGTCAATATGGTAATGAAACTGCTGATTTGAATCACCTATTTTTTAACTGTAATAACATTCCTGGAATTGATAATTTCATCAACAAACTCCTACGATTGAACCTGCAATTTCCCACCACTATTCAAAACTTACTAGCAACGGAGGACAAAGTGATATATGACCTGATAGTAGAATTTGTTATAAGAAACGGAATATGTATCTAAGTTCTACAGGTAAAAATTTCCATATAATTAACATTATGCGTGTGGCTAAAAGTTAAGACCAAAGCCAAAAAAAAAGTCTATTCATTGAATATCTACTAGGGGCAGACATTTTAGGAGGTGAAAAATCAAACTGATATATTTCTTTCTCGGTCCCTATAGTCGGATATGTGAGATTCTTGCTGGATGATTTTATTCATAAGCTTCTATTCTACAGGGTGTTTATTAACCAAATGTTTAAAATTCAAAGGGTAAATCTTTTACTAATTTTAAGATAAAAAGTTCGATGGAACATATGTCAGCAAATGTTTCGTTTCGGATATACAGGGTGATGAAGTTGAAATTTTATTTTCAATTATTTTGAATAACTTTTGCAAAAAATGATTTTTTTGCACAAAATTTGGTGAGCGGGGTTTTTTGAGGAGAGAAATCATAATTTGGTATTAATTTTTATGTAGCACTTAGAGGGCGCTGCGAACGCTGCCTTTATTTATTTTAATTTTCCCAAACTTTTTTGGCAGTAAACTTTCGGTACTTTTAATATCCAAATCTTATTTTTACAATATTTCTTAGCAAAAAAGGTATACTTGCTCCATAACGCTAGGGACAACCATTTTTGAGAAATTTGCAAATTTCTGCATCGATGCTGGTTATGGGGTCACCTAGGCGCCAGATGAAGTTGCTCAGAACTTCACAAAGTCTGAGTATGTGATAGATCTCGCAAAAATTAACAACATTTTTCTGCGATGATGTAGTGAGAAATAATTCATTCTCAAGCAGGGTTCGCCGATATATATATCACTCGATATATATCATATAAATATCATTGATATATATCGTGATATTTATTCGTTGGTATCATGGATATATATCACTCAGATCCAGATCTATCAGGTACTCAGTTTTTGTAAAGTTCTGAGCAACTTCATCTGGCGCCTAAGTGAACCCATAATCTGCATCGATGAAGAAATTTGCAAATTTCTTAATAACGATTATCCGTGGCGTTGTTGAACAGGCATACCTTGTCTTGTTCAGGAAAGGTGTAGGAATAAAATTTAAATATAAAAAAATGCAAAAGTTTACTGTGAAAACAGTTATGGCAAATTGAAATAAATAATTATAGCGTACGCAGCGCCCTCTAAGTGCTACATTAAAATTAATACCAAATTTTGATTTTTCTCCTCAAAAAAAAACGTTTACCAAATTTTGTGAAAAAAATTAATTTTTAGCAAAAGTTATACAAAATCATTGAAAATAAAATTTCTATTCCAACACCTTGTATCTCCGAAACGAAACATTTGCGGAAACATGTTCAAATGAACATTTCATCTTGAAATTAGTCAAATATTTCTAATCTTTGAAGTTTGAACCAGTACATAATAAACATCATATTTAGACATCTTTTTTGCTTCTGGAGAAGGAGTGCAAAGACCTTGGTTGTGTGTGCTCAGGTTGCGGCAATTTTGTTTTTTTGAATAAGACAGGAATAAGACTCAACTTTGGTATCTAAGAGTCGAATATTGATGACTTTTTCACATTGTGATAGAATGATTGCTAAATTTTTTCGGTTTCAAGTTTTTCCTCGAAAATAGTTTTTTACCGAGATTACGACATTTCTGTAGAAATTTCGATTTCCAAATGATTGTAAATACCCTAATGATAGTCTTGTGGTTTCGTTGAATAACGGTGTTGTTTCAAAAATGTTTGCTAAACTCGAAATTAATCAGATTTTTCGCTTACATACATACATACATTAAATAGATAATAACTCTGAAGAGAAAGTTACAAAATGATTATGGTTTTTTTTTAAACAATTTTGACTTTCGCAATACTCACCCTGGAATGTCTGTAATCGTGTTCCCTAGGATCCCGAGTTCTTGATGAATCGGTTTCTCTTCTATAAACTAATTCGTCGAATCTTACCCGATCGTCGACAGCTACTATTTCTCTTAATTCGGTCATAAGAGTATACTGAAACAAAAAATGAATCTGTACAGATTACACAGAAAATTGTACGATTCGATCTTCACAAACTTTGTGTAACCACGACCATGTTTCGCTAACACAAAACACAAGTAACTTGAAGATACTCTGTTAGCGAAACATGTCGTGATTGAATAAAGTTTGTGCAGATCTAATTGTTATATGTGTAGTTTATACAATTACTATTACTCTGTAGCTGTAGATGAGAGGCTCTTTTCACACAAAATAACAGACGCAAACGTCCTATACTACTTTTAATAAGATAGTTCGTAAATTAAAACCCCTGTTTTCGCCCCAGCAATCGCTTTGATGAATTTTTTAAACAAGAAATACTGAAAAAAATTACAACTTTTTTTGTTTTTTTTGCGAATATCTCAAAAAGTATTGGAGGGATCGTTTTACAGTCGATAATGATAAAATCTACAAAATGGTTTTTTATACGACGAGATCGGTGCATTTTTCACTGAGAAAATCCGGAAACACCTCGAAAAAGAGAAAATTTTTCAAAAATTCATAATTTTTATAAATATGAAGGTAGTCAAACAATATTGCGGGAACTGATAGATAATAACATGCGGTTCAACTCTGCGCAAGATGGTTTCTGTCCGATGTGCAGTTTTTGCAAAATCGCGTTATAAACAATTTAAGTGCAAATTTTTCTAAATGCGCCGATTTAAGAAAATCACCTTATTCAAATTCTGTTAACGGCATTTGAAAGTAGATATCAACATCTACAATTTGTATATTTTGGATTTTCACCTGAGAGGTGGGAAATATGTTGAAAATGTCACTGAAAGTTACTCTAAGGGCCGGTATTATAAAACTATTTTGACAGACAACTAGAAGGTAACTTGTGGAATGACGTCACATGTTACAGTTAACTTTAAAAGGTAGGAGTTAACTTTATCGGGAGGAAGGGGTATCAGTTAAAGTTAACTTTGTAGAAAATGGTGGTTTTCGACAGTTCTTGTCAATAATTTAGCAAAACTCAATTTGATTGTTTTTTTTTCGCAATAAATGTTAGCAAACGATATCCTGGTTATTTTCGAAGAACTTTCAAGCGACGATGAAGGAGATGCTGTGATTATTGTTGAAGGCCCTCGACGTCGAAGGATATTTAGAAATCGGTTAAACCATTTTACCTATCTTGTGGAACGAAATAGAATTTGAAAGCAAATTAAAACGGATTTCGATCAAGATAGTCTGTATGCTTGTTAAAGGAGCACATAGAGAGGCAAATTTGCTAATACCAACTGATAAGTCAACATTTCTAATAGTTCTAATTACTTTGGAATTATAAGTATTTTCAATGTTAGAAATAATCTTCTACCGCCAGTAACACGTTAATTACACTCAGATTTCATGCAACATGTTTATTCTTGGTAGTTGTTGGAGATTTTGGAGGATTCTCAAATCTATTAGTAATTTTATTATTTATTAGAAAATTAGAAAATGTCTCAGGAAAAACTGCGAAAAATTCTAGTTTACATATTTGCCTTCTTCTCCTTTTTATTTCAGAAATGAGACTTTTATAAAACTGCCATTTTAAAGCTGAAGTTAACTTGACTGTTAAAATTAAAGTTAACTTCGAGAGATGTTTATAATACCGGTCCCTAAATGCTTCAAAGTGCACCCGAAGTCGCCCGAACTCAACTCGAGTTAACTTCAGTGCGACTTCGAATGACTTCGGACGCACTTTGATCAACTTTCAGTGACATTTTCAACACATTTCCCACCTCTCAGGTGAAAATCCAAAATAAACAAATTATAGATATTGATTTCTACTTCCAGATGCCGGTTACAGAATTTGAATACGACAATTTCCCTTAAATCGGCACATTTAGAAAGATTTGCCCTTAAATTGTTTATAACGCGATTGTGCAAAAACTATTCATCGGACAGAAAACATCTTGCGCACAGTTGAACCACATATTATTATCTATCAGTTTCCCCAATATTGTTTGTCCACCTTCAGATTTATAAAAATATAATTTTTTTAATAATTGTCTCTATTTCGAGGTTTTCCCGGATTTTCTCAGTGGAAAATGCACCGATCTGGTCGTACAAAAATCCATTTGTTAGGTTTTATGAATCTCTACAAAAGTCCCTTTGACTCTAAAACGATTTTTTGAATAATTTTTGAGAAAAAGTTGTTTTTTTTTTCACTATTGCTTGTTTAAAAAAATTCACATAGCGATTTTGCTGGGGCGAAAGCTAGGGTTTTCATTAACGAACTATCTTATTAAAATTAGTATAGGCCATTTGCGTCTTTTATTTTTTGGGGTAAAAACCTCTATATGTAGCTTGGTCTATAGGGATCTTCATCAAGTAACGGCCAATAGGCCAATCAACAGGGCTATCAACCTCAACTTAAATTGCTCTGCAGATTATTTTTTTTTAAATTGTAGAACACAGTGTGCACATTACTTTTGAGAAAAATTATCACCTCCAGGGGGGGTGGAACCCCCTCTAAAAACGCGTTGAAATTAATTTTTGAGGTAATTTCGAAATATCTCAAAAAATTTACGTTGAATCAAAAAAATAACTTGATATTCAGAAAGAGCACAAATTTTTACAAAAAAACTGAAAATTTTGAGAAATCGCACGGTATTCTTGAAAAAAATTGTTGAAGTTGTATGCTTTCTCAATGGGGCAGGTGTTGCGCCGGCTCCCGCCAACGTGCATTTTTTCAACCAGCGCGTGAAGTAAAGGTCTATAATAGACCACAAGCCCAGGCACAATTTCAGGGGGTGATTTTCTACACCACAGGTCATATATAAAGTACTGGTCGAGAAACGAACGTTAGGCACTATGCCGTCAATTTTCCGCGTTACAGGTGAGTGTACAGGCGAGTTGAAATGTCGTAAAAAAGGGGGTACTTTTTGATTACTTTATACATGACGGCACTATTCTCGTCAAAGAGGCAATGAAAAAAGAATGCTCTAAAACCCAGTGCCGTCAAAAAATAGCGGTACAGGGAGTCGGAATTTTTTTTTGAAATCGGCAATTTCACCCCCCCTCCCCAGTTAATCGAATACTTGACGGCGTTGATTCAGTTAACTTTGCCTTTCCTTAAAAAACTATAATACATCTATGCCGTCAGAAAATGGTGGTACATGGGGTCAGAAATCGCGAATCAAAACCCGATTTTTACCCCTTATGGGGGTGGTCATTTAGAATTTGACGGCACTGATTTCTAGCTTTGAGTTAACATTTGATGAGTATTCTAAACATGGTGCCGTCAAAAAATTATGGTTCATGCAGAAATAAATAAAAAATTACTAAAATTTTAGAGAAAAAATCAATGTTTTCTTATAAGGTCATTTATTTCAGGACGGCATACGGTTCTTTTTTAAGCAGAAACTACTTATAATGGCTTTATAATTATTCCGTCAATAATTCATGGTACCCAATTGAAATACAGAATAAATATAAAAACGAAAAAATTTAAAAAAATTGAAAATTGCCTGCACATTTATAAGAGTTTATTTTTGAAATATTATTGTGGATAGCACTTCATTAAACATTAAAAAACATAGAAGAGTTGGTGCCGTCAATTTTCCCTTGTTATATTTTATGCATTTGACGTGAAATCTCTTACTACTTTTAGCTTATTTCACCTACCATTTTGGTCATAATTTTGGTCAAAAATTACAAGACGACATTAACAATATAATATTGACCATATTGAACAGTAATTTAAAATTGTGGTGCCGTCAACATTAAACGGAAACTCTTCGTAATAAGAGAATTTCAAAATTTTAACGATAATCTTGGTAATATTCGTTTTCGGTCCAATTGTCAATTCTGAAATCATATTTTAGAAGCAGTTCAATACACCATTTGTCCAAAAGTTTTATAACAAGTCCCGTAGCTCAGCGGTACTGTTGCTGCATATGAGTCTGTAGGTCGATGGTTCAATCCACGATCACAACACATTTTTTTTGTTCCAAATTTAAACTCATTGATCGATGAAAATTTTGTTAGGTATTTTACATATCAATATTTCAGTGGTAGTATATAAATGTAAATAAATAGTTCAGGTGAAACCATCGTTAGTTATTTCTTAGGAATTGTTGGGTGATTTTCATTTCTGGGTGTGAAATTTTCTTACCGAATCCACCGCGTGCTTGAATTAATTGACGGAAATTTTTCGAGTACATGAATTTTCTTTACTAGGGAGATTATATTCTCTAAAAGTGGAGAATAGAAAGGAGATGTCAAAGTGGGGATATGTATGCGCACATGGACTACGCTCCGTTTTTCGTGCTCAAAAACTGGCGGCAATTACACGCGATGGATATTCAAGTATTTAACTCTTCAATGCATGGTCCTCACTTCTAGCGACCTAGAGACACTATCAACATATTAGAGAATAGGGATATGTCTGGCTTCTCAGGAAACGAATTTTGTTTACAACGTTCCATTGTCTGCGAGAAATTATTTGCTGCCATAATTTGCCATAACGTCATTTAAAATAAATTACATTCTACGAAAAAAATAATAATCTTAACTTCTGAAAAATAAATTGAAATTCAACTAACACAAAAATATTTAATATAATAAAGTTTGAAAAATAACACCTTGTTGTGCCAAACAATAGCCGAATCTGTGATACAGGGATAATCTCATATCACGGAGTAGAATTGGCGTAATGTAGGCACAAAGTTGGATAATTTTGCCCCTTAATTCATCAGGATTTATTGCTCTCTGAAATGCATGTCGATACGCGGATTCTTTCAAATATTCCCAAAGAAAGAAATCATTTAAATCTGGTGATCTGGGAGGCCACAATATCATACCACATGTAGATATTAAGCGATCACGAAATGTGTTTTAAAGAAATTTTGTCACTGGTCGTGACTCATGACATTGTGACTCCACCCAACCATTCTGTTGAAACCAAATGTCCCCAAAATTAATAGGAAGTAGCTGCATTGTCGGACTAATTTTATTTCGACATGAAAAACACAATTTCAGCGTATTGTACCATATAAAATTGACAGCATAGTAAAATATATTAACTTTGATGGATATAGCATTGAAACAGCTTAATTTTAGTTTGTATAAAATGACCACCCCCACAAGGGGTTAAAATCGGGTTTTGATTCGCGATTTCTTTTCTGACGGCATAGATGTATCATAGTTTTTTAAGGAAAGGCAAAGTTAACTGAATTAACGCCGTCAAGTATTCGATTAACTGGAGAGGGGGGGTAAAATCGCCGATTTCAAAAAAAAAATCCGAATCCCTGTACCGCTATTTTTTGACGGCACTGGGTTTTAGAGCATTCTTTCTTCATTGCCTCTTTGACCAGAATAGTGCCGTCATGTATAAAGTAATCAAAAAGTACCCCCTTTTTTACGACATTTCAACTCGCCTGTACTCTCACCTGTACCGCGGAAAATTGAAGGCATAGTGCCCAACGTTTGTTTCTCGACCAGTACTTCAACATTATAATGACTCGTAGTGTATAAAACCACCCCCTGAAAATGTGCCTGGGCTTGTAGTCTATAACTCCTCACATAAATGTTCAATTAGGATGAATCTTACGTCATTTTGAAGATAAAGATCGCAGCTTTGTATTCTGATATTATTTATACGCGCAGTCGCCAGCTGCAAAATTGCAATTGAAAATCATATAATTTTAAAGTTCCTGACTTCGTGAAATAATGTCTTATCACTTGTAGCAAGTAAAATGAACAGTTGAGGAATACTTCATTGTCAAATTGCATAATGTTTAACCGGTCCAAATAATGTTGGTTTTAAATACGAGTGTTTTCAATTCTTCGAATATTTTAGGTTACTAAATCTTGAGGGAGTTTATAAATTCAAATGCTAATAACTCTGAGATAAAAGCACGTATCAACATGAATGAAGAGCCAGTTTGCAGAAAAAACCCTGCTATTATTGAAAATATTCATACAAATTTGGTTACTTGTACAAATTTTAAATGCAATCCAGTAAATCTTTTAAGTACTGAAAATAGAGGTTACTCGCATTATTGTTCTATGGAAAGAAAAATAAAATCAGTCCTTGATGGAATATGGGGATTCGAGACCAAGGAAGACAGTGCACCAAAGGAAACTGTCCCGAAGTGTACCTGCTTTAAACTCATTGAGATTCTAAAACCTGTCTTGTCAATGCTCTATGTAAACGTTAGATAATATAAAAGTTCCTGTGCAGAAAACACTGGATACTGGGATAACTTCGATAGTCGGAGACGGGGAAACATCTCTTAGTGCTTTGTCACTGTTATTAATTGAAAATATTGAGTTTATTTTTGAAATATTTGTTTCATGTTGAACTCAGCTCTGTTTCAAAATATCGCAATGTCAGATATGACTTACATTTCCAAAATTCCAAAGGTCCACCTGCAGAATATAAATGTTTGCCTAGTTGACCAAGTTTTTTCTATTCAACGGAAAGTACCCAGTATTAGTGTTGTTTCAGAACTTGGAATTGATGTTACTCAAAATTTTCAAAATTTTAAAGGTCCAAGTAGGAATTTAGGGGAAAATACCAATTTGATATTGACATTTTTGTGAATCAAACTTGCTCAACACTCCCATAAGTGTACCCGCTTTGATTTTTATGTGCTATATGTACCAATGTTTGTAATAAATGTACCACAGATATCTGTAGAAACTTGGCAGTGATTGTTCCGGATTGTGAAGATGAAGACGAGGAGACTGAAGATGAATTAGATGATGAGTTGTATGAGTGAATAAATATATTTTCCTATACATTTCTTGATGGTGATTACTTGTGGATTAATTTCTCCATACCCTTTCTCGATATCATTGAAAAACACTCTCATATTTCGGTACCTCCGGTCCGCGTTTGATTTATGCAATAAGTTGATCTTCTATCGAATTTGCGAATAATTCTCATAACAATACTTCTAAATCTCAATAACGACAGTTCTCAACGATAATTTACCCACATTTATATTTAAGAGAAGTAGATTATTATTTTTACAAATTTTAGCTCAGTTTCATTACTCAGGACTGACAATTTTACATATTCATAGAAAATACCCCAAAAAAACACGATTTCTGGAAGTGGTTGATGCCCCGGGAGAGGGTTTAATTGTTGAAAATAATTCGCCCCCATTATTAATACCGATTTTCACTCATATTCATTACCCATAGCTAAAATGTCAAGAAAATACCTTCCAGAAAAATTTTTTTACGATTTTGGGGGGTTGCACCCCCCCAGGGGGTGATAACTTTATTGCTAATTATTCAACCCTCCGTGAAGACCGAATTGCAAAAAAGAAATCGGAGGAGCAATTTATGTTGAACTTTTAGGAGAAAAATTGCTCTGTTTATTGGCCTACATGACAATCATAAAAATCAGAAAAAAATATTTCTGATGAGCCAGAAATGGAGATATCGAACAAAAAATTCGCATTTATTCTTCAAGAAACATTTAAACAATGGTAGGAAATATGGCGGATCCAAGGGATTGGAGAGCAATGAGGCAGTCGCCCTTCCACCTAGTGAGCAACATTGACACGTCTCCCTTCCACGAGTCTTACGCCATCACCTCTTTTCCGGTCACTTCAAAATTCAACTCTAGCTAGTTGCCACCCACCCCAACCACGTGCTGGTTCCAACCCTGAATTGGCAGGAGAATTACATTTTCATCAGATGTTAGTAAAGGAGCATAATAGAAAAGTGTTCAAAATCGAACGCTCCTTCAGTATATCTAGTAGCCAGTACTAAATTAAAAGTCAGTACTATATCCTTATTCTCCTAACTACCAACCCATTGTTTGACCATATTTCTTTTTAGCGTATACTATATAATCGAGAAGAGTGTCGTTGAAAATACTTTCGGTTATAAAATCGAACAACATCAGATCCGCTGAATTTTCAATTAAAATAATATTACTGTACTTTCGCCCTATGCCAAATAATCGAAACATTTTTTGCTCACGAAATATTGTTCAACATTTTTCCAAACTCCTATGTTAATTTTATTTATTTACTCATTATGCTAAAATCAGATTGATGAAGCCACAAATAATTTTCAAATATTTTCGATAACGAACTAATTTATTTGGTATACCTATAACATTTTTTTTTAATATTTGTACCTTCACCTGTGGATTAGTGGATTGAAAGCTCATAGCTCTGGTAATGTTAACTTTGTGGGTGAATTACTAATACTGTAAAATTAACCTTGTTATGGTGTTTGGGTAGTTTTCTATGTATTGATTGAAATATATTAATATACGAATAGCTAATGATAAGTTTCTCATTTACTCGCTTCATTAATAAACATATTTATATTTCCTGTTTGAGAATATAATTTAATATTTGGGTATTTCAATTCGCCCATTTTTATTATAATGATTCATTCATGGGCCGTGGTGGTCGGCTGTTAGTGCGTTCGCCTCGCATACGTGGGGTCGTGGGTTCGATCCACCGGTCTCGTGCATGGCATCACACGTTAAAAGGTGAGGGCTGCGTCTTCCCTAGCTCACACAAGTCTCTCGAAGACTTCCAAGGGTTGCGCGTAGGGGTGCAATCGGTTGACGGAAATAACAATTTTAACAAATTTTAATAATTCATTATAGAAATTTGGTAAATAAAATAAAATTCATAGTATCGATAAATATGGGAATGTCCTTCAAAGTTCCGATTATCAAAAATTCTAGTTTAATGAATATTGCAAATTTTCTCCCAAATAAACTGATAGATGAATTGCAGTTGTATGTATAATACTGTTCAGTAATCAAGATCGGGTTCGCGCGATATTGAGCAAATGTATCGCCACATATGAGAAAACAGAGTTATGTTAATAATGATTGTCTCAATCATTAATATACAAAAAGTATATAAAGTTTTTCCCCTACTTAGTTCGATAATTAATGAATGAATTTATATTTCTGGACTAGGAATACAATCCAATGTTTTGTTAAATTCAATTCACCCAATTTTAATATTATCCATTCATTACCAGAATTGAAAGAATAAAAATAACACTAACGATAATTCAAACTAACAAATAGAAACAAGAATTATGGGATTTTCCGTATACTCATTTCCTATTATCAAAAATTATCCCTTATTCTACTTCGCGACATAATGCAAATGTTCTGCCACCTATATAGTTAAAATTCTTATTTCCGTCAACCGTATGTATCGGTTGATTGCAGTTTTATGAATAATATTGTTCATACAATTAGGTACCAAAAAATACAACACTGCTAGGTAGGTACATAGGTAAGCGAGTATATAGTATGTTATACAGGTGGAAATGTTCAAGTTATCTCGACTTTTCATGAAAAACTGATTCATCTCAATAATCTACATATACATTTTATATAATAAAATATTTTTTCTCGATATTGTCATACCCTTATATGTGATTCAAAGCTAATAGGCCCTGATGATGTTGGCGAATTGCTAAATTTGCTTGTACATTGAAATTGACGTAGTTGCGGAGTTTGAGTAGTCTTCTATCTTGAAATAAATATTATTTTATTACTTCGCTAACTCATTTAATTTATATTTCAAGATTAAGAGTATAATCCAATATTGGATTAATTTCAGTTTACGTTATTGTAAGATTGATGATTAAATGAAATCATGGTATTATTTCAATTGACAGATAACAAAAATTATGAGATTATCCGTTTGCAGTTCCAACTTCCAACGATCAAAAATTCAAATGATAAATACCGATCCTGCATATCGTCATGAAGCAAATGTTCTGAACCATTGAAGTGCAGTGCTATGAATTATAGTATTTCGAAATCGACTAAGATTGCTAGATAAAGAGCAATTTGTACCGTCACAATGTCTCATATAATAGCACACAATACTCGAACAAGGAAAATCCACATTTTGAAATTATAATATTATGTTTTGATTAATAAACACCGGGACAGCGCGTACGCAGTCCCGACTACCAAAAATTACGCGCCCGAGTTATCCGCATTAGGGATAATCGCAGGGGTCAGCCCAACCGGAGTGCAATGGAAGGGCCTCATCCTGGGGGAACCGCCTTGTTGATCATGGTTGACCCCTACGCCAGGTAAGTATGCTTTTACACGGACTCTTCAGAGTATTTAGCGACTGTAACTGAGTAGACGAGAGCGAGCGGATATTCCGGCTGCTGCTGCCCTCTAGCAATATTACTTGGCAAGTAGACACACGTCACACATTTAATCGTAACCAAAATGTGAGATTAGAAACCGAGTGATGACGCAATGTGATTGTGATGTGATTGCCAGTAGCAGTGCTCTGAAAATCATCGAAGTGGTATTAACGCAAGTTCAAGCGTATTAGCAGTATGACGAACACGAAAATAGTACACAAATGAAAGCAGCTATTTCCACAGCAGATTATGTTTGACGTATGTGTTTTCATAACATTACCAGTGTTGTAAAAGTTAGTGTAAAGATTTTAAGCATAGGTAAACGCTGAAGGCAATTGTGAAAAGCACGAGTATAGTGTGTTGATAATACTCATTTCCCAACAATTGATACCACAATGTGCTTTCTGGCTAACAGCAGTTTTTCAGAATATCAACAGATAGAAATTTTCAAGAAAGCACGACTTTTAATAATGGACCGATTCATTTGAATCATATACTTACACAATTCGTATAATTTTGATATTATTTTCCATATTATCATGCTATTATGTAATACAAAGCTAAATGCTCGTGATGATACAACAAATAGACAAAAATATATTTTTATTTTCTTTCGATAGACTAATGTATTTATATTTCCAGGTAAGGAATATTTATTACCTGTTGTTTGATTAATTTCAGTTTACGTTATTGATGTTTTCAAAACTGAATTTCATTGAATGAAATGACAGTATTATTGATTTTAATTGACGAATAGTACGGAAAGTTATGAGATTGCCCATTTGCAGTTTCAATTATGAAAAATTCGGTCTTTACAACCATCTAATTTTGTTTGGATTTTGTTGGATTTTTTTTTTACTAAATATCAAGTGTAAGTGCGGATCTGAATACATTTGAACGGTTTGATTTGGAGCAACGGGTTAAAAATATTTTGAATGATTTTACTTACCAATAATACTTTTTGAGAGAAGAAACATTGCAATTACTTGACAGATGGCGCTGGGGCACATCAACTTGAAAATTTTGAAAGGCAAAGAGATCAAAATTGTGAAAATACATATTGACGAATATCAAATCAAATTATAATATGGTTGCAAAGAGAATTGATTTTTCTTTTCAACGATGTATAATTTGACCCGCATTAAAATTTGAAATTTTCAAATTGATGTGCCCCCCGCGCCTTCTATTGAGTAATCGTAATGTATTTCATTCTAAAAAGTAGTATTAGTGATACCATTTAAAATGGTTTTTGTTTCAAGTTTGTACGTTAAACCGTTCAAAAGTTAAGAGAAGGGGGAGGGGCTAAAAAAGGCCGCACTGTCATACACAAATGCGATGGTATATTGTGACTAGGCTTTGCAAATAGTTGATTACAAAAAATTACGGTTTCGATAATGATCCGATTTATTTGAATTATACAGATATTCTGTTACTTTTTATGTAATTTTTAGATGATACTCCTACCATTACCATATCAAATCAAATATCATTGTCCAATAAACAATCCCAAATAACGAAGTTTATGTAAATTGTTTAAAGTCACACAAACTTCAAAAATGAAATATAGTTAAAACGTTTGTACATAAATTAATAAAACATTGCAGATAAGTGAATAACGGAAATACTTGCAACAAAAATAGTTACCCTTAGGTACCCTTAAAATGTATCATTATAATATTAGTTTTTCTACACCCGTACCATAATAATACAATTATATGCCCATAATCAGTTTCGTAATGAGATCCATTATGATACAGATTTTTCAAAGCTAATAGGCTCTGATGATGTTAACTTCGTGGGCGAATTGCTAAATTTGCTTGTACAGTGCATCCCATTTTGGGTGAGACAGCCAGGTTTCTCGCTTGTTATTTAAGATAGAGCCTTGCGGTTTTCACGTTCCTGTCATACTTTTTTGTGAAACTCAAGTTGGCCTAATCAGATTTTGCATAACTGTTTCCGTTTATGAGATACAGGGCGATTTTGGAAATTGATACTTTTCGGACCCCTTCTTTATCTCCGAAGTTATTAGAAATAATGCTGAGCTAAAACTACATCTGATACAGAATTCTGCGTAGAATCCAGTGGCGTACTTTTTTTTTTCGGGATATGGTTTTGAAGATACGACGCAAACCTATATTTTTTTCAATGGAACACCCTGTATTTTATTACTTCGTTGAATTCGCTATTTTTTTCCCTTCAAAATTATGTATAACACTATATGGTAGGATGTTCAGAAATGCTATAAAACATTAAAACATCACTTAATGATAATGTTTTGTTAGTGGGCCATGGATTTCCCATATAAAAGAAGAATCAATTGAATAATTTTCATTTGTGTTTTTTTTATAGGAGAGTAAGCAAATAAAGATAATACACTAACACGAAAAACAAAACGTAGGTACCTACCTAATAGCAAAAAATAACTAATATAACAATTCATAATACAAATTAGATACAAAAGAAATACCCAATAAAATATTTATCATTAATAAAAATTTTCAACATTACATAATATCTTACTGATTAAACTGTTCAAATTGCTGTCCATTTTCCCTAATACATAATTGACAAACTTTTTCAATTCGCCTGAGTGCATTTAATATTATAAAAGGGCGGTTTTGTAAATTTCGGAAATCTGCCGCTGTTGATGCACGAAGTTCTTCGGGACTGTTGTGTCTGTTACTGTATATTTTATTTTTCAAATAGCCCCACAAGAAAAAGTCTAATATAGACAGATCAGGTGACCTTGGAGGCCACCTGATGGGTCCATGAGTTCCAATCCAACAACCCTGAAAATTATTTTCTAAAAACCGCCCGATCAATCTTGAATTATGGGCAGGGGCGCCGTCCTGTTGGAAATGTATGGAATGAAGAAAGGCGAGGGGAACATCTTCCAGTAGTTCCGGTAACACGTCTTCTAAAATTGTCAAGTACCTAGTTGCGGTAAGAGATCCTTCAAAAATGCGGTATATGATTTTTGTCCCCAATATGAAACATGCCACATTGAAACCAAATCTACCCTGTTGTTGTCCAAAAATCAAGTGCTAGTTTCATCATACCAATGCCTTGTATTTTGCCTGTTAAATATACCATCACTGCTTATATGTGATTCGTCTGACCAAATAACTTTTTTTGCGAAATCAACGTCTCTCCGAGCATGGTTCAAAAACCAATTGCAGAAATTCACACGTCTTGCTGCATCACCAGGATATAAGTGTTGGACAATATTGACTTTGTAGGGTTTTAACTTATACTTTTTTAAAATTCTGTGTACCAGTGATCTGGAAATAGCAGTATCATTCTCTAATTTTGCACAAGAAGTCTGATGATAGGCATGAACGCTAGCTAACACATTTATTTCATCTACTTCTTGATTCTCTTTATTATATACCTTGGGTCGAGGTTTAGAATATGCACCATAATTCAGTAAATTATACTTTAGTCTGAATATAGTTGCTCGACTAGGTTGATGCCTCTCAGGATATCTGAAAGTTTTTAAATCACGATGTAAGGAAATGTCTTGTGGTAAAATTATCGACGTCATACCTGTTCAAATAAAGTTCCAAAGCTTCGCCAACGTTTTCATTGGATTGATTCAAACATTGTATAATGTCATATTTTTCATTGTTTTGAAAAACCAAATCTCTTCCAGCCATTATCAGTTCTCAATCAACAAATTCACAAAAATACTCAATATTCCTTCAAACCCAAACACGATGAAACACAATAATAATTCGTAGCGATGACAGCTAGATCAGATTTGTTTTTTTTTCTCTTCAATGCCTATTTGATAAAACAATGCTTCCAAATGCATAGTAGCCATAATAACAACAAGGATGTTCGTATCATCCATGACCTACTAATGTTAATAATCAAAAGTAATAATCCTTTTATTGAAACTTGGAAAATCCATGGCTTACTAACGAAAAATTATCATTATTTGATGTTTTAGTGTTTTTTAGCATTTCTGAACATCCTACCTATATAGTGTTATGCATAATTTTGAAGGGAAAAAAATAGCGAATTCAACGAAGTAATAAAATACAGGGTGTTCCATTGAAAAAAATATAGGTTTGCGTCGTATCTTCAAAACCGTACCCCGAAAATAAAAATAAGTACGCCACTGGATTCTACGCAGAATTCTGTATCAGATGTAGTTTTTAGCTCAGCATTATTTCTAATAACTTCGGAGATAAAGAAGGGGTCCGAAAAGTATCAATTTCCAAAATCGCCCTGTATCTCATAAACGGAAACAGTTATGCAAAATCTGATTAGGCCAACTTGAGTTTCACAAAAAAAAAGGACAGGAACGTGAAAATCGCAAGGCTCTATCTTAAATAACAAGCGATAAACCTGGCTGTCTCACCCAAAATGGGATGCACTGTACATTGAAATTGACGTAGTTACCGAGTTTGAGTAGTTTTCTGTCTTGAAATAATTATTATTCTATTTTATATTTCGCTAACTCATTTCATTTATATTTCAAGATTAAGAATTTAATCCAATATTGGATTAATTTCAGTTTACGTTACTTATGTTATTGTAAGATTGATGATTATTTATTTAATGAAATCGTGGTATTATTTTTGATTAATAAACACCGGGACAGCGCGTACGCAGTCCCGACTACCAAAAATTACGCGCCCGAGTTATCCGCATTAGGGATAATCGCAGGGGGTCAGTCAGCCCAACCGATGTGCAATGGAAGGGCCTCACCTGGGGGAACCGCCTTGTTGATCATGGTTGACCCCTACGCCAGGTAAGTATGCTTTTATATGGACTTTTCAGAATATTTAGCTACTGTAACTTAGTAGACGTAAGCGAGCGAATATTTCGGCTGCTGGTGCCCTCTAGCATTATCACTTGGGAAGTAGACACACGTCACACATTAATCGTAACCATAATGTGAGACTAAAGGCGGATTCACAATGCATAATTTAGTGCATATGCGTAATTTTAAGGCGACTTTTCCTGATTTAAAATGCGTAATTTTTCTGCATACTCCATAACAGTTCAACACAGGGATATCTTTATAAATTGTGAAACGGGTAAATCATTTCAATCGAGTCCCTGTATTGAACTTTGATGGATTAGGTGTGAATTAAAATTACGCATATGCACTAAATTATGCATTGTGAATCCGCTAAATCCGCCTTTACAGTGACATTTTCCCCACCAAGTAATGACGCAATGTGATTGTGATGTGGTAGTGGTATGCGAGTGTATGACTATATGACTATAATTGGGAACACGAGAATAGCACACACATGAAAACAACTATTTCCCCATCGGATTATGTATGTGCTTTCTGGCTAACAGCAGTTTTTATGAATATCAACAGATATACATTTTCAAGAAAGCACGACTTTTTTAATAATGGACCGATTCATTTGAATCATATACTTACACAATTCGTATAATTGATATTATTTTCCATATTATCATGCTATTATATGTGATAGAAATCTGAAGGATCGTGATGATACAGCAAATAGACAAAAAAATTTATTTTCTTTCGATAGTTTAATGTATTTATATTTTTTTATTACGAATATTACGATGTTTGATTGAGATCAGTTAACGTTATTGATGTTTTCAAAATTGGATTTCATTGAATGAAATCACAGTATTATTGATTTTAATTGACGAATAGTAGTGAAAGTTATGAGATTGACCATTTGAAGTTTCAATTATCAAAAATTCGAATAAATAATTTCAAAAATCTATCCTTGATAATTACTCGATATGAGGCAAATGTTCCGCCTCATAACTTGATTGATGAATTGCAGTTCTACGAATAATATAATTCCGAAATCGACAAAGGTATTGCGATATTCAGCAAATGTACTGTCACATACATCTCACAACTGAGAACAAGAAAAAAATCGTTTTGATAATCAGGTAAATGTTTCGATTAATAAACATTTGATTTATAAACATAAGGATTGCAAATAGTTGGTTATAAAAAAATTACGTTTTCGATAATGATCTAATTTATGTGAATTATACAGACATTCTTGTTACTTTTGATGTAATTTTTAAATAATACTCCTGCTATTACCATATCAAATCAAATCAAATATACTTACTTCATTGTTCAAGAAACAATCCCTAATGACAAAGTAAATGTAAATTATATAGTCAAACAATTATAAAATATGAAGTATAATGAACAATCACTATGAAAGTTAAAACTTATGTACATAAATAAATAAAACATTGTGGATAAGTAAACAACGGAAATATTTGCAACCCAAATAGTTACATACGATGAAGAAAAACTCAAATCATTCCCACAATTCAATATCACCATCTAGTGCAATGGTAGAATGTAAAAGCATATCAATCAGTTAAATTGTATCAGTGGGTAGTACATGTTTCAAACCTGTATAGGTTCATCATCAGCTAATTAAGAAATTCTACAATAAAAGAAGAACATTGTAATTAAGGGCAATCTAGTACAATACAGTAGAGGAGGAGAAACAATTGATTTTATGAATAAATGTGTATAAAAGGGGGGTTATTTGTCACCACATGATACCAATTAAGGTCTACGCATTAACAGAGCACCCTGTTTTATTTTATTTTAGACATCAGTAATAACGGAGGCCGTAGAGCCCTTTTACCCCTTTTTCAGAAAGAGAAATTAAGCATCAAGAACATGGGAAAACTTTTTGATTCAACGAATAAAATAACTGAGTGCAGTTTTATAAAAAAAACACATTTTTTCAGAATTATTTGGTGGCCGCGCTGGTAGAGCGTTCGCCTCTCAAGCGAAGGGTCGAGGGTTCACCCCGCATGGTCATCGCTCTCGTGCATGGCATCAAACGTTAAAAGATAAGATAAATTTTACAGTGATTGTTGTAACTATGGAAACGTATTAATAACGAAGACAAGAAACACCGATTTGAAAATACCACGAGCTGGAGACAGTGTTTTCGAAAAGTTCGTTTCTCATTGGTTTGAATTCAAAAAATGATGGCATTTGATTGTTTTATATAATATGAGGGGAAATTGTCAAGGATGCGCATCAAACAAGTATGCAAAATGGAAAGTCACTTCAAATTATCTTCTACCCAGAACTAAATTACTACTACCTTAGTCTCTGAACTGTCAACCCTTTATTAGAATAAATTAATTTTTCGCGTATAACATCGAGAAGGGTGTCGCTGAAAAGGCTCTCAGTTATGCAATTAAATATACCATCTGACCAACTGAATCAGGTTTTACCAAAATAATCCAAGTGTTAGCGGACTTCAAATTATAAACACTAAACTTGATTTAATATGTTTTGGACAGACTGCATGGATGGAAGATATGAGACAAAGGAAAGTTTTAAAATCTGTACATGTCGGTATAAGATACCCTAGCAGACTCTTTTCCGTCATGCACTGAAGAAATGTTTGATTTTAATAACGGTTTTGTTCAAAATGAAAACATTCTCAATTGAAAATTGAGCCAAACACGTGACTCCTCTGGAAATGGAAAAAACCTACTATAAAAATGAAGTTCTGTTCGGTTCAGTTGAACGTGAGTCGGACCATATCCCAGGTAGCACATCATATCGGCTGAATCTTGGTTCCATATTGGGCCAATATAGATATATTGTAAAAGAAAAATCAGTATTGGTCCAATATGGGTGAATATTCAAAAAACAATATTATATTAATAATATTGGTGGAATATTGGTTGAACTAGTTTTGAATGTAGATTATCACATGAAATATTGGGTCAATATTGGTTGAATAATTTCTACCAATATCGATCATACGATGTTGGTTATATATTGTTTTCCACATATAGAATAAATATTGCAATCCAAATATTCCAGTCATATCGATTATAGGGAAAAAACTATATTGTATTTCCAAGTTTGATAGCATATTGGTTGAATATCATTTCCACTTTTTTTGACAAATTGTAATAACTCATATTGAGTCAATATTGGTTGAATTATATTTACCAATATCGATAAAACAATATTGTCTTCACATCGTTTTCAACATCTAGAATAAATATTGCAATCCCAATATTCCCTTCATATCGATTCTAGGAATAAAAACTATGTTGTATCTCCAAGTGTGATTACACATTGGTTGAATATCATTTCGCCAATATTCATCAAATCTTATTAATTAATATTGAGTCAATATTGGTTCAATAATATTTATCGATATCGTTAAAAAAATATTGTCTTCATGTTGTTTCCTACATCTAGATTGAGATGAAATTTGAATATTGGCTGAATATTCAATGAAACATGTTAAAATTATATCATGATCAAACCTGAATAAAAATCCGCTAGGTGGCTCTACATATAGAACGTCTTCTAAAACCTACGAAAGTATATTAAATACTTCCCTTAACTTGTTTTCAAGACAGCTCACTCAGTGGTTATGGCGATCAAAAGGCAGACTCTGGTGTCACCTTCTTCAAATAAAATACATTTAATAATTTACTAAGGTATATTGATATCCTCCAATATATCCAAATGATATTATACCAATATCGATAAATATTTTGAGGCCATTATTGCTTCAAAAATATTTCACCAAACCTATTTTTGATATATTTAAACAATATTCGACCAATATCGCAAAATGTTCACATTTTACTTCTCGAAAATATAACTATTAAATATTGTCAGAATATTATATCAGCGATATTGTACCAATATCGCCAGACATTTTGAGGCCAATATTAGTTCGAGAATATTTTGCCAATATTATTCAAGTAATATTGGACCAATATCGCCGAATGTTCACATTTTTTTTCTCGCCAATATGTTCACAATATTGTACCAATATTTTGCCAATATAGGTGTGCTACTTGGGATCAGGCCCTCCACTGCAGCCAATAGCCTATTGTGGCTCGTGTTCTTGGTGATATGCTTTGTTACTAACTCCATACGCCCCTAGAAGTATAATATCTTATAAATACAGATGGACTCAGCATTGCCATACCTACAACACGGATTGTTTTGAAGTCGCTTAATTTGTTGGTGCGCGTGCTGCGGGGAAGAGAGAAGGTAGCGATAGACTACGATCTTTCCACAACCGACACGAGCACACGCATTTGATAAAAATAGGGTTCAATCTCAAGAAAGAAATGCTGAATTTGAAATCATGATGAAAGTATCAACGAAAGTGATAGAATATACATCCGATGGGATTTCGTGAGATAGAAAAACTCGGATGACATACCTGATGTTAGCAATACTTCATTCAGTCCTATGCTGTATCACTTCCGTTATGTTTAGCGGTCAGACGTTATTCCAACTGAATGGCAAATTGCCATTGAGTTGGGATAACTGGAAATCTGACAAGTAAAAAACATCTGAATGTTTCGATTATGTACCCCCAACATATTCTAATAAAACATTTTTTTTGCGGAAATGCGCCGTTGCCAACTTTTGGTCTCTTTAGCCCTTTGAGGCCGAAATTAATTCAAAAATTTTAAAAGTTCACATAAGCTTCAGTGGAAATAAGACTTAAATAAACAAAAAATAAACAAATTATCCTGCAAGATGTGGTTACTACTGCTAACCACTAGCAACTGAATCGTGCAAAATTGCAAATTTGCAACTTAACAAATGCCTCAAAATTATCATTATTTGTTTACAATGAACTGAAACTTAATTACGAAAAATGAGAAATAAAACTTTCTATGTTTTTATACCACTTCTATTTGTAACCAACGTTACTGCAGTTTCGTCCTATATGGACATTATCAAACAATATATTGTTTGATAATGTCCATATAGGACGAAACTGCAGTAACGTTGGTTACAAATAGAAGTGGTATAAAAACATAGAAAGTTTTATTTCTCATTTTTCGTGATGATTTCCTACCACGTAGTAACGGCTACATCCATCAATTTATTGAAACTTGATTATTCTTTCATTTTGAATGAAACAACGCAAAACAGTACCTGTCTTTATTTAGGAAGAACCCAACTTGGCACGTTAAACATTTCCAAATTTTGGGCTCGAAACGCCATCAAATCGACATGATATAAATGTCAATAAAGACTACCAAAACTCGTTCGGCAAGAAGAGTAAAAATGATGCGTAAGCAACACAATAAACACTGTGGCTACGATGTAAAACCGGTAGGAAAATAAAAGTATAGCTATTAGTACTGTGGTTTTCACTGATAACCAGTAGCCCTCAAAGGGTTAGATAACTGGATACCATCCTATTCAATTAGATGAATTGCGCTTTGAAATTTGAACCTTGCAGAAATGCGCTAATGTTGCCAACTCGTGGGCGCTGGAAATTTTTAAAAAATAAAAAAATAAGGAAATTTTGCTCAAAGAGTATCATAATAAATATTCATCCATTAATTTTTATGAAAATACTTTTGGATATTTGATGAAGCATGGTACAAAAAAATATTTTCATTTCATTTAGGTTATTCACCTTAAGTTCAAATGATATGCGTTAAACTTCTTGAAATAACTAAATGATGCGAAATAACGTTTCAAGTTCTGGATTATCAGCCACAAATTATCATACTACTCACAGCTCACGGACTATAAATGGTCAGTATATTTTGACATCAACCTCATTTCCATGGCAACAAAAGTTACACAGCGTGTCTCTTTCTGCTGGTATAGTTTCACAGAATATAGTTTATAAAATGCGAGCGCAGCGAGCATCTGCTGTGATTTCACCTTTTCATACTAATCAGTGATTGAATTACCAGCAACTTTGATAGCTAGGTGAGTTCGGTTAGGTTGGGTTGTGTCCCTTTTTTTACGGTCGCATGTCTCTTTCTTCTATTAATTTATAACAGTGCATTTCCTCAAAACAAGAATGGCACCATTAGAATCGGCTGAAAATTTCTATAAAGCTTTTCTGAATGATTTCCTGCATCTACAACTTGGCAACAGCGCATTTCCGCAAGGTCAAAAATTCATAGCCGGAACCATCTGATTGAATAGAATGATGTCTACACCGATCCATCTCCATATCAGATTTGAAGTAATCCGAAGTGACCAACTTGGCAACAGAGCATTTCCGCAAAACAAAAATGGTACTATTAGAATCGCCTGATGGCACAAAATGGCAACAATCAATTTTATTTTTGACGTATCAGATTTTCAGTAATGCCAATTGACCAAAACTTGGCAACGGCGCATTTCCGCAAAAACAAAACTAGTACCATAAGAATAGGTTGAAGGTCTATAATCGAAACATTCAATTGTTTTTTTCATATCAGATTTCCAGTAATCCGAACAGGGCATTTCCGCAAAACAAAAAATAGTACCATTACAATGGCAGGGATGCACAAAATTGCTCCCGCATGGCGGCGCTGAAGTAGTTGGAGTCCTTTCGCTTTTGATAGCCTGTGTTATTCATATGACAATTATTGTGTTTATTAGTATTTTGATTCATTTTCGTTGGTTTTGAGAGCTTATTTAGTAAAATGAGCGATAAATATGGTAGTTGGGCTGTGAAGCAGTTGAAAAATAAGTTGAGAAATAGGAATGCGAAAATTATTGGGAAAAAAGACGATTAAGGCTCGTTCATACCCTTGCGGACATTCGCATTTTTATATGATTTGACTAATACGGCGAAAAAATTGCGGTGAATGATGAATTATACATGTAATTCTTCAGTATTTGGGGTTAGTTATTAGGTACTACATTACTGATTCATCATTCACCGCAATTTTTTCGTCGTCTGTTTCGAATCGCAAACAAATTGTGAATATTCGCAAGGGTGTGAACTAGCCTTTAACAGTTTCCAGTCAAGCAATGATGAATTGTCATTTTCAGATTGGAATAATGAATAAATTTAACTTGTTTGATTCCAGATTGGCATCTTATGTGTATGACAGAAACGGTTATTTTGAAACCAGCTATTATGATTTATTCAGTTTTAGTATTTAGATGACATGGACCATAGACTGTGTCTTCAACAGATATTGTGCACATGTGACAATGACAAACATCAGCGCTGCCACCAGCTGATGAAGAAATTATCGTGCAGCGCTGCCAAAATTATCGATTTTTCTTGAAAATTATGTTACAATTTTCTTTATTTTGTTGTTTTGAAAAATAAACCGTCATTCTCATTTTGATTTATATATATAATCACATAAAAAAAACAGACAACAAGAAAATAACACAAAAACTTGAATCTTGTCCAAAATTATTTGGTTTTAAAATGAATATCAACGTCAAAATTTCCATCTTTATCGTGTTCACATGGGGTTATTGAATTTATTATCATGTCCTCTGTAACATTACAATTGTAGCATTCGCTGTTTACGCTTTGAGAGTCCAATAGTAGTGAATTTACAGTATCACAATGTACATTCGATTTCTCATATTTGTTTTTATTAAATTCACCTTCAAAAAATCCTCTCACAGGCGGCAGAACGGTGAATTACTTGTAAATCTAATACAAAATTTCTAGACCACAAAATTATGTTACAATTATCGATTATGTTACACATTATCGTTTGACTCCATTTTGAGAAGAAATTATGTTACAATTCGATAATTATGTTACAAGTGGCAACACTGACAAACATCAATATTTGTATATTTAAGTAAGCTCACATTGACAAATGACAATTAAAATACTCCAGCCTAACTAGCGCCACCTTCTTCAAGCTTTCCAGATTGCCTGCCATTGGTTGAGGGCCCACAATAGCGACGTTCAATTATTATTCTTCATAACATATATCCAGTAAACCAAATTCTTACCGAATCTGGAACACATTCAGTTGAACATTTCATTCCCAACTTTTTCAACCAACCCGCTTTTTCTGTGATATCAGCTGGAAACCTAAATACAAATCCCAATTTTGATAGACATTTCTTGGACTCTTTAGCAACCTTTTCTGTTAAATGCATCATCCAAAGACCTAATGAAGTAGTAAATGTTTCGTGAGGTTTCGATACACGTACTGATATCGTTTTGTTCGACAAAAACAGATTGATACCTACTGTAACGTCTATGGTAGGTACTTACGAATGGAATCTGATATGCGGGTTCGAACACATGGATTGTTTGCAAACCCAACAAGATTGCACCATAT
Organism: Chrysolina oricalcia; assembly: GCA_944452925.2. Classification (NCBI taxonomy): domain Eukaryota; kingdom Metazoa; phylum Arthropoda; class Insecta; order Coleoptera; family Chrysomelidae; genus Chrysolina; species Chrysolina oricalcia. The sequence continues at coordinate 17,498,481 of OX101815.2, forward strand.
GAGTCTCTGTCTATTATAATGCCACTTTATGAGCAATAGTCTCACAAAAAACAACAGAATATGAGAGAACGGCCAGAAGTTTACTTTGTGGAAAACATAAACATTGATATTCAACAGCGTTAACAAACGAACAGATACAACAAACTATACACAACCGTTTGAAGACGCAAGTAATGATTTTTTTCGATAGTTTGGATTTTGAAACTTGTAAATAATACAGGTTTGAGTTGCATGACCATCCTTCATTCTTCGATTGAATGATATACGTATAGTAACACAATTTTGTCTATGATAAAGACTTAGCACCTTCGAGATGTGACAACACCCAACTCAATATTGTGACCATTCACGACTTCAGATCAGGATGTAAACAGCTAGGTCCAGTGCAATACTTTATAGGTCCATACGCCACCTAGGAGCAGCATGGTTATTTCGTGGACCTGTCAACCATGAAACGTGGAAGAGTTATTCTTCAATGAGCCAGAAATTCCCGAAAAGAAAAAATCTGACTCATTGTTACTTTTTTGTAATATGTATCAAAAAACAACTACTCATCCGGCTAGAGCCACGCTGGACATTGAACTACACTTAGTAGATATTGTGAAAAGAGAGATTATCTTGAACGATGTAAAATAGCGACTGAAGTTTGTCTTTAAGTCGCAGATGATTCCCCATCTGATTTTATAAACATCCTGTTCATATTTTCAATAAAATCAACAGAGACTCTCGTACGCACCACTAGTCTGTTGATTCCTATTATGTCATGAGTTCTGTGATATCTGTTGACTAGCTTCGACAGACTACATGAAGTGAACGAAATGGTTAAATTCGCAGAAATAAATATTTCTATAACTCACTTCATAAATCAACTTCCCACCATAGGCATTCATGTTGTTTTTCATTCGTTTATTCTACCAGCTTTGTACGCCATTCATTGTGAATAATGAATCCAAAGCTGTCTGTTGGTAGGCATCAGCTACTCCGCATGCAGCAGTCATACATAAGGACAATTTCATGTCAAATAAACCACCTCGTTAGCTTGACTGAATGCACAATACCCATTCCACAACTACGATGGTGTATTGTGGTTTTGCGAACAATAGACACAATCTTAGACACTTGCCTAGATGTTTGCCGAGGAAAGCCATCAGGATACATAATTGACAACTGTGCTGAATAAAACGACACCTCGGAGTAACTGCTAGATGGAACTAAATTATCAAGTAATCAGTATTGTTCTCAATCTTCGAACAGTCAGTCCAAAGAGAGATGTGAAAGAAGTTTCAGTTTTTCAGTTTTGTTTTGATCTTTGTCGGATTCGGATAACGTCGGAGAATAACAAATAAATGAAATGAATAAATTTGACAATGTCAAAATATAGATACGTATACTTTTGTTTACTGTAATCCAAAGGTCGAATTTATTTTCTTCAGAGTATGACCACAGCTTAGATAAATGTATTTATCTAAGCTGTGGTATGACTGTTTCTAATTCCGAAAATTATTCGTGAACAGCTGTTTTGTAGATTTTGTTTTCTTTTTCAAGAAAGTTTAGGCTGGGAATATAGATCACATCAGAGTAATTCAGTTTAGATAATACTAATGTTTCACAGAGAAGGCCTTTTATGGATCTTTGGAGTCTTTATTTTGGTAGATTGTTTTTAGTGCTCTTCAGCCTTTTTGTGAACAATTCACAACAACAAAATCGAAGATCTTGGTCGATCCGTAACGCTAAGTTTTCTACTCTGGGAGCGAAAGAGACCGCGTTGTTATCCATCAATATTCTCCTTTCTATCTCGAAATATATCTCTTTTTCCTTTCATACCGAATACGACGCCTGTCGTTTTAGAAGTATTCAATTTAAGTCAATGTGAGTCTGAATAAGATTTTAGGTGATTTAAATCATAATTAATTTCATATACTGCTTGCGCAGACTCATCTAGATCAAGTGAAATTGTCAAGCTGTGTGCATTCTTCAATATACTTGAAGAACGAAACTTTTTATTTCATGCAAAATATTTTTATTTTAAAAATCGTAGCAAAGCGCTTTCGACTGTTGAGTCATCATCAGTGCGTACTCGTCAGGTGTACAAGAAGCCGTATAAAAACATCAAGTCCATGGACCAAAGTGAAATTTAAAATTTCACATAATATATAACATATTTAAAATTGAACAATTTTTATCCTATTCAAGGATTATTCTGAATTCAGATATGGGATACTACATCATGTCTGTCTGAATGTTCTTCAACAACAACATGAATGTTCTTCAACTTATGAACCACCTTATACATTTTTGTGATATTTGGTATGTATGTTCTTTGTCCACAGTAGTGTCGATTAACATAATAAGAAAAAGTCTTATTCCAGGTCCAGCCTTAAAAAAATCAAATCAAGTCGAAACAACATTCTGTATATCAATATTTTAAAATTTTATTTACAAATTTGGAAAGAGCAGGAAAAAATAAGTAAGACTAAGAGTATTTGATGTTTCCGCATACAACTTTTATACTTATTAACTTGAGTCAAATCTAGATGTTTCGATGAGGCGCCACAAAATTTAAAAAAAATTAAATTTCTTCCCCAAATGGTACTTTTTCAGCTTAAATCCATGAAATCATCATCTATTTCTCATTCTCCTGAATCCTGGATCCCCAACCTTATTGAAAAACGAGAGGACATGTCCGTATTTGGGACAAATTATTATTATCAACGAAGAACTTTCAAACACCCTGTATGGTTTAAAAAATTATCATAACATTTGTTCATTGCGCTACATTTAGAAAAAAATTATAAAAATGAGGAAAAATGCCCATTCTGAAAAAAGCATAAATTTATTTTAATCAAAAATAACGTTGCAACAAATCAACATTTCAAAGGTTAAACGTAACAAAAAATAAAAAAACTAGAATTTTCTTTATCCGCGTCTAATTACCTTTTAGCTAGAGCATGATCATTTCTCGACTCTTCTGATGCATTCTTGATAATAATAATAAAATCAAGCAGTCTCTACGTATTGTTTGATTTAGTAAATAATACACTTTAGGTTTGATATCCCAAATTGTTTTAATTGCCAAGTTGGCTGATGTCAGAGTACAATTTTGACATTAGTTGATGACTTTGTACTTGTGTTGTTACGTTATTTGTTGATAACAGTTATTTCTTACTTAAAATGCCACACCAATTTGATAATAATGAATATGCAGACATGTTGTATGTATATGGCTTTTGTGATGGTAATGGAAAAGCTAACCGAAGAGAAAATGCACGGCGATTTCCTGGCCGGCGGTTACCTAGTGACAAGACTTTTTCTAATGTGTTTAGTTACCTTAGAGAACACGGTAAATTTCCAACTGTAGCACAAAATGAAAGTTACGGAAGACAACATATCGATTTGGAGCAAGATATTCTTAATTTTGTACAAAATGATCCAATAATTAGTTCGAGAAGAATCAGTCACGCCACTAATGTTCCTCAGTCTACTGTTTGGCGAAGAATAAAAAAAAATCGTCTACATACGTACCATTTACAGCAAGTTCAGAGGCTACAAGCAGGAGATGAAATTGCTCGATTGGCTTTTAGTAGATGGGTATTACAAAACAATAGGATCTTATACAGATGTTTATTTAGCGATGAATCTCAATTCATAAAACAAAAACTTTCACAAATTAGGTTCTCTTTTAATGTTTGGTGTGGGGTTATTAACAACCGATTAATTGGACCCCATATCCTACCACATCTACTAACGGGTGAAGTGTATTTGGAGTTCCTGCAAAATATTATACCCATATTGCTAGTTGATGCAGGAGTTGATGTTGGAGGTATGTACTTTCAACATGATGGTGCTTCACCTCATATCAGAGTAATGGTGAGAGAGTTTTTAAATGACAACTTCCCAAATCATTGGATAGGCAGAGGAGGACCTCACAACTGGCCTGCAAGGGGGCCCGAGTTTAATCCACTCGATTACCATGTTTGGGGTTATTTAAAATCAAAAGTTTATTCAACTGAAGTAAACACTAGAGAGGACCTTCTACGGAGAATTGAGGACACTTGCGACGAACTGAGATATGACCAAGCTATGATTAGAAAGTCAATTACAAATCTTACTTCAAGAGCACGAAAATGTTGAACAACTTTGAACAACTGTTATAAGTTATGTTGTTTACATTTTTTTTGTCTAATTCTTTTCGTTTGACTTAATACAATTTGTTGCAACTTTATTTTTGTTTAAAATAAAGTTATGCTTTTTTCGGAATTTGCATTTTTCCTCATTTTTATAATTTTTTTCTAAATGTAGCGCAATGAACAAATTTTATGATAACTTTTTAACCATACAGGGTGTTTGAAAGTTCTTCATTGATAATAATAATTTGTCCCAAATACGGACATGCCCCCTCGTTTTTCAATAAGGTTGGGATCCAGGAATCAGGAAAATAAGAAATAGATAATGATAACATGGATTGAAGCTGGAAAAGTACCATTTGGGGAAGAAATTTTATTTTTTTTAATTTTGTGGCACCTCATTATCGAAACTTCTAAATTTGACTCAAGTTAATACTTTTATTCTTACTTATTTTTTCCTGCTCTTTCCAAATTTGTAAATAAAATTTTAAATACAGAATGTTGTTTCGACTCGAAACCTACTTATTAATTTATTTAAGGCAGGACCTGGTATAAAACTTTTTCTTATTATGTTAAACGACACTACTGTGAACAAAGAACATACGAACCAAATATCACAAGTTATGAATAATTGAAAAAATGGGGAAAATCAATAAATCACCCTGTATCTTGGTTATAAAGAACGATAGACCCATAAAATATAGGTTATTAAGAAGGACCTCGGTGTCTTCCATATACCCTAACTGTATGCGCATTTCCCAATGAATCACCCTGTATATTATGTAAAATTTTAAATTTCACTTTGGTCCATGGACTTGATGTTTTTATATGGCTTCTTGTACACCTGACGAGTACGCACTCAGTCGAAAGCGCTTTGCTACGATTTTTAAAATAAAAAATTTTTGCATGAAATACAAAGTTTCGTTCTTCAAGATCATCTAGATCAAACGATATATTATGAGACTTTATTTTCAGGTAATTAGTATCAAGACCACTATAGTGTAATACGGCATACATCAGATCATAATTTATGGTGTCGAATGTCTTCGAAAAATCTGAAAGTATTAGTACTGTTATTTTGCCTTCATCGTAATATGAGTGGAATGTAATAACAATTTATTTATTTCATCAATTGTCTTGTAAAAAATACAGGGAAATTGTGAAATATGTCAAAAGGTAAAAGTATGTAGGCAATATAAAAAATCATCATAATTCACTATAGATTGAAAACATTTTGATCTACACATATTCACATAAATATACACTTATTTACACACAAAAATACATATTAATAAGCACATACATGAAAAATATGTTGACTACCTATCACACTTAAGATTATGAAGTTTCCTAGTTAAAAAATTCTTCTATGGTGTAGCAGTTTTTGAGGAGTAAATGTTTTTTCAGGCGATTTTTGAAAATCGTTAAAGAAGGTGCATTCCTTTTGTGATCCGCCAGAGAATTATAGCACCTGCAACCAATATATTCAAAGTTTTTCTGATACCGAACGGTGTTATGCCGGTGGGGTAAAATTAGGTTCTTTCGCATTATTAGTATTCTTATTTTTGAAAATGAAACAACATGCTTCGAGGATGTACGTACTCATAACAGTCAGAATATTTAAATTTTTGAAGATATCTCTGCATGAGTCTCTTCTACTTAGTTTTTGTATTTGTATTTTTGTAATAAAAACACCCTTTGTACAGAAGAACTTGCTTCCCAATTTAAAATTCCGTATCTCATATGAGAATGGAAATGAGCATAGTATAAAGGCAGAAGGATATTTTCACTGCAATCACTCGATATAAACTTAAGTGCGAAACATCCCTTCCTGAGTTTGACGCAGACAATGTCAATATGTGAATTCCATGAGAGTTTTGCGTCAAAGGTAATTCCTAGCATTTTGATAGATTCAGAAGAAGCCACGACGTCATCAGAATTTTCAAACAAAAGCTGTTGGTGTTCCCGACTATTTGCACCGAACATTAGGGCATTAGTCTTTGTCTTAATAATTATCAGATGGTTTTTGTCTGTCCACGTTATCACTTTAGTGAAGGTATTCTCAGCAAATGACTTTAATGATAATACATCCTCTTCTATAATTAAAATGTTTGTGTCGTCCGCATAACATGTTGTAATAATTTTATTGTGTTCATTCAAGTATGATATGATGTCATTGGCAAATACTAGAAATAGGAGGAGGCCTAATATTGATCCTTGAGGGACACCTTGCGTAATGCCTAAGGTATTACTGTTAGTTTTGTTTATTTTAACAATTTGCTGTCTGTCAGATAGATACGATTCTAGCAAGCGATACGGTGTTCCCCTCAGTCCATACCTTGATAATTTTGATAATAGAATCTCATGACTAACACAGTCAAACGCTTTAGAGAAGTATATGAAGAGGCCCATAACAATTTTTTTATTATCAAGAGATTGAATAATTTTATTTTGGAATTCCCATAAAGCTGTCTCCGTACTTTTATTTGCTGTAAAACCGTGTTGCGAAGATGATAATAATTTGTTTGATGTAAAGAAACTGGTCAATTGAAATTTGATATTCAATTCGTATAGCTTAGATATGCTGTCTAACACACTTATGGGTCTGTAATTGTTGGTCATTGTGATCTCATTTTTTGAAGATGGGTTGAAAAAATGCCATCTTCTGTCATTTGCGATTTTAGCAAGTGCTGTTGTACAACTGTGTTTTGCTCGTAATCCAAATTAATTGGGTTGTAAAATTTGTTTTTTGGAGAGGTGTTTTTGAAGCTGTATGCCAATGGCTTTTTATAGCACTTTAAACTTGGTTGGTAAAATACTTACATGGGTCTGATATAATGCAAGCTTTCAGGATTCTTAATTTTAGGTATTGGGAATTACTGAACGTAGAATGCGAAAATGAATCAGGTGGGTGAGATATGGTAACAAATAAGGCATGTCCATATTGAGAGTCAGGGACTCTATTCTCAAATCGTGACATATGTCGCATTCGCAAATTTTTGATAGACAAATTGTAGAATGGTCAAAGGCAGTCGAAATTTTATGTCGAATGCGAGACTTTCATGAGATGCGAAATTTATAGGTTGGATCCAATAGTTTATAGTAAATGTCAAAACATTCTTTGATTTTAAAGAGAAACATTCTCAATTGAAAATTGAATCAAAACATGACTCCTCTGGAAATGGAAAAACCCTACCATAAAATTGAAGTTACTCTTTTGTAATATCTATTTTTCTGAAACCCAAAAAATACCCACATGAAACATGAAATACCCAACAACAAGACCATTCTTGATTTTCGCGGTTTTCTCAAAGATACATCATATTTTTAACCGTTGGTGACAATGGATACTTGGTGTAAAGAAAAACATTCTCAATTGAAAATTGAACCAATACATGACTCCTCTGGAAACGGAAAAACGCTACGATAAAATTGAAGTTACTTTTTTGTAATATCTAACAGAAAACAACTACTTCCCCGGCTAAAGCCACGCTGGAAAAAATCTGAAAGAGAAAATTTGCATTTTCATTCAGATAGTTGATTATTTATTGAATGTCCAGTTTCCATTGGAGACTCTTATCTATGAATGAGATAAGGGAGAATGTTATTCAGAAGTATCACTCACAGAAAATCGCTCATTCCATTGATGCGAGAATTGCATCTCTTTCGCTAGGCCTCCAATACATTTTGGTCGACAAAAATCTATTTCACTCTTCTAAGATCATCAGAGAGGTCGGAAGAATTGGAAAACATACTCTTCTGAAGCAATTTCACACTGTAATGAGGAATTGTTGGACTATTTCTGGTGCGGTGAAACTTTGAAAATATTTTTCTGACATAAAACCACTGAAATGAAATTATAAACATAATATAATTTCATTTCAGTGCATAAAACGTGTCATGGGTATGGCATGTTGATTTAGTCGCTATTTTCCATCGTACAAGATAACCTCTCTTGGAAGGGATTCATTCCAACTTTCAGTCGCAGATGATTTCACAACTGACTTTATGAACATCCTGTTCATATTTTCAATTCTTTGGTTCTTTTTCAAAGATTTTTGTAGTAAGAGAATGGCATATTTAGTAATAGCTATAGAAAATCAGAAAATTTATCAGCGGCCTCGAGAGAGACGACTAATATACAGGAGTGCTTTTACATTCTCATCTGAGAAAAAATGTATTAAAACTATTTATCTAAAGAATTCTCCGATAAAATAAGAGGCTCATTTTCTTTTTCTTGCATTACATTTTTTAAAGTTCGCTTTTCATTTTGGGAGCAATAATTTTTTTTTGGCTTCACTTTCCATGTTTCTACTTTATTCTGATGTAATCTTACTTCCAGGTTCCAAAAGCAAATGTCATTTTATTTGATATTATTATCAACGTTTTACAAGAGAAGGGGCATAGAACACGATCTAACATCAAAAATTCGGTGTTGCCAGCTCATGTTATTCGACAAAATTAATCTCATGCGACATAGAGGTCGAACCCATTTGCGACAATTTCCATCGACATAATAATATGTCGAATTCGACAAATCTCATTCGACAGTCGACAATAGGCCGCCAGGACGTGTATCCCATCACAACCAGTTATTTTACTTTGTATACTTTTTAAAAGATTCAAGACTTCAGATAATGTATCGGATAGTTCTGTGTTTGACTCATTAATTACTTATTAGTGATAATTTAATGTGTGTCTACCCCGATGGAAATATTCGTTCAAAAAGCATCATTGTACATCTATCTCATTTCCATTACTCGGTATATTTTGTGTTAAAAAAAATTCTCAATAATTATTATGCGTTTCATTCTACGGAACTATTACCTATTTATAAATCAGATAATAGAAGTTGAGATAATAAATATTGAGGATGTCGGGGCGGGGCGCAGTGGTTAGAGCGTTCGACTTTGGGTCGAAAGGTCCGGAGTTCGAGCCCCAGTTGCGGCTGGGATTTTTTAATTTAATTTGACCGATTAAATTATTCAAATCTCGTGGCTGGACTGGGGTGAGTCCTGTACGATTCACTGTTGCGTTTCAATTAACAATGCTGCTACTAAGGTGGCGCATGGAGTTAGTAACAAGGCCTATCCAGAACACGTGGCTAATGACCATAGCAGTCGATGCCAAAACACGAAAGAAAAAAAAAATAAATAAATATTGTGGTTTTAAAACATTGTAGGTGAATCACAATAGATTGATCCTCAAAATAGATGTAGTACTCTACTCCAAGACGGTTGTTCCTCTTGTTGTCTTGTTGTTGAGTTCTTCATCTCCAAATATTTCAAATCGTAACTTCCCACATGCCTTGCTCTCGGCGGGGAAGTGAGATGAAGGTTCTTCGTCTTCTTCACATTTGCTGCAACGCCTATTAGTGATAGGGGTCTATCTAATTTGACCAGTGAGTTTTTCTATAAGGAGGTGTAGTACTTGGCAGTTTCTTCTAAGATCCAAGCCTCACTTGACTTACATTGTTTCGAATGCCTGAAGCTGACATTACCTCACCAAAGTTCGTTCAGTTCTTCCTTCGTTCTTCTTTCACTCTCCAAGGACGAAAGAGGTTTGGCTTCTTGTGATACCTGGTACTGGCTCCGGCCCACAGAACAGCGTTGTGGGGTCCGGATTTAACAAGTTCGTCTGCCATCTCTTTTTACACCGCTCTGTGCCATGGACCCATACCAAGTCAACTTCCTTCTTTGCGGCTAGTATTTCAAGAGCATCTCTTTATTCCTGTACAAGGGCTGATCTTCGTTTAGAATGAGAGATGGCTCTGAGCGCTGTCTGACTATTTGATTTACTTCCCATTGTTCTGTGATCGGAATAGTGAGAACAAACTTTCTAGTCCATCGCAGTCTTTCTTGTTCGCTTTTCGCAACTTTTTTTACCTACACTCGAATGGGCTGCCATTGCTACCTACTTAAGACAGACTGGAAACGGCATCAGCAGCATCTCCAACACCGGGATTAAAGTCGTTCTCATTGCACCCGCTATTACCAACCAGGCCAACCTCTGGACCTTACTAATTCGGCCTTATGTGCTGCTCTATACTCCTGGCAACCATACAGCTGACCCATATAGGACATTTGGATTTTAGTTCCACGAATGCCGTTTACAGCCAGCGCATAATCTCTGGGTTGCCCAATTGCTTCCTATAATTCTCCTCAAATGCCTTAGGATTGTTACCCACTATCAAATAATCTTATCTACAAACGGCGTTCATGAAAGTTTGAAGTCCAGGTATTTTACTTGTTGAACTAAATCCAGCTTTTGGTCAGACCTGATAGTTCGCTTGGTGGATCCACTGAATGCCCTGCTTCACTGCACCATCTTTCAATTATTCTACAGGCGGCCTGCATACGGGCGCTAACAACTCCGAAGAATCTTCTGTTGATTAGGACAACTCCATCGTCACGTATGCCTGTTCCTCGAAAGTTTCATCTATGAGGACCCAAGATTTTGCATTTAGAACCATAGGTAGGGAGAGTGCAGCTTCCCTGAGGGCAGTACCCCTCGCCCCACCACAGCTTTCAGTCTGAGGTCGCCTGGGTTACTTCAACCCTTCTTCTCGTTAGCGACGATACAACCTCATTGACCATCGAGTGAGGAGGTCCTCTGGCCATTGGTGCTGGCTGTATGGTCGCTGTTTTCGCCTTGTCAATTGCTCAGTGCACACTGAAGAACAGAAACAAAACAACGAAAAAATCCTGGAGGTTTATTCCAGAACACCCTTTTATGGAAATAAAGTTTATTAGATCTATATAATTTGAACTCTTGGTCATCAGTTATTGCTCTACAAAGAGTCGAGCGTCAGTTTAACGAAGGGTTGAATGACATCAAGATCCTACCTTATCAGGAGTGTTTAGAAGTTCAGTCATGACTTGTACGAAGGCATCTATGGTCATATGTCTGGCCGCATACTCGTCCGTGTAGTAGCACATTGTTGTGAATTCCGGACGAGTCAGAAGGATTCTCGCTTTTTCTTCCACCATTTGTAGGGCGGCCGCCCATTTTCGTGTTGTTTGCGCCGCTCGGCTCCTGAAACAAATTAATGAATGAAAGATGACATGGTAGACCCGTTTGATGTCACACAATGATAATTCATGAGGTAATTTGGTATTAGAGGTATTGACCTCAATTTGTTTTCTGCGGAGCTGACCATCGGCCGAGATGCAGGTAGTTCTACGTAGAACCTTTCTGCTCTCCGCTGTCAGGCCTATCTCGTAAGTACACTGGATCTTCAGATGAACTCTTGTAGATTTCTCTCGAAATTTTCCTGCACTAATAGAGAGTTATCGGACGCGCACTGAGCAGTATTAAAGATGCCCTCATTTTGACATCTTATATTTCCCTTATTGGGATATTGGGATAGTGCCTTTATCTATGCCTGCTTTAAGTTGGTCTAATTTTTCCCTTATTTTAATTATTGGGTCTAAACTTAACACTGATTTTACAAAGCGAATAGGGTCAGTATTTAAATAAAATCATCTTTTATACTATGCATTGCAGCATACGGAAGTTTCCGATAACACTATAATACCCAACAATATCCCATCCTCATTCTAGCCAGAGCTTCGCATTCAAGTGGTATATGGGAGGCTGTTTCGTCCTCCTCTTCACAGAACCTACATAGTATGGAGTTTTGGTGTGTCCCCAGCAGATGGAGATGTTTTCTCAGGTAGCAGTGCCCTGTTCCTGTCCTACCATCTTCCTAAGAGATTTCCGGCTCAATTTGAGAAGGTGGATTTTCTCATCCGTGCGTATTTCCTGAGGTATTCTCCCAGGAAGATTTCCCAAACGGGATTCCACAGGCGGATACTGGACTAATGAGAGTTGTTGCTACTCCTGTTCTTGTTAAGGCATCTTTTCTCATTCTCCTGGATGCTCCTGTGACATGGTCAGTTCAACTCTGTTCTGTGTTTCTGGGTCGTTCAGGTTTCTAGGATCCCCTCCTTAAAATCTCTCTCGTGAGAAAGGAAATAGCTATTACCTCGGTTTGGAATACAGAGGCTTAAGTACCGTGTACCCGTGTACCAGATTTGCCCTCTTGACATCATTGGTAGGACCCTTGATGTGACTTGCCCCATCTTTCATGACGGTGGTGTATGTTCCATCGAAGAGGTAGATTGGAGTCAAATCCGATGCGTCGGTTCTTATGACCTCCATAATATTGAAGTGGCTGAGGTTATTGCCCCTCCATTGGACCAGGCACTTTAGTCTAGAGGCTTCTATCCTTACCTTTGTTACAATATGCAGATGCGGGAGGTTCAGAATAACCTCCACGCTAATAATCGATGAGCTGGACATAGCACCAGTGACTCCAAACATTGCCGGGCTTTGTAAATTAGCTAGCCCTTGAAATGTTTCGAACAATTTCTCATCAAATGAGTATATGATACCAGCGTGCTGTCTGAATGTGTTGGAGTTTCGTAGGAAGAACTTTACGGAAGTCTTCCCAAAGTGAGAAATGAAGGAATTCAGTCAATCACACAAAGTAAAAAAGTGTGAAAATATGATTGCTTACCCTGGACTGCAGAGGTCCCAGTCTCTATCATAGGCAGTGCATGAATGTGGTACTTTCCCTACATCTCTAACAAGCAGAGACATACGTTTGTGGTATTTCAACTGGGCCACAGCCTCGTCGTGGGTAACGTCCATGAAAGATTGGCCGTTCACTTCCAGGATCTGATCACCCACCTGCAACAAATTTCGAGAGATTTAAACTCAATATATGGATGGCAACACTATGAAATTGCTAAATGAAATGGTTCGATGATGCAAGAACATACAGTTTGTGAAGTAAAAAAGTTATTATAAGACCAAAAAGTTCAAAATAATAGTATGTAGTTTGAATAACTGAAAAACACGCTTTCATCACGCAATATAAATTATAAAATAATGAAATTGAATTTTTGAAAAAAAAACTGTGAAAAAAATAAAATCAATTTTTGCCAAAAAATAATGTAATTTGGAAAATATGTTCCTCACAAATAAAATCATTTGTAAAGCCGATAGTAAAATTTTGAATAATATTTTGTAAAGATTCGAAAACTATATCTGTTTTATTCGGAGAGAATTTGAAAAATGAAAATTTGCCATGTGTTCAGCTACTTCTTGCTAGATCTTGGAATAAGAGGCATAACTAATGAACATTCCCAGAGTTATTTACTGAACAGGAAACAAAGGGTAAGAGTAGGTGATCATGAAAGTGGAGAGAAAACAATTCTATGTGGTGTACCTCAAGGAACGGTGTTAGGGCCAATCCTATTCAATATCTATTTAAACAATATTTTTTTACTGAATACCAACTCCAACATTATAAGTTTTGCTGATGACACTGTATTGTTTTGCGAAGACAACAACTGGTTTGACCTAAAACGGAAACTAGAACACGATCCAGATCGTGGTTCGATTACAGACTCATATCAATCAACTTTGATAAAACACTTTATTTACCACTGATCAGTTATGAAATATCTCTTCCAGAATAAGAATTGAAAATGTTCAATAGAGCTGCTATCAAACCCACAAAAAAAATTAAATATCTTGACATATTTCTGGATAGACATCTTAGATGGAACCACCACATGGACTACTTAGTTAAAAAACTACGTTGTATACTCTACAAATTCAAAATAATCACAAACATCCTCAATCACAAACAGAAAATCATTCTTTATAAAAGTTTAGTGGAGTCCCATCTAAGCTATGGCATAATTGGTTGGGGTGGAGTATCCAGAACCTATCTTCAACCTCTTGAGGTTGTCCAAAAAAGATTCCTACGATACATCCTGCAGAAAAGATATGACTACCCTAGCATTAGTTTGCATATCCCTTATACACAGGCAGATTATTTTGCCTCGTAAGATGTATCTTATTTATCTCTTTCCATAACCAATGTATCGGAAGAGAGACTGAATAAATTTTTTTAATTTGAATTTTTGAACTTCATAAGTGGTCACTGTATCTTTAGGGCATTGTAATCTACATACTGTTTATTGTTAATGAAGGACTAAGTATCTACAGAACTTTAATTTGAATTTTTCATTGGTACAAAAAATTTATTTAATTTTTGACATAATAAGAAGAATTTTTCACTTTTCATTTTCAAACACCTTATAATGAAATTATAAGCTGAAATAATTATAAACCAAACAACTCAATACATACTCGAAACTTTGCAATTATTCATTAGTCGACATGTCTACCATGACGTTCAATACATATATTTGTTCAGGATTTCATTTCTTTGGCCACATTTCTCAGCATTTTTGGTGTGATGTTATTAATACATTGTCGTATTATTTGTTCTAAATGGCCGATGCTTATAAACCTCACTTTCAAGAAAAAGAAATCGAATGGCGTCAAATCTGGGGATCTTGCAGGCTATGGGTTTTTATGAGAAAAGTGTTCATTAAGTCACGCTCTGACTTCAAAAGTATCTACTGTGTATATCGTGGGTGTGCGCAGGAATTATTATACTTCAGAGTGGATTTGTTTCGGCCATATGGATAATTGATACATTGTTGATTTGGTTCATAGATTCTAAAAAAATGTCTTTACAATGGCCATTTGAAATTTTCGAAAAGCCAAATTCAGCACCCTGTTCAATTTGAACCGTTGATTTTAGAGGTTTGGAGCAATATAGACATTTGATCCACAATATATAAAAAAATCGAGCAAATTTGCCGAAAGCCAATTTCACATTGAAACGGTGCGAGGTTCTTATCCACACTCGAAGTTTTCTGAACATTCTAAACTTTTCGTTCTAATTTGATCAATAAAATTGTTCTGAAATGTGCTTTCGTTCACTGTGGTAATTCATTCTTGTTCATTTCCAGCTGAAATTGCAGAAGTTTTTATCCCATATTTCCATGTCCAGTCCGCCATAATAATTTGTTTCCAAAACAGATTGGTGAATCAGATAAAAAAGCGCCAATTCGGCGAAACCTGCCATGTATAAATATAGCACATGTTCATCCACCAGTTAATTTCACAGACGGTTACTGCGAATGCTATCACTAATTTCTAGTCAACAGGGCTGTTGGAACCGATCCAACAAAAACCATTTCGATGGCACTATCGACCAGTCTCCTTTCCAATTCTACTCCTTCCTGCATTTGCACAGTAGAAATTAAATTAAACGAAATCGCTTGCATGGTGAAATACAAAGTCTCAATTTGAACAGAAAAAACTCTATTGCTTTCATGGTTTTTATTGTTTCTTTATAATTATACAGTCCTGGCCGTCTTTGGAAATTACCTTTCAAATGAATCACAGCTAGTCAGAATTAGAAACGAATATAGTTACCCCAAGACTATCAAAATCGGGGCTCCTCAAGGAACAGTACTTGGACCATTCCTGTTTATAACATTCATTAACTACTTCTAATGCTCATGGTACAATAATTTCCAATGCTGACAATACTATACTCCTTTTCTATACAACGTGGGACAGGGTTGAAACAATTTATGTAGTAAAAAAGTGGTTCGACCAACACCTGCTTAATTTGGTTTCAACGGTTTCTGTTTAATTACGGACAATCAATTGCGCTTCTGATTTATGATGAAAACCATAATTCTCGAAAATATTTGATGATCGATGGATTAGACCTTGGGTCCATGGAACTGGCCTCCTAGATCCCCTGATCTTACACCCCTAGACTTTCATTTGTGGGGCACCATCAAGCAAAGGGTGTTCAAAACAACGGTCAACACGAGGGAATAATTAGAACATCGAGTGACCAGAGCGTTTCAGGAATTAGATCCAAATAAAATTCATAGAGCCACATATTAGATGCTGTTGATGTTCGCATAAGAAAGAGTTTGGAAATGAATGGTCGACATTTTGAACATTTATTGAAATGATTCAGCAGCAGCTACATATTTCTAAATTCATTAGCTTTATTACTCGTTTCCATATGCAGGAACAGATGATGCCTGTGCCAAGATTAATGAAGATCTAAGATATGGCGAGGGATCATTGTCTCATTATAACTGCAAGCAAGTCTATTGTGATTGCCTTTGGACCCAAAAAACAAAATTCAATTAATACTTTTCTAGAAAACACTCCTATTAGACCAAGCTATATAGGTTTTTACCCCCAGAAAATAAAATACGCAAATGAGGAATTTTTTAAACAAGAAATAGTGAAAAAAATTAAAACTTTTTGGTTTTTTGAAAATATCTAAGATTATTCAAGGAATCATTTTACAGTCACTGGAACTTTTGTAGAGATTTATAAAACCTACAAAATGGATTTTCATACGACCGGATCGGTGTATTTTCCACTGAGAAAATCCGGGAAATCCGCGAAAAAGAGACCTTGTTTCCAAAATTGATAATTCTTATAAATCTGAAGCTGGACAAACAATATTGAGGAAACTAATATGTGGTGCAACTGCGCGCAAGATATTTCTGTCCGATATGTACTTTTTGCACAATCGCGTAATAAACAATTTGATGGCACATCTTGCAAGATGCGCTGAATTTAGAAAAATTTCTAATTCAAAACTATTCTAAAACTCAAGCTTGGTGAAACTTGTCAAACTTCGAAATTTCTGAATACCTGCCACAGTGGAAAACTAGATCAAATAAAAATAAAACAAAGTTTTTCAGTTAACTTGGCTCCTATCTGATGTTTGAGACCAATGAGGGTTAAGTGGTAGGTGAGTTAGTAGTAGCATTGTTTATATAGAAGTAAGATAGTTAGTCAATGCCTGTGTAATTGGTGTTGGACGCAAACGCGAGTGTCATCTAGCGTGATTAGTTACAAACATGAATATTTAACGTCATTTTAATGCAGGTTTCTTCAAAAAAAACTCTGATTTTAATGCTGTCCCATTGTTTCAATCAAGTTACGACATGACTTGGAGGCCAGATCACTGAAGTTACGACATGACTTGGATGCGAGCTCACTATCGCCATCTACATGTCGCATCCATTTTGATCCAATTATAATCCCATAAGGTTGACTAACTATGTTCTATATAAACAATGGTAGTAGGTTTTACCTGCTACTGAATTGAACTTCGCTTTTTATTTTCAGGGATAATATAAGTGGTATGATTATTACCGATAATTTTTTGGAATATTAATGAATTACAATCCCAAAGCTGAAAGTATTTTCTTGCATTGGGATTGCCAATGAATTGATATTCCAAAAAATTACAGGTTATTAATCATACCACGAATTATATTTAGGACGACAATATATCGATTTGAAATAAAGAAAAATCGTGTCACCGTTTTAATTTGAAGTAATTCACAGAAATCGAAATCTAACAATGTGAGCACTAAAGAGAAAAATTGGGGTCATTTTATTTTAATTCGTTACAGTTGAAGGTTTGAATATTGAAGGTACAATTTTCGAAAAGAACACGTGGACCTGTCTTTGTTGTCACTTCAGTATTGGTAGTTGTAGCTATCACATTGTTTATGGAGTCAACCTTGTTTGTTCTATTACAGTCGAGACTAGTTTCTTCCATATTTCCTCTCATTCTGTTCACAACTTCCTCGTGAAGCTTAGGCTGTATTGTGAGGTACGGAGCAATGGAATTAGAATTACCATGACCAGTAATTTTGATGAGTTGCTGATCTGAAACACCTGCGTTTGCAAGCTGTGTAACTGCGGTAGATCGGTGACTATAATTAGTGATTTTTTTTCGCATTGTATCAAGCCCAGCTTGTTCTGCAGTATTTTTAGTCCATTTGGACAACTCACAGATCCCCACGGGAGTGTTTTTGTACCAACCTTTATAATGGGCCGATTTCCAATTAGGTTTTGGTGTAATGAACAGTCTGTCTGTTTTAATATGCGGCGGACGTTTCTCCATCAGCTTTCTGAATAAACGAACTTGACATATGTCTGGGTCAATTTCATTGGCAGTCAGCCATCTATTATTAGCACAACTTCTTGCACCCCCTTGGTTAGTCTTCGTAAATACTGGATTGTACACTATTCTTCCTGTTTCATTGCCGTAATTCTCAAGCTCTTTCTGAAATTACGATACTAAAGCATTCGCTGCTTCGTTACCTCTCCAAGCAAGTTCGTTAGCAACGATGTTGAAAAACTTCTTCTGCAACCCTGCAGGTGAATTTTCGTCCCAACATTTTTGCAGAGATGACAGTTCCTCTTTAGTAAAAGCAGCAGCACTTTGCTTACGTTTCTCCGGTATCTGATAAAGGTAAAGTTATCGGGCTCATTCTCAAAAAAAAAACAAAAAGTGAAACTTACGTAGTTTTGACTCCTGAACACGAATCTGAAAGAATTTTGTGGGGGTCTCAATTACTTTAGGAGTTATAGCCATTTTAAAGTCGAAAATTGCAGATTTTCAGACACGAATTTTGCAGTCAAAATTTGCACAAAATGCCTCCTTCTTTTTGTTGACACTGTCATTAAACACTAATCTATCCATATTTCACAAATACAAACACCAAAAATTAAAATTATACTCAAAAACTTGACCTTCTTTTACTAGCGATTCTAACCCAACTTTTGTTTGGTTTTTAGTAATTTTCATGATTGCAGTAGGTTGGTTACCTGAGATTTGCGCCGCCAACTATTCAAAACATAGAATGAAGGGGAAGTTATTGCTCATATTTGAATTCGAATAGTTGACGGCGCAGATTCAGTGATACCAACTTCTTATGAGCATGTAAATAACTAACAAATAGGTTAGAATCACTAGTAAAAGAAGTTCAATTTTTTGTGTGAAAAAATTAGTTTTTGTGTTTAAAAACGTGAAATATGGATAGATTAGTGTTTAATGACAGTGTCAACAAAAAGAAGGAGGCATTTTGTGCAAATTTTGACTGCAAAATTCGTGTCTGAAAATCCACAAGTTTCGACTTTAAAATGGCTATAACTCCTAAAGTAATTGAGACCCCCACAAAATTCCCCAGTATCTTTTGTAACTGCTTTCTTCTGTAATCTCGTGCGTCCCTTGAACCTTTAAATTCTAGGTCACTAAATGGGTTAAATTTTATTCCGTAGCTTTTCAAACAACTTTCTTGTAGTCCCTTGGCAACAGTATTCCAGTGTGTTTTGATAACAGATTCTTCATAGTCTGTACCATCCAATTTCCGCATATTACAGGCATAATCTTTCAAAATATCAGCCAGCTCCACAATTGTGGTATTCGCATTGACAATATAACCCCTGTTTGTGCAAAAATTGTTGAATTGCCTGGTAATTGATTCTTTATTTCTGGCCGTATTCAACGGAATACTCTTTTCCACTGCTTCATCTATGATACCAATAGCCATTTGTCCCCAACGATCGCTCATATTGATTAAGAAATATAACTAGTCAAAACACAAAGATTTGACGTTTATAATTTAAATCATTATTTTCACTTGACAGCTAGTAAAACAAAAACTAAGCAGGTTTATCACAGCAACAAGCTATATTTTCACTGTAATTCCGATTCTATTGGCTGAATTTCAAAATTTGAAATAGACTGATTGGTTGTTAAGCAAGGAGATATATTGTCAGTTTTATAATACCAATAATATTTAAAAACTATCAAATGTAATGGTGGATTTATAAACTCAACTAAACTAAGAATTCAAAATTATCAATTAAGAATCAACAATAAGCAATTAAGAAGGTGTTTATAAACGTCAACTAAGAAATTAAGAATTATGTCATGTGGAGAAAATCGTTACAACTATAATGAAAGCCGTCTTGGTCAACATTTCTTCTCGATCCATTGTATTGTTATTGCAAGAAAATATTTGACCAAATCACTGCAAAATATAAACAAATTCATTTTCAAACATTCTTTCACCGATTTTGCGCATGCCCGTTTCCATTTTCAACTAAGACAATTCATTCTTAGTTGAAAAGATAAAAGATAACCATCTACTAAATTGCTAATTCTTAATTTAATTGACAGCTGAAAGTTTATAAAACACTGATGGGGTTTCCTTGTATTCATCTTTCTTAATTCTTAGTTGTTGATTTAATTCTTAGTTTAGTTGAGTTTATAAATCCACCATAATAGACCGTCAGATAGTGACAGATTTAGGTGTCTCATTTTCACATACAAGCCTCGAATAGGGTTGAAAAGTAAGTCGATGTTGAGTAAAATGAAGGGAAATTTACGAGTGGCTCGTGGGGAAAACATAGGGAAAAATCAAAAAGAATTTCCATTAAATTTTCCGACGACAAAATCTACTTTTCCATTCACGCCACTCAAGCCATTATGTTTTTCGGTCTAGTGACGATGTAGGTTTTCATAGTTTCGATGGGCTTGCGTGGGAAAACCTGTTAAAATCTCGATTTTTCTTTACAAGATTACAGCCTCATTTTAACCCTTTAGCCACCTTCAACACTCAAGCCTTTGATCTTCTGAAGCCAGGTTATATTAATTAATGATTAGGTGAACACGGCTCGCGTTAAAATATGGAAAATCCAATTTTCCTTGGAAAATCGAATTTTCCGTATGTTATCCCCAGGAGCCACTTGTAAATTTCCCTCCATTTTACTCAACATCGATGTACTTCTCAACCCTATTCGAGGCTTGTATGTGAAAATGGGGCACCTAAATCTGTCATTATCTGACGGTCTATAAGCTAATATTGTATTAAGCTGGAAATAATAAAGCCGTTCATTATTATTATTAATGCAAATGTTTGACTTCGATAACTTTAGGTTTTCATGATGATACAAACAATTCAAAAATTTTACTCCAAGTGAATCAGGATAGTTTTCATTGAACTCCTGGCATGTTCTGCTGATTTTCTTGTTACATTTACCATAAAATGATAAATAAATACATTCATCAAAACCACATTTGAGTAATTATTTTCTGCCATATAGTACTTTCACACTCATGCAATTTGAATTCAGTATGACAATGAAGGAATGACATGTCAGTTCTCTGTCAGAATGAAGTTCATGGCCTACTTTCTAAATCACTATCAAATATTCATATTTTAATGAAGACGATTTCATAACATAAATGATCATTACTAACAAACCGTACGAAATAGGTGTAGAGAAAGTATACACAATAATGTTACAGCTTTCCAAATTAGTAATAATATACAGGGTTTTCCTTTTGACTGAGTTTCAGTCATTTTCATGAGTCTCCGGGAGGAACTCACTTCTGAGCCTCCCTGTATTCTGAAACTGAGATCCAGTTCATCTACAGAATACTTAATGGCCTTCCATGACCCGAATTGCAATAATTTGTGAATTTGCATTGGTAAAAATTGTTATTTTTCAATGGTCAGGTTTTGCATAATACCGTCACAGATAGGTATAGAAAATTGCTGAAGAAAATCATAAGGAATCGTATAAGGATTCGAAAAATGATAAAATACACTGGCATGCAAAATTAACCGAACAAACAAAATTTTGTTCAAATTCAATCTTAAATAACTTTTAAACCTTTTCATCAATTTCGATAATTTTTTGCCAAGTTGTAGGTACTTTCATTGTTATCATTCTCTACTATCGATTTTGCAGAACGTTCTTAAAGATTTGTCGTTATACAGGTTATGATAAAGGGTGCACTTTACCCCAACATTTCTGAACACCATGTGGAAAAATTTGACTACTGAATGACAGGTCTTCGTACGAGATTTTAAAGCCTGATCTTTCGTCAACAGTTCTTTTTTTGATTCATATCAATAACTGCATTCTTCAAGAAAACACGCATTTTTAAAGAAAACCATGCGATTCGTAACCATAAAAAAATTTTATTAAAAAAATAACAGTGACAACAATGGTAATTAATTGGTATCAAAATCGAGTGTTTCCTCCCCGGGCTTGAATAACAGCTCTCATCCTTTCTGGCATAGACTGAATTAAACCAGCAACTGCGTCTTGGGGTATTTGCTCCCACTCGTTTACCAGCGCCTGTTCCAACGCAACCACAGTTTGAAATTCTCCATAGTTCTGCCTAAGCCTTCGTCCTAATTTGTCCCACATATGCTCTATGGGATTGAGATCCGGACTCCTTGGCGGCCAGTCGAGTACTTGGATACCAACATCATTGAGGTATTGCCTAGTCATTCTGGCTATGTGCGGCCGAGCATTATCTTGCATTAGGAGAAAATTTTCTCCTATAAAGGGCATATAAGGGACTACATGTTGTTCCAAACACTCCCTGATGTATCTGTCAGCATTGAGGCTCCCTCCCCGTAGCGAAACAAGATCTGTGCGGGCTTCCAAGGAAATACCGCCCCATATCATCACTTCTCCACCACCAAATTGAACTCTAGGAGAGAAACAACATTGAGCATAGCGTTCTCCAGGCCTTCTCCACACTCTTTGACGACCATCAGGTGAATATCTCGTAAAACGAGACTCGTCTGTGAAAAGAACATTTCGCCAATCGTCCATATCCTACTCTGCATGAGTTCGAGAAAATTCCAAGCGCTGCCTTCGATGACCTGCATCCAATAGGGGACCTGTAGCAGGTAAACAAGATGATAGGTTTTGTTCCTTCAACCTTCGCCGTACTGTGTCAGGTGAAACTACGGTACCATGAACTTCTTCCAATCTTCGAGCCAAAGCTGTAGCAGGAATTGTTCTTTCTCGAAGAACTTGGAGTCTCAAAAACCGATCTTCAACTGCGTTTGTTGCTTTCCGTCTTCCCTGCCCAGGTCTTCTTAAGTACGAACCAGTTTCTCTGAATCTTTCTATCGCATCGGATACTGTACTGCGTGGAACAGCAAGTCTATCTGCGATATATCGAATGGCACGACCATCATCTTGTAAAGCTTGCGCTACTTGTTCCGGTCTCATTTTTTAAAAACTTTCTCGTTAGCGGTATACCTCCGAAACACAAATCACCTAGAGACACAACCACCTTAACATACACTATAAAGCAAATAAATCTGTGAATAATTGTTGACTACTGCTTAGCAAAAATCTTTTTGACAAGCCATAAAAAATGCTTAACTGAAACTTGTCATAACAAGCAAAGCCAACCTAAAAAAATCGCTTGTTTAAGGTTACGAATCGCATGGTTTTCTTTAAAAATGCGTGTTTTCTTGAAGAATGCAGTTATTGATATGAATCAAAAAAAGAACTGTTGACGAAAGATCAGGCTTTAAAATCTCGTACGAAGACCTATCATTCAGTAGTCAAATTTTTCCACAGGGTGTTCAGAAATGTTGGGGTAATAAAGTGCACCTTTTATCATAACCTGTATAACGACAAATCTTTAAGAACTTTCTGCAAAATCGATAGTAGAGAATGATAACAATGAAAGTACCTACAACTTGGCAAAAAAATTATCGAAATTGATGAAAAGGTTAAAAAGTTATTTAAGATTGAATTTGAACAAAATTCTGTTTGTCCGGTTAATTTTGCATGCCAGTGTATATGAGGTGTTCCATTTGAAATAACAAAGTAGTTGCTACTTTCTGATACAAACGGCAACACTGTATTGATGAAAATATTTCAGACGGATAGAGCCCGCAAATTGTCGAAGCGATCTGTCGTTCTGTTCTAGATACTCCTAATGTTCTCCCTGTATCTATAAAAGCCTCGAATTATCAATGAGTTCTCAACGCCCCGTACGCGACACAAAAAACTCATTATATTTATATTCGTCAAAGTGGATACAAAAAAGATGAGCTTCGATACTCATCGATGCTCTTTGATCAGTCAGTAAAGAGAATTGCATCCGCCACTTTCCTGGAAATCCCATCTGAAACTGTTCACTGGAAATATTTCTCGTTTAATTGGCCACTTTTATTACATTTGGAGCGAATCCAGTAAGGAATGGGAAACATTAAATAGCACTTTCGCATGAGATTTTAAAATAAGAAAAAATAGACATGAATCGCGAAATAGCACTAAAGAAGAATTTAAATCAGTAAGGTATATGTCCCAAATTCAGACATGGTTTTCAAAAAGCTTATGTATTAAGATTTATGCAAATAAAAACCACACAATAAATTAACTAACGAACAAAGATAACTGTAATTGATCTATCTCAACACAGATGGCTTTTTTACCGGCAGTAGTGACATATAAACATAACCTAAAACGAACACGTGTGAGTGCCATTGTAGGTGAACAACAAACTGGTCAGTTTTCTTCTAAGGTAAGCACATATTTGTCCATCTTCATTGCATGCTAATTCATCAATTTGTACTACAAAATGAAAACCTTCAATTTGTATAGGTGTGGTAGGTGTTATATATCCAATTTATAATGAAATTTACATGATATCTTCAAAATAGGGTTAAATTTTCAGGTGTCTGATTTATGTATATGAATATTATACAGTGTCCGAAATCAGACAAATTTGTCTGAATTATGGACAGGTTCGAAAAGAACAAAATATAGTGATGACTACTTCTATTCGGATATCAACGTATATTTTATCCTTTTCCACATCCAAATTTATTTGTTTGTTCCTTGGTCCTAAATCCGACAGGTGTGTCGAATTAATGTTCACCTTGTGTCTGAATTAGAGCCATAGGTATCCAATATATTCTCCTATACTTTGATCATCAAGTACACCAACTCGTCAAATTTGTTTCTATTTAAGTAGTTAATTACATTTCAATTATTCAAAATGGTGTTTTTTGAACAACTTTTATTTCTTTACAGTTACAGCATGTCTACCAGGAGATATTGCACATACTCAAAAGAAAATCTTCGTCAAGCATTAGATGCTGTAAAACAAGGGGTGCCCTTTGCAACCGCAGCCAAAGATGGACCAGTTGTTGATAAAAAAGCTAAAGTTAAAAGACAAATAAAGTTGCCATCAGTTGGAACATCTGATGCTTGGAGAAAGTACTATATCAAGAAAGAAGAACGTCTCAAAAAAATAGAAGAAGGAAAGGCAGATCGTAAAAGAAAACGAGAAGAAAACAAAATTTTGCGTCTGAATAAGCAGGAGAAAGTTCGCAAAGCAGCCCAGAAAAAAACAAATGTAATTCGGGAAGATGCTGAAGAACAAGTGAACAATGAGAGATTAGTAGAAACCGATGAAAGGATTTCAGATCAGGAAAAAAACAATGTGTACAATATTGGGGACTTCGTGGTTGTTAATTTTGAAGATGAATTATACCCCGGTGAAATTACGGATATAAGAGACAAAACTGTTTTAGTTAATGCAATGGCTAAAGCAGTGGGAGAAAGCTGGAAATGGCCAAAACCTAAGGATGAGATTGAATATGAGTACCATGAAATAGTACAAAAAATTAAAATACCACGGGAAATGAATAAAAGAGGACTTTATGTAATTGAAGAGTTGTAGCAGAATGAAGATGATCTTCACGAATTGTTGGCTGCCTGTCAATTTGTAGACAAACCTCTACTTTGGATTCCTTGGTTCGTGTCAAATTAAGTTTCAACTAGTGACTGTAGATGTCTATTTATATATATATATATATATATATATATATATATATACATTGATATTTAAACAGAAATATTTGTTTTAGTTCCCAGTTACTCCTATACCTTACAAATTTGTAAATGTATTTCAGTTTCAGTTTCCTTAATATGTTTTGTACATTAATAAATATTTTTTTTGTAAATTTTGTATTTTTCTAGTAAATGTATCACATCTCAGATTCAGTTTGCTTTCATCAATTCAAATTCAATACGATGTCTGAATTATGTTCATTAGTTGACGCATTTAAAGTCACTGTCTGAAAAACCATGTCTGAATTATAGGCAATATTCTGTATTTACTGTCGGATTTAGATTCAAATCACTATTACTATATTTTATTTATTTTTCCAGTTGCCTTACTGAATTTCGCTGAACCGAAAAAGAGAAATTGTTTCTAAAGAGACCAGACTATCCGAAGAACAGAAAAATATAAAGATGAAGTGAAATTTCGATATTTCGCACCCTAAAAACCGAAATATTATTCTTAGACTGTCTGAATTTGGGACATTTACCTTACTGTCGAACTGTTCTCTCAAATTGAAGGTACAAGTAAGAGAGAGTTGGGTAATGATGCGTGGCGGGTAAGCGTGAGCTTCAACTTATTTTGAATTTCGCGGCATATAGAGGTCAGTTGAGCGATGCCGCAGGGAACGACACGTCACGCGACTTCCGAATGCAATCGGACGTGATGCCAGTACGCACACGACCGAGGCACAGCTTAGATAAATACACAGCTAACAAACTCAGCCCTTCGTTGAAAAAATAAATCCGTAACCTTGAAGACGCCATTTCGCGGTAAAAGTCAGGGCTGGATTCGAAATAATTGCGGTGCAATAGACAGGACCCAACAATATTGACATAAACTATTCAAACAGCATTTTAGGTATCATGACAATAAAATCACACATGTGCCTTTTTTACACGCTTTATATTACCTGTATGTTTGTAACCGACTCCTTTGGACTCGATTTTTACCCACCTTAAAATTTTGCACACTTGAATTAAGACCTGCAGCGGGATTCTTACCTCTCGACTCGACAGCTGTCGTGTGGAATAAACAAAATTGGCGATTCTCATGTTCTATATCGAGAAGTGAGAATCAGGTGACAAAACACAAATTCAAAAATTTTGTCCCATAGTCCTCGATAATAATAATAATA
Organism: Chrysolina oricalcia; assembly: GCA_944452925.2. Lineage (NCBI taxonomy): Eukaryota > Metazoa > Arthropoda > Insecta > Coleoptera > Chrysomelidae > Chrysolina > Chrysolina oricalcia. Next base: position 17,525,134 of record OX101815.2, read on the forward strand.
ATAATGGGTAAATAATACCAGAAAAAAAATTGAAAATTTTTACACTTGTCAAGACTTGGTGACAATACACAAATTTGATAATTTTGTCCCATATTACTTAATAATAATAGTGATCATAATAATAGTAATGATAATGGGTAAATAATACCAGCGAAAAAATTCAAAATTGTGCACACTTGTCATGATCTGGTGACAATACACAAATTCAATGATTTTGTTCCATATTTCTAAATAATAATAATAATAATGGGAAGATGTCGATTTTATAGTCGATAGATTAATTTATATTTTAAAAAAACTAAAGACACGCTTCACTCCCAACATGGACTAAAAAGTAAAAAATTATTGTCAATATAATCACTCAAATATAAAAAATCGTGGGTGCTTTTGACCTACATTTTCATATAACTAGTTCTAATTTTACAATACTGAGCGATCAAGAGCTCGAAATATTTATGTCAAGCACATTTCTCAGGTATCCAAAATCAGGAAGGGTGGCAAATATTACAAACAGCTTTTATTGTATATGACAATTTGTCTCGTTTGAATGATTGGTCATCTATTCAAGGGCGTGTACAAATACCGTCAAAATATCTAACAACAGTTGCCAACCTAAAATCCAATGTTTAAGAATAGAAAAGAATGTATTCGTGTCACTACCTAACAATTTTATTATTGAACATACTCCTCACAGAAGGTACTCCGTAATTCCTAACCTTTCAGGGAATTTTAGGATTCAATTATTATGGATTTGAATCTTATAATAATTAGGAATGATGGGAATATCCAAGAATTGCTGTGTTCTAAGGATTAAGATTCCAAGACCGATTTGTTTACGATACTGAATTCCACAATGAATTTGAACACATTACGAATTCGCACAGAAAACTAAATGTGTATATACCAGTATCTAAAAAATATTTTTCTTGCCGTATCAATTTCGTAGGACTCAATAGTTTGAATCAAAGATAAATATATGTTATTCCTCAATTTGATTGTGCTTTTTACAAGCTTTTATTTAGTGTCACCTGTCCCGGTGTCTGTCTGTGTCTCAAATATAAATAAAAAGACAAGTTTCCATACAAAATGCACTAAAAAGGATAATATTATTAATTTTCATTGTTTGACCCAGGTTATTCTGCGAGTAACAGATTCAAAAGCTCACCGCGGCTACGAAATAGGTGATCTTCTGAATTTGTTACTCATAGAACAACCTAGGTCAAACAATGAACAAATTTTTTCTTCCTTTCTAGTGCATTTGTATAAAATCCCGTGTTTAAAAAATAAAATTATAATTTTTTAGGCTTTGCTTCCGTTGTTATGATTTCAACAGGACAACATAGAATTATAAAACAAAAAACAAAGAAATACAATTCCAAAGCACTTTATTAAAACAGCAGATTATTGGTTGCGCCATATAATTAATTTATTTCTAATATTTTTTTGGTCCTTGAAATTTCTGTTGATACAGGTACTTTAAAGTATAGTACAACCGAACCCTCAAATATAATTTTATCACAAATTATCTGGGAAAATTGTCACACGGATGTGAAAAAAGAAGTGTATTTGCTATATTAAAAAGATTGAAGGCATACTAATAGTTTAAAAATGAATGTATCTAGTTTTTCTTGGAAAATGCTTTCAATCTCACTGATGAAAGTGACAAAACTATCATTTGGATCATTCAAATTACCAAATAAACTTCCTTTCGAATTCCCATGGGCTTTAAAATAAATATATAAGGACTTCAAATGACTGTAATACACCAAGAATACCAAAAATCGGAAAGAATTGCATCTTGTAACATACAAAGTAAAAACACCGGCAAATAACACTCGACACAACTACGGCACTGGAGCGATCAAATTTGCAAATAATAAATCCAAACACACACCACTGTTTTGATAGGTTTTACCGCGACGGTGGGAGGTGCGCGAACATCTGCGCGAACTACCCCCTCCATAGGGAGTTTTACAGCTGTGTATTTATCTAAGCTGTGACCGAGGTGAAAGCACATGCTCGGTTTGTTTACTTTTTTTTGTAATTTTCGGGTGCTCCAAAATGAGGTACCTCTTTGAAATGTAGTGTTTGAGGAATGTTTTAGTATTGTCCAACTTCAATTAAATTAGTTTCTTCTATGAAAATTTTGGCAATTATCCAAAACAAACACAGAAGGGTAATCGTGCGCACTAGTGCACTAGTGCATTGAAAAAAATTTATTAATAACAGTTAGTTTTTCAGTTGAACCTCAAGATAATTCGATAAAGTACTCGATAAAACTTTTGTCCTACAAAATGGATGGTAGGACTGAAGAGTCCCCCACTCCCAACATGTACCAATGACGTGGTCATAAAAATTAATTAATAACCGGCGGATTTTTTTACCGTTGCTTGGTTAATATTAGTATAATTGAATGGTCGTATTGTCCTACAAATTGAATGGTAGGTGTTCCCAGTCCTACGCTCCGAACATGTCAATTCCATGGTAAAATTTTTTTTATTAATAACTGTAGGACAATGATAACACACGAAAGGTAAGTGTATCCTTCACCTAAATAATACAGTGTCCTACAAAAAAACGGGTATGTATCGCTAGTCCTACAAAAATTATTCAAAATAATAAATTATTTTGAAATTGTGGTTTAGCTCATTTAATGTACTTTTATTCGTAAAGTAATGTTACTCTCAATGTATAATTGTTTGTTCAATTCAAAAATATCATAATTTACGTAAAAAGTTTATGAAATAAGTGGGAAATTTTGTTTAGCTTTCATAATTTTTATAAACATATTGAAAACAACAATAACAAAGTAAAAACGTTGAAATAATCAATCTGCCCTCCGGGGCGGCTTAAATGAAGTCGCATGCGCTTCAACAGATGCAGGGTAACCCGGAAAAGTTGCAACACCACATCGTCGTATGAAGAGCAGAAATTTATAATTGAAAACTTTCAAAGAGGTCAGACGAATTGTGAATTGTAAAATAGGATGTATGGTATATCCAGAGGCCTCAAAAAGTCCTGTTCGAAAGAGATATTATATTTTACGGTGGTCAAGTGGCCAAGTAGTTAAAATACCGATCTTTTATCCACTCTAGTAGTCGGTCGTGGTTTCGAAGCCTAGCGACTGCTTATATTTCTCTGATGGTCCGAGAAAGTGGAAAAGCACGTACAAAGTGAGAATTCGTTAATCCTTGGTTCTCACAAGTTTCGTCTTTTGAGGACTGTCCTTCGTAAGGGAACGACATCTGGTTAACGGAAAAATGTTTTAAACAACAATGTATGCAACTATCATCAAAGGACTACGCACACTTTTAATGAAAAAAGTTTTACTGTGAAAATGGCTGAATTTTTGGTATGTTGTAGCTGAAGCTATTCCGAGTAAAAGTCTCCATTGGCCCTACTCGATCGTATTACCAGATTCGGCGCTAGAGGGCGACACATCATCAATTTTGAGATTTTTGGAAGAATTTGAATGTATAAAAAAATTTCAATATACCATTCATATCCAATATTGAACTAGTGAGCGACTGGTCATTACTGACATTCGTGAGAAATATGTTTCATAATACAGAAAAAAACCAAACTGTTTTTCTATAAGGTAGTCAATAATATAATCAGTTCTCCTGTGTATGAATAGAATTTGTAAAATAAAAATGATAATGTTATTGATATTCATCTATTTATTTAAACAGTGTCTTGTCATGTAATGAAATGCAACACCCATTGTGAAATATAATTTCTCATTCGAATGGAGGGAAAAATTAGATTTATTGTGTTTATTTCTAAAAAAATCGATTTCGAATAAAAGCCAAAAAATCAAATCGATTCATAATATCATATCAAAAATGAGGATAAATGTGCCTAATTACAAAATATTTTGATTTTTCATTTCAGAAGGTATGATCGAAATATCTGTAGGCTTGTTAAGCCCGTGGCTTACGGTCAAATAGATTGATTTCACTGCCTTGAAATGAAGTTAATTCAATTGGTTTGTTTCACCATGAGCCATGAGCTTCAGATTTGGGTAAAACTAATGGTTAACCATACAATTTTAGCGCTCACCAAATCAACATGACTTTCGCCTACGCAGTTCATTAGCTGCAGATATCAAGAATTTTCGTGGAATTGACAATTTTGGAGCGTAGGACTGAGAACACCTACCATTCAATTTGTAGGACAATATGACCATTCAATTATACAAATATTAACCAAACAATGGTAAAAAATCGGCTTGTTATTAATGAATTTTTATGACCACGTCATTGGTACATGTTGGGAGTGGGGGACTCTTCAGTCCTACCATCCATTTTGTAGGACAATAGTATTTTCGAGTACTTTATCGAATTATCTTGAGGTTCAACTGAAAAACTAACTGTTATTAATGAATTTTTTTCACTCACCAAATTGACATGATTGACGCCTGCGTATTTCATTAGCTACCACTATCGAGAATTTTGGTAGAGGAAAAAGTTGGGCGTCTCGGCAAAATGAAGCTACTCAGGAAGTTTCAGCCTGTTATTAATAATTTTTTTTTCACCATGGAATTGACATGTTCGGAGCGTAGGACTGGGAACACCTACCATTCAATTTGTAGGACAATATGGCCATTCAATTATACAAATATTAACCAAGCAACGGTAAAAAAATCCGCTTGTTATTAATGAATTTTTATGACCACGTCATTGGTACATGTTGGGAGTGGGGGACTCTTCAGTCCTACCATCCATTTTGTAGGACAAATGTTTTTTCGAGTACTTTATCGAATTATCTTGAGGTTCAACTGAAAAACTGTTATTAATGAATTTTTTTCACTCACCAAATCGACATGATTGACGCCTGCGCATTTCATTAGCTACCACTATCGAGAATTTTCGTAAAGGAAAAAGTTGGGCGTCTCAGCAAAATGAAGCTACTCAGGAAGATTCAGCCTGTTATTAATCAATTTTGAAAATAGGCGTGGGATCCCGTTCTATTATGCTCAATATTTCGTAGGATGTTTTTATTTTTGTAAATGAACAATACGATATTATACATATAAAGTTGTCGGATATCAAGTACTAGTGAATCTCTAAAGATGTAGTCGGACGGATAGTCTTTTTTTTTGTAGTACATTATTTTAAGTATTTTTTTTTGTAATACTTCTATTTTTTTTAAGTGATCGTCGTGTAAGCCACCCCAACTGAGGATAGCATATTGCAGCCGAGATTGTACTAAGGCATAATATATTGTTTTAAGGTGAGTCGTATCTAGAATAGATCTCAAATATTTGAATTTGAATAACATATACCTCAGTGTTTTCGAAACATGATTTACATGTATATCCCATCTTAGATGAGAATCTATCGTGACTCCTAGATACTTGATATGGTTTGCCCTGATTATTTTCACGATTTTTCCGTGGTTGTTAATTATCAATTCGTCGAAGTTCGGCAGACTGTTTTCATAGCTTGCGAATGGTAAGAAGTGCGTTTTCTCAAAGTTAATAGTTAGTGATTTGTGATCAAACCAATCTTTAAGTATGGTTATTTGATTTTCCACTTTTGTTTTCAGGCTCTTCCAGTCTTCGGCTGTGAAGAGTATGACCGTGTCATCAGCGAAGCTGAAGAAAGATCCGTCGCACCTCTGGGTAAGTAGATTGTTTATAAATAAGGAAAATAACACAGGACCAATTACAGTGCCTTGTGGTATGCCATGACTAATTTCTGCTTCTGTGCTGAGAACATTGTTCATTTTTACAGCCTGCTTTCTGCCGTTCAGGTAGCTTTTCGATAGATTTTGAGAATTACCTCGAATACCTGAGCAACTTAGGGCCTCCAATAACTGGATATGGTCAACAGTATCGAAGGCCTTAGCTAGGTCTAGGAATACACATATATCTGGCTTTTTATTGTCTATATACTTATATATTTCGCTTGTGAGAGCAGCTATCGCGTCGTTTGTTGATAAACCTTGCCTGAATCCGTATTGTTTGCTAGATATCAGATTGTATCTTTCAATAAGTGTAATTAATCTAGATTTGAGTATTTTCTCCAAAATTTTATTGAAGCTTGTCAAGAGCGAGATCGGTCTGTAATTATTGACCATTACAGGATCTCCTTTTTGCAGGATAGGAGTCACTATGGACATCTTGAAAGCATTCGGACATTGGCATGTTTGAAATATGTTATTTATCAGAGAAGTTAATAGGGGTGTTATTTGTTCTGATATTTGTTACAGATGTTCAGCTCTGATGCCGTCAAATCCAGGAGATTTCCTGTTTTTAAGAGAATGGATTACATCGTACACTTCTTTTTCATTAACTGGTTCGAGAAAGAACGAGGTCAAGTAGGCAGTTTGCTTGGGAGTTGCAGTGGGAGGTTTGGTAATCTTCTCGGCGTATTTTTTCCCTACATTGGAAAAAAATGCATTGAACAAATTTGCCTTCATCTCATCGTCATTTGTTTTTGTTCCATCCTCACATAGTATTTCTTTTATTGAATTGTCTTTTTCAGGAGCATTAATTTCATTCACAATTTTCCATACTTGTTTTGCGCAATATTCACTATTTTTATTTTCATTTTGGTAATATTTCTGTTTAGCAATTTTCTATACCTGTTTTGCGCAATTTTCACTATTTTTAATTTCATTTTGGTAATATTTCTGTTTAGCAATTTTTATTAGTCTGTTTGTATAAGCTCTGTATGCGACGTAGTTTTTCTTTTTTCTTATATATAATTACTTAAAGCATTGAGTTTTGGTGTTCACTGTACACATGTGAATATTACTCAACCTTTATCTGAAAGGACTTTTGCTTTAAAAATGCATGTCAATAATGATATTTCTATGGAAAATACCATAATACAGCATTTTGGATTATTCAACTTTGGTGCCCTCTAGCGTTTATCCTAATCATACGATCCTCTTATAACTTCTCAAAATTTTGTAGGGTGTTGAACCGAACAAATATGAAATAATTATCAAATTTTGCTGAAAGCCATTTTTATAAGGGTTTTGTGCCTTGTCCTTTGGTTGTAACTAACTTTATGAATATTTTTATGCTGACTCACACTGTGTACTGTAGTGCACAGTGACTTTATGTGTAATAATAAGCAGAAAGGTATATAACAAAGTATCAAACTTTGACAATATTACGTTAAAAACTACACTTTGATTATCACAAGAAAACAAATTTACTTAAAAAAAATTAAGAAAAAAAAACAGTTTATAGCACAATGCAGAAATCGTGTATGATTTATGTAACTCTTCAAATTTAATAACAAATCAATTTCATCTAATGGCCGCTAGATATTAGCATAGGCTACTAAATGATAGTAACTGCTTGAGTAAGTACAGTTATGGAAAATTTTAGTAGCAAGTTGGATAAAAAATCTCAAAGTGATGTTTACTGCAGTACTCAAGGTGGCAGTAGCTATGCTGGTAACTATGCTTTGTTTACAAACAAATATTGTTTGTGGTATTTTTGAATTATCCGATATGAATGAATAAAATAATAATAATAATAATAATAATAATAATAATAATAATAATAATAATAATAATAATAATAATAATAATAATAATAATAATAATAATAATAATAATAATAATAATAATAATAATAATAATAATAATAATAATAATAATAATAATAATAATAATAATAATAATAATAATAATAATAATAATAATAATAATAATAATAATAATAATAATAATAATAATAATAATAATAATGACCTCAAATTGTATGCCTCTGGAGAAAGGGACCTACATCAGTCCCTTAGGGTGGTGGAAGAATATACGCATGCTATCGGTATGGAATTTGGGATCGACAAATGTGCCACGGTTCATCTCAAAAGAGGACGATGCGAGGAATACGGAGAGGATGTCCAGCTCGTAGACGGAAGCATCCTACATCATCTGGATGCCGGAGAGACTTATACCTACCTTGGGGTGGAACAACGCCGCTCCCAAGAGGTATTTGCAGTTAAAAACTCTCTCCGCGGCAAGTATCAGCATAAACTCCGACAGATCTGGTCATCAGAACTGTCGGGGAAGAACAAAGTTGCTGCAACTAATATGCTTGCCGTTCCGATCCTTCTTTACTCTTTCGGAGTGATGAAGTGGACTAAGGAAGAGCTGCGACAACTTGACGTTAAGACTCGCAAAATGATGCATCTCAATAGGAGCTTGCATCCTAAATCGTCCGTTCCACGGTTATACTTTTCCAGACAACGTGGAGGCCGTGGACTTTTGAGTTTGGAGTGTCTGCATAACAGAATGGTTCTGGATGGGGCCTGTAAAGTCATCAGGAGTTCAGATCCCCTTCTCTGCATGGTCCGCGACCATGAGAAAGCAGGGATTGGAGCATTCCTTTTTAAGGCAGCTACCCGTGCGGCCGATGAACTCGGTCTCGTTTTCGACACTGAACGGGCTAACCCAAACTCTGTCACCGAGTTGGGACCCGTTCAGCAAAAAGCTCAGATAAAAGCTGCGGAGACAGAGGTCCTGCTACAGCTACATATGGATAAGCCAATGCATGGTGTCTTCTTTCATAACATCGAAGACCTTGGCTTATCCAAAAGCTTGACCTTTGCCTTCCTCAGGTCGAGTGAGCTAAAGTCGGAGACCGAGGGATTCATAATGGCCTGCCAGGATGGTGTCTTCAACACCCTTGTCTACCGTAGTCGAGTGATGGGTATAGACGTCCCTGACACCCGATGCAGGGCATGTCGTGGGGCACCTGAGACCGTAATGCATTTGCTATCAGCATGCCCATCTTATGCGGTCTCAGCCTATATCCACAGGCATAACGCGGCGCTACGAGTGTTGTACTACCACCTACGACACTCGTACGGTATAGACGAGACACCGGTGTTGCCTTATGCTCCGGGGGATATTGAGTCCGTGGTGGAGAATGAGAGATGCCGAATCTATTGGAACTACTCATTCCCCACCCTCAGGCAAATACAAGCCAATAAGCCTGATGTTGTCCTCCTCGACCACCAAAGTAGAACGATATTCGTCATGGAGTTTTCCGCTCCAGGCGAAATTAATATCGTTCGAAAAGAGGAGGAAAAACGGACTAAATATCGAGATCTTCTCTTTGAACTCCGCAGGTTATATCCGGACCATTCTGTCAAAATGGTGGTTCTGATCATAGGAGTCCTTGGTGGAATGATGGACACACTGCTCTCCAATTTGAAAATAATACCTGCTTGCCGTAATATGGCAGAAATCTTAGCATCAAGAATGCAGAAGGCCGTTATACTTGGTTCGCTTCGTCTACTCAGGGCACACGATTCTCGGACCCAATAATCACTCACCCTACAGATGTAGGGAGTGGTTATTGGGGTTAACGACACCAGCGCGCCCTCCGGATGGGTCGGAGCACCGGAGACAGGGCCTGACTGGTACACTCCTAAGGAGAAAAAAAAAAATAATAAAAGGCAGGGGGGTCAACCAACACCTAAGGCCCTGGTGAGTAGCGACACCACCTACCCGAGCAAAGGATGCAAAATCGGACCGGCAGCTCATGCGCATCCGGGAGGGAAAAAGCAACTTTCCCTCCGGTGTCGGCCGTGGGTTTACTGGGTTAACCCCCCAGTAAACTCTACTACTCGGTTCCGAACGATCGAGGAAGAGGCCCCCACAACCGACCCCCTCGGATTAGGGGTCATAGGCAAGGTGGTGGGGCCAACGATGATTTGCCAAACGATGACGACCGCGATAACAACGGACGCTTTGAGTGGACGGACGAATTAAGGGACGGACTTCTGCATTGCTACGAGAGCAGTGAGCCCGCCCGGAGAGAATACATGGCGAGAATGCATGCTCTGTGGTGTGAGAGACACCCAGAGCATGCAGCGTTTTCCGCACAAAATCTCAGGGATTATGTATCCCATCTTCGGGCTCGAGGCTACGTTAGAGCTCCTCCTCAGCCAGTTATCGAGGTGGCAGATATGCCACGTGTCGGTTTGGCTGTGGAGGAGAATCGCATTGTTCCACTGATGGAGGATATCAGAACCCGCAGGGCGCTTCACAATATGAAGCCCCTGAAGCCGCAAGAACTGGCACGGGTGGATGCGGAGATTGGCGATGTTCTTCCAGAAGAGGCTGACATCTGGCAGATCAATTCTGTCGTGTACGACGCCGCTCATGCTCTATCCCAAACGGAGAGGAGGGACACCACCGCTCTGGTAGGGAGGCATGAACGACGTGTACACAAAATGGAAGCCAAGATCAAGTCGGCGAGACAACACGCGTCTCGTATCCAGTGTGTGGTGGACTTCGTGGCGGCCAATAGGCCTTTCACGACCGCAGTGCGGCGAATTGCCGCAAAATTGAGACGAGCTCACCACACATTAAATCAAGGTGTGCTGTTCACCATCAAACAGCACTGTCTTGATAGGATACGAATGCTAGTGGCTGCAAAGAAGTCACTAGTGAGGCGGGCGAGAGGTATCGCGGAAAACATAAAGTTCCGCGATAAACCTTCTCGCTTATTCCAAGAGCCTCCACGTGTTGTCAATAACCCGCCGGCTGCAGATCAGGTGGAAACATTCTGGAAGAATATCTATGAGTATCCGCAACCACTCAACGTAGATACTCCAGCCCTAGCGCAGTTCGAAGCATTTTGCAGGAGGCTTCGGCAGCCTGAGCTTAATGATCTGCGCATTCCGATAACCACGGAAGAAGTACGAGGGGCCCTAAAAGGCTCTAAGAATTTCGCTGCTCCAGGCCCTGATGGGTTGAATAACTATTGGTGGAAAAAGTTTCCAACAACCCACCGCCATCTGGCCAGAGTTTTCAACTCATGGCTAGATGGGGAGCAGCAGATTCCAGAGTGGTTTGTCGAGGGGCGAACCGTGCTCATCCCCAAAAACGGAGATTTGTCTGATCCAAAGAATTACAGGCCGATAACATGCTTGAATGCGTGTTATAAGGTGTTTACGCGCATCTTATACACGCGCATTCTCTCCGCAGTTGATCCGGTGTATGAACGGATAAATGAGCAAAGAGGGTCAAAGAAAGGGGTCGCCGGGTGCAAGGAGAACCTGCTCATCGATAGATGTATCACGCAGGACTCCGTGCAGTATAAGCGTAACCTTTCGATGGCCTGGATCGATTACCGCAAGGCATTTGATACAACATCACATGAGTTAATCATGCATTTGCTCAGATGCCTTGAGGTACCCGGTCAAATAGTGGGATGCATTGGACAACTGATGCCGCTCTGGAGGACTCGCTTCACCATAAGATCAGGTAGAGACATAGTCCAAACAGAGCAGGTCATCATTAGAAGAGGTGTGTTTCAGGGAGACTCCCTTAGCCCTCTTCTCTTCTGCATCTCACTATTGCCATTGTCCGTTGCACTAAGGAATACCCGTGGATACAACTGCGGCACCCCCAGCAACCGGAGGCATAATGTCACCCATCTATTTTATATGGATGACCTCAAATTGTATGCCTCTGGAGAAAGGGACCTACATCAGTCCCTTAGGGTGGTGGAAGAATATACGCATGCTATCGGTATGGAATTTGGGATCGACAAATGTGCCACGGTTCATCTCAAAAGAGGACGATGCGAGGAATACGGAGAGGATGTCCAGCTCGTAGACGGAAGCATCCTACATCATCTGGATGCCGGAGAAACTTATACCTACCTTGGGGTGGAACAACGCCGCTCCCAAGAGGTATTTGCAGTTAAAAACTCTCTCCGCGGCAAGTATCAGCATAAACTCCGACAGATCTGGTCATCAGAACTGTCGGGGAAGAACAAAGTTGCTGCAACTAATATGCTTGCCGTTCCGATCCTTCTTTACTCTTTCGGAGTGATGAAGTGGACTAAGGAAGAGCTGCGACAACTTGACGTTAAGACTCGCAAAATGATGCATCTCAATAGGAGCTTGCATCCTAAATCATCCGTTCCACGGTTATACTTTCCCAGACAACGGGGAGGCCGTGGACTTTTGAGTTTGGAGTGTCTGCATAACAGAATGGTTCTGGATGGGGCCTGTAAAGTCATCAGGAGTTCAGATCCCCTTCTCTGCATGGTCCGCGACCATGAGAAAGCAGGCATTGGAGCATTCCTTTTCAAGGCAGCTACCCGTGCGGCCGATGAACTCGGTCTCGTTTTCGACACTGAACGGGCTAACCCAAACTCTGTCACCGAGTTGGGACCCGTTCAGCGAAAAGCTCACATAAAAGCTGCGGAGACAGAGGTCCTGCTACAGCTACATATGGATAAGCCAATGCATGGTGTCTTCTTTCATAACATCGAAGACCTTGGCTTATCCAAAAGCTTGACCTTTGCCTTCCTCAGGTCGAGTGAGCTAAAGTCGGAGACCGAGGGATTCATAATGGCCTGCCAGGATGGTGTCTTCAACACCCTTGTCTACCGTAGTCGCGTGATGGGTATAGACGTCCCTGACACCCGATGCAGGGCATGTCGTGGGGCACCTGAGACCGTAATGCATTTACTATCAGCATGCCCATCTTATGCGGTCTCAGCCTATATCCACAGGCATAACGCGGCTCTACGAGTGTTGTACTACCACCTACGACACTCGTACGGTATAGACGAGACACCGGTGTTGCCTTATGCTCCGGGGGATATTGAGTCCGTGGTGGAGAATGAGAGATGCCGAATCTATTGGAACTACTCATTCCCCACCCTCAGGCAAATACAAGCCAATAAGCCTGATGTTGTCCTCCTCGACCACCAAAGTAGAACGATATTCGTCATGGAGTTTTCCGCTCCAGGCGAAATGAATATCGTTCGAAAAGAGGAGGAAAAACGGACTAAATATCGAGATCTTCTCTTTGAACTCCGCAGGTTATATCCGGACCATTCTGTCAAAATGGTGGTTCTGATTATAGGAGTCCTTGGTGGAATGATGGACACACTGCTCTCTAACTTGAAGATAATACCGGCTTGCCGTAATATGGCAGATATCTTAGCAGCAAGAATGCAGAAGGCCGTTATACTTGGTTCGCTCCGTCTACTCAGGGCACACGATTCTCGGACCCAATAATCACTCACCCTACGGACGTAGGGAGTGGTTATTGGGGTTAACGACACCAGCGCGCCCTCCGGATGGGTCGGAGCACCGGAGACAGGGCCTGACTGGTACACTCCTAAGGAGAAAAAAAAAAAAATAATAATAATAATAATAATAATAATAATAATAATAATAATAATAATAATAATAGATTTTATTGTTCTAGAGTGAGTACACATACAGAAGTACAATTTCAAATATAGCTCGAGAACAAAAGGCAGAGTTCGGTCTCATCAGTAAGTTGAATTACCGAGGAGACTCGCTCTTCCACTCAACCTGTAGATAAAATAATAATAATAAAGAAAGACAAAATTAAGGATTGTTAATCAAAATGAAATCAGTTAAATCTTAAATGGTGTTTCAAAAATCTAGTGAATATACAGTATATATATATATATATATATATATATATATATATATATATATATATATATATAGAAAGGTGTATATAGAAAGATAAGTGCCGAATCAATATCCAGTAAACAACTAAATACAGAAAAATGTTCATACTATGGTAAGCTAATGATTAGAGAAAGTTTACATAAGCATTTTGAAAGTATCATTATGGAGGAGAGCAACTACAGACTTCTTGAAAGCTCCAACCGAAAGTTTTTTCATATCGCTGGGTATGCAGTTATAAATTTTAGCAAGGTTATATGAGAAGGACGACTTGAAAAAAGAAGTTTTGTGGCGGGGAATTGTCAATTGATATTTTGAGCGAATATTAACATCGTGGACTTCAGAGCGATAATTAGCTTTCTCATAGAGATATGATGGCTTTTTAGTTGACATTACTTTGTGAATGAGAGAGCAGAAGTGAAGTAATCGTCGTTTCTTCATATCTTACCAACCAATATTCATTATAGAACGCGATACGTGATCCCTCCTTCGAAGACCACATATTAACCTGACACAAGAATTCTGAATTAGTTGAAGTCTGCGACAGTCAGCTTGTAATGTCCGTAAATACAGTCAGCATAATTGAGGTGTGAAAGAACAAGTAAGTTGCAAATGGTTATTTTACAATTCCTAGTCATGATATGCCTGTTGGAATAGATTAATTTCAGAGTGCAGAAAGCTCTTTTGATTACATGTGAAACATGCCGTGTAAATTTAAATTCGTCGTCAAGTATAAGTCCCAAATTCCTTTCATACTTGGATAAGTTTAGCTGGACATTATCCAAACACAAGTTCAAGTCATTGACATTTCTTTCTCGCGCTCCCTTACGTCCAAATAATAAAGCTTTGGACTTGGAAGGGTTGATGGAAACACAGAATTTTCTAGATAGGGAATTCAAAGTTTCAAGATTCGAGTTCATTTGGGCACAAGATTCACGAATTCTGTTTTCTCTAAAAGGCATATATAACTGAGTGTCATCAGCATAATAGTGAACGGCAAAGTGTTTCAAATGTTTATGAAATTGCGAGGTGTACACGGTTTATAGTAAAGGGCCTAAGATTGATCCTTGCGGTACACCTTTTTTTATTATTGCATTATTAGATGTCTCTCCCCTAAATACCACTGACTGAACTCTATTAGTTAGGTAATGGTTCATCATTTCAACTGCATTTTTCGAAAATCCGATGTGGTGTAAAATAGCCAATAATAGTTGATGATTTATCCTATCGAATGCCTTGGAATAATCAATCAATACCAATGCGCAGAGTTCGTCATTATCTATAGCAGTAAAAATGTCATCCGTGACCCTCAACAGAGCGGCAGTACAACTCAGTCCCTTGCGGAAGCCTGATTGGGTGTTCGGTAAAATAGCGTGTTCATCTAGGCAGGAACGGGTCTGCATATCAATAATTTTTTCGAAGCACATAAAAATACTAATAGGGCACAGGTCATTCAGACTATCAGGATTGGGATTTTTAGCCAGAGGAATAACATAGGTTTCTTTCCATATTTGAGGGTAAGCATTATTTTGTAAACAGTAATTGAATATATGTGTGAGATAGGAAAGAACAAACGGACAGCAGTGTAAAATCATTCTTACACTAATAGCATCAACACCTATTGCATTAGACTTTATAGAAAGTAACTTTTCGTATACTTCGTCTTCATTGGTCAAATTGAATGAGAATCCGGTTACCCCGTCTAACATGCTATTCGAGAAGAATTCTGGCGTTTCATGGTCCGGTACCTCAGTTATTTCGCTAAAATGATTGTTAATTTGATTGGAATCGCCTATGTCTGGGGGAATGTCAGTTGATTTTTAAGGTAGGATATTTAAACTGTTCAATTCGTTCCACATATTATTGCTGTTATTGAGTCTATGTTGCAAATATGCTTTCTTTTCACTCTTTATGGCTTTATTCACTTCATTACGGAGGGATTTGTAGTAATTCCAATTACCAATTTTATTTGTACTCCTAAATTTAATCAAGGCATTGTCCCGTAATCTCATCATTAATTTCAACGTATCGGTAAGCCATGGACTCTTCCTTTTGGTAATTCTCACCGTTCTCAAAGGAGCATGGTAATCAAACAAGGTTAGTATGAGTTCATTTATGAAAGTTAGTTTAGAGTCGACATCAGTACATGAAAGAATAACTTGGAAATCGCAGAGTTGCAGATGTGCCAAAAAAATTTCGGACGAAAATTTCTTGAAGTCTCGATATGTATGATAGAAAGGAACAAATTTGGTTTTCAGATGTTTGAGTTCGCATGTAGTCAAGCAATGATCAGAAACATCGGGTCAATTTATAACTTGTGGGTTCTGTATACCCATGTCGAGTGAGCACATGATCAGATCAAGTAATTTCTGACTTGTTGCTGAATATCTTGTAGGTTGATCAATTATTTGTGTCATATTGAAAGCATCCAAGATATTAATGAGGGAGATCACTTTATTACAGTCTAATTCGAAATAATCAATATTTAGGTCACCTGCACATAAAACAGAATCAAACCGTGGAGCTAGCAAACTCAAACAGGATTCAAATTCATCGAGAAACAAGCTGTCGGCTACATCCGAAGGTTTATACAAAGATCCTAATGCAATCTTTTTATTCTGAGTTGTGAAAGAGACCCAAAGTTGCTCTGTTACAACGTTGAGTTCTGAGATGCACTTCGAGCTGATGAAATTTTTTATATAAATTGCCACCCCACCACCTCTCTTCACTTGTCTATCCCGTCTATACATTTTAATAGCTGAATCTGGTATATTAGACCGCAACCATGTTTCAGAAACTGCAATGATTTCATATTTATTGAAAACCAAATCTTTGAAACTGGCAAAATTAGATAATATTGATCTGGCATTGATATGGCAAAATTTTATCGACATATTCTTTCCTAAATATATTAATGCAAAATCTCAATTATAACTATCAACCAATATTTTCTAAGGCCTAAGAGGAATATAAATAAAATTATGAATATGCAATGAATATAATAATATGAACGTTAGATATGCAATACATTTATCTGTTAGATTTGGTTTGACGGGTGTTCCTGTCACTCTTGGGATTGGATGTTGAGTTGCTTCTCTGCACTCTCTTCGTGTCAGCAGATATCTTTTCGGGGGCTGATGGAATGTTGAAAAACAGCGGTTGTGAGGAAATTGATGGAGAAGACAGTGATAGACTTGTCGCGTTCTTTTCGGTCTCTGCGGACGTGTCCTCTCGCTTAAGTTGTTCAATACTATAAATTTCCTCTCCAATTATCAGGCTTTTACCTTTGATTTTGGCTTCGAGTTGTTTCGATCTTGCAATTTTCAAATACTTATATAGGATCTTCTGATCCGCTTGGTCAGCTTTACAATGATCTTGAGCAACAAAAATATTTGTACCTTTCAATTTATAACAGTTCTAAGTGACTTCCTGCTTCTTCAAAAAACTAACAAATTCAATTTTGATCGGTCTGATACTGTCGCCTTTCAACTGATACATATTATTTATGTCAGAAGGTGATACATGAACTTCCAAGAGATCCTCAAGTTTCGTCGTGACAGATTGTAATAGAGACGATCTTTCAGACGGGATTTGGAGTCCATAAATAATAGTATTGTTTTTACGAAATTGCCGTTCAGCCGTTAAACCACCCCCTTCTAAATGTTCTATACTTTTCTCTAAGTATTCTACTTTCCCAGAATTTTCCTGTAACTTTACTAATAGTTTTTTGTTTTCTGTTTTGATTTCTTGCTTTATCTCATCACGGATAGCCAACCCTTCCTTTTGAATTGATGCATTGAGAGACTTCAATAGATCAGCATTAGATATGTCTTTATCTGAATTCATAGCGACTAAACCTGAAAGTTTGTGGGTCTGACTGCAATGAAGTCAATGCGGCAACGTTGCTAGACAGTACGTATGGCAAGTGTTGAGTCCAATTTCAATTTATTTTGATTGAAGTGATTCCTCAATTTGCGAAGAAATACTTGAAAACTGCAAACCACTCACCCCCCATTCAGTAGCACCTTCAAGAAGATTTTTAGGTAGGAATAAATTTATTTAATCAGGTTAATCAGGTTGATCCCACAAATTGAAATTGAAATTCCATAACAGGAACAAGATGAACGTAGAAACGTTCGCGAATATGATTCAGAAGAATTGATTAATTTGGCGAAACATCCGACATAGAGGAAGGAGCAAAATTGGCTATGAACAGTCTGGTACTAGAAAAATCCCGAGTACAATTATTACGAATCAGGTTTTAAACGCATCCAAAAAGCAAAGCACAGAACTGGTTCTATTAGCCTACTTTCAACAATAATAAAAAGTACAGAAACAGTCGTCATCATGGAGTCAATACTCGATGATAGGAACCATGTTATCCAACAACGAAAATGTAGACATAAGCGTTCTTTTAGGAGTTGGTACTTTCAGGTTGGGTTTGGAAGCAGCTTCAATAGATGAACCCCGCCCATTCATCATTCTTGTTTATTTTCAGTTTATTCGTAAACCATTTGAGATGATAAGTATAATAACTCTTAGAGTTTTATGATCAAGAAATAGAAATCGGCATGAACCCCGTTAGCTCCCTTTCCATAACATCAATTTGAGTAAATCTGCAAACAACAGTCAAACTCCCCAAAATGCTGTTGTGATATATCGTGGAAGTGACTGAATAAGAGAATGGTACACAGGTTTGGAAATTGAAAAACCTAATTTATTCGATAAAAATCTCAATACGAAGCAACTAGAAGGTTTTTCACAATAAACATGCTGTTCAAATTTCAACGAATTATCAAGAGGAAATATTTCAAATCTATTTTGTTTTCAACTATTTGAAAGATGTCATGTTTTTACTTTTGTCAGATCAAATTGGATCATTTGTTCAAGATCTTTCTCTTTTGGTGATACCAAATATACACCGCCATCAGAAAACACACTGAAAAAACAGGATATTAAAAAAAAATTGGTCCGAGTATAGAACCCTGATGAACAAAAAATTAATATACTACAACTCGGAATATGCTACACTTCTTGAAAATTAATTATGTGACCATCTTACCATAAGTCCTGCTCTGTCCGCAACGGATTCCTTGTCCACACCAGTGATGAAAATTCCCAGATTATATTCTACGCCTCCTCGTATCATGAGGCCCAAACTTTGGCCAGGCTCTATGCAGAGGTCAACCTGAAATATATTAAAAATGTTATTATAGCTCATGCTCGATTTTGGATAGCATAATAACTAAAAGAGGAAGAAATATCGCAGATATGGAAAATTCGTAGTTCCAGGTTGTCATATCAGAATCAGAAATGATTTAATGGCATAAAAAATTCAAGATAAAAAAGTTCCTGGATACACATTTTAAGAAACAGCACACTGTATAAGTTTAAATAAAAAATAATAAAGTATAGTTACAGAAACACAAGATTAGACAGCTTCATAAAATGTATATTTGGAAACAAAAACAGTGTATTTGAGCATCAACAACGTACTGATCGACAAGACCTCAGATCAATAAGTAAACATATTGATCTGAGGACAAGACCAACAAGGATGCCTCCGAGAATTGGTTGTGCAGTAGACTAAACCCTGGAGTGGGGCAGGAGCTCAATCGCTCTGCCTTATTAAACAGTAGTCGATCTTTGTCGCACATCTACTCACGCTTTCCATCGTTTGCGCATCTCAGAGGCTTCCTTACGCTTGGCGATCTGTAACTATCCCTTCAGGATTTGTTGTTACAAGTTGTGAAATTATCAGTGAGGAATTCATCTGCATTGTGATAGACTCCACCAAGGAGGAGTTTTTCTAAACCTCTTCACGGAATTTATTTTTCTTATGGGATGAGGAAGATGTTTGAAGACGTTCTTTCCGTTTCAAAATATGGAGGATTCAATTTGAAAAGATGAAGGAATAGAAAGACTGATGTTATATATGATTCGGGTTTCATAGTTCGGTTGATAAGGCTTAATGTTCTCCTTGTAATCAAACTAATTCTAAGTTGAGGAGGCATGCAGGGGTACAATTTGTGTCGATAAAAGAAAGAGGTCTGCAGGAATTTTGCTCGACATATATATCTCAGCGCCCTTTTATGAAAAATAAAAACTGAGTTTAGTAAAGTTAGCCAATAGAGAGTACATATTGGAGGATATTGTTCTTATGGCATAGCAGCTTGAGGGTGATTTTCCGTATAGTTTCCTGATGTGGTCTTCGAATCTCTATTTAGTCAATATATTGCCCTAGAAATTTGGGCTCGATAATATGTTCATTAAGCGAGACATAATACATTTGAATGTTAGAAGGTAAACATTGAATGTTAAATGTTGAATGTTATAGGATCAATTAAATTGAATTATTGTCATTTCTATATGATATCGAAATTTCATGCTACTCATGTAACCCAAATGACAAATAAAGTAATCTGTATTTGTTCACAATGAGCATAATAATGAATAAGAGACAAAATGTCCAGACAGGACAGCTCATTGTTATTATTCTATACAATAGGAATATTTGGGTCGAAAATCCATCAGGAAATAACTACTTTCCTGGCTAATACCACAAGGAACGTTGAAAAACATCTGGTGAATTTCCGTGCAGATTTCTACAAGGCTTTCTCTGCAATTGCTTGTTGCATGGAAATGTTCTTTGAAACATTTGGACCACCTATAGATCGATTTTGAGGTGTCGCCCCTCATCAATATTGGGTAGGTCTATGCAGACAACAACTAATGTCTGCAACCTATACTGATCCTATTCGACATCCCGAAATCGATCTATAGGTGGTCCAAATGTGGCCTCCTCGATCACCAGATCTGACTCCATTACATTTTTTTCTGTGGGGATATTTGAACGAAAGTGTTTTTAAAAGCAGACCACAAAACTTGAACGAATTAAAGGAGAGGACAAGGCAAAAGTGTGGTGAAATAACACCAGACCAATTGAGGAAGAGCCGCCAAAATTTGAGACGGCTCATCAAGTATTATAACTTGAAATTTTCGTTTTTCAACATCGGTAGATGAGTTCCAAAGCAACAGGGTGTTGCGGTTTCAAATCGAACATACTGTATATTACAATGTATGAGATGTTGATTTCATTGAAAATATGAAAAAGATGTTCATAAATTCAGAAGTGGAATAAACTTTTGTCGCTATTTTCCATCGTTCGAAATAACCTTTCTTGAAAGGAATTCATGTTGAAAACTGAAACATTTTCAATTAAAAATTATACCAAACATAATTTCTCTGGAAACTGAAAAAGCTACGATGAAATGCAGTTTTTTTTTTACTATCTAACAGAAATCAACCACTTCCCCGGTTGAAGCCACGCTAGACATTGAACCACATCTGATAGGTATTGTAAATAGACCATCTATTGATGTAACTTAATTTTCATCCTACCTTTTTTTCCATTTCCATTTCAGTTGAGAATGTTTCCTTTTTCGATAATGTATAAGGTTAGAACATGAATCACCCTAGTGTACCTAGTGTAGAAATTTACAATTTTTCAACCGAAATGTATTATGATCGTCATTGCACGTGCTCAAAAGTAGGCACCTAAAGTAACGCATTCTTCACATCCATCAAAACAATCCGACGTTGAAAGTACACATTCAAAGGCACGTCGGGTAGACGTTTCCATTATGAACTTCTTAGCCCAGGAAAGTTAGTACGAAAAGGGGCTCTGGTCCCTAAAAATTGCTCGAGAGCTGGAAATCGGTTCAATCCGTCTTGGAGGTCTTGAATAACGGGTATATGAGTTTGTGACGGTTTTACCAGGTTGTGCTTCAGATTTGAGAGCCTAAAAAACGCGAAATTTTCGCATTTTTTTCAGTTTTTCGCGTATAAAAGTACGCATCTTGCAGAAAATGTCACTCTTTCAAAGAACATTAAATTCCGCATCGAACTGAATTCCGCGTTTGAAACATCGAAATCGGTCTAGCCGTTCAGCCGCAATCGCCCGTCATAAATATGCAAAGATAGAACTTCGCTAAAAACTTGACAACCCTAACTTTTGAAAATTTCATAGAGTCAAAGATGTGGAAAATTTAATTCTACATCAGATACTTGAATTTTAAATTCATTTACTTCAGTGATGAGATATGAATTTCAAACCAAAGAAAGGTCAATCGCCAAATTTCCGCTAAGACAGCCCAACGCAGGAAACTTCATCTGAACTCAAAACTTTTCACTTTCTAGCATTTTTCAAGTAAAAGTAAGTTTTGCGGATGATCAACATGCATACCGCAGTGGAAGGTTCACAGAAACTGCCCTCCATGCGGTAGTGCACAAAGCAGAAAAGGCACTCCATTTCAAGGATTGGGCTCTCGGAGTCTTCTTCGACGTGGAGGGTGCCTTCGATAAGGCAAGAACAGACGTCATCTCCAATGCACTGCAGATTAAGGGAACTCCTCCTATGCTGATCAGTTGGATAGCAACGACTATCGAGCGGAGGAAAGTAACGGTATCTCTAGGAGAGAGACATGCTAGGCAGACTTAGACGACCTGCTGGATCCACCGTCGCTTCTAACTTGTATCAAGAAGGAAGCGATGGCGTCCTGTCTTCCTGTCTGAGAATGCGGGACTCTGGAAGCTAGCGAGAAAAGTGGTACACAGGACACAGCGGAATCGCTGTGGTAGAGGAGAAATATATCCCAATATCAACTATCAAAGTGATACAGGCAGAGGATACAATTAGATGGAAAAGGACGATTTCGCTAGAGATCCCAGACAAGAGACAGTGGGAAGAGGAAAGGGTTCTCTTTCCCCCGGAAAGCCTGGTCTGTTTTACAGACGGGTACAAACTGAGTGAAGGACGAGCCGGAGCAGGGGTTTACTTGAAAAAAACGGATAGAAAAGAGCCTATGCGCTAGGTTCTCAGTTTTCCAAGCAGAGGTGTTTGCCATACTGGAGGCAACCAGAATGGAAGAGGTGAGGTGAGGTGAGGTCCGGCCCAGAGAAACATGTATGTGTCTGCTCAGACAGATAGCCTACCATCAGAGCTATGAATGCAACCAGAATCAGATCAAAGCTGGTTCAGGAGTGCAGAGATGCCCTGGAGAATCTTGTGACTAGAAAGAAAATAATGCTGATGTGGGTCCCGGGCCACGCAGGGATTGAAAGCAGGTGGACCAGCTAGCCAAGCAAGGAGCTAGGCAACTCTACTACGAGCCCGAACCCACACTCGGCATAACAAGGAGACAAGTAACAAGGACACTGAATAAGTGGGTAGTTGATACATTAGAAAAAGAGTGGAGAGGGATAGACGGCTACAGGCAGTCAAAGCAGATGATATCAGGGCTCGACAGGGCAAGGACGGCCAAGATACTTAAGCTAAGTCGCAAAGAACTCCAACTCTTGGTGGGAGTTCTAACCGGCCACTGCGGCCTCAGGATGCACCTGGCTTTCATCAGAGTGGAGGCAGACCAACTATGCGCGAAATCTGGTGAGGAGGAGAACTCCTACCACTTCCTGTGCGAATGTGGTATTTATGGCAGGCTCAGACAAAACATCTCCGGAGCTGCCACTATTAAGGAGGAGGAATTGCACTCATTGCAATGGAAGGACATTTCGACTTTCGTAAAAAGATCGGAGAGGATCGAGCAGGCATCAGCCATGGGATGAGTGAAGATGCTGGGGATTGAGAAAAGGGCCCATACTGGGACCTAGTCGCTGACGCTTGCGTCCCCCACCCATTACCATGACCAAGTTATACGCGAAATATTGAATAAAGTGCGAAAACCTAGAAACCGTCGCAAATTCATATACTTATTCAGGACCCCCAAGAGGGTTCAAAACGATTTTCAGCTCTTGAACAATTTTTAGGGGATAGAGACTAATTTGCCTGGACTATCGATCATCTGACAAATAACAAATGAAGAATGTGGAAGGCGGCGGCGAAAACCACCTCCTTACAATTCACGACGGAAATCTCGTTATACATAAATACGACAATTTACGTGATGAGGGCGATATGATCCTTTATTGAAGATTTATGAGAATTGCTTATACATGAGGGTTAGAATGTTTCCGAAGATTGGTACAATGGATGGTGTGTCGAGAAGATGCTCCATTAAGATTGTGTAAGGTGTTTCCAAATTGAGCTCACACTAATGGTTATAAACATCAGTCAAGCATTGTCTCAATATTGATAGGAGACAAGAACAAGAAAGGGATGCTGTGATTTTGGTAAAATTTATAAATTTTTTCCACGAATCTCACAGGTTTTTGGACGAAACCTCTCAAACAGCATAAAATCAATAAACTTCTGAAGAAGGCAAAAAAACTATCAAGATCGAATAATCAAACAAAAATGCAAACTCAAAATCTTTGTAAATGTATAGATAAAATTAAAGCTGGTAAGAAAAGAAATGGCATTGAACAGATAAAGAAAGACGGACATCAGAAATTATAAAGAAGATATGGCTAACACTTTTTCCAACCATTATTTGCAGACATTAGTTATTATCTACAGAGGCCTACCCTATACTGATGAGGGGCAACATCCCGAAATCGATCTATAGGTGGTCCAAATGTTTCAATTAACTTTTCCATGCAACTAGCAATTACAGAGATAGCCTTGTAGGAACTCTGCACGGAAATTCATTGGATGTAATTCAGCGCTCGTCGTGGTATTAGCCAGGAAAGTAGTTGTCGATGGATTTTCGACCCAATTTTTCCTATTGTATAGGATTATAGCAATGAGCACCGTTCTGGTAGGATAGGACACCTTGTCTCTTTCTTAACGAGCGCTCATTGTGAACTATGCAGATTTCTTTATTTGGAAAGAAATTATTTTGAAAAACTCTTTTTGTATTAATGAAGTGAATTGAGTGATTAGTAGTCTTAAAAATAACAAAGATCCCGGATATCACAATATCACAGTAGAAACATTGAAAGATATTCCAGAATACATCTCAGCTCCTTTGACTTGTGATAACAATAGGTTATACAGAGTATCCTTTTTATTTATTGTGTTATGACCCTGTATCGACGATGGTGGCCGCTATCAAGAACTCTCCGTTGCTCTAAGCGACAGCCCGTATATTCACTTTACTGTTTTTTGCAGAATGTGATGTCAATAAAAAACTTTGATGAAACGAACACGAATTCAATCATTCAAATAAAATCAAACGAAATAAATGTCTAACAATGTTTAAAAAAGCCAATGTTTAGCCACTATTCAGAAAAGGGATAAGATGGAGGTAAAAAATTATAAACCAGTATCATTGGTTAGAAACCTTGCTAAATTATTTGAAAAGCTTCTAAAAAATAGAATAATGAAATATTAAACCAAATATCAGATAAACAGTTGGGGTTTCTCGAAAACAGATCTACAAAAGGTGCTTTATCTGAACTTGTAGACCTATCAAAATCGTTTGACACTGTTAGTCATAGTCAAGTACTCCACTCTTTTGAAAATATTGGTTTCCGAGGGATTCCATACTACATAATGGTGTGCTACCTATCAAATAGACAACAAGATGTGAAAATAGAGGAAATTTATAGTGGCCCTTTCTATATGCAATATGGAGTACTAGGGAGTTCTAGTAGATGATTTATTTAGGCTCGAAACCGACGGAAAAATCTTACTTGCTCTATTTCGACTTTGTCATAGTAGTCTTTCCAGCCGATCTCCATGTCAGTATTTCGTATCTTATGTGTTTCTGTATTAGAAAATATTATACATGACGAGTGTTTCAATATCTCATATTTCCCTTGAGCTGATGCATAAAGAATTTATGTTTTTTCTATCACATGTTACATGAGATTCTCATTTGAGTTGGTTATCAACAATGCCTAGATATTTCATATGTTCCACGGGCGCGATAGTGCAAAAATTGAATGAATTCAAAGAAGTAAAAGACACAATCTGTTTCAAAAACATCGAAACCTCATTTCCCTTTTCTAACAATAACCCGAAAACAAAATTAAAGTCCTGAATTGGAACCCGTAGTCGAGTTATCAAAACGACCCGGCATACGTTGTCTGTTTCCGAAAACCGAATCTGTTATTAATATCCTTTCCAGCCGTAGGTATTTAATTCAGTTTCGAATTTCGTTGCAGATAATTACACTGGGGGAATCATTAGGACAGGACTGTTTGAACGGGGACTCGCACAGCTTGGATCTCGTTTCAGAGAATATTATTTCAGTTATAATGGTAAATAATTTCATCGATTTGTTCGACACGTTAGCACCCATTTAAGTTACTGGATTATTCCATGGACTCACAAATTTAATTCACAAAGGAAGGTTTTAGGAATATCCGCGAAAAAGATCTTTATCTTTCAATTGTCGTTGAAGTAATTTTCTGTACCAGCATACGAGTGCAGTACCAAATACCCTAAGGTTACTTAAATATTATATTTTATATACAGGGAAATGATTTATTTTTTTCAATTTAAAAAACAACTTGAGAAAGGATTTTTGAGTTGATGTGTCTAGTAACATTATTTTTTTTTTTCTATTACAGGGTATATCAAAATTTTTAATCATATCTTATACCTATTATGTATGCATTTCACCACTATTTGCCTTCTGCATTCATTTAATAATTTTCAAACACTAACAATACCTAAATTGCTATCAAAATGTTGCTTCTTCGCAAGTGTATATTCACTTGTGATCCATCCCACTATTTCTCAATTGAACACGAAAGTTTCACCTTC
The DNA here is from genome assembly GCA_944452925.2 of Chrysolina oricalcia. Taxonomy (NCBI): domain Eukaryota; kingdom Metazoa; phylum Arthropoda; class Insecta; order Coleoptera; family Chrysomelidae; genus Chrysolina; species Chrysolina oricalcia. Next base: position 17,551,246 of record OX101815.2, read on the forward strand.
GGCACGGTATTCTGTGCAGACATCCCCAATGCGTGTTTTCATAATACTACCAGGTATATCCATTTTACATTTACGTCATCATGTTTTGGTATCGTATATTTTAACTGATCCCAAGGTTATTAATTGTCATTCGTGATTCAGGTGTTTACTTTTGGAACTGTGCCAACATTTCTCATTTCACGCCTTGAGTGTGCGCTCTAATCGGAATAGGCCATAACCTTGTGATTGTTATGACTTCTGCATTCAGCTGGAGTAACTTGGAATGACTTTTGTCAGCTTCATAACCGAAGAGTCGAAATTGGTTATGCCATGCAGTATTACTCAGGCGTGTTTCATTCGAGGATAGGGCTTCATAATATCTTTCTATCTTGTGGAAAAAAATAATAAGTTGAGAGTGTAATACTCTTCGAGAAGTGTATTTGGCAACAATGAACACAGATTTGACATTTTGACTTGAAGTTGGGAGAAGAAGAAGATTAATTAGCGAGAGAGGACTCTGAAATAAGTTGTTAAAAGAGTTGTTGAAATTGCTGATTCCGTTTGAATCATCCGTAAAGGGATTATATTTTGCAACTGCCAAAAGGTTTCAGTTTTTGTTTGAATTGCTGTGTATGCATATTTCTGAACCTTACGCTTAGGGGGCTTCTATACACAAATTATCTCAGGTAAACTCCGCGCTCCTCGCAGTTCTTCATGTATTTTAGGATCTGATTAGTTAAGCCTTTTGGGTACTTGACCCTATGTGCCGCTGTTAACCCTTTGACCAGGATATTTTGATATCTGAAAGAGCCCACCGAAAGCATCTTTCACTGTGGGAGCACAGAGGTATTCATTAGGCCATCCAAGTTGTTGAACAAAATCTCAAGTTCTTGTTTCATTTCAGGGTTTATTTATAGGGCACTACAGTTCTGTCCCTGATTTCTTTTCTTTCTGGAGAAAGTTTCATGAACCTTCGTTGATGTATGTTATGTCTTCCTGATGACAATCTTTCACCTACTAAGTAGGGCATTCATGTACTGGTAGCGTAGACTGTCAAAGAAGCAACATTGTAGCTAAGATCAACCTGGTTGTACCACCCTAATTTCCTGTACTTGTAGCAGAGACTGTCAAAGAAACAACATTGCAGCTAAGATCAGCCTGGTTCTACCATCTTAGTTGGACCTGACTTGACACTCCAAGTACCAGATCTAGCACTAAGTGCACCTTACTATTGCGGATTGTTTAGGAGATATTCCTTTCTCCTACCCTACAGCGGTAGATGTATTTTGTGTGTGATAGTGGATAAATTTGATACTTTTTCTATTTATAAGTACCTGTATAATCTTACCTAAGAGGTTTGTTAATATTTGAACATATTTGGTCATTGAACTGTACCTGTCGACTCACTATGATTTTAATAATATTTAGGTATTTATTTAGCTAGTTAGTTTTGTGTGAATACATTACAACCATTTCACTACTATCAGTTTGCTTTTGATAATTATGCTTCTACAAACAGTAAGCTGTTTATCATTTAGAGTGTGGTAACTTTTAAAACTGTTCGTGTTATGTGGGAATCAGTATAAATAATCTGTAGGGTGAGCTTGAGATCATATATCTGGCGCCCGCATTCTTACATCTTAAACCATTTATTTTGTTATATACCACTCCCGTCTCCACTTAAGTTAGTCGCGAGCCACTCTGTCGCTCTGACAGCTTCGTTGCCATCATAAAAGCATAAAGCTAATTAAAAGTCGTGGCAGTATTTCATTTTAAAAAGTTGTATCGGTGATACCATTCAAAATGGTTTTTGTTCCATGTTTGTACGTCAAATCGTTCAAAAATTAACGGGGAGGAGGGGGCTGAAAAGGCACAATTTCCGCTTGTTTATATTCAACTCTGTGCCTCTTTCTTCGAGTTTTTGTCTGAGGTACTCTAACTCCTCCTCCATTTTGGACATGTTGGGACTCTGAAATTACAGACTCATCCATAAAATGTGACTATACGCTGATAATTTTTTCGATGTTAACAGACTATCTAGTTTGTCCCGAATGAAGAGGCCTCAAGTGATATTCTATTTCATCTTTAACGGCAAGGACTTTTTCTGTATTACTCATGCAGTTTCTGTACAAATTTTTCCTAGCTGAAACTACATTAAAATCAAAGCAAATACTGTCCATATCTGGACATTTCCTAGAAGGAACACCCTTATTACACGTACTGCTTTCGTACCGGAAGTTCTTCATTGAGTGTTATTTTCGACTGGTCTATTGCTCCACAGCGTATTATTTTATGCTCGAAGGTCCACTGTTACTTTTTCAAATGCCTTGTTGGTCAAAACTTTCATCGCATCAAATATAACTAAATATTGATTTCATTGAAATTATGAACAGGATGTTCATAAAGTCAGTTGTGGAATCATCTGCGACTGAAAGTTGGAATTTAGTCGCTGTATTCCATCGTACAAGATAACCTCTCAATCTTCTCAATCTTCAATTGAAAATTGAATTAATACATGACTCCAGTGGAGTCATGTATTGATTCTTGAGAATGTTTCTCTTTAAAACATAACCAAATATATTTGACAACATACATTCAAAAGCGTTCATCGTTGAAGCTCAAGGCCACCTTGTCTTTGATTCCTATTCCAGTGTATACTGAGGATATTCAAAAGATGCTAAGAAAGTTTCTCAAATTTGCCTTTCATAAAAAACATGTTATTTATCCTCAGAGGCAATATGAATATTATTTATTACTGAATAAATTCAATTTAGTTTCACTTAAAAAACAGCGTGAGATGATTTACTTGAGTTTCAGATATAACATTATTCATAATCATATTAATTCATCCTCCTTGCTTTCTCTTCGATTTGATTTCATTGTACCTCGATCTGTATAGCGATCTTATATAACGTTTCACATAGCGGTACTCAACTCTTAACATCATTTTCATTGTCACCTCAGAACCATGAGTTGTAGTTATAACAACCTACAATCTGTCGATTTCTTTTTTCTCTGAGATTAAACTTCAACTTGCTACCGTTTGATTCATTACAATTCATGTAGAAACCAAGACTGTAGACCAAATCGTGCTCCTTCTCCCAACACAATTTCTCCAAGACCGCACTTAATTGACGTTGAACTATTCCACTTTCATGAAGTATTCTACAAATCCAAACGATCGTCGGACCTTGCTCGGCCACTACAAATGATTACCCCCCAACCGGAAAACACTGCTTTATTGTTTGAGCAGTCGGCTCCACTGTTGTGGACACTGTGAATGACTTTGATGTTGGAGTGGAAAACTAGCGGGCTTGTCTGGGTCCTGTTTCACATTGTTGACTCTGTCAGATCGGAGAATTTGCTGGAAAATTGTGAAAATCGTTAACGGGTGATGACGCAGAAAAATTCGTGGTCGTAGCTTGTTTTTGTATTTTCGTCAGAACTAAAGAGGCGTTCAGCAAGTCTCCAACGCAACGACAAACATGTGTTAGAGACAAGATAAGTTCTGGTTTTGTTTGCAATTAATTCTACAAAGTTGTGGGATTCCCGTTCTATTTTTTTTCTCATTGAAATCTTTCACTTTCTTTCCCTGTTCATTTATTGGCTGCTATCAGGGTTCTGAAAGAGAATACGGCAATGGTATGGAAGCATGAATGAATACACTTGACACATCGTTGTTCCCAATAACTGATTGATAATTACCCAAAAATAATCTAATACACAGCAGAGTTTGTAACTAGAGACTCAGATGAAATTGTATCGATCAGCATAGGATAAAGCAAAAACAATAGTAACAAGAGATCCAAGTGGAAACAGGAACAAGATTCTGAAATAAAGAGGAAAGAAGAACAAGAGGTACAAGAGAGCAAGAGATAAAATCAAGAAGAACAAGAGACCAAGAGGAAACAAGAACAAAACTAGCAATAGGTTAGTCCAGTTACAACAACAATAACTCCTACAACGGATCAGTCAACAGTGCGTACAGAATGGAATCACTGAAACAGTCCAAATGGTCAAAGATGAAGTCCAAGCAGTCAGAGAAGGAGTCCAGGGAGTCAGAAAAATAATTCAAATCGTCGAAATTGAACGGTCCAAGATAAATGAACTAGTGACAAGAAAAGCTTCTAATATTTGTTTGGCAGTCATCGTGAGCTATTGTGTATTTTGTTCAGCAGGGGTGTCAATACACTGCGACCTAGTCCTATGACTTTCAAGGAGTTCAGAATATCGGATGGCTTCAGGTTAGGTATATCTCCCTCTTCTATTTGGTTTTCTTTTAGGTATCTTACCCTCAGATGTTGCAGGTTAATGCATTCTGAGATAATCCAAGTTTCATCAACCGGAAATGCCTTGTTAGTATTCTGAGCTTGTTTCAATTGTTGCAGTCATTTGATATCTTCTGGTTGTAGTTTCCCAGTAGTATCTAAGCCTGCCTCATTCCTTTTAATTATATCCAGTAATGGAATCTTCTGTTGTTTACTTCTTTTTCAAGTTCATAAAGTATTGTAAAAAAAAATTTGTAAAATTTGTTTTTACGAAACTCCCAGGTTTTCGGAGAAAACCCCTCAAAAGCAGAGCTTGTGCGAGCAAGGGAGATCCGGGACCTCCAGTTTAAATAAAAGTGGAATCCGAACCACTTCAGCTCAGTGACACACGACCGGGGATCGAACCCGGACCGTCTGGGTGGAAGCCAAACGCTCTAACACCTCGACCACTTCGCTGTTATATCAATCGTTATATCAATTATGTATTTTACCAAATAAAACTGAACCCAACTTATTTAGTTAATAAAATTTAGTAGTCAATGAAAAATATTAATTTAAAAGTTAATAGAAAATTTTTATTTCTTTTTTATATTTTCAAAATATATACTTTAACAAGTTCATTAACTAATAAAGAAGATTATCTCAAATTTTAGAAATTATAGTATTTAAAATATAATATAAAAAGTATAAAATTGTTAAAATTTGTCCTAAATTAATATAAGGGTCTTCTACTGGTCGAGCTCCAATTCAGGTAAGTAAGATAACAATTGTGAAAAATATTCAAAATAGTAATTTATTTACAGGGTAAAATTGCATTCTAGTAAATTTTTTATTATTGATAAAAAGGATTAAGTATAAAATTGCGATTGAAAATACTAAAGCTAATACACCCCCTAATTTATTAGGGATAGATCGTAGAATTGCATAAGCAAATAAGAAATATAATTCTGGTTGAATGTGAATTGGAGTAATTAAAGGGTTGGCTGGTGTAAAGTTATCTGGGTCTCCTAATAAGTAGGGGTTTGAAAGTGTTAAAATTATTTTAAAAAATATTATTACTAGTATTCCCATATCTTTAAAAGAAAAGTATGGGTGAAATGGAATTTTGTCGATATTAGATTGTGTCCCTAAAGGATTTTTTGATCCTGTTTGATGTAAGAAAAGTAAATGAATTATAATGAAAACCACAATAATAAAAGGTAAAATGAAATGAAAAGTAAAAAATCGAGTTAAAGTAGCATTATCAACTGCAAATCCCCCTCAAATTCATTGTACAATTATTGTTCCTAAGTATGGGATAGCTGATACTAGATTAGTAATGACTGTGGCTCCTCAGAATGATATTTGTCCTCACGGTAATACATATCCTAAGAAAGCTATAATTAAAAAAAATAAAGTTACTCCAATCAATCATGTTTCTTTTATAATATATGATCTATAATAAATTCCTCGTCCAATATGTGTATATAGACAAATAAAAAAGAATGATGCTCCATTAGTATGGGTTGTTCGTAGTAATCACCCATAATTAATATCTCGACAAATATGAGATACTCTATTAAAAGCTAAATCTATATTTGGACAATAATGTATTGCTAAAAATAGTCCTGTAATAATTTAGATTATCAAACAAAGTCCTAATAAGGATCCAAAGTTTCATATTGTTGAAATGTTAGAAGGGGTTGGTAAATTAATTAATGAATTATTTATAATTTTTAATAAAGGTGATGTTTTTCGTATAGGTATTTTCATTAAAATTTTTGTCGTAATGGGCCATAATAATATCTTGTAATTTTAACTACTATAATTAATATAATAAATAAATATATAATTATTATATAAATAATAAAATTATTTGGAAAGTTTATATATTTATTTATTGATAGATTATTATTTTTAATATAGTTTTGATTTATTATACGAGGCTTGTTTGGTAAGTCCGTGACTTTTTAAATTTCCCGCGCAGTAACTTTAAATGCAACACTGCTGCTGTCAACCACCATCTTTCAATAGACTACTGTCAAATTTTGAGCAAGCTGCGACATTTGGTTTGTGTTTGACAGCAATTAGAAGCAGACAACCTCGTGAATTTTAACAAAAATGGAAAAAAGTGAATTTCGTGTGTTGATTAAGCATTATTTTTTGCGTAAAAAAACCATAACTGAAACCAAGGAAAGACTTGATAAATACTATGGGAACTCTGCACCATCAATTTCAATGGTTAAGAAGTGGTTTACTGAGTTCCGTTGTGGTCGTACCAGCACAAGTGACGCCGTACGTTCAGGTCGCCCAAAAGAGGTCATCACGCCAGAAATCGTCGATAAAATCCATGGAATGATATTGGACGATCGGAGAATAAAAGTACGTGAGGTAGCTGAGGCTGTAGGCATCTCAACTGAGCGAGTACATCACATTTTACATGAATATTTGGACATGAAGAAGCTATCCGCGAGATGGGTGCCGCGATTGCTCACACTCGACCACAAGCGCAACCGTGTGACCACTTCAAAGGAGTGTTTGGCAAAGTTCAATCGCAATCCGGGCGAGTTTTTACGCCGTTATATAACCGTATACGAAACATGGATCCATCACAATACCCCAGAGACCAAGGAACAATCAAAACAGTGGGTGTCAACTGGTGAACGTGCACCAAAGAAGGCTAAGGTGCGTCTGTCAGCCAACAAGGTTATGGCCACAGTTTTTTGGGATGCACGCGGTGTCATTCATATAGATTACTTAGAGAAGGGTAGAACGATCAACGGCGAATATTATTCAGAGCTTTTAGACAGATTCGATATTGATTTGAGGCAAAAACGACCACATTTAGCGAAAAAAAAAGTGCTGCTTCATCAAGACAATGCACGAGTGCACACGTGTGTAGTCACTATGGCAAAAATTCATAAATTGGGCTACGAACTACTACCCCATCCAGCATATTCTCCAGATTTAGCCCCTTGCGACTATTTTCTTTTCCCAAACCTGAAGAAATGGCTGGGTGGTAAGAGATTTGGGTCGAATGAAGAGGTTATAACCGAAACAAACGCCTATTTTGAGGGCCTTGAGAAAACCTTTTATTTGGAAGGAATAAAAAAACTGGAAAAACGCTGGACTAAATGTATTGATCTAAAAGGAGATTATGTTGAAAAATAAAACGCTTATTTGCCAATTTTTTTTTTCTTTATTCAAATAGTCACGGAGTTACCAAACAGCCCTCGTATCAGCTATATTTATATAGAATGAATAGTAAAAATGATCTGTAAATCTTAATACAATAAGTAATAGGATACTAAAAAAAATTATATTTATTAATGTAGATGAAAATTTAAATTTTTCATTTGAAGCTACCCTAGTTATATAAACAAATAAAATTTATATTCCTCCAATTATGATTAAAAATAAAATATAAGAAAATCAAAAATAATAGTTTATTATTCCTGTGATTGAAGAAGTTATGATTGTCTGAATCAATAAGATTAATCCTAAGGATATAGGATGTTTTAAAAATATAAAAATTAATGAAAATAAACAAATTATTGTACTAAAAAAATTATAATTTCAAGAATTAGTTTTTAATAAAATTTTTAAAAAATTATTTTATTTTTGGTTTACAAAACCAATATTTTTTTTAAATTATAAAAACTAATGATAATATATTTTTGAATTTTTATTTTGATATTTTTAAGATCAACCGTTGTTTTTGTTTTAAATCGTAAGCATTATTTGTTAATGTTATTAAGTTTAGAGTCAATAGTTTTATCTTTATATTTAAATTTATTTTTTTATTTAAGTAATATGTTTTATGAATATTTTTTTATGATAATTTTTTTAACTATAAGAGTTTGTGAGGGGGTATTAGGTTTGGCTGCTTTGGTTTTAATAATTCGAACTTTTGGTAATGATTATATTATAACTTTTTCAACATTATGATAAAATTTATTTTTAGGATATTATTTATAATTCCTTTATGTTTTTTAAATAATTTTTGATTAATTCAATGAATTTTTTTTTACTTACATTTTTTTTTATAATAAATTTTAGTTTAAATTATTTATTTATTAATTTTAGTTATTTTTTTGGCGTAGATTTATTATCGTTTATATTAATTATATTAAGATTTTGAATTTGTAGTTTAATGATTTTATCTAGATCTAAATTATTTCATTCAGGGGATCATTTTAATTTATTTATTTTTGTAATTTTATTATTAATATTAAGTTTGTATTTAACTTTTTCTTCTTTAAATTTATTTATTTTTTATTTATTTTTTGAGATTAGATTAATTCCAGTGTTAATTTTAATTCTTGGTTGGGGGTATCAACCCGAACGAGTAGAGGCAGGTGTATATTTATTATTTTATACTTTACTTATATCTTTACCTATGATGGTAAGATTATTTTATTTATATAAAACATTTTATAGATTAAATTTTAATGTTTTTATAGAAGTATGTGATAATTTATTATTTTATTTTTGTATAAATATAGTATTTTTTGTTAAAATTCCTATATATTTTATTCACTTATGATTACCTAAAGCTCATGTAGAAGCTCCAATTGCCGGTTCTATAATTTTGTCTGGTATTGTGTTAAAATTAGGGGGGTATGGTTTGTTACGCTTAATAATTTTATTTGTAGAAGTTGGTTTATTTTATAATATTATTATTTTTAATATTTCTTTAATTGGAGGAGTATTTGTTGCAATAATTTGTATTCGTCAAAGTGATTTAAAATCTTTAATTGCTTATTCATCAGTATCTCATATAGGGTTAGTTTTAGCAGGAATTATAAGATTCAATATTTGAGGATTTTGAGGTTCTTTAGTTATAATAATAGCCCATGGTTTTTGTTCTTCGGGTTTATTTTGTTTAGCAAATATTTCTTATGAACGAGTTCATAGTCGTAGTATTTATTTTAATAAAGGTATAATTAATTTAATTCCTAGCTTATCTTTATGGTGGTTTTTATTATGTTCATCTAATATAGCTGCCCCCCATCATTAAATTTATTAGGAGAGATTATATTAATCAATAGTTTAATTAGTTTTAATTGGATTAGAATAATCTTCTTATCTTTGTCTTCTTTTTTAAGATGTGTTTATTCTTTATTTTTGTATTCTTATAGTCAACATGGAGAGTTTCATTCAAGAAAATATTCTTTTTATCAAGGATTTCATCGTGAGTTTTTATTATTATTATTACATTCAGTTCCTTTAAATGTTTTAATTTTAAAAGGAGAATATTTAATTTTATGAATTTATTCAAATAGTTTATTTAAAATATTGATTTGTGGAATCAAAGATATGCTTGTTATTTTGGATAGTGGTATCAATTTGTAAAATTAATTTAATATTTTTTTAATATGTTCTTTTTTAAGTTTTTTAGGTTCACTATATTTATTAAGTTTTGATTTAACAGTAATATTAGAATTAAATTTGTTAACTTTGAATTCTAGGAATATTATTATAGTTATTTTATTAGATTGAATATCTACATTATTTATAAGTTTTGTTTTTTTATTTCTTCAATAGTTATTTATTATAGAGAAGACTATATAAGAGGTGATTTATACTTAAATCGTTTTATTTTATTGGTAGTTATATTTGTTGTTTCTATACTTTTTTTAATTATTAGCCCAACTTTAATCTCTATTTTGTTAGGTTGAGATGGGTTAGGATTAATTTCTTATTGTTTAGTTATTTATTATCAAAATATTAAATCTTATAATGCTGGGATATTAACTGCATTGAGTAACCGTGTTGGAGATGTAGCTTTATTAATGGCTATTGCTTGAATATTAAATTTTGGTAGTTGAACTTTTATTTTTTATTTAGAAATTATAAAAAAATAATTATTGAATAGAGTTAATTAGGTATTTAGTTATAATTGCTGCTTTAACAAAAAGAGCTCAAATTCCATTTTCTTCTTGATTACCTGCTGCTATAGCAGCTCCGACCCCAGTTTCATCATTAGTCCATTCATCTACTTTAGTAACTGCGGGTGTTTATTTACTTATTCGTTTTAATTATGTTTTTTCTAGTAATTTAATATATTTATTACTATTTATTTCTAGGATAACTATATTTATATCTGGAATAGGGGCAAATTTTGAGTTTGATTTTAAAAAAATTATTGCTTTATCAACTTTAAGTCAGCTAGGAATAATAATTAGAATTTTAGCTTTAGGTAGATATAAATTAGCTTTTTTTCATTTGTGATCTCATGCTTTATTTAAAGCTTTATTATTTATATGTGCTGGTAGGATTATCCATAATTTAAATAATTGTCAAGATATTCTATTCATGGGAGGTTTAATTTATCATATACCATTAACCTGTGTATTTTTTAATGATAGAAATTTTTCGTTATGTGGTTTACCTTTTTTATCTGGATTTTATTCTAAAGATTTAATTGTTGAAACTTTATCTATAGGTTATTTAAATTTTTTTATTTATTTTATTTATTATGTTTCAGTTGGTCTTACTGTTTGTTATAGATTTCGGTTGTTTTATTATTCATTGATAGGTTCTTTTAATTTTTTAACTTTAAATAGTTTAATAGGTCAAAATTATTAATGTTAAAATCTATAGTGGGGTTAATATTTTTTGTGATCATTATAGGAGGTTCAATAATATGATTTTCTTTTTTTAAGCCTTTGTTTATTTGTTTACCTAGATTAATAAAATTAATAACTTTATCATTTATTTTTTTAGGTTTATGGTTAGGGTATGAAGTATCCAAATTTAAATTAGTGTATAATTCTAAGAGGTTAGTAAAATTAACATTAGTTAGATTTTTAGGTTCTATATTAAATATACCAATATTATCAACATTTATGTTAAATTTTTATCCTGTTTATTTAGGTAAAGTTTATAGTAATATTTTAGATCAAGGTTGGCTAGAATATTACGGGGGTCAAAATATTTCTAAGCTGCCTCATTCCTTTTAATTCTATCCAGTAATGGAATCTTCTGTTGTGTACTTCTTTTTTAAGTTCATAAAGTATTGTGCTGGTACTTACTCCTCAGAAGGGTTCAGGTCCCAGGCATGGTGATTTTCTGCCAGTACGTCTGCAATTTCAGTTCCCTTCACCCCAGTGTGTCTCGAAACATTTAGTTTGTTTAGGCAGCCCTACACGATCCCACACCATTGTACCTGTTACATACACACAGGCTAGTCCTTGAGCTTGTACTAGCTAGCTTAGTTCTGCTGCCGCAGACCACTGCCCCGTAAATAATGGTCGGTCTAACTAAAGACGTGTACATCCACTGCAGGGTCTTTGGGTTAAATCAGTCTTTTCTGCAAAGTTTTTGCACACCATTAGGGCTTTCGTGGCTTTGTTGGTTACTTCCTTTTCGCTTATTCCAGATGAGTTTATTATCTAGTATTAGTCCCAGATATCTGACCTCTATATTCCATTCAATAACTTCCCCGTCGAATTCGATGGCTTAGAGGTTGATGTTGCTTTTCCTTGTTAAGGCAACTTGATGGGGTTGGCGGGAAGTCACATCAATTGACATCATTCTTGAGTATAGTTTAGACCTTTCTGAACCATATTTCAGATAATACTCTCGAATTTGCCTCTCGCGATTATGACTATATTTCGTCTACATAGCCTTGGCACGTTATACCGATATACTGCAGAGGAGTCGATCAACTATTGGGCTCCACAGAATTGAGGAGGCCACTCCCACTTGTGGGCAACCTCTGCTTGTGAAGATGGACATAGTGTTTTGACCTATTTTAGTCTCTGCTATTCTGGTAGACAGCAATTTTTACATCCATCCAGTTGTCGTGTTGTCTACTTTCTAGTGCTGTTTTGACAGCTTCGTGTGGTATGTTGTTGAAAGCCCATTCTATTCCAAGGAAGGCACATACTACCGTTTCTTCACTCTCCAGTGCATTCTGGGTTTCATCTCTCTGTGGCACCAATAGGGTCTGCGTGGATTAGTCCGTTTGGTATGCATGCTGATGGGGGTGCAAATGCATTAGACATCCTTGGAGGCGTTGGAGATAAGATATGGGCAGGAATATCTTGAAGAAGTGTACCAAATCCAACTCAAACATGCAGGATTATGGAGCCGAATTGGAGTGATTCGTTGATTTGGCCTACCCACAAGCACCGAAAAATTTCATAGAACAATTGAGAGATACTGACTTGCAGCAAGCGTTTTGATTAGGACGTCTTCGAACTATAAGCGTATCAATGATAATATCATTGGGTTCGAGATGGCAAAAAATGCATCAACAAATAATATCTTGTTGAAAAATGTTGGAAAATGAGGTACACCATATTTAATATATTTTTTCGCTTTATCAAATAACTTGGAAGTTGAACTCCAAATGAATTTCTCAAAAGAAATTATGTTATTTGAATATCCGATCAAATCGGTTTTAACCCATCATTTACCTGAGAACAACTTGATTATCCCCCGTATTGTCCTGATCTAGATCTTAGTGACTACCACTCGTTCTTGCACGTGGAAAAGCAACTTGGTTGCCTCGTTTATAAAAAACATGGCGAGTCTAGCCCAGTGCCGGCTAAGAAATACTGACATGAATGACATGATACCCTATTTTCTAAGGATCGGGTTTGTGAGTCAGAAACAGGTCATGTGTATTTGCTCTACTTCATAAGAACTGCAGTGGGTGGATGATTTATTCAGAAATTAAAATATCTAGTTGATTTATATTCCATCCACAAGTACAGAGAAGATGAATTAATTAAATCTTGAGGCGAAATTCAGGGATGCGAAAGTGGGATTTGAATATTATCTTGTAGGAAAATGAGAGCTACCGTGAATATTCCATTCATTTTACCTTGTCAAATACTAAAACTCGAAAGTTGAACAACTAATGAATATCTTCAAAAAAATAACAAAACAATAATTGTTGTACTAAATTGTTTCAACGTTTCGTGCTATTTTCTCCCAAAAGTACATTTTTGTTTTCTCAGCCGTTTTTAAACCAACGTTGTTCCTTCTTTCTCACAGTTGCTACAAATAAAATAATTTGTGATTCCGATCGCAATTGTAATATTTAACAAAAAATGCTAACGCATAGAAATACTTTTGGCATCGAGCAGTTCCGTTGTTTTAGGTGCATGAAATGAAATACTACAGCGAGCTGCAAAATTTCATATACCGACCAGTGGAAAATGGGTCCTTTGATACTCATTGTACACTACAGTTTTTCTACGACTAATTGAAACATGTCATACGAAATCTGATTTTTTTGTCATGACAGTTTCTATCATGAATTTTCATGACGTTATGATAGCAGAAAAAAGAAGAACATGATGAGGAATCTCCAACGTGTAGGCCTACATTATAACAACCGGCAGTTACATGGTACCAGCTATCGAGAATATGCCGACTACAGGGAAACTCGAGACTTTGTAGATAACACATGTATGAGATGATGTTAATTAAATTGTTTCAAGATATTCATCCTTTGTCTGAACTTTGTATCGAATAAACGTTATTTAGATTTTCGTTCATTTTTAAAAATCTGTTTTTCAACTTCAAATACAAAACTCGGTCCCGCTATGACTAACATAAAGGCAGAAATTACTGGTATAAAAATAAATTAACGTATTTTTATACAATGACCACAGGCTGCCAAATTCCCTTAACGCTAATATCAGGTGCTGTTAAATTGAATATCACTTTAAATTGAACTTTTGATAGTGTCTTGATTACTATATGTTTTGAAACAAATTTTTTTAATCTTTGAAATGTCCAAATACTATGATTAAACATACGTTGACAGACTTAAATCGATCTTACAGCACTTACTCATCATCATTTTCCTTACAGTCGTAAAAAAATACATGATCGTCTATGAATCGATTAGATCTGAGATCTGAATTGATTTAGCAGATTCAGCAAAAATCAAAATATCAACTTCGTTCTTCCAAAACTGTCCGTATTGAACTATATATTTTCACTGTTTCAGGTGTCACTTGAAATCGGGATTCCTGACTATTTCATCCTAATGACTTTGATCTACATTGGAAATCATCTCCAGTTAAAATGTTTATTTCCTACCCCATAATATACCTACTACTCAGTGAATAGATATCACAAGAACCTCAAAATCATTAAGAATCAATGTTTAATGATTGGAATCTGGTTTACGTTTATATGAAAGGAAACAAATGTGTTTATATCCTGTCCTGAACATTAGGAATTTCAGACCCATTTCCATCATGCCTGTCCTAGCTCAAGTTTCTGAACTCTACGTGAAAGATATAATCTGTTCCGATTTTTGGGATCAAATTGATAGTTGTGTGCAAGTCAACTTGGTTTCAGAAAACATAAATAGACGACAAAAGCTATTTTGCGTGTCATTAGTGAGATAGTGATACGTCTTGAGGTAAGCAAAATTTCAATCATCACCTTGTCCGATTTGACAAAATTTAATGATTTTGATTGCGACTCTCATGATATTTTATTGAAAAAATTAGAACATTATGGTGTGAGAGGCATACCTCTTACTTTTTTCTAATCTTATCTGAGTGGATCTTCTCCGTGCATTGTGGTGAATGGAAGTCAATCATCTAATGCTAAACTCACTCATGATTTCCCGCAAGGATCAACTTTAGGGCTTCCAATAAATACTATACTATTCGCAGATGACACCACTCCGTTAAATTCTGATAAAAAGCTACACACTCTATGTGAACTACCTTAACTGAAACAATGATAAAAATCAAGAGTTACTGAAATCCTCTCACCCGAACATATCGACTGATAACACTGATACATTACTGGGTATAGCGATTGATGACAAACAGAATTGGGCAAATCACATCGAAAGGTTATAGAAATTATCCAGCACTTGATCCATGAAATAAAATTCATGGTGTTTCTCTATCCACTTATTTTAGTTTATTCCATACATTCACATAATGTTTCGTATATTTCCATGGGACAGCTCCTATTATTCTCATAAAATATTCATTCAGCTAAAAAAGTCATCAGAATCATGGAGTACATTACACAGACCACTATGGAACATTATTACGCAATCTCCAAACCATTTTTCTTTATTTCACTCGTTTAGAAATTCACAAGAACAGAAAAGGTTATGAAGCTGAAACCTTTGGTCACCAATATCCCACCAGATCACGAGATTTGCTGAGAAAACTTATGCAATGACTAGTGAACGCAGATAGGAATTCTTTGGACATTGTGGTTTATAATGAACCAAGGAAGTCAGAATTTTAACTATTTAAAAACCAGAACCAAACGCTTTCTTTTGAATTAATGTTTTAATTCAGTGAAAGAATATCTTAAATCGAATATTCGACAAGAACTATTTGTTGAGGTAGACGCCTTTCTTATTCAATTTTAAATTACGTGTTTTTACTTTTATATTGCATTTATGCATCTAATGACTAGATACCTAAATTTTAAATGTCAAGAATGGAAAATCGAATCCTGTTACATTGTTTAGTACTGAGTCCATTGCATCCATATTGGAAAATAAGAAGATAAAATATTTGGGAGTATCTTTCAAAGATGAGATGACTTTGGATTCTAAAAAAGTCATTGATGAATTCAAGACAAATCTACAAAAATTAATCAAATGTCCGTTATCGAAATACCAGGAGATATTTCAAGTGCTCTACTTTTCCATATGGCCTTGATTAGTATATTCCTTGACACATTACCTATGAAATTCCTAGCAGACATTGATAAATTAATAGAATCATCTCTCAAGGAAATTTTGGATTTACCATCTGATATTCCAGATAGTATGATATATTCTTCTCTGAAAGTTGATGGTCTTGGTCTTCCTCCATTTGAGTTGAAAATACACGAGAACGTTTATTCGGGAAAAGTGAGAAATTTCCAAAAAGAAGATAACTTTTTATTCAAAAGTCAAAAATAGATGGAATATGATAAATGGGCTAACCCCGGTCTCAAATTACGAGAAATATTGTGAGGTGAAGAATACTCCAAATGGAAACTTTTTAAACGAAAAGGAAGAGGGCCAGAACTTTAACCAATATACACCAGCAAATAAATGGATGAGAACACAAGAAGGATTGAAACATCCGAGTAGAAAGAAGCCATCAAAATGACAGGATACGTCGTTAACTTGGGAGGTGTTCCAGGCAGATCTCATGTACTGAGATTGAAACCCTTCCTCACGTCTTGGGATTTTCTTGTCCACATGGCCATCTCTTGAGAAATACAATACACAACATAATTCGCCATCTAATAGTGACTGATTCGTCGAAAAATTTTGAGATCCATCAAGAAATGAAATTTTCAGCAACAAATGACATCGGTGTTTGACGAATTGATATCATAGCTATTGATAGGAAGAAAATCCTTGCGTATATATTGGACCCAACAATAAGATTCGAAACAGATTAATATCAACCGTTTGCTGTTGATATGAAAAAAATAACATATTTATGAGCCCACGATCCACTTCTTCAAAGAAAAATATAAAATAGCTGGAAATCAAAATAATTGGTATATATGTGTATATATGTAATATTTATTCTATATTTATATACTTCAGTACTTTCTCTGAGTTTGAATATTATCCAAAATGCAACATGACATGTTCTATATACACTGGTATAAAACATCAATATAGCTGTCTATCTAAGGATGTGCAAACGTTTACAAACAATATTGATTATGATAGAGATGCGAACCGTAGATCGTTTATGAACACGAGATAAAGTGGTGGTAGCAAAATTGGTTCCTGATGGGAATTCTGAGACAACTTTTTATTCTGACAAAATACAAACTGGACTCGGTTTAGAAGGTCATTTAATCAATCAATACGCAGTATCTTATAAGAATCTTGAAGTTGGTAGACGAAAACAGCCATTCCGATGTCTCGCCTAATAATAGCTCGAGGAGCCACCATTATTTACGATATCCTTGTATCAAACGTTCGTACTTCAGTTTTTGGTAACCTATAAAAACGTCTGATTGAACGCCAGGCAAACGGCGGACACTAAAAGGTCTCGGGAGTTTATATACTGAGCTAGCGAATAAAATTGAATTTATACTTTGAAATTAGGTTAAAAGCAATATCTGCTGAACCAGCGAATCATTCAGTATCCATTAACATCTCAATATCACAATAAGATGAGGAAACTTCTTAAGAAAAATCTTGGTGGCAATTGTCTGCAAACATGTTCATTTAAGGTTTCCTCAAACCAACGCGGGAACGCGGGAGCGAGAACGGGATGAATCCGAGACTAAATTCTATAGTGGGACATACCGGTGTGATTATTCGTATTCCGTAAAGCATACAAGCAACGAAATACAGGGTGTCAATTTGAAAACTTCCCACCCTTAATATCTTCCTTCCAGTAAACAATATGAGTAATCGAAAAAACAGGTCAATTTTATTGTCAAGGGGGACACTTTCAAGGACTATTTGTAGCCCTCGTGGTTCAACCCCCTAGGAGGGGTAGATGTTACCCTTCGAATTTTATATATATATATATATATATATACAAAGCAGGAAATTTTTGGGTATAGCAGCAAGCAAAACGTGTACTCTTTTAACACTATATTACACGAGTACACGTTTTGCTTGCTGCTATACCCAAAAATTTCCTGCTTTGTATCCTAACTAGTCAGCAAATACTACCCTTCTACTATATATATATATATATATATATATATATATATATATATATATATATATTGTTATGGTATTATAACAATTTTAATATATAAAATTGTCTTTGAAAATTTGTAGTGGAAAAATACTTGTATAGATATTTTTTTTATTTTTTTTTATGAATGAAATATTTAGTATCAGAATAACTTTCTCAAAGAAATATTTTGTCTGACTTCATTCAAATTTTACCTGTACTCTTGTCACACCTTTCTTTTACTTTTTCAGCTCAGTTGTGGTAGACCATGAAAAAGCCTTTCCCAGTAGGATTCAGGAAACAAAATACTTACTCTGCTGTGGTAAAATGAGAAATTTACAAATAAATGATATATAGAAAATCCAATTGATTTTATTTCAAGAACAGCAAAATCTGTCAGAACAAATCTGTTAGAACAAATGAAATCCTTCAATAAATTTCCTAAGAGATGTCTAACCTGATATCTAATTAATCTAAAACTTATTCTATATAAATCGAGTAATGCAAATATTCGGTGAAGATAACGCCCTCTTTTGGTGAATAACTAAAGTTCATAAAATAGATGACAGGCATAAACGTTTCTGTAAAATTTTCACTTTTACCGATAGTTCATTTGTCAGAGTTTGAATTATTATGGCTGTCAAATAAAGTTCGTGCACGCATTGGAAAAATGGTCCTGATATTTTCTTGCCGTACTTCCTATATCAATAGCACATCTTCTCAAAAGTATTTGAACTCCAAAATGAATGCAATGAAATGGAAACCATTTTCTTAATAGTTATAGATAACGTAAGCAAATAGGTACCTTGTATGGTTTACTTCTAGTCAGTTTGTTATGTTTGACCATAAACTCCTCCAATCCAATGGAAATCAGCAAACGTAAGTATAATTCTCACTAAATTCTTGATCTTTCTTACTTGTGAGTTTTTTTTTTACATCTCCTCTTTTCAAAAATCCGTTTTTTCCTCTTGTTGATTCATCGTCATGATCTTCCCCAAGTTTTTTTTTCTTTCTTCACCAATCACAACCGATTATTTTTGATTCAAACTCTTTTTACACTTTTAACAAACTTACTTGTCATTATTCTACCTCTATTACACCACTAGACATTTCAACTACTATTCTATTAAATCTTCTCTTCAAATAATATCAATTTTCCTTTTCATTAGCTGTAATTTTATTGAATTCATATTTCTATTTTTCTTCTCATCTCATGACAGACAGTATCTTGCCATTTCGTCCTAACGTTTCTTGTATACCGGGTCATTTGAAATTTCAGATTTCGAATGTATTAATTGAATTTTATTTCCTTTCAAAATGATAGTTCCAGTGATGGTTTCACTATCAAGAAAGTTCAGTTATTCAGACCTCCACTAGAAGAAAACAGTTTCATGCTCTACAACACGTTTTTATTTGTCGAAAAGCGGATAAAAGTGTACAGATAACATTAGTAAGCATATCAATTTTGTAGAATACTGAAATTTATTCTTTGGATCAGAATATTTCATCCTATTCTATTCTTTTTCATAACAACATATATATATATATATATATATATATATATATATATATATATATATATATATATATAATTCGTATTTTGCAGAGAATTGCATAGTACTTCTTTTCTGGTGTATTAACAAGTATAGCACGTTTCTTCCCAAATGTTGAGGATCAAAACTCAGTATTTTGTCCACGCTGACTCAGTTTTGTTATTTGCTAACAGGAACCTACTTGAGATTTTCCACGTGGATATTTTTAGGTCAGTCTGCCTAGGACATTGTCAGATAATTTCTAATGACAAAACAGCATCGAATAACCTATAACAGCCAAAAGGCCAGCTTTTCTCCAAACCACCCTTTAACTACGGATTGATTCTTCCACCTCGAAAAGTTGCAATAAATGACTTAACAACATTGTTGGGAACCTTTGGTCTAGTAATAAATACAATGGAGTTGTATCCCAGCAACAAACCACTATTTTCATCACCTCGACACAGGATGGACACTTGCCTGGAATGTGCGAATAGAGTGGAACACAAAATTGATGCAGAGGAAGACCGTTATATATGCAGAAAATTCTGCATGAAGAGTTGAATAATTTATTGGAGTTTAGGGTACAAGTCGAAAAATCATTTTTGGCTTGGTCGTCTCCGTAGTACTTGCGAAAGAGTCTGATGACAAGTTTAGGTGTAGGTGATGAATACAGACGCGTACGAGGATATATTAAAAATTCTTAGCCTGCTATAGAACCAAACAAAATTTCAATGTCAAAATATTTTATTACTCAACATATTCTCCTCTTAATTGGATACATTTATTACAGCGAACCTGCAACGTCTCTAGATCTTTCAAAAAAAATGTTTCTTCGTGGTCTGCAAACCAGACTTCCACAGCTTTTATCACCTCCTCGCTGGAAGAAAATTTACGACCTTTTAAACATTTTTTCAGTTGAGGAAAGAGATGATAGTCGGACGGAGCCAAATCTGGTGAATAAGAGAGGTGTTCTAGTAATTCCAACCCTAAATCACGAATTTTTTGCATAGCAACATGAGACTTGTGTGAAGGGGCGTTGTCCTGCAAAAATAAAACACATTTGGGTGGCTTTCCGCGTCTTTTCTCTTTAATTTTTTCCCTTAGAGTGGTCAGTTATGTCGAATAGTAATCTCCAGTTATTTTTCAACCCATAGTAACAATTCGGTTTAAGAAGTCTACATCGTTTTCAAATCGAGCACAGATCGAACGCTATGCTACTACCTTTGCAAGCTTTTGGTCAACATTCAAACATTTGGGGATCCATTTTGCAGCAATTTTTCTCATGTCTAAATTGACGTGAACTATATTATGAACGCGTTCGTATGAAATATTCAGTACTTCAGATATCCGTTTTAGCCCAATTCGACGGTCTGATAAAATCATGTCATGAACTGCATCGATATTTTCGGGGTCTGACTCAGAAACTTCAATGGAAAATTTACCTCTTTTGAAGATTGCAGTCCAATTTTCCACGGTCGCATACGAAGGACATTGATCACCAAGGGTATTAAGCATATCTTCGTAAATCTGCTTACCTCTTAACCCTTTTAAATACAGGTACCTGATGATGGCTCGATACTCCAATTTTTCGATTTTCACAATTTCGATGGACATATTTTTTCTTTTAATTTATTGCGCGACTCTGGTTTACTTTTTTGACGTCAAACTTTACACTGACACTTCTAATAAGTTATTGTTCGTTGCTATGGTAACTCAATATTTTGTTTATGCAGGGAACTGGTCTAGGCTAACTAGTTCCATATATCTATGATATTGATAGTATCAAAAATGGCAAATTCTTGTCATCAATTGACCTCAAAAGTGCATATTGGCGAATAAAATTAAAAAGATCTAGTACCTACATACCAGCGTTTATTGTTTCGGGGAGGAGATTGTTCCAATTCTGAAGTATGCCATTTGGGCTTCAGAATTATCCGGATAACTGGCAACGTTTTGCTAACATTACAGTAGAGTTTGTTTCATCTAGGTACTTGGATTACATCATCGTGTCCATAAACTACTAACTGGAATTTCAGTCTAAAAATTTTCGTTATGGACTGTGTAAATAATATGACAATCTCTAACCATATATGAAAAAATGTACTAGGTGATACATTGATACCTGTACCACTGTCAAAATGAAGGAGAAGGTGCACAGTTAGAAATAAAAATCGACTTTTTACATATTATTTTCGTTTGAAAGATATTATGTTCAACGAACTAACTTGTGTATTACCTCAAAATTTAATGAATTGGATGAACAAAAAAAATTGTTTCAGTACTTTGTGAATTCTGTCCGAAGATGCTCTGAATCAGTTTACAAAATATTTTGTTGGTTGGAATCAAACTTTAATCAAAACCTAATGTTGAAATATCAAATCAGACTATGATCGACTGATCTGAAAAGTCGCCAGATTGGTTCAGAAAACAATTTTGAGGTTAGGAAGAGACGTTTCAAAATCAAAAAAAGTTGATTTTTTCGTGTTACCTCGAGAACGATCAGAACTAGATCAGTGAGGTGACTTGGCTGAGGTGATCGTTTACTTGGTTTGATGTAACACAGTTATTAGATAATTTATTTGTCATAATTTACAAAAAATCCCCGGATATAATCTCTAGGATGGTGAATCCCTACTAGAAAATTAGTTAAAATAAATCTCCAGGAGTTTAAGTGTCCCAAACCGCCGCTGAAGCGCTCTAAAAACGGTCACTTAGCGAAAAAACAAAGGAAATGTCAATTGGAAAGTGTGGTGAACCCGCGAAATTAACCTTAAATGCCCAAAATCGATTGGAAAATGATATTATTTTTCATGTTATCTCTAGAACGATCAGAACTAAGTCAAATTTGATTGTTTTTCTGGCTGAAAAGTCGCCAGATTGGTTCAGAAAACAATTTTGAGGTTAGGAAGAGACGTTTCAAAATCGAAAAAAGTTGATTTTTTCGTGTTACCTCAAGAACGATCAGAACTATATCAGTGAGGTGACTTGGCTGAGGTGATCGTTTACTTGGTTTGATGTAACACAGTTATTCGATAATTTATTTGTTATAATTTACGAAAAATCCCCGGATATAATCTCTAGGATGGTGAATCCCCGCTAGAAAATTATTTAAAATAAATCTCCAGGAGTTTAAGTGTCCCAAACCGCCGCTGAAGCGCTCTAAAAACGGTCACTTAGCGAAAAAACAAAGGAAATGTCAATTGGAAAGTGTGGTGAACCCGCGAAATTAACCTTAAATGCCCAAAATCGATTGGAAAATGATATTATTTTTCATGTTATCTCTAGAACGATCAGAACTAAGTCAAATTTGATTATTTTCCTGGCTGAAAAGTCGCCAGATTGGTTCAGAAAACAATTTTGAGGTTAGGAAGAGACGTTTCAAAATCGAAAAAAGTTGATTTTTTCGTGTTACCTCGAGAACGATCAGAACTAGATCAGTGAGGTGACTTGGCTGAGGTGATCGTTCACTTGGTTTGATGTAACACAGTTTTTCGATAATTTATTTGTCATAATTTACGAAAAATCCCCGGATATAATCTCTAGGAAGGTGAATCCCCGCTAGAAAATTATTTAAAATAAATCTCCAGGAGTGTAAGTGTCCCAAACCGCAGCTGAAGCGCTCTAAAAACGGTCACTTAGCGAAAAAACAAAGGAAATGTCAATTGGAAAGTGTGGTGAACCCACGAAATTAACCTTGAATGCCCAAAATCAATTGGAAAATGATATTATTTTTCATGTTATCTCTAGAACGATCAGAACTAAGTCAAATTTGATTGTTTTCCTGGCTGAAAAGTCGCCAGATTGGTTCAGAAAACAATTTTGAGGTTAGGAAGAGACGTTTCAAAATCGAAAAAAGTTGATTTTTTCGTGTTACCTCGAGAACGATCAGAACTATATCAGTGAGGTGACTTGGCTGAGGTGATCGTTTACTTGGTTTGATGTAACACAGTTATTCGATAATTTATTTGTTATAATTTACGAAAAATCCCCGGATATAATCTCTAGGATGGTGAATCCCCGCTAGAAAATTATTTAAAATAAATCTCCAGGAGTTTAAGTGTCCCAAACCGCCGCTGAAGCGCTCTAATAACGGTCACTTAGCGAAAAAACAAAGGAAATGTCAATTGGAAAGTGTGGTGAACCCGCGAAATTAACCTTAAATGCCCAAAATCGATTGGGAAATGATATTATTTTTCATGTTATCTCTAGAACGATCAGAACTAAGTCAAATTTGATTGTTTTCCTGGCTGAAAAGTCGCCAGATTGGTTCAGAAAACAATTTTGAGGTTAGGAAGAGACGATTCAAAATCGAAAAAAGTTGATTTTTTCGTGTTACCTCGAGAACGTTCAGAACTAGATCAGTGAGGTGACTTCGCTGAGGTGATCGTTTACTTGGTTTGATGTAACACAGTTATTCGATAATTTATTTGTCATAATTTACGAAAAATCCCCGGATATAATCTCTAGGATGGTGAATCCCCGCTAGAAAATTATTTAAAATAAATCTCCAGGAGTTTAAGTGTCCCAAACCGCCGCTGAAGCGCTCTAAAAACGGTCACTTAGCGAAAAAACAAAGGAAATGTCAATTGGAAAGTGTGGTGAACCCGCGAAATTAACCTTAAATGCCCAAAATCGATTGGAAAATGATATTATTTTTCATATTATCTCTAGATCGATCAGAACTAAGACAAATTTGATTGTTTTCCTGGCTGAAAAGTCGCCAGATTGGTTCAGAAAACAATTTTGAGGTTAGGAAGAGACATTTCAAAATAGAAAAAAGTTGATTTTTTCGTGTTACTTCGAGAACGATCAGAACTAGATCAGTACGACTTGGCTGAGGTGATCGTTTACTTGGTTTGATGTAACACAGTTATTCGATAATTTATTTGTCATAATTTGCGAAAAATCCCCGAATATAATCTCTAGGAAGGTGAATCCCCGCTAGATAATTATTCTGATGTTTTCAAGAAGGCAAAACGAGATTTTCTGTGAACAAAACATATACTCAATGGGAAACAAATTCCATTCAATCTGAAAAGATTGCTGAGATTCAAATAAATGACAACATTTGTTTCATTCGAATTAATATTTAATTGTGGGATAATGACACTTTTATTAATTGAATGATATTTTGTTGATTCAACCGTGTTTTTTCTGCGAGTACTCCTCAATATCACAGCCCTATCATAGTATACCTCATACATTCTGGTTGGAATTTTCATTGGGCACACTTAGGAGTTTCGAATCCTGGGTGTGCGCAAACGACGAATTTAAGAAAGGATGCAATCCGTACATGGTTGCCGCATTTCAGAACTTTCGCCTATTCTACTGTAGTCAGCGTTGCCAACTCTAAGACTTTACGTAGATCTGCGTACATCAGGCCTTCCATGCAAACCTACGAAAATCAGTTTCGGAATCTACGTATTTTCTATCAAATTGTACAAATTTGCAAAATAACATAACTCGTTAGGCTGTATGGGCATAATTTTCTTTTCTTTCGCGAAAAATATTCAAAAGACGTTCTGTTCCATTTTATAAGTACTAAATGCACACACGCCACACCATGCACACGTCGCGTCATTCATTTTATAAACAAATTTCCCATTCCATGCAGCTGTGCCGGGGTAAAACAAAACGATTCATCGTGAATTTTGAAAGAGACTCGTTGTTTGTGATTTAGATATGTTTCAGCTTCCACTTCAATTTAATTGAATACAAATATGGAAATGAACAGTGGCAGTAATTTATTTAAGAGTGCTATAAATTCAGCCGGGGCTTTGCTGCTGAGTTGAACAAATTTTTCCGCCGATTTCCAAATTACAATTCCCATAATCTCTTCATAGAGTCGTGGTAAATTCAATACAAAATCTATAGAAATCGCAGTTGTTGATTGAGAAGCTTGTTACTATAGAAATGTATATGTCAATAATCACACCGTAAAATCAAAGTATGACAGATATATTGTAATGTGAGCTAAAAGATGGGCGAAAAAGGAGAATTACTTTCAGCAATTATTCAACCATCAATTGTTAACAATAACTAAGAATATTTTATACGTTTATGGGAAAAATGTAATTGACTTGTAGACACACGTCAATTATAGATTTCTTGTCAGAAGGAGTCAAAAGTTCAGTTGCCTTAGAGGAACTGGTGCAACATGGAGGGGCTGCAGCCCCCCCAAGCTACCAATAATAACCTTTATATCATAACTCCTAATTGACGATAAAAAAGATATATCTGATAAATTCTATATTCAGTTCCCACACAACCTAAAATCCTGGCTGGAAAGTGATACTTTCCTAGGCAGGAAAGTGATATTTTGCTAATAATTGTCCACCATCTTCAATTTTTCAATAAAATTAGAATGCGATCCCAAAAACCACAAAGTACCCCCCATTTTGTTTAGAATCAGACCATAACACATACGCTATAATTCATTTTGAAAAAAAATCATGATCTGCTACCCTAGGAACCTTGCATTATCAGTTTTGAATATAAATCCATAGATCAGAAAATTAGACCACCATCTTGAATTCTCAAATTAAAAAATAAATATGATATTGGGCCTCAAAAACAACTACAAATCAATTTTGAATCATAAAACTAGCCCACCATCTTGTTTTTTTTCTTATAATAGCATTTAGTTGCACCCGGATATGAACATCTGCCTAATTCATTAATTCTCAGGTTATACTTGAATTCTCTTTTTTATTTTTCGAAAGCTCAGATTTACCTAAATACTACACAATTATCATTTTTTCAAATTTTCTATAATTCCATTTCAATCGACCGAAGTTTTGCGAGCAGTTTATATCAATAGTTGATGAGTTGAACAGTTTATACGGTGTGGTAGGGATCGTGGTAGGGAGAGATGTCATTAGTGTCAATGTTTGCAGCGTTATAAAAAATGAAACTCCTGGACATCAACATTAAAGGTACCGACGCTAAGACGGACTACTGTATGTGTTAAACTGTGATCCTATTAACTCGCAGCGTCCTATTTTTCCTCGAGAAATACTGTACAAATGTCAGTCAGATATAGCTCAATATCCTTCGTAGTTGAAGCCAGGGAAGTAGTAATTTTTTATCATAAAGAAATAAATCATGCATTCCGAAGTTTTTTTCGTTTTTTCACTTATACACAAACACGAATAAGCACAGAACCCTTGTCGTGGTACTCACCCTCCGTATGCTCCTGTCCTTGCTCGAAGACCGCCAGCCGTACTTCTGGTGCGGCGCGGCGCCG
Source organism: Chrysolina oricalcia (assembly GCA_944452925.2). Classification (NCBI taxonomy): domain Eukaryota; kingdom Metazoa; phylum Arthropoda; class Insecta; order Coleoptera; family Chrysomelidae; genus Chrysolina; species Chrysolina oricalcia. Next base: position 17,577,908 of record OX101815.2, read on the forward strand.
CTCCTCGCGTACTCCAGCGGCGGCGACACTGGCCGACCGTGCCTGTCCATCCACGAACACGTCTGTCGCATCTGCCACGGAGCGCCGCCTCCGAGACTCCCCGCGGGCAGCGTCGGAGATCGAACTGTCATGCTCAGTTTCCGGCAGGACTTCAACATCTGCAAAGAACGACGACGATAATTATTGCTGGAATGTCTCGACTATATTCGAGTTGCTTCCAAGGAATAGACAAGAAGTCTCGGAAGATAATTGCGAAGTTGCGATTCTGTCGGAAAGTTTTCCAGTTTTCCGATGACCTGAAATTAGGACTTGTGATTTACTTGGTGGGCTACTCTCTTACGAAGGCGCTGAAGACACATGGAATTTTTTTATCTCATTATAATGAGATAGCTGAGTCATCATAATGAGATACATAACTCATTATGATAATAATAATAACAAATTTATTTGCCAAAAAAAATCAAAACATAAAGTACAGGTAGAATCTTAGCAAATGTATAGGGTTGTTGCCCATAAAAGGTGAGACCTTGTGCATGAGCAAGTTGACTAATTAATCACTTGAAACGTTGATAATATAATAAAAAAATTGTAAAAAAATGTAAATATCAATGAATAAATGTTGAATTGTAAACATATGAAAATGTTAAATTTAAAAATGTAAGAATTGAAAAATAAAAAGCTTTTAAAAAATCTTAATAAATAAAATTTTAAAATGTGAAAATGTTAAATGCTAAAATGTGAGATTGAGAGAGAAAAAATTTCTATACATGTAAATATATGAAAGTGTACATTACTGAGTTCATGGGTTGAACCGCGTTGAAAGTTTATAACTCGACGTTTCAGCTCCTGCTTTGGAACCATATTCAAGAGAATTACTACGAGGCCTCTATCTGCCTACTCCTAGTGTCGTGGTCTAATAAGGTAACAAGGTCTCTATCTGCCTGCTACTTGATCTCAAAAGACGATCTGATGTTTGTTGCACTTTGGTATTTATAGAAGTTCTTGAACGTACTGGGGCGATGATTCATGTTTTTCTCAAAATCTGTGGAGTGACCGGTTTGAATGAAATGAAGGGCTAATGCGGAACTAGTGTATCGATTTCTAACTGAAAGGGAGTGTTGATAGGATCGGAAATGGATCTGTTTTGAAGTTTCTCCTATATACGAATGGGAACAAGTAGAATAGGGAATTTCGTAAATACCGTAGTCTTCGTTAGGAATTTTGTCCTTCGTTGATCTGATGAGGCGTGACAGCTTTTTCTCTGTGGTAAAGATGGTTTTGATATTGGCTGTTCTGAAAACGCATCTGATTTTGACTGTTACCCCTTTGATGTAAGGGAAGAAGACTTTGGATAGATGGGAAGAACATGCGGTTCCAAAGTCTTCTTCCCTTACATCAAAGGGGTAACAGACAAAATCAACCGCGTTTTCAGAACAGCCAATTTCAAAACCATCTTCACCACAGAGCAAAAGCTGTCACACCTCATCAGATCAACAAAGGACTAAATTCCCAACGAAGACAACGGTATTTACAAAATTCCCTGTTCTACTTGCCCCCATTCGTATATGAGAAACTTCAAAACATATCCATTTCCGACCCTATTGACACTCCCTTTCAGTTAGAAATCGAGGCACCAGCTCCGCATTAGCCCTTCATTTCATTCAAATCGGTCACTCCATAGATTTTGAGAAAACCAGAACCATCGCCCCAGTACGTTCAAGAACTTCCCGATTGTTCAGAGAAGCCATCGAAATCAAAAAACGACCTGATTGCCTGAACATAAAAGATGATAGCCGTAAATTAAATCCTATTTGGAAGCCCCTTCTTACAACCGTAATTACCAGGCCACAGAAAATATGTCAACAATTAATTACCCCAACCCTAAATATTCAGCAGGCACCCACAGATAAGATTAACGAGAAAACCTGTAAGACCAGCCCACTCTCATGTAGCCATCCACCTAAAAATACCAAAGTGCAACAAACATCAGATCGTCTTTTGAGATCAAGGAGCAGGCAGATAGAGACCTCGTTACCTCTAGACCACGACGCGAGGAGTAGGCAGATAGAAACCTCGTAGTCATTCTCTTGAAAATGGCTCCAAAGTAGGAGCCGAAACGTCGAGTTATAAACTCTCAACGCGGTTCAACCCATGAATTCATTAATGTACATATATCTGACCGCGGAAACCTTTCCGAATATACAGTGCGGCTTTTTTTAGCCCCCCCTGTTAACTTTTGAACGGTTCGACGTACAAACATGAATAAAAAACCGTTTAGAGGGTTTCACCGATACTACTTTTCGAAACAAAAAATATGGTGATTGCTCGACAGGGGGCGCGGGGGGGCACATCAATTCAAAATTTTTAAATGGTATGGGAGTCGAGTGTCACATCGTTGAAAAGATAATTCAATTCTCTTTACAACCATCTAATTTTTTTTGAATTTTGTTAATATTTTTTTTGCAATTCAAATTCGAAATATCAAATATAAATGCGGATCTGAAAATTAGTCATACCTTGATAAATTTGAACGGTTTGTTGTGGAATAATGAAACCAAAAACATTGCGAAGGGTATAACCGATACTACTTTTTGAGAGAGGAAATATTGTAATTACACTACAGATGGCGCTGGGGGCACATCAACTAGAAAATTTCGATAGACATAAATATCGAAATTGGGAAAAAATTCCTCAACCAAATTCAAAAATATTTAGATGGTTGAAACGAAAATTGAATTCTCTTTTCAACGATGTGACACTCGACCCCCCATGCCATTTAAAAATTTTGAGTTGTTGTGTCCCCCCGCGCCCCCTGTGGAGCAATCACCATATTTTTTGTTTCAAAAAGTAGTATAAGTGAAACCCTCCAAACATTTTTTTTTCATGTTTGTACGTCGAACCGTTCAAAAGTTAACAGGGGGGACTAAAAAAAGCCGCACTGTATATGAAAGTGAAAATACAAATAAAAAAGTTAAATATAAAATTATCAAGACGTAATAAATACAGATATAAAATAACATTCCTAATCACTCAACAGTGTGCATTCAATATTATTTGCATCCACGTATCCTTATTACATTACTGAAGTTTTTTGAAAATAGAATAGTTTCTGTAATTATATCCAATGGACTTCGAACCGAAAGCATTAATTTTTAAGTTGTCTTTCCCAATATGGAATAAGAATTTTTTTTGTCTTTGTGGTACTTGTTCAATAAATTTTGTTAACATTTTCTGCAGGTACCATTTGAAGCCACTCTTTAATCTTTTTTTAAAATATTAGTGGATTACGGGTATGTCTTAACTCATTGGGTATTTCAGCATAGACGATAGGACTCAGATAAGATAGAAACTTTTGGTGTTTGGTTGTTCCCACTTTGGGTATTTTTGTTGTTTTTCGTTTGAATCTTGTGTCGTGAGTATGTTCAATTGGATCCATGAATTGTTTATTTTTATGGCGGTAAATAGCTAGTTTCAGAAAATATAAGTGTCGACAAGTAAAGGTTTGTGAACAATTTCTGTGATGAATATTTATATGTTTTGTCATACATAATTTTCAACAACCATTTTTGGGTCACTTCAGGATGCTGACACCCTTATTGTCAACGCTGCTATTGAATTCGCAGGTAACTTTGCGACGGTCATCATAATCGGGGAGGACACCGATTTATTGATCCTATCAACCGTCAAAGCACCAAATTCATTCAAAATTTACGTCATGAAACCTGGAAAGTGAACCTCTTAGTCCACTCTTCCAAGTACTTCAACTTCTCGTCTGTTGTCAACCAGAATCTCCTGTTTCTACATGCAATAAGTTAATGTCAACCTCTGCATTCTAACGCCAAGGGAAGTTGAAGTTGGTCAAGCTTCTTGAAAAGAACACGACATTACAAGAGATTGTCAAGGTTTTTCATCATGAAGATGCAGATTCTGAAGTTCTCATTCCAGCAGGTCAACTGTTCATGGCAGCCCTCTATTCATCTAAGGCAAATGATACTTCCTTGGACCAAATCCGCTACGAGATATTTTCAAAATCCCTAACGAAGCCAACTTTCGAGCTGGCCTCTCTACATATTCTGCGTGTGTACTTTCTAAGCTAGGGCTGGTTTGATAGACTGAATAATTCTCTGAGCTGGAGTTGGAGGAGGACGGACCTTGGACTTCTCCCCATCATAAACACCAAAGATCCAGCTTCACCTGAAATTCTCAACACTGTGTCCTGTAAATGTACGAAGGAGTGTACAGGAAGCGCAGCTACCGAAAAGTAGGCATTACATGAAATGTTCAACAATATGCCTCAATTGCAACAGCCAGTGTCTCGAATTCAGAACCCTTCGAGGATGAGCATGTGATTAATTTTATTGGCCTATTATTGATAGACATGCACCAGTTGTTACTTCTAGGGTGCCGAAACCACGGGCTCCGTGGCCAACAAAAACTCTAAAGAACTGATAAAAATTAGAGATAATGTGTAAAAAAAACAGAAGATTCAACACCGATTATCATTTTCAATTTTATAAAGTGATACGTAATTATATTAATAAAGCAGTTAGACGAGAGAAGGAAGCATATATCATTCAACAACTCAATATCATTGACACAAATGAAATGTGGAAAACACTCAAGAATAATAAAATCATAATTGACAAATCTAAGGATCTGCCAAGTGAATTCAATAATTTTCTAATAAAGTCGATCCTAACTAGATCGCCACCTCTTGAACTTTTGAAGTTTTATAGGTCCTACACTTTGATCGAAACTGAATGATCTTTTTGTATATGAAACAATCTTTAAAATCAAAACCAACGCAATGGGATATGATTTCTTGAAAATAAAATTCATCAAACTATGTTGTCCTCATATCAGTCATTTTGTTAGAATTTATAGTTCATTGAGAACTATTTTACCTTTCATTTTCTTCCTTTTCTTCAATTAGCTTCTCTTCTCCTTCGTTGTACTTGGCATTAGCATACGCAGGTTGTGTATACCTTCGCGTACAAAATGACAAAGAAATATCAGTACAACTGGTACAGGCGAAAGCTAGCTTAACACCTATGAAAAGCATTACCTTACCAAGATTAGAGCTTATGACAGCTCTAATAGGAGTAAGATTGTCACACATGGTAAAAAGTATACCGGAGCTTAGTAATATAAAAAGCTATTATTGGAGCGATTCCATGGTAGTTTTAACATGGATAAAGACGAAAGCCATATGGAATACTTTTGTGGGCAATAGAGTGAAAGAAATACGATCTCTCAGTTCTATCGATGAATGGTATCATGTACCAGGTAATCAAAATGTAGCTGACTGACATTGCTTCTCGTGGCTGTAGTGCCAAAACGCTGCTGGAAAATAAATGGTGGGAAGTTCCCGAATGGCTGAAACAAAATTCAGATCATTGGCCATTCAATGAAATAATCTGTTCTGAAGAAGAACTAGATGTGGAAAAACAAAATGGTCCAATTACTACAAATCTAGTGAATAATGATAGTCTTAATTCAATCGAATTCAATCACTTTTCAAAATTTTCCAAAATAGTAAAAGTTATTGGTTGGATCCTCCGGTTTTATTCCAATACAAAAAATAAAGAAAAACAATAGGGATCATTAGGCGAAGAGGAAATGGAAAAGGCAGAATTTTCACTTTATAAGTTAATCGAAAAGGAAGTTTTTACCAAAAATTTCATTTTACCGAAGAATTTACTAGGATTTGAAGATGACCACGGTGTCTTGAGAATAAGGAGCAAATTAGTTCACGGTAATTTTACTGAATCCTTCAAGTTTCCCATACTGTTACCCAATAAAAATGATATCGTCAAGAAACTTATTTTAGAAGAACATAATATCAGTTGTCATGCTGGAGTACATGTCTATTTTACGAGAAAAGTTTTGGATTTTGAGAGGTCGAAAAACTATTAAAGAAATTATAAGAAAATGCGTCATTTATAACCAATATTCCAGTAAAGCCATGGAAACACATTGTGCTCCTTTGCCAAAAGATAGACTTGAAAATTCAGGGGGTTTTGAAATTACAGGTGTAGATCTTGCAGGTCCACTTTATTTGAAAGAGGGTGAAAAGGATTGGATTGTGATTTTTACATGCGCAGTTTACAGGGCTATACATTTAGAATTGATCAAATCACTTTCTACTGAAGCTTTCATTTTCGGCCTCAGAAGGTTTATAAGCAGAAGAGGCAGAATATCAGTTATATATTCTGATAATGGTCTTAACTTTATTGGAGCAAATAATCAATTTGCGAAGATGTACTGGGAAGAAATTAGAAGATTTTCAGAAGTTAGGTTCAATCCCCAATGGAGGTTCAATCCCCCCTCAGCACCATGGTGGGGAAGATGGTGGGAGAGGCTAGTAAGAATCGTAAAAGATCTGCTACGTAGGAATTTAGGAAGAGCTTCACTGTACTATGAGGAACTTTATACTGTATTATGTGACTGCGAGGCGGTTAAAAATGCACGACCTCTGACATTCATATCGAGTGGTGAAGAATTCTTACCACTTACCCATTCAAAATTCATTAAACCACTGGATTCAGAAGAAGTTCCAGATTTGGACTAAATGGACAGGAATCATTTTATCAAGAGACTCAGATATCTCCAAACTATAAGAGATAACTTGAAGGATTTCAGAAGGAATACCTTGCGGAACTGACTCAGACTGGTCAAGAGCCACGAGGTGTATTAAAAGTTGGTGATATTGTCTTAATAGAATCGGACAATAAAAAAAGGGTTAATTGGCCATTAGGAAGGGTGATGGAGATTTATACTGGAGGTGATGGTATAGGAAGAGTGGCAAAGGTGAAACTGAAAAGCGGAGAACTGATTCGTGCAGTTCAACGACTATTTCCATTAGAGGTAACAGCAAATACAGAAATGAAAATAATGAGGAACAAGGATCTTCGACAGACTGCAGAAGAAGAGGAAAACGAAAATGCCAACGACAACGAAGGAGAAGTGAAGAAAATTGAAGAAAAGGAAGAAAATGAAACGAACGAACCCATCGAGAAATTCACCAGATATGGAAGAAGAGTGAAGTTACCCGATAGACTAGGTTTTAATTAATAATTTCAATTTTCCTTTGGTTTGGGAGGATGTTAGAATTTATAGTTCATTGAGAACGCTTTGTATATTTCGGAATTTATAGTTCATTGAGAAAGCTATGTATTTTACTTTTAATTTTCTACTATGTTGTCATGGAAAATCAATATTATATTCGAGAAAAATTATTTGATTGATCTGTCACATTTTTGAAAAAGTATTTTATCATTAAAACTCGAAAACTTCTATTGACTCGTCTTTATACACATATTCCATATATCACCCATATAATGAATATTTGCCTAACAGGAAATATATTTATCTAATGTGGAAAAAACTTGAGGTCAAAGTTATTCCGAAAAAAACAAATCCAACGGAATTGAAAGATTTAAGAGGCTTGCATTTTCGCTGTTCTCTCCAAAGTAGCGGAACGAGCACTATGGAAGTTTAATTGCGAAAACATCTCATGGATTATTCTTAATTACCTTCAATACAATCCGGATTCCGCAAAGGATATACTTGCACAACTGCGTTGCTTCAAGTATCAGATGATATATTCAGGGCAAAGGATCAAGGACCATCTACTGTACTGGTATTACTTCATTTCAGTTGGGCCTTCGACTGAATTGGTGCTAGAATACTCGGGACTTTCACGCCCATACATATTTGACGCTAAAACCTGGAGAACCCCAAGGATCCATTTTAGGCCCTTTGTTTTTTACAATGTATACAGTGAATTTAGTGAAATTTTTGAAAAATTGCTCAATTCATTTATACGCAGATGACACAAAGCTTTACTATAGTTTTCCTCAACACGTCGCCCACAATGCACCCACGTTGATCAATAGAGACCTCGAATCTTTTGTCAAGTCTGTGTGAGACACTTGTTTTCTCATTTTTCAGTTGTATGGTCCCAATCTCACAAACTCGTTCAAAACCAAGATACAGAAAGTTCAGAACTCATGTCTTAGTCTCATTTATGGAATTCGAAATAGGAAAGGGGCTTTTCATAAACTTCGCGAGAGAAAATGGTTGAAGATCGAAAACAAGAGGGTCCTCCACAGTGCTTGTCTGTATCATAAGATTTTAGTAACGAACCCTCTTATTTGAATGGCAAAATCACTCACAGAACCGATGTCCACAACTTGAACATAAGATATAAGGGAACTCTCACGCCCCCCTCTTTCAGAACTCAAACATTTAGACGGTCCTTCAGCTATCAAATTAAATCATTGTATAATCTCATTCCCTCACATTTCAAGAAAGGTTAGGAAATTACAGAAAAATGTTCAAACATTATTTATTTGGAACAAAACAATAGAAGAGAGAATGGGTTATTTAATTTTTTCTTTTTTGGGGGAAGGAGAAGCGGCAATGAATCAGAAGTGGAATTTCTATCGTGCATGAGAATGAAAAATGATTACTATAGATGTAAACGATTTTTACCATGGACCTATAAAGTATTGTACTGGACCAAGCTGTTTACATTCTGGTTTGAAGTCGTGTATGGCCACAATCTGTAGTCGTGATATTGAGTTGGGCGTTGTCACATCGCGTAGGTAATAAGTCTTTATAATAGACAAAATTGTGTCACTATACGTATTCCATTCGATTATAATCGAAGAATGAAGAATGGTGATGGTGACATTATCACGCAACTCGAACCTGTATTACTTACAAGTTTAAAAATCCAAACTATCGAAAAAAATCATTACTTGCGTCTTCAAATGGTTGTGAAGAAATTATTGTATCTGGACGTTTGTCAACGCTGTCGAATATCAATGTTTATTTTTTCCACAAAGTAAACTTCTGACAGTTCTGTCATGATCTGTCATTGATTTTTTGTGGGATTATTGCTGAAATAGTGGTTTTTGAACTCATTCGTGATATATAGTGGCAGAACAATAGTAAGAGAATCCTAATGGTGCAATCTTGTTGAGTTTGCAAACAATCCATGATTTCGAATCCGAATATCAGATTCCATTCGTAAGTACCATAAGCGTTACATTGGGTATCAATCTGTTTTCGCCGAATAAAATGAAATTAATACGTGAATTCAAACCTTTACATGTGGAGATAATGAAATAGATACCTCACGAAACATTTAACTTCAAGTTTTTTGGATGATTCATTAAAACAAAAAGGTTGCCAAAGAGTCCAAGAAATGTCTATTCAAATTAAGATTTATATTTAGGTTTCCAGCTGATGTCACAGTAAAAGCGGCTTGGTTGAAATAGTTGGGGATGAAATGTTCAACTGAATGTGTTCAAAGTCTGTTAGGATTTGTTCCATTTATTTCAAAGACGCAGCATTCGAGATTAACCCAAGTGGAAGAATATTTTTGAAGAAAAGGGTTCTTTCTTTATCATATGATGAATGGTATATCCCAAGAAATTCGGCTGCTTCAACTTCAGGGTAATTATTATCAGCCGTCAGAATTGTTATTTTCTATAAGTTGTTTCAAATAATAACAGAGATTTGTATAAAAAAAAACAATATATTACATATTTTCAGATTGAACGATTTCAGCTAGAAATTGTTGATAACTCAAGTCCCCCACTGAAGAGTTGAGGACAAATTGAGAATAGTAAAAAACTCAAATTTCGTAACTTAGTTTTCATCCACTTCAGGTTATTTGGCTTTGAAATACTGACGATCTGACAGATAATATTATTTAGGTCAACTTCATATTTTCTGGTTTGAAAAACAGGACAGAATCCCGTGAATTTTCGAAAGAAAAATTGAGTAGTACTAGTATTAGTATTAGTAGCAGTATCAACTCTATCTAATATCTTTGATAGCAATTCTTGTATATTGATATATTTATTTTGGCTATCTCGGAAACAGGTTTAAAGATTTGGATCAAAATTTTTTGCAGATAAGGTTTTAGTTTTTAAGTTCCTCTATACAGGCGATTTTCCTGAAGAAACTCGATTCCACTAATAAAAATAATAATGATGTAAATTTTTAAATTCTATTTTCACTCACTTCCAATTATCATAATCTGAAATTTGGCCACATATCAAGGACCGACGATAATACAAGAATTTCCTACTATTAATGTATTGAAAATAATGATAATAATACTAATTGTAATTTCAAATTCAACTTTCACCCTTTATTAATCCTCCGAATTATCTAATATTTTTCAAAAATTTCCAGAACAAACGACAATACAAGAATTTTATGATAATAACGCACCTAATAACAATAATAATGATGAGAATTTTCAAATGCTGCTTTAAATCAGTACACGTACTTTATCACTGCAAGGGTTCTAAACTATTTCGAAGGGCACACACAATATGTCTGAAATGGTCGCAGTGTAAAGGCTTTTAGCGCGGAAGCCACAAATGAATCTAAGCTAATCTAATCTAGTGAAGATATATAAGATATATAAGAAGATATATAAGTTTAAGGAAACACAACTTGATGCCATGCAGGGCAGCAACAATGCCTTCATTGACTGCAGAACATTGCAGATCACGGCTTGATTTTGCCCGCCAGTATTTCCGGGCGATCTTGCCCGCGAGAAGTCCTGATACGAACCCCATCGAACATATATATGACATTCTTGGGAGATGAATTAGAGCCCTGCAGCAGCCCAAAGTTACTTTGAATGAGCTGAGGGACAGTTTAGTGAATTTGGGAGACATAATTGAATAAGGACTCTGATATTGAGTATAACTGGCGGTTATCACTGCTCGAGGAGGGAACTCAAGAAATCATTTCAGAATAGAAAACAAATTCTTCATTTTCATTTTATTGTTGTTTTTATGAAACTCTGTACGTACTTGATTTTTGATATCTTCTAGAAAAAAATTTTAGTTTGATTATCTGTATTGTGAATATTGTTTGCATATTGTCGTAAATACATTAAAATTTCGTATTTCTGAATTTGAATAATATGCACTGAAAATTTCTTTGGAATATTTATTCTTCACAATATTCATTTAGTTTAATATGTATAAGAACATGTATTTATTGAATATATAAATTACCATTTTTTAGTAAATGCATTTTTATTTTTTTTTTTCAGCTTTCCATTAATTGAAAACGAAAGTTATTAAAAGTTTTTTTTTTTGAAAAATTTGTGAATATAATTTTATGAGGATCGATACTATCCGAGTCAATGAAGTTTTTTATTACATCAGGTATGTCAAATGAGTTTTCCTATCTCACGAAGTCCCATCGGATGTATATTCTAACACTTTCCTTGATATTTTCATCATTATTTCAAATTCAGCGTTTTTTCTTGTGATTGAACCCTATGCAAATGCGTGCGGTCCTGTCTGTTGTGGGAAGGTCACAGTCTATCGCTACCTTCTCTATTCCCCGCAGCCCGCGCTCCTAAAAACAGAGCGACTTCAAATCACTCCGTGTCGTAGGTATGGCAATGCTGAGTCCATCTGTATTTATTCGATATTATACGTCAATGATTTTTACCACTTGTACAAGTATAAACACAATAAGTTCGAATTTAAGTAAATTATAGTTGAGCGAGACCTTTTTCATTCAAAAAAACTGTAGGCTTTTTTCTGAGAACAACCCGTTTACAACTTCAAGTCTCTCGAAGAATTCCGTGGGTAGCGCTTAGGGGTGCAATCGGTTGACGGAAATAACAATTTTAACAATTTTACAACAATGACTGGGGGTGTTACTGGCTACCTACACTTTTTCAGATCTCTTATTGGAAAATGGAGTTTTGAAAAAAATTTGGTATGTATTCCTTGAAATAATTTTCCGGTCGAGGACTGGCTCTATATAATGACTACTCTCTTTTGATATCAGTTTACCAAGAAGTCAATATATCTTCAGCATGAAAATGAGACAATTAAAAAAGAAAATTGAAACTCTGGCTATAACTTCAGTAGCTAAAATTTCTGTTGCTAACCGAATTTCCAATTTGGATCATAATCTGTCCAGTATTAAAACTTTTCCCACCCTCGTCATTTGTTCCCAAAAGTTTCTCCTGCTAACCGAATTTTCAATTTGGATCATTCATCTGTCCAATATAAAAACTTTTCCTAGCTCCATCATTTGTTTCCAAAACAATAAAACTTTTATGAGTCAGATAAGCTGACGTTAAGAAAATCTATAAGATACTTGGTAGTTCAGATCGAATAAATACTGTGAAACTACAACGTTTCTCGGAAACTAATTCCATATCGAGACTTGAGATTAAAACGAAAAACATTGCAGTATTCACAAATCTGGTATCACTTTTCGAAACTTCGATATTTGTTATTTTCGATTTTGATGTTATCAGCTCGTAAGGAACGAATCTACTGCTACTCGTTTCCCAGAAAACCGGAGTTTCTTAGTCGCAAAAGTAACTCCTCCTGGTTTTTCACGTGATCCTTGAACAATATGCCAACTCAGGCCAATCATTTCAGCATTTGAAATGAAAAATGGTGGAAAAAATCAAAACAATTCAAAGTTTAACAAAACTTTGCCCCCTTGTATAAGGTCGGCAACATCATTAAAAATGTAAATTATAAATACTTTTAATTTTATAAAGAAAAAACGCAAAAGATTCTCAAAATAGCCAAAACAAAGAAAACAGCATCCATACTGTTTTTACGTCATACTAAAAAAAATCCTTTGCAAACTGAATTGATTATGGAAATGATGTAAAAGTTTTTTCAGTTGGTTGGGAACGTAGGCAGTAATTTCCTAGGAATCACATAAAATTTGCCATCACAGGAAACTCGGGAACTTTGTCAAATGACCCTGCACGAAAACATAGGGGAAATTGGCTGAAATATTTTTGTTATAGTGGAATGTTTTGTTGGAAAAATGCGTGAGTTCATATAATTTTAACATCGAATTGATTCAAATGGATTGAATGAACGATCCCTCTTTGAGGATACATACGTTCCTGTTTGTTTGAATAGCAGGTATTTCAAGAATATTTTTTTTCAGCAGCTGGCACAGATTTAATTTCAGTGTTGTATGAAGGAAACCAAATCGGTGCCCCATATTCAACTTTGGACCTCACATATGCATAGAACAATGTGAGAAATGTCCCAACATTCCGAAACTCTCGAATACTTCTCATAATAAAGCCCACATTGTTGACTGTGTAATATATACAGTACAGATCATGTGAACTTTAATTATATTTCGTGTGATTTTACTCCTGGAAATCACAAAATTTACTTCAAATTACAGAAACAGCATAGTAGATTTACACAGCAGATCAAGTAATTTTCCACAAAAAATTTAGTTATTCCCCATAACGATTCGTGTTATTATTCATAACCATTTCAAAGATTTTCCATAACAAATCCAGTTATTTGCCATGGCGTTTTTACAGTATTCATAATGTACTCTTACTAATACATAACTAACTGCGATTTCACATGATTTTACTTTGGTTACAAAAAGGCCAACGCAAAATTAAGTAATTTCACACATCTTTTTCATCGGTGTACCCGACGAACTGGCGAAACCCGATTTGTCAGTATTAAATTTTTTTCTCACGTATAAATGATTTAATTTACATGAAAATTTGTAAGCATAAGTATGTCTTTTTTGGTGTCGAATGACCATGATTTTTTCGCAATTCAGAGGACAACTAGTTTTCGAGTTATGTACATTTTTCGGAAAAAATACCCTTATCTTCCACGAACAATTGTTCTGTTTTTTTTTATTTCGAAGATCCATAAGTGATCATTTTGATTGATGAAATGTCTACTTTCAAATGGTCTATGTAAATTGGTGGTTTATTGATCGTTAAACCGCTTCAAATTGAGAAAAACCGACAACAAGTCTCTCTGAATCATGATTTTCTAATATCTTCAATGATTTTGAATAGATGTAAAAAAGAATAGAAATTATATTAATTTATTAATTTCATAGTGTAATAAAATACTGAAAAATCGCTTTTTTGCTATTTTGACAGTTAATTTTAGGTTATGTCAAAAAATGTTGAAAAAAAATTTTTCGATTTTTTTATTATTTACAACTTTTCTATGGAATAAATTTTGCTAGGCGGTCAGATTTCGCCGCAAATCGCAAAAAAACATTTTTAACCAGTAAACTGCATCCCCATTTTGAGTGTTTTTGTGTTTAATTTTTTTTCCTAAAATGTGGAACCTCAACAACATTCTCCACCTGGTTCTTGCCAGTTACTTTTTTTCTACAACCATTGAATTTTTTTAATGTTTTTTCCGTCAACCGATTGCACCCTTACGCGCAACCCTTCGGGCAAGTCTTCGGGAGACGCTAGGGAAGACGCTAGGGAAGACGCAGCCCTTACCTTTTTACGTGTGATGCCATGCACGAGACCGGTGAATCCGTGGATCGAACCCACGACCCCACGCATGCGAGGCGAACGCACTACCAGCCGACCACCACGGCCCATAAAATCATTGAAAATATTGGGAAAATCATGATTCAGAGAGACTTGTTGTCGGTTTTTCTCAATTTTAAGCGATTTAACGATCAATAAACCCTCAAGTCACATGACCATTTGGAAGTAGACATTTCAACAATTGAAATGGTCACTTACAGACCTTCGAAATACAAAAAACACCAGAACAATTGTTTGTGGAAGATAATAGTATTTTTTTCGAAAAATGTACATAACTCAAAAACTTGTTGTCTTCTGTATTGCGTAAAATGATGCTCATTTGATACTGAAAAATATACAGTGCGGCTTATTTTGTCCCCCCCACCCTTTGTTAACTGAACGGTTCGACGTACAAACATTAAAAAAAACGTTTGGAGGGTTTCAACGATACTACTTTTTGACAGAGGGCGTGGGAGGCATCAACTCAAAATTGTTGAATGGCATTGTCACATCGTTGAAAAGAAATTCAATTATCTTTACAACCATCTAATGTTTTTTGAATTCCAATAATATTTATTTGCAATTCTAATTCGAAATATCAAATATAAATGCGGATCTGAAAACTACTCATACCTCGATAAATTGGTACGGTTTGTTGTGGAATAATAAAACCAAAAATATTTTGAAGGGTTTAACCCACACTACTTTTTGAGAGAAGAAACATTGCAATTACTCAAATCGGAGCAAGGAGATTGGTCTATGATTTTTGAACAATGTTCTGTCACCATTTTTAAAAATTGGACAGACACGGGAGGTTATTTTCCACACATCGGCAATGGTAGAAGTTTGTAATATCAAGTTGTAGATATGTCGTTATGGAGTCAGTAGAGGTTGAATATAATCTTTAACTAAAAAAACTTGGTATTTGATCGGGACCAATGAGTCTATTTTTAATTTTCTTTGTAGCTTTTATGATATCCATATCACTCACTTGTTCGATGTTGATACATTGAAAATGACAAGGAATGTTTTCGAGTGCATTGGTTCGGGACATGTCAGATATAAGGTAGACACTCACTATTTTTTGCGGTTCACTGTAAACCTTATGATCGTCCTTCATGACTACTGGAACTCCAGAGTTGCCATTTTTATCTTGAACTAAACTCCAAAAGGCAGTCGGAACCTCGCATACCTATCTTATTATCAGCAGCGTCGCTGAATAGTTTTCGTAAGTATGCTTCATTTATTTCAGTTTTTACTTGACCTCTTAAACGTCTGCTCAAATTTTTCGAACATCTCTAGTCCGATTTCAATGAAACATGCACCTATATGTTTAGAATATTGTACTCTCACCCGGAAAGTTATTACCATTATTTATTGTAAAACATTTTGACCCAAACTAATTAAAATATTGATTTTTTTTTTCGAGTCAAACTACTTTTCGTAAAAGTGCAAGAAAGTCACTTTCTCATATAGTATATACTATAGATTGAAACAGTACACATACTGAAAAGTGATAAATGAAAAGCGCATCATAAAACAGCCGTAACGTGGCGCATCATATCGATGCGAATTAGGGTCACTGAATCCTAGAAGGCTTTGGCCTTCTTACGGGTATGGCCAATGGGTGGAGTCTAAATAGTTCCACTGTTCCAAAAACACTACGAAAATTAGGTCAATGTTTGATATTTTGAGATGTAGAGAATTTGAAAAATGGCAATCACTCATCCAAAAAGGATCAGGTGCTGTATTATATCAAGAATATACTCCAGCAAATTCATGGGTGAAAACTAGTGCAGGCCTCACTCCTTCTGAATGGAAAGAAGCAATTAAAATGACTGGTCACGTCGTCAATCTGAGAGGAATTCCAGGTAGATCCCATGATGGTACCCAGTGTAGACACTGCACTGAGAAAGAAACCCTTCCTCATGTCTTGGGATCATGCCATTTTGGACAACTTCTCAGAAATACGAGACATAATAAAATTCGTCATGTAATTGCCATGGAGCTGGCCTTAAAATTTGAAGTACATGAAGAAATTAAATATATCGCTGATAACGAGAGTAATCGAAGGATAGATCTAATAGCAATAGACCGTAAACATGACACAGCTTACATAATCGATCCTACAATACGCTTTGAAACCAATAAAAATCAGCCAACAGAAGTGAACAATGAAAATAAGGAGATTTATGAACCCACTATTCCATATCAAAGAAAAATTCAAAATTAATGGGGAAATTCAAGTGACGGGGCTATTTATCGGGGCTAGGGGTACCATTTCAAAAATTTTCGTCGATTTTGCGAAGACTTTCAGAATTCCAATAAAAACAGTTAAATTCATTGGATTAGAGGCACTCATTGACTCTGTGAAGATATTGAGAAATCATATATATATATATATATATATATATATACCAAATAATTATTTATTTTATAATTTATTAATTAATTTACTCAGTTTTTTATTTTAAATCATATATATATATATATATATATATATATATATATATATATATATATATATATATATATATACATATATTTACAAAATATTTATTTATTTTAAGTTTATTGACTAGTTTACTTAGTTTTTACCTTTTTATTTAATTCTATCAACTCATTTTATTGTATTTAGTATTCCTTGTTTTTATACAAAAGTCAATTTTTATGTCATTGCCGTCATTGGTAGTGTTTTCAAAAATAGTTTAGCAGATTCACAGAAAAGAAAGCAGATTGTCCCAAAATCTTCTGATGAGCCCTGCTGTCAGTGATCCAACTTAGGAATATGTTGGTTACTTTTTTTACTGATACAAATATTCCTTTCCTCTGAAAGTGAAGTAACTATTGTGCAGTGAAAACCTGCAAGAATACCGACAAAAGTCATAAATTATATTGTATTCTCATAGGTGAGTTCAAGATCATTTTGTTTATAAATTGTTAATTAGTAGATTGAAGAATACATTTTTCCCATTTTCCCCACTAAAGACAAATACAGATTATATTTTCATTCAAACTTTTTTTTTTGAAACAGGAAACCTTGAGGAAGAAATGGCTATCAATAGTACCAATATTGAGTAACGTAGTGTAAAATTGTGACAGAAATCAGGACTACAACTAAATTAAAAAATGAACTTAAGAAATGTGTACTTAACAGATGACTTCAATTCCTTTATAATATAACAATGTTTCACCTTTGACTGTTTTTGCTTTGATATGACTTATTTACTCATTTCACAAATTATTCTCATCATTCCTTTTCTAATAATTATTTGATTTCTTTATCAATTTTTATTTCATATGTATTGCTGTTGAAAAATTTATGTAAAAATGTAATCCATCTCTAAACAGAAACGTTTCTTGGGATCAATTAATAAAGTGTGTGCAGTGTAAGTATAACAATTTTCGTGTTTACTAGGACTGACAAATTGTTTCTGAATTGTTCAGATTATCAACCCATTTTATTAATTTTCAGATTCATTTTGGAACGAAAGACCCAAAAATGGTCATTGAAAAAAATGGCCATTTCCAATAAGCACCTAGAATGGAAAAGTTGTAAATTGCAAAAATGGAAATTCAAAAATTCTATATTGACGTTTATCTTGAGAAAATTGGTTAGACCATAAAATAAAAGATAGTGTTAGTATATTGGTAATCTCTTTAGAACAGCTGTTTCATCTCAAGAAACTTCTTATTTATGATAGGAATACAAAAAAAAGAATTCATTAGTTATATAAAGGAACTTTCATAGTCATACAAACGAAAATTTACAAAAATGTCAATATTTTTTGGATGTTTTTGTAATACCTATATGTCTTATAGGTATTAATTTCTGCCTTAGGTTTTTTGCTTGAGCTTGATTTCATCTGAGAGGCATTCAGCAAATATTTTTGACGTGTTATGTTCACGAATGCTAGGCACTTCTGTAAGATTCAAACTCGATATTATTTGGTTTTTGAGTTATTAGCAGTACCTCAAATTGATACTTTGATACCCAATTTTGAAAATTTGTATTTATCAAACAATGGTATATATTGACTAAGAAGTATTTGGGAGAACAGTAATCTCTAATTTTGAATAATGAACCCATTAATGGAGAAGTTTCAGTGTTTTTATAAAGGGTTTGTAACTCTGTGGATATATTTAATCAATCATTGGCAACTTCTATACATCATTCTGAAAACTACACTAGGTTCTGCCCTTCTAAAAGAAACTCGTGTGTCTGCAGCAGAGATGGTCGACGGCTGAATCTCCATGTTCCATAATCGCTGGTGGTCGTGCCACAGAATATCGGGGCCGTGTCCGAAAATCGACGCTTTTTTGTAATTCGAGTCAATTGTACACCTGACAATTTCATTCCTTAAAAAAATTAGAATTGATATTTATCCATTGAAATTGAACATGATATCCATTAGTTACTTATTTCTTATTTACGACGGCGTTCTGGTGCCTCGGCGAAAATTAAAAAATCTGTCAATTGACACATTTAATCTGTCAATTGACACATTTAATATGTCAATTGACACATTTAATCTGTCAATTGACACATTCAATCTGTCAATTGACACATTCAGTCTGTCAATTGACACATTCAATCTGTCAATTGACACATTTGATCTGTCAATTGACATATTTAATATGAGGTGATTAGAGCATATTGATGATGAAAACTGTTGAAATCGTTATTTTCGTCAACCTGTTGCACCCCTACCCCGAATCACCATAAGTCTTCGAGAGACTTGTGCCAGCTAGGGAGCCACCCTCACCTTTTAACGTGTGATGCCGTGCATGAGACCGATGACCATGCTGGGAATCGAACCCAAGACCTAATGCTTGAGAGGCGCATGCTCTACCAGCACGACCACCACGGAATGGGTAGTTTGAACATGAACAGTGAATAGCCATGAACCAACTCAGCCTCAGGAACTTTTCGATTGGGTTGAGCAATAACGAAATTTTATTATTTTTGGAATTACGTGATGGTGATTTGATTCATAAAAGAACACTGAAACGATGATTGAAATTTTTATATTTTTTCTGGTGGAGAAATTTTTGAGATACTGAAACGCTTCTAACGTTTGTAAATAATGAAATCTGTAAATCAGGGCAGTTTCATGGATGCATTCGAAATGCGTGCAAGCTGAGGTTTAGTTGTCACACAAAAAAAAGTACCGTTTGTACGTTTGGTCTTGAGCAACTGCATTTGAAGATGAATAGGAGATTAAAAAAATCACCTAAAAAATAAATGAGTAAATTGACAGATTAAATGTGTCAATTGACAGATTAAATGTGTCAATTGACAGATTAAGTGTGTCAATTGACAGATTAAGTTTGTCAATTGACAGATTAAATGTGTCAATTGACAGATTGAATGTGTCAATTGACAGATTAAATGTGTCAATTGACAGATTAAATGTGTCAATTGACAGATTTTTTAATTTTCGCCGTGGCACCAGAACGCCGTCGTACTTATTTGACATTCTTACTTACAAAAGAAACATAACCCAACTTTTTTTCAAAATTATTGGTTCTCTCTTTCTTATAACCCATGCTTCCTAATTGGCGCTTTTGTGGGTTATTTGGAACATTGGAGATTGGAACTATTAGACTCCACCCATTGGCTATACCCGTAAGAAGGCCAAGGCCTTCTAGGATTCAGTGACCCTAATGCGAATTAATCTCGAATCGATTCGTTGGCCTAACAGTGCCAGTGACGGATACTAATCTGGTCGTAAACGGAAAAGATCCGTACGTCTCATTCAGTGTGATTTAGTGAAATTTATTTGTATTATTACCTTGCAGGTACGGAACGACCTTAATGATTTGAATGGCTGAAGATAAAATGATGACTTATATTTTCGATAGTTTTTGTTAGATTGCTCTTTCTTCTGAATCATTTTCATAATGAGTGAACTAATCCAGGGCGGGTATCTACGGGTTCGATTCATTTTAGGGGGACAGTTTGATTAAAAATGTTACAGAGGGCATCATTGAGATTCTGACATGCAACATTCACGTTACTTCGATCTAATATATTAGTCCAGTCCATGTTGACAACAAGTTACCGGAAAATTGGCTTTTCTAATGTTATAATTTCTTGATTTGTCATTAAAATGGGAGAAATTTATAACATGCGTGTGTGAGGTTCTGATCTTGAAATGTAGGGCTGATGGATAATAATCATCCTCGCTCACAAGACGGTCCATATCTCTTTCAACATCACATTCAGATTTCATCAAGACTAGATCTACCAAACAATTATTTTTATTGGCGATTTCATTGTATTGCTTCAATTCAATTTGCTTATCATTCACAGAATTTATCAAAGGAATATTAAAATTTCCAATAAACAAAGCATTTCTTTCATTAAGATAGCTCAACAAGCTGACGTTATTGAAGAACTCTTCGAAATCATCATTGGTAACTGTCGGTGGAATGTAAACAACCAATATGAAACAAGTATGATTTCCAAGAATTCTTCCGGCTACTATATCAATGCTGGGTGTTGTAGAAATGATAAACAATAGGGTTATACTTCAAAATTTCAAATGACTACGAAAGGCTAGAGCTGCTCCCTCCCTTTGTTGTAATAATAAGAATATGGTTTCGCTTTCCTTATTCCCTATCAAAACCTTTTCATTTCCTCTCTATAGACTCACTTCACCCAAGAGTTAATCACTAACCGCGGAATGATGGTAAGAGGATAATTAATCGCAATTGAGAAAACCCCTTCGTTATCGTTTTCCGCGTCGCAACATTTTATGGAGTCACAACAGAAGTCGCTGACGGTAAGGCAGGCATATTTCCTTTCTCGTTCCTGAATTTTCCTAATTGAGCCATCGAGCCATTCGCATGGAAAACATGGTCGCTAATAACTGTTCACGGAACCGAAATGGATATGGAAGTAGTCGCCTTTTATTCATATATTCATGGCCTAATTGAAACCGGCTCGGGTTTAATGGAAAAGTAATATACAGGGTATTCCACACTCGATGGCCTATTAGACGTTTCTGGAGAACGGAACAACAGATCATTTTAAAAATTTGTGGGCATGAATAATCAAACATGCTCTACCCGTCTAAAATATTTTCATCGATACAGTGTTGCCACTTGTATCAGAAAGTAGTAGATACTTTGTTATTTCAAATGGAACATCCCATATATTATATGGATTTTGAAATCCTTATAATATTCCTCACAACTTTCCCATATAATTCCCTATACCTATCTGTGACGATTTTCGAGATAAAAATTATTTTGTCAATTTTTTGTGTAAAACCTGACCATTGAAAAATAACATTTTTTTCGCAATGCAAATGTACAAAATATTGAACTTTGGGTCATAGCTGCATAAGACCATTGAGTATTCTGTCGATGAACTGGATCTCAATTTCATCGTACAGGGAAGCTCAGAATTAACTTCTTTTCGGGGACTTATGAAAATGACTGAAACTCAGTTTTTTCAAATGGAACCCCCTGTATATTATTTCATTTTCGAATTCAACGAACCAGTTTGAATAAGTTTTATTGAGTATATCCTATACCTACCTCTTACCGTTTATGAGATATAAATTATTTTATAATTTTTGAGGTGTGTTCAAGTATAAAATTTGATGAAAAATCTATCAAATAACGAAAAATAGCTTCACTGTTTTGAGAAAAGTATAATGCAATACATGAACCTTCCTTAATACTGGGTGTATGACAAATATGATTATGTTGACAGTTCGAAGAATGAAAAATTAAATTGATTAAATTAATTCTACACAAGATATTATAATATTACAAAGTTTACTTGACAATTACAACACAGTTAATACTGCAAAAACAAAAACTAAGTAGCTCAGATGCTTGAAATGCTGACCATTTACTTGCAAACATTGATGGATCGACGTCATTACATGATCAGTCGTAGATCTTCGAATACATTAGTGAGTTCTCTGC
Source organism: Chrysolina oricalcia (assembly GCA_944452925.2). NCBI lineage: Eukaryota > Metazoa > Arthropoda > Insecta > Coleoptera > Chrysomelidae > Chrysolina > Chrysolina oricalcia. The sequence goes on from OX101815.2 coordinate 17,600,199, forward strand.
CCACTTCACCTGTGCAATGTCCAGGAGCCCCACCCAACCGATACCTACAATTATAACATAAGTTTAGAGATAAATTGGGAAGAAATTCATTTACAGTTGTTCTCAGAATATCCAAATATTTTTCGGATTTAAACTTTTCTTCATAAATACAAATTAAAATTGTATCAACCATATCCATACAAAAAACATTGAAACTAAAGTTTAACTGACATATTTACTGAAATGGATATTTTTGGTGCAATGGCTCCTATTCACCTAATATTACATTCTGACCAAGCGACAACTCCGTATTTCGATTTAAAATATAAAATTCAAGCTATTTTATACACCCGTATTTCATTGGAACAATGCACTCTTCCCAAGTAAAAACCCGATTTACTCCGTTTTGGCGTTTTTGTAGATACGAGGGTTTTGCTTAGGACGGCAGTATTAGTTCTGGATTTCGGTGCCAAATTTCAACAAGAATAATAGTGTATCATGATCTGTTTGAAAAACAAAGGAATACACTTGACAATAACTTGTTGAAATAGTCCGACTGTCATACAAGAGTAGTGAAAATGGCAAATAATAATTATTCAAACTCTGATATTCTGAATTTGTTTTATGTTCATGGTGAGTGCAATAAAATCATATCAAGGACCTGTAGACGATTTAATGAGTTGTATCCAAATGTACCGGCAATGAACGAACGGAAATTCAGAAGAATTGAACGAAATTATATCAACTTCGGAAAAGTTCACGCCTCGAGACATCAACAGAATCAGGTAACTGGTGATATGGAAAATGAAATCAATGTGTTGGGATATTTTTACGCTTATCCTCATGCATCAATATCTAGTGCTGCGGTAGATTTGGGAATTTCTCGCACTTCCATTTGGAGAATTTTACAAAAACATAATATGCACGGTTACAAATTCATCCGGCTGCAAGCTCTACATAGAGATGATCCACCAAAACGAGTAGAGTTTTGCGAAATGTTACTAACATGGACATACGACGATCCCAACTTTTTGAAAAAAATTATTTGGACCGATGAATCACAATTTTCACGTGAGGGAATATTCAATCGTCGAAATAATCATTTCTGGGCATCAGAAAACCCTCATTTCATTAGAGAAAGGGGATTTCAACAAAAATTCAGTTTTAATGTGTTTTGTATGCTTATGGATGATACATTTTCAATATGCATTTATGAGGAAAAGTTGAATTCCGCCAAATATTTGGATATTCTGCGAACCACTGTGAGTGAATTCCTTGACAATTTACCTCTAAACATATATAATAATTGTTGGTATCAGTTGGATGGAGCTCCTGGACATTGCACAGGTGAAGTGAGCAGAGAACTCACAAATTTGTTCGAAGATCGGTGGATACGACGATTGGGTCCTTGGATTTGGCCGCCGCGGTCACCAGATCTGACTCCCCTAGATTTTTATCTCTGGGGAAAAATAAAAGAAAAGGTTTACAGAACACCTGTGAATACAAAACAGGAACTAGAAAACAGGGTTAGACGTGCTTTTGAAGAAATCGACCCGTCGGAAATCCGCAGAGCCACGACTGATCATGTCATGACGTCGATCCATCAATGTTTGCAAGTAAATGGTCAGCATTTCAAGCATCTGAGCTACTGAGTTTTTGTTTTTGCAGTATTAAATGTGTTGTAATTGTCAAGTAAACTTTTTAATATTATAATATCTTGTGTAGAATTAATTTAATCAATTTAATTTTTCATTCTTCGAACTGTCAACCTAATCATATTTGTCATACACCCAGTATTAAGGAAGGTTCATGTATTGCATTATACTTTTCTCAAAACAGTGAAGCTATTTTTCGTTATTTGATAGATTTTTCATCAAATTTTATACTTGCACACACCTCAAACATTATAAAATAATTTATATCTCATAAACGGTAAGAGGTAGGTATAGGATATACTCAATAAAACTTATTCAAACTGGTTCGTTGAATTCGAAAATGAAATAATATACAGGGGGTTCCATTTGAAAAAACTGAGTTTCAGTCATTTTCATAAGTCCCCGAAAAGAAGTTAATTCTGAGCTTCCCTGTATGATGAAACTGAGATCCAGTTCATCGACAGAATACTCAATGGTCTTATGCAGCTATGACCCAAAGTTCAATATTTTGTACATTTGCATTGCGAAAAAAATGTTATTTTTCAATGGTCAGGTTTTACACAAAAAATTGACAAAATAATTTTTATCTCGAAAATCGTCACAGATAGGTATAGGGAATTATATGGGAAAGTTGTGAGGAATATTATAAGGATTTCAAAATCCATATAATATATGGGATGTTCCATTTGAAATAACAAAGTAGCTACTACTTTCTGATACAAGTGGCAACACTGTATCGATGAAAATATTTTAGACGGGTAGAGCATGTTTGATTATCCATGCCCACAAATTTTTAAAATGATCTGTTGTTCCGTTCTCCAGAAACGTCTAATAGGCCATCGAGTGTGGAATACCCTGTATACTTCAGCGATGGAAATGAAACCCGCTACCGTGCAGTGATGAAGGATTGATTTGTCCGTGGTATTATTATTTGGTTTTATTGAACAACACTAGAAATGAAGGAAGGGGGTAGACTGACCAACAAGTGCTTTTTGGGTCGAACTTTTTTCTCCGCCTCCAAGAGATATGACCGAGATGTCATTCGAATCGGAATAGCGTGTAGATGATTTTTGAACAATTAAATGAAAAAACAAATATTAGACTTTGGTTTTTTGCAAATATCCCAAAAACTATTTGTCATTTTTCAAATTTGAAAAAGGATCAATAAGATGAGGAAATTTCTCAACTGTAGGACCAATATTTATAACTTTCCCAGAGGGTTGAACATACAGCCGTATACGGGGACTCCGGCTTGCGTAAGCCCCTCCCACTTTGGAAATTTAACGAATAAATATTATTTAAACTTATTAAATATGAAAGGTGAGAATTGATAAAATTCTACTGGATAGATGAATGAACAATAATCCGCTGTCAAACATTTTTTATCGCGATTGGTCTATAAATTATGAATTTTCGACTTGAACATGAACATTGCATGTCCGATGATTGTTAAATAACTATTTTTAAAAGTCTCAGAAAAGATTGCCTTTGGAAAAATGGAAGAAAATATATTTTTCACTTTTCTAACAACAATTTACTTGCGTTCAAAATTAAAAAGCTTGATTTATCATTGACTATTTTTAAATATTTCTATATTACTATTGATCCGTTTTTTATGATCACAAGCCACATTAAATTGATTCTTAAAAATTTGTATTTCCCATTGTTTAAAAAACTGTTATAAGCAAATGCATGTTCATTAGATAATTAATTTTTTTTGGAAACAATGTGTGATGCAAATTTTTTTTTATTTATTGCATAAAAACGGGTTTGTTAATTAATTTTTTTCTACTACCTGTAATTATTATCGAGGAACACTTTTTTAAATCATAATTTATCGTGCTCTTTGAAAATTTCCATTATTTATATAATAAACGATTTGTTATAAACAATTGCATGTTTTTTATGAGTTATTTTTTGAAAAAAATAATTTATTTATATAAATATTCAAATAAATACAAATGAATATAAATAAATTATTTTTCCCAAAATAGAATACCTACCTACTGGTTGTTTTTGTTTCATTATGTGAAGAACTAAAAATCATTTTAGAAAATATTTAATTGTTTTAAAAAAAGTATTTATTACATACACAATGAAAATTTAAATAAAATTAATTTTTTCAGTTATCAATGAGCGAGACAAATTATGATTAAGAAAATAGTATATTGTGTATATGTTCAACTCTTCTCACGAGTGTGGAAGTTTGTAACACGGGCCTGAAGGGCGAGTGCAACAAACACACGAGTGAGAAAAAGTACTTTCATCGCATGTTTCACACTATACTTTTCCTACAACTGCAAAAAATTTAAAAATACAGGTAATAGGTATACCTCAATATTAATTTTTTCCTACAACTGCACAACTACAATAACATTAAAGCTCTTGACAGATAAATAATTTTTTCGTATGCCAATTCATACTTTTTTTGAAATTTCCGGCAACAAATCCAACGTTACTTTCGCAGCTTTTTTTATCAAAATCGTCACTATTGTCAGTATCCATATTATTCATTATGAGTAAGCATGTCTTATTGAAATAATATTCAATAGAAATTGTGATTTTTTGAAAGCATGAATGAAAACTATCTGAAGAGTATAAAAAACTTCTATAATCAGACAGTTCTGATAACTATCTAAAAATGAACAGCAGCCAACTACCTAGCCAACTAGTTTTTGTCGATTTTTGTTGATTGTGGGCAGAGTGCCGTGAAAAAAAATATTTCTCACAGTATGACCAATATATCGTTTTGAAATTACGTAAGCTATGAGAAATACGCTACGTTTCATAGCAGCTGTAGGAAAAAGTTGTTCCTCAATAATAATTTCAGTAGGTAATAAAATTGTTAATTAACTAATACATTTTTAAGCAATACATTTTTTTTCTTTTCAAAAGACGATTTTTTATTACAAATCATAATTTGCATCGAAGATTATGTTTCCAAAAGAAAATTTTTCCTCATCCTATAAACAACGCATTTTTTTGTAACAATTTTGTAAACAATAGGAATTAAAAAAATGTTTGTATCATTTTCATGTGGCTTCTGATCATAAAAAACAGATCAATAGTGAAATAAAGAAAAAAAATTCATGGATTAATCAAGCATTTTGATTTTTAACCTCAGTAAATTGTTGATAACAAAGTGAAAATTAGAAATATAGGTCCTACAGTTCCGGGAAATTTTCATCTGTTATTGAATCTTTCTTCAAATTTGAAAAATTTCGAGTAGTTTTTGAGATATTTGCAAAAAACCAAATCCCATTTTGTTTTTTCAGTTAATTGTTAATAAAGTTTTCAATTTTTGCAAGCGGCTCTTGAATTTTTTCAAAAATCATCTAAATCGAATAACACCTCGTTCATATTTTTCGTAGGCGGAGAAATAAGTTTGAACAAAAAAGCACTTCTTGACTAGTCTAGTAGGATACGGTTGTTTTGTAACGTCACATTCATTTCAGTAGTGTTCGTTTCAAGAACATCGTTATTTTTATCGAACTGAGATGGATACAGCTGTTTATAGTGTTTATGTGTTTGTATCTATATTTATATTTGTTATATATTTTCGATATGGCCGTATTATAAAAAAAATGGCATTGACTCAATCGAAACATATTTCAGTCAAACGAATTTGTTTTTATTTTTCCAATGTAGTGAAATAAACCTGTGATATCATTTCAAAATTTCATAATTTTATTTGAATTCCAAAACTACGAAAGCGTAGAAGGGCCACAACTAATATTATTTTCATTTCGAAATAAATTACGACTTGCAACTCGGAATTACGACTTGCAACGCAGAATTCCGACTTGCATTTCGGAATTCCGACTTGCATTTCGGAATTCCGACTTGCATCTAGGAATTTGGATTCATATACAACTTTCTCTGTCGAATTGAATCTATTGTTTCGAATATGTTGATAATAATAATGATATAATATACAGGGTGTCCCACGAAGATTACGACAGGGAATATCTCGTTACTCGCAAGTAGTGGAGAATTGTAATTTTGGGGTTCTGAATTAAAACAATTGGTGCAGTTTTTTTTTGATATTATGGTTCCCAATGAGCTTTTTCTTTTCGGTTACGTGACATCAGATTCAAAATTATTAATGCGACAACCTGTATATTTTGGCATTTTTATGTTCCTCCTGATAAAACAATTTCAACGAATTGTCATACTTGTCTGAAACGATTTTTCCAAGAAATACAGGTACTTCAATATCCTTTGTTCCACGACGTTTTCAATTATAATAATTTGAATAATATAATATACCGGGTGTCCCAGAGCAAATATTTCAGTTATTTACAGAAAATAAAAATTTAAAAACCTTTTTCTGTACGAGATCATAATCTCTTACGTGCAGCATAGCAAAAACCACCCACTGCCAAACAATATATATCATAGAAGCTGGAATGGCATACAGAATTATGGGAAATGAAAAGACACAAATGAAACATTAATTAATAAACTCATCTGCGTTTTGAATAATACATTACACTACAGAAATTGTTCAAAATGTTTGCCAGCACTTGTCATAAATGCTTCAAGTCGCCGAATCAGTGCGGGAGTACAGGAAGCTATAATCATTTTCTGTATCAAATATTCAACATTTATTGTTGGAGTTTCGAGTACCACTCATTTCAAATATCCCTGTAGGAAAAAGTCCACTGGCGTGAGATCTGGAGAACATGCAGCCCATCGAATAGGGCCACTATTTCCAATCCAACGGTCTTGAAAGATAATATTGAGGAAAGTAGTACCTATATTATGGTCATGTGCAGGAGCATCCATCATCTTGTGTCCACATTTGTTGTATTTCTTCGATTGAAGTATCTTTTAACAGTACAGGAATACAATTTTCCGAAAACTATGCAGATCTATATGGCTGATGGGGACCGATGAGAAAATTGATTACTCTTATCCAGTGAGAGTTGTCTTGTGACCATGTCGTTTAACAGTGTCATTAAAAAAAAATAGTTAAAATTGTTATTTCCGTCAACTGATTGCACCCCTACGCGCAACCCTCGGAAGTCTTCGAGAGACTTGTGTGAGCTAGGGAAGACGCAGCCCTTACCTTCTAATGTGTGATGCCATGCACGAGACCGGTGAATCGGTGGATCGAACCCACGACCCCACGCTTGCGAGGCGTACGCTTTTACCATCCGACCACCACGGCCCATAATGGCATAATGGCATAATGGCCCATAATGGCAAGATTTGATTGAGGAAGTTGGGATTGTCTTGGAATAAAATTTGAATGTGTGCATTGACTGCCATTCGTCTTTCGAAATATGTAGATCTGAGTCCTTGGTGTAAATGGATTTTGGAAAGATTATACCTGTACTTTTTGCAAATTCTTACTGATCCCAATATCCACCGCCAACGCACGAACCGAAATATGAGGATGTACTTCGGCGTAGGCCAAAACAATTATAAAATTTTCCTCAGTCCTCAGTGATCCCGTTCGCATTGTGTTTTCTACATGAGAAAAAGTATTGCGACCTGGTTGTCGATGACCAGGAAAGCGCTGCTTATACATCCTCACTACGCACCTTTATTCTTGTGGCATTCACCAAAAGCTAAAATCATATCAACGTATTCGTTTGTAGTGAAGGTGAAAGGCATTTTGACATTTAACAACAGTATCAGGACTGATAACAATTTGTGATCCAGATACTGTAAGAATAAAAAAACACACAAAAAGTTTACATTTTGTTGTCTATTTTTCTTTACCATCCTCTTTTTCTTGTCTCCACAATGTGGAACAATTAATTCAGCCAAATTAATACATTTTATTATTATGATTTATCGTTGAATAAGAAATAAAAAAGATTGTTAGTTAAACAACAACAAATATGGGGGTGCAATTCAAAAAACTGAAGTTAGGGGTGATTCCTCTTAGACAATTTGCTATGGGGTGGATTTCTCTACACTATTTGGAAAGGCTTGTGATCCCCTACGACACATAATTTTTCAAATTTGTTTCCTAAGTAAATAACTGGAATATCTGCTGGCCTCAAAGCTCAGGGACAGAATTCCGAGTTGCAAGTCGGAATTCCGAGATGCAAGTTGGAATTCCGAGATGCAAGTCGGAATTCCGTGTTGCAAGTCGGAATTCCGACTTGCAAGTCGGAATTCCGAGTTGCAAGTCGGAATTCCTAGATGCAAGTCGGAATTCCGAGTTGCAAGTCGGAATTCCGAGTTGCAAGTCGGAATTTATTTCGAAATGAAAATAAAATTAGTTGTGGCCCTTCTACGCTTTCGTACAAAACAAAGATTTTTTTAATGCAAGAAATACACTGGATAAAGTCGAGTTTTAAATGTTTTACGACCAGTCCTTTCGGTTTGTTAGTTGCAAGAATCACTGACTCCAGATTAGGAAAAAAATTGGTTTGCTGGAAACCTATTGTGAAAAAAAAATTGAACATCGCTATTTTGTGACATCAGGCGATTCTAAAGGTAGGTACAGCTTGGCAAATCTATCTGTGCCTCTGAATATTGAGTGCGCGGTAGAACAGCCGCTGTCTTTTCTTGTCCTTCCCGATTAACTCGTTCGCTACCGAGCGTCCCATATATGAGCCACTCACGATTTTCTGCTGGACCGCCGTCTCAAATATGAGCCATCAGCAATATTACCATTTCATGTGATTTTTATCGAAACGGTCTACTGTAAACGATTCATATATTGCAGTAGTCTATAGGAAGGTCTGGCTCGTGAGTGTGTCGGGTGGTCTCTCAGTCACTAATCAGTTTCGTTTATAACGGCCGACAAACAACACGTGTTCTGCTGCTCTGCTGTATTTTTTGTCCACATTTTAGTGATTGATTGCTGTTCTGTTGTTTATATATGCAAGTAAGTGGCTTTATTTTATTACTAACTACTTATTTTGTCGATTGTTAAAGTAGCTTAATTCAAAATTGCTAATCACCAACGTATGATGTGTAAAAGTGAGGTTAAATACTTTGATAAAATTTTTTATTTGGACAGTAGCTACAATTAGAACTTTTTTTCAGATTATCTGAAATATGCAAAGGCGTAAAGGCTTAACTGAAAAACAGCTTCAAGAAGAAGTTGATACAGTATGGGCTGAAGAGGATGACGTTTTATCGTGTATGTCAGAGGAAATTCCGGAACCTTTTTCTGATTCAGGAAGTAGCTATGCACCTTCGTTACCAAATAGTTCAAGTTCTGAAGACTCAAACGTGTCTGATGAAAGTGTAAATAATGAAGGAACTGCGCAGGAAGATGTTGAGGAGGAAGTTGAGAGCCATCCTGACAGCGAATCGAATGAGAACGATGATGAGTGGGTCGATGTCGACACTGATCCCACATTGTTTGAATTTACAGAGCAAGCTTGTATAAAAATTGATATTCCAGCCACAAGTACTGTAGAAGAAATATTTGCATTAATATTTGACCAATCATTGAAGGAAAAAATATGCGAGTGGATAAATCTCCGTGCCGAAATATTCAGGCGTAACTTGACAAGGTATTCTACAATGAAAAATTGGACCCCAGTCGATACTGATGAGCTCTGTAATTTTCTTGGGTTGTGCATACTAATGGGTAATATCAGTATGCCCAGCATTAAAACTTATTGGAGTACAAATGCTTTATACTTCCATCCACTTTTTGGAAATACAATGTCTAGGAATCGCTTCGAATCTATCCTAATATGTATGTGTTTTTACTAAGAAGATGACAGAATTCCACGTTTACATAAAATTTCACAGGTGTTGGATCATATCCGCCAAAATATACAGAATATTTTGTATCCCGGCGCTAATCTCTCACTGGATGAAGCATTATTACTTTGGCGAGGGAGACTACTATTTCGTCAGTATATCCCAAACAAAAGTGCCAAATACGGAATAAAATTATATGAACTCTGTACTCCAGATGGCTTTGTGCTGGACATTTTAATTTATTCTGGCAAAGGAACAGTTTCCCAAGAGATTAGCCACGCTCAATCGGTAGTCACAAAACTGGCGGGACGTTATTTAGGCAAAGGACATACGTTGTTCCTTGATAACTATTACAACAGCGTAAGTTTGGCTGAATATTTATATACACAAAAAACCCACATCGTTGGAACGTTACGTAAAGATCCTAAGTAGAATCCCAAACCAGTTATAACTATTAAATTGAAAAAAGGACAAAGTGTGTTTCAAAGAAAGAAAAATGTACTTGTGATGATGTGGAGGGATAAGCGTGACGTGTTAGCAATATCGACAAAACACAAAGCTACTTTTAGTGAAGTCACCAATAAGATAGGTGTTGAACTAGAGAAACCAGATGTAATACTAGACTACAACAAACATATGGCAGGCATAGATCGGAGTGACCAAATGGTTTCGTACTACACGACGCCCCGTAAAAGTGTTCGTTGGTACATGTGATGAAACGCTTTTCTCAGGGGTATTTTAACAGGTTTGAAAGAAAGTCCCAGCCTTGGTTATGGATAATTTTATTGGGCTAACCGTTGTCCTCGTATTCAGACAATCAGACTTCGGCTGAAATAATTGCCATATTTTAAACATATCAACACAAATGAACACCTTTTACATTACCCTTAGACATGAATATAGAATATAAATTATATCACTACCCACCTGAAATAATTGCAGGCGCAGTTTACACAAGGTTGAACCTTATGAACGAACTTGAAACCATAAAACAATATATAATGCCGAATTCAGATCTCTAATGTGAAAAGTCAGTCACACCCAGCTCGACGAAGTTCGAAAACCAAAATCTCCGCTAATTTTATCGAGTACCCGAACATACAAAAAGTCATGGTAGTTTTTGTGGGAGAGAATACTTTTACGATCTCAGCCGTCGATAGCGGATTCGGTAGCGCTCAAATGGTGAAATAAACCAAGAGCAGGCGAATATACCAGGTAAAAGAAAACAACACCAAAACCACGGGTTATTATGGAACGAGAGCAGAGAACTGGTATTTGTTCTGCTACATACATGAAACTGTTTTTCCACTTATTGGATGTTTGCATTTGGAATAGCACATACTTATATAACAAAGTTCAGAAAACAAAAATAACTCATTTACATTTCAGAGAGTTGCTTATATTACAATATTTAAAAATAAACACAAACACACGTACACACGTCAAAAAACCGACAAATTTGCAAAAACCCCATTATCCTAAGAAGATAGAGAAGAGGAGAAGATGTCGCGTTTGCTCTTCAAAAAAGAAGAGAACTCAATCGTAATTTGTCTGTGAAGATTGTAAGGACAAATATGGAGAATTTGCGTTGACCCTTGTTTTCGTGAATACCATGAATCGATGATCTAATTTCCTTTCAACATTATATTTACTCCTTTTGTAACAGTAGAAATAAAAACTAAAAAAAAGAGTCGAAATTATTATTTTTGGAGTGGCTCATAAATGAGACACTCGGTCTATGAAAGGGAAATTAATATTATAGACCACTGTCTCATTATATGAGTCGGGTTCAAAAATCCTTTCAAATGCTCTTTTTCTATATCCAAATACTACATTGATTTATAGCACGATGAATGTTAGATTATCCCAAAATACAAATATTTTTTTTTGGTCAGTGGGTATCCAAAATTTTAGGGTCTCGGTAGCGAACGTGTTAAAGTTGGTAGCGGATATTTACCCTCTTTGTTTATCGTTCGCACGTCTCAGAGGTACAGATAGATTTGCCAAGCTGTACCATTTTTGTCTTGCGGAAATACTCTGTTCCTAAGTTGGTCACTTCGGTAGACATCATTCTATTCAATCAGATGGTTCCGGCTATGAATTTTTGACCTTGTGGAAATGCGCTGTTGCCAAGTTATGAGAGCGGGAAATCAATAAAACGAGCCATAAACAAATTTTGATTCAAGAATATAATTATAAATCTTGTGGAGTTTACCAAGGCCAACGATAATGTGAAAAAATATTTTGATAAAATCCATTTGTTTTTGTTTTATCGCAAACAACAGATTTTGATCATTTTCATGTCTCCTCCGAACTTCTTTATTTATGAAAATATTCGAATAGGAATTTCACATTCTCATGGCAGTTTTTCATTGAGATTTAGAAAAAAATATGAAATTTATACCAACTCTTCTAGAATTTGAGATATCAGCACCAACTTTTATTTTTCAAATGTAGGTCATATCTCACTATGACTTAGTTATGAATAACTTTTTTTTCTCTTACAGATGAAATGGCATAGTAATAGTTTTTTTTTGATAACAACGGAGTTATCGTCATTTATACAAAAACAAGCACAATTTTGAAGTCGCCATCTTGAATTTATAAATTTTAACAAAAAAATCATGATCTCTGACCTCAAAAACGCCCACATACCAATTTTGAATGGAGTCGCCATTTTTTTATTTTTTATTTCAATAAAGATTCCAAACTTCATCGTCACCGGAATTATGGACATCTGCCAAATTTCAAGTTATTAGGACCGCCAGAATGGGTCAAAATTCACTTGCAAGAGACAAGAAAATGATCAAAACCTGTTATTTGCGTATAAAACAAAAACAAATAGATTTTATCAAAATGTTTTTTCACATTATAGTTGGCCTTGATAAACTCCACATTTGGTGTCATTTAACCCACCTCGTACCCCTTACCATTAAAAAGATACCCATGGTGAGCATGGTAAGTGGGACACACTGTATATTATTCTTTTCAATCAGGTGGTTGTTGCTAAGATATTTTGACTTTGCGGACATACGTTGTTGCTATGTTATGGATGCGGGAAATCATTCAGAGAAGCATTATAGACCATAAAGGTTCCATTCTTGTTTTGAGGAAATGTTGCCAAAGTAGTCACTTCGGATTACTGGATACCTGGAAATGTGGATTGGTGTGTATAAGTCGATAATATCCTATTCAATCAAATGATTTGATATTTTGACTTTGTGGAAATGCGTTGATGCCAAGAGAACCAGAAACCAGAACCAGAACCTAACCCAACCTAACTGACCTTGCCATCCAAGTTGCTGATGTCAAACTCCTAATCATTTATAGTCCGTGAGCTGTAGTACGATAATTTGAGACTGAGAATCAAGAACTTGAGCATTTCAACGTTGTTTCGCATCATTCAGTTATTTCAAGAATTTCTAACTTACCTATATAATTTGAAATTGAAGTTAAATTTACTAAATAGAAAAAAATGTTCCAAAAGTATTTTCAGTACATTATTCCTACACATTATTTAAATATTTATTGATATTCTTTCACCAAAATTTCCATAAATCTTTTTTTAAATAATTTTCAGCACCCGCAACTTGACAACATTGGCGCATTTCTGCAGGGTTCAATTTCCTTAACCCCATTCATCTGTTTAAACAGTAAGGTATCTGGATTTCCAGTAATCCAAAGAGGCAAAAACTTGGCAAAGGCGCATTTCCGCAAAACAAAAATAGTACCATGACAATTGGCTGAGGGTCTATAATCGCAAAATTAGTTGTTTTTCCATATCAGATTTCCACTCAATGGGAGTGACCAAATCTTGGAAACTGCTCATTTCCGCATAACAAAAATTGAACCATTAGAACAGGTTGAGGGTCCCTAATCGAGACGTCTAATTTTTTTTTTTTCATATCAGATTTCCACTAATCCGAAGTGACCAACTTGGCAACAGGGCATTTCCGCAAAAAAATGGGTACAATTACTATTGGATGAGGGCCTACAATCGGGACGTTCAATTATTATTTTTTCCATATCACATTTCCAGTAAACCTAAGTTCAGCCCCTGATTATAATAATAATAATAATTTACTTACCACAATATAGGCCATTGAACTTTGATTAACAAACATGGTAAATAAGCAGTTATGTAGGGGCGTGGCGCAGTGGTTAGAGCGTCCGACTCTGAGTCGAAAGGTCCGTAGTTCGAGGCCCAGTTGCGGCTGGGATTTTTTTATTTAATTTGACCGATTAAATTATTAAAATCTCGTGGCTCGACTGGGGTGAGTCCTGCACGACTCACTGTTGCGTTTCAATTAACAGTGCTGCTCCTAAGGTGGCGTATGGAGTTAGTAACAAGGCCTATCCATAACACATGGCTAATGACCATAGCAGTCGATGCCAAAACACACAAAAAAAATAAGCAGTTACCCACAAAGGGATGAATCCCTGTGTGTGGGTGGTATGAGCTTTTCATAAGTACTAGATGATTGATAACAATAATAGCACTAATACAATAATACCAATAATAGCAATGATAACAATGATAAAATAATAACATATTAACAATAATAATGCAATGCAGTGATACAACTTGAAATTAATTGAATGGCAAAGTGCTGATAGATTCATGAACATTGTTGAGATTTCTTTTTCTTTAGTTTTCGATATGATAGTAAGTATTTTTTCTGTCTAATCAGTTGGTGTATTTTTCTTATGGAAAAACTTCGAATCAACAATTTAGGTTTGATGAATAAGCTGATTGAATGGATTCGGTTTATCTCTGCTGTAGCGGTAAGAATAGCATCGTTGAACTAATGTTTTTGTTACTTTATGCGAAGTGTGCTTTTCTTTGTAGTGCTTGATAATAATGCTCTGGAAATATAGCTGTCTCGCATCAAAAACATTGCTCTCTCGATCGGGTAATCAAAAGTTTTATTGTGTATAATTTTTCGGATCCACTTTTGGGTAGTTTCAGGTTTTTTCATATAAGTATTGGTCACACCTGCCCATGCCAGAAGTGTTTTACGTCGAATATGGTCTTGAAAATCTTGAAAGTACTCACAAGTGATCTCAGTTTTCTAACAATATTATCAACATGATAATTCCATTTCAAATTGGGGTCATTGATTATTCCAACATATTTTATTTTAGATTTTGATTGTATTCTTATAGTAGAGTTGAGTGACACGATTTCAATTGATTCGTAGTCAGGTAGCATATAAGAATTACATACAAAAGGCGAAAAGAATGTGTTATCGACGTTCATAGCCAGTGTTCTGTTGTTAAACCATCTTACTATTTTCGGAAAATCGTTCTCTGTCAGTCCTTTCAGATTCGACCAAGTATCCGGTTGATGGACCACCGCCGTATCATCGGCAAAACTGACCATGTTGCCAGGGAATTCGAGTTTATATAGATCATTAATATATTAAAGAGCAGTGGTCCAAGAACAGTACCTTGAGGAACTCCAAAGACCATAGTTCTAGTTGAGCTAATTTCTTCTCCTATTCTAACTTTGTTTTGTCTGTTTTCTAAGTAGCTTGCCATTAAATCGTAAGCTATTCCTCTGAATCAAATTCTTTACAAGATATGGAGTAATTTTTTGTGACAAACGGTGTCAAAAGCTTTGGCTAAGTTAACAAAGTTGCATAGATAGGGCTTACTTTTATCGATTAGTTGATATATTCTCGAAATTAGATGTGACATTATCTTCTGTGGACTTACCCTGCCTGAAGCCATATTGTTTTTCTGAAAGCAGTTTATATTTGTCAAGATAGTCAGTTACTCTTTTCTTCAGTATTTTTTCAAATATTTTTGCCAAGCAACTCATCAATCAGATAGGTCTGTAGTTCAGAATGGTCTTTTACTCCTACCCTTGTGATAGGATTTATAATAGCTTCTTTGAATGCTGTAGGATTTTTTTCTGACCTAATGGCTTTATTTGAGAAAGCGGGTGTTTGATAAATTGACAAATAGATTTCAATGTCTCAGGTCTCAGGTCGTCACAGCCAGGAGCCTTTTTCAATTTTAATGCATCAATGATTTCTTCAACCTCCGTCTCGTTAGTTTTGAAAGATATATTGAATTATTTATTTAACTCTCAGGGCACCGATAGTTAGGATCTGTTTGTGAATTGTTCACCCACTGTACTATAATGTTCGATGAACGTCTCAGCAATATACAGTTGTTGCTTGATTATTCCCTCCACCTTTTAAATCTGTTTGACTTTTACTTCTTGAATTGAATTTTTATTCTGTATACGTTTAATGCATTTCCATAAGTTATTTGGACGATTCTTATTTTTGTGGAGCTGCGGATTATAATAATCTGCTTTCGTTTTCATAATGAACTCCTTTAGCTTATTTTTATATGATTTGAATTATCGATTCAATACTTGATTTCCAGGTTCTTTTTGAAATTTTTGATTTGATTAGTACCCCTGTTCCACTCCACTCACTCCTTCCAATTACTTTTTTAATATTTTTTTTGTTATAGGTGAATTTCTTTATTGACCTTTTTAAAACACTGAGAAAATCATCAGTGGCTTTATCCAAGTCATCTTCCGTGAAAATATTTTCCCAAGTTTCATTTCTTAATGACTCAATTACTTTAGATAAGTTCAGTATTTTTTTTAATTTTCGGTCACTTAGGCATGTTTCTTGTTTACCCGGAAGATATTCTATCTGAAGGATTGTTGAAAAGTGGTCAGTTACATTGACTTCAAGGACTATTGGATTCCAGAGGCTATATTGTGTGTATGTTAATCGCTGAGATGTAGTCCATTTCTCCTAATGAGTCGAGATATTGTTCTGTAGATTAATCGTTTCTTTCCAATAAATTAATGTTTATGGGATTTTAACTTTTTTTTTTACCGATTATTTTTTAGTTTTTTTCGAATCTACGTAATTATGAAAATTAGTAATAAAAGAAGTCGATAACAATTTTTTCATCTCCAAAGTTTACTTCGAAGTGTAACATTTTGATAGCATCCAGAGGAATAATTTCATAATGATAGTTCATATAGACAACCACCCCATCATTTTGGTTTTTATTACCATTTTTATATATCATATCATATCTTGGAATATTCAACATTGTGGGATTTACAATTTCGAATGTTTCAGTGAAAACAGTGAGCTCAAAATCATTTTGAATTTTGTCAATGAGTATGTTCATTTCATCCCTATTTTGCATAATACTCCTGATGTTTTTATGGAAAATTTTAAATGTTTTGTGGTTACTTTTCAATAATTCTTTGCATTCGTTGACAGTTCTGGCTTTATTAGTCCTCAGGATATTTGGCGCAAACTGTTCTATATAAGGGTACATTTTTCTTAACTTACGTACTTACCTATCTACGATTATCAAAATGATTTATGTAACAATTTTAGAATCACTCTGAATTGAATTCTTGTTCTTTTTTATTCAGAATATACGTATAGTATGGAATGAAGGACATTGCTCTTTCACATGATTACACTAAAACAAAAAAAAAATCAAGACGAGGAAATATATAATAGAATCAAAAACTGCATTTATTGTGTAAAAAGTTCAGAAAAAATTAACGAAACTCATTTCCCTCTTGAAAAGCTGATACTTCTATAAATAAACCATTCAATTCCATTTAAGGTTCAAAAATTTCCAGCATTCGTATTGCCCAAGTGAGTTCAATACTTGCTTAATTGTTTGTATGCTGGGGTAACCTACTTATACAAGAATCTTCTTCACTATTATCATGACACAAAACAAACACTGCCTTCCAACCCCAACTTCAAACTTCATATCGACGCAGTTTCACATCCAATATCTATTCACACACCCCCACACCAATATCTGATAGGGCATTGTGTGGGAAAAGTTCGTGACTTCCATCTATAGTGAACTGGCAAAGAAAAAATCCCTGTATGTGCGGAATCCAGTCGAAAATGATCTCGTTTATATGCATAACACGGTGCGGTGCTGTCTAGGCCTAATTTGGTCTGTTCTCTACGCTTCACTAGATTACATAATATCTTAGCTCACATTCTTCAAATTCCAAAAGGTACAGAGAATAACATTATGTTTTTTTACAGGATGATTCAACTTATGTATAAAATTGTTATAAGAAAAGTCAGTTTTGGCAGTTTTATATCGGATTAATTCGCGAAAACGCGCAAAGGGTGCGACACCTACAGTCGAAAATATACACTACCAGGAAAGGATAGGAAAAACAAACCAAGTCGCCATTAGAGTACGTGTGATTTGAGTAGCGAATGACAAACGTTTCCTTTGTTTTTAAAACAGTTTGCTGAAGTTTAATGTACCAAAATACTTCTTAAGATTCTGATAATGTGCAGCAAGTGCAAGAGGTATTGCTGGGTGCTGCAGTGTAAAAAGATACAAATGCAGCAATACACATTTTCCCAAAAGATCCAAAATTGTGCAATGTGTAGCAGACCAATTTGAAAATTAAAAAACCTATTTATTCCAAATACATACACAGTACGATGCAAATGTATGGAATAAATTCATTATTTCTGAATAAAAACATATTTTGGAAAACTACTCGAACACATCGATTTGCTTTTCCGATTGGCCAATTTTTGAACCCCACCCTAAATATATAGGGTTATCCGCATTCGAGTAAAAATGACTTTAGTGATATTTTTAATTGGGACACCCAGTGTATTTTTCCTTATTTGCTTAGGGAGTCATTACAAATCCAGTGATACCAGGTTTGATGGGATTATGTCGAACGGCTGCGGAGATGTGGGCAAAAAACTTCCCCTTATGCCCAATGAGTATGACTGAGACTCCACACGATTCGGAAGGTCAAAAGTCTCTGTCGCACTCATTGGACATACGGGCAAGTTTTTTGCCCACATCTTCGCAGCCGTTCGACATAATCCCATCAAACCTGGTATCGCTGGATTTGTAATGACGATCTTTAACCAAATATGGAAGAATACAATACAATATCACTAAAGTCATTTTTACTCGAATGCGGATAACCCTATAGATATATATATATATATATTGGGTGAGGTTCAAAATTTGGCCAATTTGAAAAGAAAATCGACGGATTCAAAGAATTTTCCAAAATATGTTTATATTCAGAAATAATGAATTTATTCCATACCTTTGCATCGTACTGTATGTGTGTAGGCATTTCGTAGGAACATATTATAAAAGTAATTTCAGAAGATCTCATACCATACTCTATCTTGGTAATTTAATTCATTTCAAGGAAACGTCTTGATGTTCAGTATTGGTTATATTATTAAAATAATCTTTATATGTCAATTCATTTCATGAGCCTTCGATGTTAAAACAGAAGTTTGTTGAACCAGCCCAAATATCTCGAGTTTCTCCACATGTTTAACTTGACACAAAATGATATGTCCGCTTTCAATGCGTTCCACTATCGGCCGATTTCTATCGCCAATATATTTGGATATGTCCTCCAAATTTGATCTCAACAAGTACCATCCTTCAAAATTCATCTTTATCGCTCAAAATTGTTTCCCATTCCACTGACAAGTTTGACAGATACTGCAGTACCAACTGTCGGAAAAATTTCCCCGAATAGGAACGTAACTGTTTGCAAGTGGACACATTTTTAATAGAGCACCGTCAGTGACTTAAGCTGTCACTTGTCAAACAGCCGATAGGGGTGACAAACAAAGCAATTTTTCATGAAAGCTCGTGTATCTTATTTGTGCATTTTCTACGAAAAGTTCTTGGCACTGTGTTGCTTTGCCAGAAGTGAAACCAACTTTCGATTTTTAAATGGAACACCCTGTATATCAGTACATTTCTGAAATCTGCATAATTTTCTGAATCAAATGATACCACATAAGTGACATTTCAAAAGTCGAAATTTTTTATAATTTAATTTTTAGTTTTCCATTTAAGTGTGCCATAATACTAATACTAGAAAAATCGAAATCCTGTCAAAAATACTAAATTGCGTTTTTTATGAGTAAATAAAGTTCATCGTAATCGTTTTTGGGGTAAAATTCAATTTTTTCAAATGGTACCGTGGTACCATTTATTAGTACTATTAATAAGGAATTTATCCATACCTGGTAATAAAATGTGCGATCAATACAATCAAAATTACAGCCAAAAGAAAATAAGAAAATACAATTATTTTGTTCTACTTTAATACTAAGAAGTTACTAAGGTGGCTTTGAAAACAATGAAATTATTTCTTCAGATTATCAAATACATATTTGTTGGTCAATAAGTGTTTTTATTGTATACCTATTGGAAAAATCTTTACATTTGTTGTTATTTTTGTTCAAAATGCCGCACATTTATACAAGGGATGAAAAAGTGGACATGTTAATTATTTATGGAGAATGTAGGAAAAATGCCGTTGCTGCTAGAAACCTTTATGCCGACCGATATCCTGATTGACAATATCCAGCAAGAAATTATTTTAATCGTCTTGAAAATCAATTCCGAAGAGAACCTAACCATGATCCCGAGGAAAACGTTATCATTGACGAAGGAACGGAAATTAATATTTTAGCTCGTATAGAAGTTGATAAGACTGTTTCTTTAAGGCAAATTGGGTTTGAATTGGAAATTAGTCACCAAACGTTAAGCCGAATCTTGCACAAATACAGTGTGGTCCAACGAAAACTTAACACCTCGATTTTCCGGCTTTAAAATGAAAATGTGGAAAATCGCTCGGACCCGTCAATTTCTAATACGAGGGGGAACAACTTTTCCGCTGTTTTCATCCCCGTAACTTCAACCCCCTAACGGGGGTGAGCACAACCCCTTGATTTTGAATAGGGATGAGGGGTGTTGAGATACCTCATTTTGAAGATCTTATCGTGTACTATCTGACCTTGAAATTTCACTTCAAAATATGCATCGATAATGAAATAACAGCGAAAATAGTGAAAGAGGCAATATGGAATTTCTCTCGAGAATATTATTCGTATCCGACGCATTTCAAAGGTATTGAGTGGTTAATTTTTTGTCCACAACAGTAGACGGACCTTGTTTTTGTACCTTAGTCTATCGTGAATTTTTAAGAACGGTACAAGTGTGTCAAAGCGATTGTAAATTTGTAGTGGAATTAAAATGGTGTATTCCGTAGAAGAAAGGGTGGAAATGATAATTATTTTTCCGAAATAACTACTCTGCGCGCACAACAGCGGCTTTATTTAACGAACGACATCCTGGAAACAATGTATCCGCTGCTTACGTTGTGCAACTGGTTGCCAAATTTGACGCTACTGGTTCAGTTGGAAACAAAAAGAGGGTGCATGAAAGAGACGAAGCGAGGGACGTGGCTGTCTTAGGTCATATAGCAATGGATCCGACCGTTAGTACTAGGAAATTGTCCGATGTATCTGGTGTTTCACGCACAACAATCATGAGAATCCTGAAACGACATAAATTCCATCCTTATAAGATACGATTGGTTCAGGAACTGAAATAGGATGATCCCGATCGCCGACTCCAGTTCTGTGAAGTGATCAGTGAAATAATTAACGGCAATCCAAACTACATGTTCGATATCTGTTTTTCGGACGAGTGTTCATTTTACCTTAACGGCATTGTAAACCGGCATAACTGTCGGTATTGGTCAGATGAAAATCCAAGATTATTTCGTGAGGTGTATACACAGCGCCCCCAAAAATTAAATGTTTGGGCGGGTATTTATGGAAATCACATAATCGGCCCTTTTTTTATACCCGGTAATCTCACAGGCCAAATTTATCTCGATCTATTGGAGAACGCTATTTATCCAGCCCTCGTGCAAGTATTGGAGAATGCAGAAGACCATCAAACGATCATTTTCCAACAAGATGGCACACCACCTCACTTTGTTCAACCGGTGCGTCAGTTCTTAGATGACAATATTCCTCACGCCTAGATTGGAAGAAGGGGACATATTGAGTGGCCACCCAGATCACCTGATCTGGCTCCACTGGACTTTTTTCTATGGGGTCACCTGAAATCCAAGATTTTCGCTACCCAGAGTCACTGGATGATTTGCGAACTCGGATCATTAATGAATGCCGTCAAATTACACCAGAAATCTTGAGTAATGTACGTGAACGTTTTCAGCAAAACTTATATTACTGCATGGAAGTGGATGGTGCCCATTTCGAGCATTTAATAAAGTAATCACAAAAGTACGTACTCTTCCACTATTTTACCTGTCATTTCGTTATCGATGGATATTTTGGAGCGAAATTTTACGGTCAGATAGTACACGATGAGATCTTCAAAATGAGGTATCGCAACACCCCGCATCCCTATTCAAAATCAAGGGGTTGTGCTCACCCCCGTTAGGGGGTTGAAGTTATGGGGATGAAAACAGCGGAAAAGTTGTTCCCCCTCGAATCAGAAATTGACGGGTTCGAGCGATTTTCCACATTTTCATTTTAACGCCGGCAAATCGAGGTGTTAAGTTTTCGTTGGACCACACTGTATAATTATAAATCTTTCAAAAATATCAATTGCACCAGCACCTGAACGAAAATGATTTTGAACGTAGGATGGAATATTGCAATTGGATCTTGCAGAATAATGTGCAGCCAAACAATGCTTTTTTGGGAAGGATTTTATTTTCAGACGAGTCTAGGTTTACAAATATGGGATTATTTAACCGACAAAATACAAGGTATTGGTCACAAGAAAATCAAAATTTATTGCGGAAGGGTAACTTTCAAGTGCGGTACGGTTTCAATGTTTGGCTTGGAATACTCGGTCGTAGAATCATTGGTCCAATAATATTTGAAGGACCCTTGAACGGAGCTAGAGTGAACGAGAATATCTCCCAAGATTTCATACAGGGCGAAATAAATATTTTTTTCGCACACATAAAATCGCTTTTTCTTAAAACGCTACATACTAACCGATTCAAATTTTGAAGTAATATACAAATAGAAATGGTCGAAATAATGGGGTGAACTAGAATGTCTCCCAAGATTTCATACAGGGCGAAATAAAAATTTTCCTCTCAAATGTAGAATCGATTTTTTCTTTAAACGCTACATACTAACAGATTCAAATTTTGGAGAAATGTACAGAAAGAATTGATCGAAATAATGGAGTGAACAGGAATGTCTCCCAAGATCTCATACAGGGAGAAATAAAAATTTTCTTCGCAAACATAAAATCGCTTTTTCTTAAAACGCTTCATACTAACAGATTCAAATTTTGGATTTATATACAAAAAGAAGTGGTCGAAATAATGGAGTGAACGAGAATTTCTCCCAAGATTTCATACAGGGCGAAATCAAAATTTTCCTCTCAAATGTAGAATCGATTTTTTCTTTAAACGCTACATACTAACAGATTCAGGTTTTGGAGTTATGTACAGATAGAAATGGTCGAAATAATGAAGTGAACAAGAATGTCTCTCAAGATTTCACACCGGGCGAAATAAATATTTTCTTCGAAAACATAAAATCGCTTTTTCTTAAAACGCTACATACTAACAGATTCAAATTTTGGAGTAATATACAAATTGAAATGGTCGAAATAATGGAGTGAACGAGAATGTCTCCCAAGATTTCATACAGAACGAAATGAAAACTTTCCTCTCAAATGAGAAACGCTACATACTAACAGATTCAAATTTTGGAGAAATGTACAGATAGAAATGGTCGAAATAATGGAGTGAACAAGAATGTCTCACAAGATTTCATACAGGGCGAAATAAATGTTTTCCTCTCAAATGTAGAATCGAGTTTTAAAATTTTGTGAAATTTTGGGTCGAATTTTGGAAAACTCCTTCCAGACCAGAAAAGGCAATTGCTGGTGAAGAAAAGACACTGAATGTCGAACCGAATTTAGATTACAGAGGTCTAGAGCAAGACCCAAATTTCATAAAATTTTCAAACATTTTTTTTCGAATTTTTCACACCTGCCATTCATTCTGACATGACTTTATACACCCCTCCTTCACTGGAGTGCAAGAGGTTAGATTACACCCTGTATAATTAGTTGAATGATGTTAATTTATTATATGTATGACTAGCCATGAACAGGACGTCAAATAAATATCAGCAATTTTATAAAATTCCGAGACTACTTTCCTTTGTTTCCGCTTGCCCAGTCTTGTGAGAAAAGGAAATATATCGTCAAATTATAGGATCTCTAAATGTCTGCAAAGTTGACAAAAATCACAATTAACCAGTAACAACCACAAAAAAATATTTTCTTTTCACACTCAAATGCTTTGTTCCCCCTTCCGCTGATGACCGCCATGTTGTGACGTCAGCTGATAGTACTAGCTAGTAGTATGAGTTTGTTGCAGCCGCACGCTGTAAGCTAGGACGCGTTTCTGTTAACGGGGCCAAATGTCAAAAAAATTTCTTACTTTTTGATACAAAGTGTTGATTTGGTGGTGCAACTACTGAAATAATAACTTCTGCAATAGACAACTCCACTTCAAAACAAAGTCGAGAAAAGGGATATGAACCCTTCGGTGCTATGATTTTATCATCGTTTCTCCTCTCCAATAACCAAAGCAACCAAGTTTTCGTTCAAAACAAAAGTTTTTCCCAAAAAATAAGAATCTCTTGTGGACTATGCATAAAATATTCATAATGCGTGTGTTTCCTCAAGCATTATGATATCCATTAATTCTTAGAGAATAATGAGATCATAATTTTTCTGGTCTGTTAAACTTCACTGTGACAACTATGATGGAAATAATTTCGACTAGCAGTTAACTTCGATTTTGTACGTATACATAAATTCGATAATAGTTATTTAAGTAACAAGGAATGTAAAGACGTGTTAACATTCGAGGTGAGCGAGTACGAGCCGAGGCAAAGCCGAGGCTTGTCGCTTGCCGAGGATGATAACAGTCGATACATTCCGTGTTACTTATTACGTTTTTCCCGCTGCTTGTTGACATTTCTCAAAATTTGCCTGAATTGAAGTTTGTTTTCTTACCCTTCCTTCATGATTATTCGTTCGCTATTTCATTCTAAGTTGCTTGTGCGTGTAACTAAGTTACCGAATAAGCAGACAACAATAATATTCAAAAGGTCTCATAACCTAAAAATTGATATGAATGAAGCTGAAGGTATTACTTGTCAAAGTCAAAGTCATTATTACCCTAGGCATGTAAATGACACTATTAAGTTCCGTTGTCAATATGAATTAGTAAACGAATGACATAGGCCATTTACCTGTTTTGTTGCTAAACATGTATGGACTATTTACAGTGTCGGCAGCGGGAAAAGGACATTACGTGCTATGAAACGTCAAGTCAGAGAGAATTTAATTTGAAACGTCAACAATATGTTCGTTCGACTCGTTTTAGTAGAAAACTGTATGAGTATTAAGGTATTGAAATGGATGCAGATAGTGAAAATGAGATGTCATGTACACTTGCAGAAATACAAGTTGGCCGAAATTGCATCATTAAAGAAAACTACTCATCTGCGTATGAATCTTTCGTACAATGGAGAATTTAAAAAAAATCGAGTTTTTCTCAGAATCCGTTTTATCGGTATATTTTACAGTTGTCCACAAAATATAAACCATCAACATTGTGGAAAACCTTCTCAATGATGTATTAATACATTTTCTCCAGACAATATAACTGATTTACTTATGAAGTAATCAGACAATAAATATCTGGATAGGGTACGTTTCGCCGGCAACGTTTCGCCGGTGTCGATTCGCCGACAGGTGCGTTTCGCCGGGGAGTTTTCGCCGGTAACGTAATTTTTTAGTCTGTTCTAACCAGAACGAACTAACCTTACGTAGACATTTGGGTGCGTGGAAATTAGGTCACTACTTAATTTTTTAGTCTGTTCTAACCAGAACGAAGTAACCTTAAGTATACATTTGGGTGCGTGGAAATTAGACCACTACGTAATTTTTAGTCTATTCTAACCAGAACTAACTAACCGTACGTAGACATTTGAGTGCGTGGAAATTTGATCATTACGTAAGTTTTTAGTCTGTTCTAACCAGAACGAACTAACCTTACGTAGACATTTGGGTGCGTGGAAATTAGACCACTACGTAATTTTTTAGTATGTTCTAACCAGAACGAACTAACCTTACGTAGACATTTGACTGCGTGGAAATTTGACCACTACGTAACTGTGGAAGAGATAAGTGAAGGTACCCACCGGCGAATCGTGAGGTCGGCGAATCGTGCTACCGGCGAAACATTCCCGGCGAAACATTACTGGCGAAACGTTACCGGCGAAACGTACCGTTTCCTAAATATCTTACAACAACGGTAAGGAAAAAAAGCCTTCATACATATTGGTGCGTACGAAAGTCTCGTTTTCGAGAGTATCGCTTGATCTCGTTTCCGATATAATTAACTAAAAATTAACTAAAAAGTATAAACCAATTTTTTATTGAAGATATTGTCACTACATTTGTCACTAATTTGTTTTGATGAAAAACTGTTGAAAATTATTATATAATACTAAGAAAACTATAAGAAATCATCGAAATGCCCTTAATAATGTCTGCACAATGTTTGTTATGTTATGTTATGTTTGTAAATGACTAGGTGATAAATGAAATAATTTGCCACCGAAAGGGATGAGAGCTGTTCTTTTTTACTTTAATTTTTTTACTTATTTCATTTCTAAAATCATTTCTAAAACATGATGTCAAAAATTGTAATTTTCTCTTCCGACTTTTACATTAAAGCAAGTATTTAAGTATTCCTTATTGTACTGAAAAGAAAAGATTATGCATGACGAGACAAGAGTGGAAAATCGGCGATTCTTCACTGGTTATAGGAATGGTTAATGTGTAGAACAAGTTGTGGGCATTCATACTATTGGAGCTGTTCCAAAGAAAATTGCAGAATTCTTAAAATTGGAAAATCCTCAGCTCTACACAAGTACACAGTGCACTCATTTCGCAGAACTTAAAGGTTGGAACTCCTCTGCGGTGGTGGAGTCATATATATTGCAAATCCAGTTTCAAAGAGAATTTCATAGTAATGAGGCCACACCGACAAGTTCAAATACTGCTGCTATAGATGGTAAATCTCTCATCGATGGAATAGAAATTTCAAAAAGTAGCTTTTGTCAAATTAATTTTCAAATTTATAAATAGTTAGTATTATTATAATTATTGTTAGTGTAAGCAGAATAAAGTTTTGGAAAAATATTTGAACAAGTGGTTTCTTAAATTTTAACGGGCGGAGGCTGTTAACATAAACTTTTCAATTGCCATCTGAATACCGTTGAATCAAAATAACAGTATTGAATTACCAAAAGTATTCAACGGGATATCAAATATTTGATTGGCTGTCATGCAAACGGCTCTTCATCTGCCACAAGAATAGAGATACCAATGGTTAACCAATAAAAATACACTGCGTATCTGGCAACTTACTATTGGGGGGGAGAATCCAATAAAGGAAAAGGTAGCAATAAAAATACACTCTGAATCGTAGGAGTCTCCAAGTCAGTGGCGTATCTGGCAACTTATCATTGGGGGGGGGGGGGAGAATCCAATAAAGGAAAAGGTAGGTAGGTAGAACAAAAAAAATATATCTTTTTTGTACTTATATTATAAAAAATATCAAACAAAAATCAAGACAAAATAAATCAAAACAGATCACAATGAAAAAGGAACATTATGAAAATAATGACTCGGTATTCACATGCCTAAACCTAATAAGTATTATTAAAAATAAAAATAACCAAAACAAATATATATGGGAACAAAAATTGGTAAATTAGAAACAAATCAAATAGTAAAAACAAGCTTTCAGGTTCTGAATCTGCCTCAACGTCACCGTTACTGCTGCTGCAAATAGTGCTACTGGAGTTGCTAGCATTTATCTAACTCTGATGTTGGCGATTTATGTTCATTCACTGATATTTTTGATTTTGATATCAGGAACGAGTCTGAGGTATTTTTTGTCTTACTCATAATGAATTGTAGGTGCAGGATATGCTCATGCTCATATGGAACTAGAAATAACTGAAAAAGTTATATAATAAATAATATACCTATGTTTGCTTATACTTTAAATCACAAGTGTTTGCAGTGTGGGCTTTTATGAGTTGCTATAGCAACACATAGTAAACAAGCCATAAGAGTACTGCAAAGTCCGGTGATGTGAGGTATAGGTATTTTTTTCCCAAACCTAAACTCTCACAGAATATCTGTTCCTACTAATAGTTATTTATGCAACAAGTGCAAAAAGTGAATGTTTATTGCACTCGACGTGAAATTGTCCTACGTTCATGCAAAAAGCAAAAAATGATTTATTGAGGTGCGGCACTAGGTGTAGGAAAATGAAAAGCGCAACTTGAATACTTTATTATTAATATCGATTTGCATTGAAACAGGAACTAATACGTTACGAACAATTTAACTCAAACTTTATTTTTACCCTCAATGTTGAAAGTGAATGAACAATTGGTGCAATTTTCAATATGAATATGTCGTAGTGAAGTACTTTTTAAATCCACTTCATGATTTGTTACTGCTGTAAACGTATTAGTACTTGGTAACTGTACATCGTTATTTCCTTCAGGCTGAAATATTTGTTTTCCAACACTGAGTTTGTTTGCATGTGATTCCTCTACGTATCCCTCCGCTACTGTCGACGATTTCCATGTTTGTCATGATGACAGCACGTTGAAGTAGAATGACAGATGAGTGCAATAAAATTTTTTATTGCACTAGTGCAATAAAAAACTTCTTTTTCCACTGAATATAGTTAAAAAAGTTTTGCTTTTTGCATGAATGTAGAAAAAATAATTTGATTCAGCTTACCTATGTCTCATTCACTGGTGCCGGTGCACACAATATTATATTATAAGGGTATCTTATTATTTAATCAGAAAATTAAAACTGAAAGAACAAAAGAAAACTCATAAATTAGGGAATATTTTTTGAGGATTGAGGAGGCTCTGGGAGGGGGGGGGGTAATTACCCCCTCTACCCCTCCCACTCAAATACGCGCCTGCGCCATATAAATACATCTCCTTGGAGCATCTCCAAAAGCTCTATAAATTTGTGCAGTGTTATCAACCCTAATGCAAATCAAAATGTTAATTCGTGACTTTTCCATGCTTCATAAAATTTACAGTCGTAGTTGGGATAATTTTCGACGAAACGATATTAGTAATATTAGCATTATGAAACACAAGACTCGTCGTTACTTCATCAAAAAGTAATTACCTCTTTGACTAAGTCATCAAGACGGGGATAATATTAACTGAGCTTCAAACTTGGAGTGTTTTCATTACTTTTATAATATACTTTGATCTCCAAAAGTTTTCCGATTTTCCTTTTGAAGGAGAAAGTTAATGAAAGCCAGGAACGAAGACGCATCATAAAGCTAATAATAAAATTTCCATGCCGTTAGTGATGGATCCCAAATATAACATTTGATTGGGCATTGGGTATTCGTTTGAGTAACCGAAGGCAATTTTTGAATTCAGTTGATCTTTGCTAGCTCATGATGTCACGATGCAGTCATAATAAAAAAAGCATGTGATATACCGGGTGGCTACGGAAGTATTGCCTACGGAATATCTCAGTTATTGTATGAAATAGGTTTGTGAAATTTGGAGCGTCGATATAATGACATAAGAGCTAGAATTTGAGCATATTGACATGTCGAAGTTAACTTCCGGTCTGACCGGAAGTAACATCAACTTTCTTATTTTGAATGGAAACCCTATTTTTTTCTTTTCGCTTTATTTAGCATTCAATTCCCTTTCTAATGACATATCACAAGTTGATATCTAACCAGAAACTAGATCAGAAAAAAATTATTATTGAAATTCACCGAGTAGGCCGTGGAAGCAAAATGAAAGACAAAAATTGAAAAGTTGGCTATGGAAACCATACGTCACTTGATAACAGTTGCTACTACTGTGATATTTTATTTTCATTCGTCGGCGTTATAAAAAGCCGCCAAAAAAATATTGGAAAAATTGGGAAAAAAACAATACTCTGTAGGTCCATAACTTAAATAGGAACATACAACTTTTTCTTGCCTGTACTATTCAGCATAACCATTCCTTTCTAATGATATAATAGAAAGTAATTTTTTGGAATGAAATACCAAAAAATCCAATTATTATTCTTCAAATAACGAAAAAACAGATTTATCGAAAAAAAAATTCAAATTGATAGGATTAAAGATAAAATAAATTCAAAACAAATGTTCGAAATGCATTCCCTCAGCGTCAATACATTTATTGACTCTGGTGATATTTTCATGTAAAACGTTTCTCAACATTTGGGGCTTGATATCTTGGAAAGCTCTACGAATTTTTACTTCTAGCTCATGTAGAGTTGTAGGCTGTGTGGAATACACCCTATTTTTAAGATGCCCCCATAGAAAAAAGTCGCACGGATCAGGTGACCTTGGTGGCCACCTGACTGGACCATGGGTTGTTATAAGTCTCTCTTGAAAGCGATTTTGAAGATAATTTCTCGCTATTCTTGAATTATGCGGAGGGGCATCATCTTGCTGGAAGTACATTCTCTCAGTTATTTCCGCTGGTAGGTTGTTAATGAATTCCGAAATTTCATTCGTTAAAAAACTAAAGTATCTCTCTCCGGTTAGTTGGCCTTGAAAAAGAATGGGGCCAACACTATGAGTTCCAACTATTCCTGCCCAAACATTCACACCAAATCTCTCCTGGAAGCCGCCTTGTCGAAACCGGTGCTCGTTTACTATCGCCCAGTACCTAAAACAAAAGACCGTTCACACTTTTAGCACTTTACACTTCGACTATCGACAATAATCCAAATAAAGTACAGTACCTACCTTGTATTATTCCTGTTAAATAATCCATTGTTGGTAAATCTTGACTCGTCCGTAAACAAGATATAACAGTTAAATAGGTGATTCTCAGCATTTTGTCGAAGAAACCAATTACAATATTCCAGGCGCCTTTCACCGTCATTTTCATACAAATGTTGATGCAACTGATAATTGAAGGATTTCAATCGATGTTTTTTCAAAATTTTCCTAGCAGAGTCCTTACTTATAGCTAATTCGGCGCCAATCTGCCTTGAGGAAATTGTGCTATCATATTGTACTAAAGCTATATAATACATTAATTTCAGTTTCCTCATTAATAACAAATGCTTCTTGGTCTTCGTGAACATCAGGCTCAGTTCTTAATTTTTCTTCAAGCCACTGGAAATACCTTCTTGATGGTTGCTGCCTCCCTGGATATCGCTCTAAATACAATCGTTCAGCGGCATAAGAATTTTTTAAACATTCACCATAAATGAGAAGCATGTCAATTTGTTCGGTTCGTGAATAACGGGGCATTTTTTGAATATTCCACTAACTGATTTCGATTTCCAAACCCTTTTAAAATGGCAGAATCAAAAACACTACTTCGAACGTCAAAATAATATGGATAGCAGCGTTCGTGACAGCTCTCATTTCTTTTTTGTTTCATTCCAAAATACATCTTAATCAGCCTACTTGTTAATATTTTGGTTCGAATGATTATTGCAATGGAATGATTATTCTGAATAGCACAAACATCGTCCATAGGTAGATATTAGAATATCTATGGACGATGGCACAGACCAAGTACGTTTATGTTCCTATTTAACCTAGAACCTACAGGATATAATTTATCATTCCACATTATTTTTAAATTTATTTTTGCGTATGGCGATAATCTGTTTTGTTATTTGAAGAATAATAATTGGATTTTCGGTATCTCAGTTCAAAAAATTATTTTCTATTATATCATTAGAAAGGAATGCTTATGCTGAATAGTACAGGCAAGAAAAAGTTGTATGTTCCTATTTAAGTTATGGACCTACAGAGTATTGTTTTTTTCCCAATTTTTCCAATATTTTTTTGGCGGCTTTTTATAACGCCTACGAATGAAAATAAAATATCACAGTAGTAGCAACTGTTATCAAGTGACGTATGGTTTCCATAGACAACTTTTCAATTTTTGCCTTTCATTTTGCTTCCACGGCCTACTCGGTGAATTTCAATAATAATTTTTTTCTGATCTAGTTTCTGGTTAGATACCAACTTGTGATATGTCATTAGAAAGGGAATTGAATGCTGAATAAAGCGAAAAGAAAAAAAATAGGTTTTCCATTCAAAATAAGAAAGTTGATGTTACTTCCGGTCAGACCGGAAGTTAACTTCGACATGTCAATATGCTCAAATTCTAGCTCTTATGTCATTATATCGACGCTCCAAATTTCACAAACCTACTTCATACAATAACT
Source organism: Chrysolina oricalcia (assembly GCA_944452925.2). Classification (NCBI taxonomy): domain Eukaryota; kingdom Metazoa; phylum Arthropoda; class Insecta; order Coleoptera; family Chrysomelidae; genus Chrysolina; species Chrysolina oricalcia. The sequence continues at coordinate 17,631,704 of OX101815.2, forward strand.
GAGATATTCCGTAGGCAATACTTCCGTAGCCACCCGGTATAGTGGAGTCAACCGAACCTTTTGAATGGTGATCTTTGATGTGCTCGTTAACTATCTATCAACGTCCGGAAGGATAGAATTCCCTGCTCCTTTTTTTATCCAACAATTAAAATTCGAAAAACGGGTTTTTCAGGAATAACTTTTCATGTGTGTCCTTTTTCACAAATTAGACTACACCAATCGAAAGAGGAGGAAATTTCACAAAAAGTACAGTATTGAGAATGTTCAAACGATTGCAGACAGTCAATTTTTCAACGAAGCGCTGAGCAACACAGTCATAATCAGACGTAAAGTATCGTCTTATCGTCCTATTTTCGGAATAATTTTGAGCATTTGTCTAAGATTTTTAGTGCCAGTGCATTCTATGGTTTGTTCTTTCCATGCAGCGATTATCATCGAAAATTGCTGACACAGTAAGTATTTTTATTTCTTCCTAATCAAGAAATTGAGGTACATTTTTTTCTTTTCATGAAATATAACACTTGTATTTTTAACTCATTACATCTTGAAGTAAGTGTCACAAGTTCAGAATGCATAAACGAACTTTTTGCAAGATTAAATGGGAGATAGAAGGAAATGAGTGAAAGTGAAAGAGGAATAGAGGAAGATAAAGATAGAGTATATTTTGAATGAGAAACTTGGCGGAAATAATGAGACGAAAATTTGGATGATTTTATTTATTATTAGATGAATATTGTAAATAGTTGATTATAAATAATATGCATGTAATAAAAATCCATTATTTTAAATAGGTGTTACTCTTGTTCACACCTAAACGTTAATGGTATGACTTGCATGGAAAATTTTTCGAAAACATACACCAAATTTTCAAATGAATTTTAAAATGAAATCCATAATTTTTATTTTATACTGATTATTTCATAGATATAACGGCAACAATCTTGAAAAATCATATTTTATGCTTCACAAACTCAGAAGAATAGAAGAATTGTAAATTTGACATGAAAGACGGTAAATTCCGTTGTTATACTTGCTGTTACAGCCCCCATTTTTTAAAAAAATTTAATGCAGAATTGTACTCAGCGACCCCAAAAAACCCCTAACCTATCAATTTTGTAAAAGTAGATAAACGTGTTGTTAATCAAACGCATCTTATGCGACTATTTTGGAAAAAAAACGTTATTGTTGTAATTTTTGTGGAAAAACCAAAGAGCGGGAAAATTTCATCTTTCATCTTTTTTATTCATGCTATTAGTAAGTTGATTCCACACTTATTACCCGAATTCATGACTTCTTGAATTATTCCGAAGTAAAGACAATTTTTTGGCTTCGTTGACTTCACTAATACGTGTACGTGAGGAAACTCCCTTAAACTCGATGCGCGTGCTTTAACACATTCATCTCCGGTAAAATTTCCACCTAGATGCCGGTAAGATCTTTGCAAAATATTCTGACATATTTGACTTATCCATATTAGATTAAGTCTATATAGGCAGATTATAAAGAAAAAATCTATCTGAATTGAAAATAAAAATTGAACGCTTCTGGCACGGTGCTGGCACACGGTATGAGATTTTGTCCCATGTGCTGTCACCGCACTTGGCGCGTTGAGATTCAATCGTGATTTATAAACATATTTTATTTTAGTGTGAAACCTTAGCAATATTTCCTGCAGATAACTATAATCTAAAATGCTTGGAACACATAAAATCGAAAGTAAACATAACGTACAACATCTAAATCCAATTTTACTTACGCAAGTCCTCATTGAAGAGTGTGAAACCATTCTCTAAACATAGTCCTGGTGACTTTCTGGTCCAACTAGAGTTATTCTCAAACGCGGACTTTCTGAACATGGTCCTAAAAAACTTTCAAAACTGACATTTGAACCAATAGCGACTTTATATCTATTTACTCTTCAATTATTTTGGGTTTTTCGGATTCGATTCCTCTTAGAAACGTGTGCAAGCTTTAGAAGTCGAGGCCCTTACCTTCTTACGTGGGATGCCATACACGGGACCAGTGACCGTGCTCAACCAGCACGGTCATGCGATCACCACCACACATATTTAAATACGAAATTTCATACCAAACTTGAGTCGTTCATATTTTGTTATTGTCTAAATTGAAACCTTGCTCGCCACAAAACTAAAGATTCGTCAAGGGTGACTTACTTTCCTTTTTGGATGATAAAGGAGTATATTTTAAACAGCATATTCTGAGCATCCTCTGTATTCTCACAAAGACATGAAATCAATATGAATCTGTTGCGACTCATAGCATTTTCCCATAAGTTTAAAATTCGCATGCCGTCATTTCTTTACAAGAAGCACAATCCTGATTGTTACTGATTCCCTTTGCGGAAGTATTTCAACAAAATATATATTGTTGTTTGAAATAACTAGAACATAAAATATTCATAAACCTCCAGGTTGAAATTATCTACAGGACTATTTCCAACTGGATTTATCTTGAAATCAGATTAACCTGTAAATGGTATCCTATCAATTTGAATTACCTGTGATGTGAAGACCAAGTAAAGGTATCTGCCTGCGATCTTTCTCCATTTTTATTTTGATGATGACTATATTCTTCAACGAATTGCTGGATTTGCGATAAATCCCTACCTTGAGGATTATGATCACTATCATTACTCTCGTTTTCTTCCAGCAGGAAGATTTATGTCATCCATTTCATCATCATATGCAATAAAGTTAATAATAATAAGTTAATAATATGCAATATGCTGTATTTCATCAGTATTCAAGGGAACCATGAGTGTGCTATATGCCTGAATTCAGAATTTTATGCAGAATTCAAAAAAGCATCAAAAAATCTGGGATGCCATTTGAAAAAATTGGCGTCGGTGTGGCGACGCCCTTACGGATGACGCCCAGTGAAGGATATCTACCTAAATAAGAGGATCCTTTGACATCAATATCATCTGCTTTCACAAAATATGGATATCATCTTTCATTTCCCAGATATTGGCCCGCGGAGTTTTATATGGGACACCCTGTATTTAGGCAATATCGTATACAATATAAGATATAAGTTGGTTGAAACTAATAAAGGCGCTTCATGTAATGTAAGCAAGTTCTAGTGATATGCAACATTTGCCTTACAACCTCAACCAAATGAACGCCTACATATGAACCCCTTGTTGCTACATATGAATTGCAGTTCATTTATTTTATTTACCAATATATTTTCAATAATCAGCATTGAAGCTTTGATTCCGACACAAATAAATAAATGAGAGTGGGACCGTGCCAGACGCGTTACTGGCACCAGGTAGAACTTATTTTAGTCAACACAAATAACGTCCATACATAAACCATAAACCGAGTGTTCTTGGAAACGAATAACACTTCATCCTATGTGCCAGTACATTTTCAATACTATACGTAATGAGGTAGCATCGGGTTTGGCAAACATAAATGAAGAAGTCGGGAATGCGTTAGGCGCGTAACTGGCACACAGTAAAATTTGCATCAACGCGCGAAGCGCGTTGCCGGAGACGAATGTGATAAAAGACTTGTAACGTAATAATATACTTTATTCATAATCCACATTATCAACGCCATAAGCCTGTTTATTAAAACTGTATATCAACAATGCAATTAATACAGTTACCACTGTCTAAGTATGATATATTCCCTCTTTTCTTGAATATAATTGTTCCTTATGGAAAGCTGCCTTACAACCATCTTCATCGCTATGAGAACAGTAATCATTGAGATACTTTTAGTTTGAATATAAATTTGGAGTAAGGTAGTGTTGGGGAATAAGGCCCGGCGGTAAATAAGGCCCATTGTCATTTTCCTTGAAGACTGGCAAATTTTTTCAAATCTGTCAACATGGTTAGTTTCATCATCGTAATGGTAGAGCTTTCTTAAAAGATCGTTGACTTCATTTCGCCATTAACAACACTAGGTGAATGTGCAGTTTTAGGCTGCACAGATTATAAGTTCGCAAGAAGGTGAGACGTCGTTTTTAATTCAACCTATTTTACTTAAAGAAACAAATAGTGCTCCATCAGTTACCATAACATTGGTACTATATTTCGCACTAAGAGAAAAATTTAAAGAATTGTTAATTTTTCTGGAAATTGCATGTTTAAGAAAAAGTACTCGCCCGGTAATAAGGCCCTACCAACGATCGCGTAATAAGGCCCGCGGGCAACATGCGAAATTGTCTAGAATGTGGAACTTGGTTACACGAAACTTGCATAGGACTGACGGCTGAAGATGTTGAGGATTTTTACGGTAGGGAATGTTCTTAGAATTCAGTTTGTTAGATTTTTTTTATAATTTAATTTTCTTGTTTGAATTTTGTTAAGTTTATCACTTTTTGTTGAAAATAATGTTTATTTTTGTTTTTTCATAAGTGTTTCATTGAGTTTCTATCATTTCTGATTAATAAAAATGAATTGTATATATTTATAAATACAATAAATAAACTTGCTGTTGGGCCTTATTACCCGCCTATTTGTCTTATTTTGGTTACTGAGGTATTGAAGGAGACGAATATTGATGTTAACATAGCAGTAAGCATCACAAGCAATCAACTCATCAAGTTTCGGATTATTTTGAATAAAATGTAAAGGATAAAAAAAATTGCAAAAGTTAAGTGGACCTTATTACCCAACACTACCTTATATCAATAAAGCAGTATTTTACTGGTTTTACTAGCAACTGTATTTCAGAATATATTTGGCCATATATGTAGGTATACATACTCAAATTCCTACAAAACAGAATTATATATAATTACTCAGTCAAAATAATTGTTAATATTCAATTTACGATTGCCCCTAAGTATTCAAACTAACTCTCAATACTCCGGTGGCAGGGAGGGTGTTCGTTGCCGATGAAGTGCGACGGGATCACCCAAGTTTTTCTCATGTATTTTGACCGGATGAATCCGAATTTCGAGGGTGATAAGCCGGGAAAGCATCTGGAAAATTGTTATGGACGATTTTCCGAGAGAAATCCAAAAATCCATTATTTCCAATAATAAATGACGCCCTAATATTCTGAATAGAATTCTCTATAAAAAAGGTTCCAACACGTTTTTCTCCAAAAAGCACCGTTTTCGAGTAAAACTTATTCGAAATTTGAAAAAATGCGATTTTCTCAATTTCCAGTGCCCTCTCATTCAGTCAAATGATATTTTCAGGATCACCTTGTCTCAAATCATTATTATTTGTCTCGTCTATGAATAATGGAAAATACATTCCTGGAAAAATAAATCGTGTGGTTTTCTTGGCACTGAATTTCCCGATACTTTTACTTTGCGTAAAAGCGGCATTTTTTATTCGCGAAGCTCACGTCGTGGACGCATTTCTTAAAATATCAATTAAAACGGGTTCAGCACATATTTTGTCATGATTGCAGAGCATTTCAGTAGCGGAAAAACAGAAAATTTTGCTCAAAAGTACAACAATTTGCCAGAAAATTGTTGAAAAAAGAAAAATGGCGGTACTTGTTTTTTGTCAGACATAATTTCTGCCCTAGATTTTTCCAAGGTGTCTAATGAAAAAATTGCATTTTATTCGAATTTTATTTTGGCATGTATCAGAGGGAACTGAAAATTTAGAAGATCGCATATTTTTATTTCGAGCACGCTTTACTAGAAAACGGTGCAATTTATAGAAAAAGCTTGTTTGTGGGGAATTTTATGGAAAATATTATGGCATCATTTGTTTTTTGAAAAAACGGATTTTTCTATTTTTCTCGAAAAATTATTGTACAGAAAATTATTGTACTTTTAATACAAATTTTCCAATTTTCCGCCACTGAATGAATAATTCAGGAATGTCTCTTTCGTTATTCATAGTCGTGACTTATATTGATGATTTGAGACAAGGTGATCCTGAAAATATTTTTATTTGACTGAATGAGAGGGCACTGAAAATTGAGAAAATCGTAATTTTTCGCATTTTGAAAAAAAACTTGTTAGAACGTTTTTTTGTAGAGAATTTTATGCTGAATATTATAGCGTCATTTGTTTTAGGAAAAAATGGATTTATCGATTTTCCCCGGTAAATCGTCCATAACAATTTTCCGGATGCTTTCCCGGCTTATCACCCTCGAAATTCGGATTCAGCGGGTTAGAATGCATGAGGAAAACCCCAGTAAACACAAGGATATCCATTGGATGTTCAAATAGTACAATATGGATGTCCTTTGATGAACAAAGGATATCCAATGGATATTCCATGGACATCCATCGGCCACTAACTTGGACGTCCAAAGGATGTCCATTTCGACATCCAATGGATATCCGTTGTGGACGTCCAGTGGATATCCATTTTCGATTAAATATGGACATTATTTGGACGTGAATTGGACTTTCAATGGACATTTCATGGACGTTTCCTGGACCTCCAATGGAGGAAGACTGGATCTGTTAATTGACATTAACTGGACCACTGATGAATGTTGAATGAACCTAATAGATATAAGAATGTTAATTGGATTCACAATTTACATTATGGCGAGGCTTGTTCCAAAAATAATAGCACACTTTTGTATATCCAATCAGCAACTAATGAAATCACTACTACCTCATTAGTCCTTAGTTATCCACATAAATGTGTTCTTTTTTTTTCTCAAATAATATTCTACCAGAAACTTCAGTTTCCTAGTTTTTGAGAAATGCCTTGCAATCGAAAAAATAATATAATACATAACACTTCTTTTCAGGCGTATAGCAATACACTATAGATCATCATCGTCATCACCATTTTCAATGTAAGAAGTCATTTATAGAATAAAATTCGATTGATATAAACAATATATTCAAATACGAATATTTTTCAGAAACAGAACATGAAATAAAAATGTTACTCTAAAATGAAAATGTGATTGAAAATGAAACTGAAATACACAAACTCTCTTGTTAGAAAAAATAAATATTAAAATTTTGAATTCAGGTAATTTTCTTTTCTTGATCACTACTTTCCTTTTCTCTTAGCCATTTTTGATCGCCTCCACTGGGGCTTGGTACTTTTGGCTAAGTTACTTTTTTCACATACCCCTGTGGAAGAGTAAATAATATAAATGATAGTAAAGGAAATTCAAAATGATAACAATTATTTAAATATACAACCAAGTAGACTCATCGAAAAAGTCATTGAAAAGAACTGGTATCAAAGCGAAACAAAACAAATAAAAAATGAGCATTTTCTACAACTAGAATCTACACAAAAAAATATAGATATTGAAAAATCATGTAGTGTCAGACACTGAAATGAACAAAAAAAACATTGAAAGAACCACATAATGAAGAGCAGTTATAGTTTAGAGAATTTGTGTAGGGCCAAATAGTGTTATGTGTGCACACCATGAAGATTGTGGTTAAACTTGACCATTAAATAAAGATGATATACTAGCAGTTATGCTACATATTATATGAAAATCACCACTTACCTTTGCTAATTTCAGGTTGCTGAAAACTTTTTTCTCAATTCTGCAGCATATGCATTGAATAATATTGAATTCACTCATCTTTTCACCAAATCATTCACATAGCTCCCTCCCAGCTTGGATAATTCAATTATCTAAAAAAACAAAATATAATGAAGCACAATATAAATCATAATGATAAGAGTCTTGTTAGATGATGAACTTACAGTTGCTGTACAGAGGTAGAAATTGAATTTATAATGAATCATAACCTATCAGCAATTTGGTCAACTTCAAATTTCCAAACCCACTCTTCTTTTTAGCTCCATGCTAGCTGAATAATGAGGTGGAAGAAATTTGATAGTCTCATTCAGACATATTCTAATGAAAGCATACAGTTCCCAACTAGTTTAGAAAATTCGTCAACCTAAAAACCAGAAATACATCATATTTTCTATCGAATTATATTTCAATAAAAATGTTCAGTTTTCATAACTATCTGTATTACTCACAGTTCCGTTACAGTTTATTTCGTTCTCTAAGTGCATCACGACAAGAATTAGGTGTTCATATGCATATATGGAGAAGTTGAGAGTACAAGTATCGATTCCCTTGTTTCCTTATTGTGTCAGTTGTTGATGGACCTTCAGTTTCTAAATTTCATCGGAAATTTGAGCAAGATATGTTGCATTGCCTGAAAAACAATAATGAGTTGAGCATTTAATACAAAAATGTTTTTTCAGAATTTTGTGAGTTGAACATCCATTTTTGTGCAATGGACAAAAACAGCAGGACAGTCAATCACCACTTCGAATGGATGTGGTAGCACTGAATTCCTATTTTGCTCTTCTGCAACATTTCGTAAAAAAATTATTTCTTAGTTTTATTTTGCACCTTATCTTTACTCAAACACCCTTCACCTTGGATTCAAACGACAATCAGTTTCAAACCTCTCAATCCCCCAGGAATTTGCAATCAGTTATTGTTACTTCAGCGAGACTTACCTGATATAAATACTGTGACTCAGAATGCGTATTGAATAGTCAACTAAGTGAACATGAACACTGTAATAAATAAAGCACCTCTGAGGGCTCCGAGCACTCTACGACACGAATATAATCCCAAACAATTAAAATTTGTCTGTTTGTTTTTTCCTTTTGCAACTAGCGTCAAGCGTCATTTTCATTGTTCATATTTGTCATTGTCTGCATTACCGATTTCGGTGGTTGCCAACTGAGACAGGATCATTGGTACCAACATGCGAACTTGGTCCGAGCGAAGGATGTACAGTGGACGTACAAAGGACATCCCTTTTTTAAACTGGATTTTCGTCAATTTGGACAAGTAATGGATGTCCACTGGATGTCCTCAAACGGATATCGTACTAGCAGAAATGGACATCCAATCCATCCAATCCATTTAACGTCCATGTCCACAAGGACCAATTATGGACATGAACTGGATATCCATAGGATATCCTGTGTTTACTGGGACTTGGGAGATCCCGTCGCACTTCATCGTCTACGAAAACCCCCCTTGCCACCGGACTACAAGTAAGAATTCTGAGATTTTCTCTATCTGTCACATTTTGACGTTTGTTGACAACAAAATTATTATTCCCGTCAGATGCAATTCGTCTCTCTACTGAGTGATGGTGGATTCATGATGAAGTTTTAAGTCCTAAGTAATGAGTCGGAAGTTTTAAGTAATAAGTAATAAAAAGTTCAATTATGGTCTTTCAATAGGAGAGTTCATGCACGAGTCCTAAGTTTCAAGTCGTAAGGAAAGTTGGCCAACATTAATCTTTTATGACTAAAACTTACGACTAAGTCTTAGTACGCATGCGTTGAGAGGGATTTACGTTCTGTTAATACTGTCATCAATCCAGAAGAGTGATATATGTGTTGTTGTTGAATAAGTGTCACTTATTTTTGTTGTGATATTTATTAATTCAATTATAAAGTGTATTCTCTGTGAGAAAGTGACAAATTACAGAATAATTTCCTTAAGACATGTCAGTCTTAAGACTTCTGCATGAATGGTCATTTTTTTCCTTACGACTTCTGACTATTACTTAAAACTTCTGACTTATTACTTACGACCTAAAACTTCATCATAAATCCACCATGACTAAACCTCAGTAAATCAAGTTTTTCGGAATTCCTGCTTTAGATTTAAACAATAATAATTATGAATGGGTATTTTAAAACTATTAAATTTCAATTAATCAGTATCTTCCACAGGTATCGTTCCGGCACCATAATTTTGATTATAACGTAGGTATGAAACGTGTAGCCCATCAAAATTCAAGTCATCAGTTTTTGTGGTTTGCATAAAAGTTTTTATGTATCATTTGCGTAAAATGCGTTTATGGTTTTCAGCGTGTAATTGCCCTCGGCTGACGCCATCGGGCCGTTATTCACACCTCAGGCCATAAACGCCTACTTTACGCCCCTGATACAGAAACACAAATTATGTGAAGGAATAATTTTGATTTATGTATGTCAGGTATTCATAGAATATTATAAGCCGAAATAGCTCAGTTGGGAGAGCGTTAGACTGAAGATCTAAAGGTCCCTGGTTCGATCCCTGGTTTCGGCAAACTTTTTTTGCTTCCAAATTATAAAAATTTTGAAGGGATAAAACATACATTACACATGTACGTGGAACTCATAGCAGGCGTCTTTTATTTAGGATTACTTATGACCGCGTCACACAGTTTCATACTTGTCTTCCTCAATATTTTAGTGAATTAAAATCAAGTCTTCTCGACAACAATAGTATAATCCAATACAACACTACTGTTACTTTTCTATTAGTTACTATTATTAATCGATCCTTATTCGGAAATACTGATTGGGCACATTGATGCAAAAGTATAGCTGTCATAACTGTATCTTGATTTCTTTACTTTCTATTAATTCATTTTCAGCCTTTGGTATATTAAATATCCAAAACAAATATGTCAAGAAAATTTATTTATGTAAAGGCAAAACCATGCATCGGCCGGGAATCGAACCCGGGCCGCCCGCGTGGCAGGCGAGCATTCTACCACTGAACCACCGATGCTTATAAAACAGTATGTATTTTTAGGAATTTGTTGTGGTAGATATTAGAGACGAATTTACAGAAAAGATACATGTGCGCAAATTTAAGATATCTAGGTATATGAAACCCAAATACTTCTCCAACTTTCAACATTGTGAAAATATTACAATACAAATAATTTCTATTAGGTTGTACCTAGCATACTCAAAAACTATTTGACTAATATCTTTAGCAATGCTTTGTAGTTGTGGGACATGCAGTGATAGACAAAATGCAATATAAAAAACAACCTGAGACTATTTTCAGATTTTCAAGAGTTTTTAGAGTTTATAAAAGCATCATACATCGAATTCCAAAGGAAACAAAATTCCATCCTTATGAAAAGCAGAATGTACAATAATTGAATAAAGATGATCCTGACAAACGTACAGTTTTTTTACCGATAGTAGATCGCCACCATTTTCTACAAGCATAGTAGCCGAGGATCTGCGAAGTGAGTGCCCTATGTAGAGCTGAGGATTTTTCAATTTTAAGAATGCTGCAATTTTCTTTGGAACAGCTCCAATAGTATGAATGCACACATTTACCATTCCTATAACCAATGAAGAATTGCGATTTTCCAAATTTGAAGGCCGCAAATCTACGTATTTTTGATATAAACCATAGGCATCAAAAGGAAGTATTTCTTTGGGAATGACAAATATCCTGTTCTTTTTGTTTTTAGTATACCTCAATGTAACCAAAACTCTGGTACTGGTGCTTTCAAAATCATCCACAGTGAGGTTAACAAGTTCGTCACATCTACAGGCGCCAAAAATACCACACATTAATCAACCTTTTCAAGCAACCATGTATGATCATCTGCCTCTAACAAAAAAATACTTACTTCTTCAGACAAAATTTTAGCTTTCTTTGGTGTGTATCCATCAGACTCGCATTTCAAGAATACAAATAATTTTCCAAATCTGAAAATACCATTTCTGTAGGTAATACTCTAATATGGTGTACGATTTAAAATAACCAACCTTGAAATGTTAACATTGTCATAAACGTTCAAAGCAAGTTTCAACATTGATATCTTGGTCCACAGCGAGTTAGGAGAATAAACTTAATTTTCCTTTCGTATAGGCTAATAATACATCTTCATTAACCACCTTTACATTCTTGCTTTTACTCCACTCTTCAAAATTTTCGTATTCTTTTTGATATCGCTCTTCAGAGTCGGACTGGGACCATTTGGCCCACGTGGCAGTGTACCTATTTGGCACAACACTTCCCCATTGAAAAAATCTTATTTATAACAAGTTTTGGCCCATCACTTCCACGTTAAAAAAAATATTTATTATTAGTTTGCCATTTGCCAACTTTTATTAATAAAACTACTAAATTACAAAAATAAATTCTTAAATTGAAAATTAAAATAACAAACAAAATATAAAAAGGGCAATTAAATTAAAACACAAGTAAAGGCTTTTTAGGATTCCAAAAAAAAAGTAAATATTCTTAATATGTAAAAATAAAAGCGATAAGGAGGGAGTAGGGACAGAAAATAAAATAATTTTAATAAATGTAAAATATAGAGAACACACTACAACAAAAATTAGCTTCTAGGGGTTTTGTTAGGGTACACAAAAAGTACAGGAACATCAATCTTTCTTCCCATGGCCCTAGTTCCCTAGCCACTTTTAGGAGTTACTAGAAAATTGAAAAATTATAAAACTGAAAGTAGAATTTGAATAAAAAAAATCGTGGCATGCGGCTTTGACATCATGGAACGGGTCAAAATTCAAAATATTCGCTGAAAGCTTCATGAACATTTCACATATTAAATAAAATCAGAACTTGATAACTGATTTTTACCAAGTGACGGCAGAAATATGTCATAAGTCTACACTTAAAAGTTTACTTTATTAAAAACTGGAATTGAGAGATACTACTAAATAAGTGTTATATGGCTTCAAGAGATTTTAAACGATTTTGCTACTTGTAGCAAGATCAGTTATTTCTGTGTTATTTATTATCAATATTTTAAAGCAAATCTCTTTCATTGTTTATTACTAGCAATGATTTCAAGTTGAAATCATTGCTAGTAATAAACATTGAAAATAACTCAAGAGCGACGCTCTTGAGTTATTTTTGGTAGTAAATCAACACTCGCTGCACATGATTATCCCAATATTTCTAAAGAAATTTGATTTTGTTCCTCAATTTTCATCCATGGTAGCGAACTCGCGAACACAAAAAACTGACGTTGTTTATAATATTGTTGTGATATTGATATATGACAACACGATCTTTGGATTTTCCTGTAGAATTGCGAGGTACGTGGTTTGTTCTTCCCTCGGAATCAAAATGTAATCTTTCAGCGGGATTACGAAAAGTCTTGAACGACACACGGCCGATACGCACATAACGGATTCGGTTTTTATAATCCTTGGCTGCGCCTCGGATTACAATATTCAACTTCACATATCGACCTTGTAACGTTAATAACTATAAATTTCTTTGTGTCATACAAATCTGTATTATACAGAATGAAATTGATTTTTTAATAAATCTCATTCAATTATGATTTCGGTCGCAATGCATAAAACATTTCTTTTATTTCCACCAATTTCTTATTTACCCACTATTATTGGTCTCTATAATGTTCGCCAGACACGAGAATGAAATTCCGTGACGATTTATTCCTGGTAGCACACATACATATAAATACAAAATACTCAGAAGAATATTATATGTTACCGGAAACGCAGGTGGGTATATCTTTATGACAAATCAGCGAATTTCGTTACTTCCGAAAGGGAAATATTCTAGAATTCTTCCACAAATCACGTCAGGAAATGAACCGGTATGGGAAAATTCATTGTTATTCAGGTGAGGTCCTCGAAAAGTTAGTTAAGGGGTCTTTGAAGTAGTTTTCAGGTTGAGTTTTATATTAACGTGAATGGGTAGGACGGCAGAATAGCGGTCTCTCAAGGAAAACGCTCTCTCTCTCAACAGAAACTTGGGGTGAAACCATTACCATAATCGACTGAAAACCAACTCACATTAAAATACTTCTCAAACGTGTTCCTAACGACTATTTAATTTGGTCATTAATCGTTATTGGTCTGGTTGACTGTCATTGTCCGCATCAGCAAATCAAAATCAAATTAAATCAAATGTTTTTCTACGATCTGGAATTGTCCAGTTTTGTCTCAAAATGAAGTTTCGTCTATAACAAAAGACTAATGCACAAGTGCATGTCTTGTCATCGTCCATTTTAGACAGTAAAAATAAATAACAAATATCAAAATAGATAATTGTAGTGTATGAATACAGTAGTAGGAGAATAGAGGTTGGTAGTTACAAGGATATGTTATTAATATCAATCTCAGTATCAAACAGAGAACGGTGCCTTTGAATAATGAAAAAATGTATCAAGGAGAAATGATAGTTCATGTATACTCCGAGAGTATGAATATATGTTTGGAGATGGGTCGTTTAAGTGATTTCGCTAAGTTTGAGGTATCTAGATTGGTATTTTCATAACACGATAAGGACATATAGTCTGTTTTTTCGAAATTGATTGGCATTATAAAATCGAACCAGTTTTTGGTAAGAGTCAAATCATTCTGAATGATGGTATTTGAAAAGTCTCAGTTTTCAGCTTCGAAGATTATGTCGGTATTATCTGCAAAACTGATTACTTCTCCAGGTGAGTTAATACCAAATAGATCATTTATGCAGAGAACTAAGAGAACTGGACCTATTACGGTACCTTGGGGTACACCATTCTCAATAGTACACTCTGTATTCGAACTACCATCGAGTGATACCTGTAGTTTCGTGTCGCTTCCATTGATATTCTGGCTAATCTTCTAAAATCCAAATCCTCCAAAATGTTTAATAGAGTGGCATATCGTATCGAATGCTTTAGCAAGATCTAGAATTACACAAGCAGATTTTCTTCCTGTATCCAAACTTTTTAATATCTTTGAAGTTAAATGCGCAAAAGCATAGTTTTGGTCGATTTATTTGGTTGATATCCATATTGACGGATATTGATCAGATTTCCATATATAGACTTGTGCCTATTTTTTTGTTGTAAAAAAAATTATGATTTTTTCGAAAAACATACTCTCATCTTCCACAAAGAATTGTCTTGGTGTTTTTTGTATGTCGAAGGTGTATAAATGATCATTCTGATTGTTAGCATTTGAATTATGAAAAGTTTCTGATTTTTTTTATTATCTGCAACTTTTTCATTGAAAATTCCCCGCTAAGAGGTCACGTTTCGCCGCAAATCGCAAAAAACCGTTTTCAACCCCTAAACTGCATCCCCATTTCACCATTTTGAGTGTTTTCGTGTTCAAATAGTTTTTTCCTTAAAGTTGGAACCACAATATTCTCCACCTGGTCCTTGCCTGTTACTTTTTTTTCTTTTTCACAAAAAAAATAGGCACAGTTCTACTCAGAAATCGAACTGATTATTACCCAGACAACACCAGATATTCCATGAATAATCCTAGAACGTTCCTTTTGGAATATTGGTATATCCGAGGAATATTCCAGGATATCCTAGACCATCCTAGAATATTCCCTGAATATGCGAATGGGAATTCCTCAGATAATCATAGAATATACCCGAAAGAATATTCTATGGATATCTAGAATATTCACAGGATATTCCGCAGATATTCCACACAAAATATTCCTACAATATTCCAAATAATTATTCCCAGAATATTTGGAATATTCCAATATCATCCCTGGAATATTAGTTGAAAATAATCAAGGAATATTTCTACAGAAATATTCTAGGAATATATGGTATAATCATGGAATATAACAGTAATATTCCTAGAGTTCCATTTTCGAATAATCCAGGCAGAATGCTTTCTGGAAAATATTAATTCACTGAAATACTAGATGAATAAAAATAACTTCTTCTTGATTTCTACTGCGGTTTGATTTATTTGTTACGGTTTCGGCTTTTTCACCTTTCACTTGGTGTAAAAGCGGCAACCTTTAGTAACAAATAAACCAAAACTCATTGGAAATAAAAAAGTTTTTTCCCCATCCAGTATTTCATCATGAATTTCTAAAAAATAAATAAATCATCAATCGAACAAAATGTATTTATTACTATTATTGAAGAATTACCAAAACCCATAAAAACTCAAACTATTGAACACCATCATTTGAAGAAATATTTGAAAAAATCTAAAATAAACTAATATTTCAAACAAACCCCAAATGAATTAAGATTAACAGTCTTTCTCTTCTGTTTCATTGACCCAGTCCGCTGCTGAATTGGGAATCCTGAAAGAAAAGAAAAAAATTAGTAACAAGGCAACAGAAGTACAGCTTGGCAAATCTAGCTATGATTGTTGAGAAACGTATGATATGCGCGAATTTAGAATGAGAAAGTATTCGGACGATAATTGAACATTCAGTAATAAAACCTCACAGTTCGCTTCGCGATGCGAAAGATACAATGAAACTGATCAGTACAGCAACTCATTCTTGTTTCCGCGCATCGATAGGCCTGGAGATTTCACATTCAGAGTTAGATTTGCCAAGCTGCAAATGAACTACACTTTGTGCGATTTGCCAGAACCTAAATCTATACTACTTACTAAATATTACTTATCTTCTTTAATCATTTCCTCGTAAGTTCAATTGTGATATTGTATCAAGGATATAATCCGTTCCCTGGTGGACTTTTCTGTACTACGTACTATTTACCCCCTTTTCTTTCAGACAATGTGACTGTTGACGACGTAGGGATTCTTGGGAATAAAATGAAAATAATAACCGCTACAATGTTGTTCCAGCGTGGTGATACATAACCTATAAATAATAGTTTGATAATATTCGAAAGAATAATTTATTACTATACTATTATTACTATACGTATTGTTTTAAACTACTTACCTACGTTCTATATGACATCATTACACCATCTTAATCACTGAAAACAGAGCAACACAATTCACACAATATGGCGGTGGGCGGTGTGCCGAGAAATGACAGTAAAATCCAAATAGCACCCTAAGCACGCTCTATGATTGGCAATAGCGGGAAGTTCAAAATTTATACAGGGTGTCCGGTAAACCTTGTACAATATTGAAACTGGTGATAGACCAGATCATGACTGTTCAGAATATCGGAATTTTACCTTAGTAAAAATGCCATTTATTCAAATTGGGACGAATTTAAATGTCTTTGCTGCTGAAGATTACTGATGAGTGATGCTTTCAGACACACGAAACAGTTTTTCAGAAAACAATACAATTTTTCAAGAAATGAGGGTAAAATGACAGATTTGAGTAACACCAATTTTTTTAAAAACAGTTTAACATTATCGTTTAAATCAACACTCCATTAGACTTTGCCAGTAATGTCTTTTATTTTATACTATCAAGTTGAAATGATTAGATTATTATGAGTAATAACGAATCAACTGCTCAGAAGCATTCAATGAGAATGAAGTAAATACTAATCTAACGTTTTTTTTTTTTAATCAACATGCACTATAAACCTCAATAACGATTATTCAATATAGCACAGAATATTACAAAAATGTTATTTTCCATCCACTCGTACGCAGATACGACATATTTTCAAGAAGAACCTTTTCAAATGCGTTATAGGTTATAGCCCCCAAATCAGCGATTCTAAGAGCGGCATTGTGCAATCGGATATAGTTCTGCATAAAGCGCTGCTGCAGCAGTAGCACTACCTCCACATTCACCATAAATGTTGTGCATATGCGCATATTCTCGGGGAGTATGAAGTATGTACGGCATGACAAAGAAATAAATACCACTGAATGAAACAAGCAGAATAATTTCAAAAAACGACGATAGAAGTCACAAGTTGTTCAAACAAAAGTTTTTAATTTTCGACAAGGATTCATCTCTTAAAAAATTTTGCACTCATTTGGTTACACCCTGTATATCTGTCGGTCTCTAAAACTTCGTTGGAATCTGGATGTTGGACAATTGCGACATTTATCACAAGAATTCGCATTAGTCGATGCCATGTCGGATATTCGACATTTCATTTCGATAATTTGATCAGGCCTAATTACATGTAAAATTAATTTTATTGACATACTATTTAATGCTACCAAGCAGTCTATTCTTTATTATCAATAATTATTTCCACATTTTATCTTGATAAAATCTAAATAAAATAATTTTTGGGCGTAAGTATAAAAGTTGATCAAATAAATGAATATTTTAGAACCTTTGGTGTAAATACAATTCAAGAAAAAAATTAAATACCCAAACACCAAAACTACGTCACAATCTTAAAATCTAAAAAGCTTACTTTTAGCTCCTGAGCTTTGTTGGCGAAACGCGCGTCGAGTGTGATTGTGACGTAGTTTTGGTGTTGGGTAGTTTCCTTTTTTTCTTGAATAAAAGTTGATAGAAGCCTAGATTAAAACCACGCCTAGTTCAATGGAAACCACTTCTTCCAAAAATAATTATAGTTTGTTTTATACCATGGTAGAGTCTTGACAAAATGAGCATTCTTTTGAAATGAATGTCCACTTCCAATTGGTTATGTTTCTTTCAGATAATAATGTCAAACTTTATAAAAAAATTGATAAAATTCAAATCTGTCATTTTACCCTCATTTCTTGAAAAATGTTTTCACTTTCTGAAAAACTGTTCTGTACGTCTAGAAGCATCACTCATCAGTAATCTTCAGCAGCAAAGATATTTGGATTCGTCCCAATTTATATACAGGGCACTCAAAAATCCAAGGTTAGGTAGCGATTTTCCAGAAATTCTTAAAATGCCCATTATCTCGAAAACGGTGATATTTTTACTGAGGTGAAATTCCGATATTCTGAACAGTCATGACCTGATCTATCACCAGTTTCAATATTGTACGTTTACCGGACACCCTGTATAATGTTGCAGTTTATCAATGAATATTTCAGCCATCAAGTCTAAGTCGTTTTGCTCATAGATATCTTCCCACGTTCCGTTATTCAACATTAAATTTAATTTGTGGTAATCAATATACCGTTTGGATGACATTTTCGGTTTTTAATTTTATTCCTATATCCCATATCTATCATTAAAGCATGGTCACTTATTTGTTCATGGAAAATGAAAGATTTCATATTATCATGAAGACGGATATCAGTTATAACAAAAATATGGTCGAGGCATGCGTGACTATTTGGTCGAGTTACATCATTGATATAGGAGATGAATTCAAAGTACTCCAGATTATTTTTATATTCTTCACTATAATCATAGTTTGATAGTAAATCAATATTAATGTCACCAAGTTAATATGTGAATGTCACTAGGATCAAGTACTGGTAGAAGTCTTCATTGAACTTGTGTGGACAAGAATTTGGCGAACGATATATTGATGTTAGTGTAATCTTTTGATGATTTATTTTTATTTTCAGTTCTAAAACCTTCATTTCTCCCAAAGCAATATTTTTTTTGCTCGTAATCGAGTTCATTTTTTATGAATATAACTACACCATAATTTTTATTAAAGCATGATTCATTATAAAGCGTTTTGTATCCTTCCAGCCCAAATAGATCTGCATCGGTGATTTTGAAAGTTTCCGTCATGACAATAATGTCAAAATCTCTTTGAAGTTGACTCAAGTAAATATTTAATTCAACTATGTTTTTTGAGATACTTCGTATGTTAGTGTGGAAAATTTTAAAATCGCCGAGTCCATCTTTCATATATTTATTAAAGTCCATAACCTTCCTAATATTTTGTGCCATTATGGGTTCATTCTGGTACTCTTGAATGAATGGGTCCATTTTGCTTGAAAGAATGTGTACGCGGTTTGGTTTCTAATGGGTGGTATGCCTTAGTTTTTGAGGTTTTTCCCTTCTTATTTTCTTCAAATAGCTCTGTTAATGATCCTTGAAGAACTGGTTTTAGTGTTGTTGGTGTCGATGGGGCACTTTTCTGTGCAGTTTCTTGATATTCACCTTTCGATGATAATTATCCGGCCCCATAGGCAACTCCGTTCACAATCAGTTTATTTCTGCGTATACAGCATTCTTCCTCACCGTCCTGTTTCGCTAAATAAAGATGTCTCCTGAGAATTTTATTTTCCTTTCTTCGTTCTTCTGTTGTCATGTGCTATAGAAATGTTTTTTCCTTTCAATTTTCTGCAATTTTGTAGTACAAGCTTTTTCTTAAGAGAAGTAACGAATTCTATTTTAATGGGGCTACTATCTGAATTTCCCAAGTCGTTGAAATCCGACTCTAGAAGATCCACGTCTAGCAAGGTCCTCAACTCCTTTCGGACAAAATCAACGGTGACGTTCTCCTTCTGTCTGTCCAGTCCAAAAACAATGAGATTATTTTTATTGTTCGTTCTCTTCAAAAATTCCACTTCTTTTTTCAAAGATAGGTTTTCTCTTTCAAGCGTACATACCCTGTTTTTAAGTTCTTCGATTTTCATAAGTACTCTAGCCTCACTAGCTTCAATACAATTTCTTATTTCCTTCCTATTTTCACCACTTCATCGAGGTTTTCATGGTAACTTTCTCAAAAATGTAGATCCAACTGAATAAATTAAGGATCCTATCACAAACGAAAATAATTAAAACTAGACCTTCATCAAATCCAATCCAATGAGCAAATCTCCCGAATCGTTTCACATGCCAATTCAATCATGCATTTACGTTTACAAACGTCTCGCTGCATGAATTATCCGCTTTTTGAAGGGTCGAGGGCATTCGTCAGGATTTTCAGCAGAATTTTTCGGTCATTCGTATAAATAGCTCCGGGTCCTCGAGTGAAGTTCATCACTTTCTCCTCGGATAATCCCCCCGTTCCTTTCCTTTTCTTTATTCTTCCCACGCAGTCAAAAAAGTCGTTAACAGTTGAATGGCGAACCAGGCAGCAAAAAGTGTAAATTAACCATGAGACCTTGCGGGATTTGATACTTGAAATGAATAAGAAAAAGGGTGAGCTATTTGCGAGGGGGCTGTAAAAATCTGTACGTTTGAAATTACCTAATTGTTTGGTAAAAAAATTAATATGCAGCGCGTTAGGTGCTGCCGAGAGGATAATTGTATTTTCATCACAATCAGGATAATATTCTTGTGAATGAAGCCAAATACAGGAGAAATATATACAGGGTGTAATCTGGACTCTTGCACTTCCGTGGATAACGAGTGTAATGCCATTTTATATCCAATAACAGTAGAAACAAATTATTAAAAGAATGGAAAAATTAAATTTTGCTTTTAAAATACACCGACATTTTGAGAACCGCTGTCCGGCAAACCTCAGCCGACTGGGTTGGTTAATGCCGGTGAAGTGAAAATCCATAAATTCTGAGGATCTTAAAATTCATATTTTCCATTTCCTAACCTTACAAGTTCAACAAATCATTGTATAATTTTATCCGCAAAACCAAGGAGCTGTTACTGACAGTTGACAAACGATGTGGTGGTATATTAATATTGCAGTTTTGCCTTGAGTTATACACATTAGTTTTGAGAGACTGGTTGACAATAAATGGCTAATTTTTTATATACAGGCAATTATAAATAAATGGAGAAGTTAACGTTAAAAGCTCAAGTTGATTAAACAACTGGAGTCAGGAAAACATTCTAGGTTTAAAATAGGTTGTAAATGAAAAAAAAAACTTCATTAGACTGTTGCCTCAGGCTAGAATACTATTATTCATGATTCAGTAAACGTATGAATAGCAGCATAATTTCAAAAGATTGTGATCAATTCTTGATCGATTTACCAGATTACAAAACAATGTCTCGCTAAGCTATTTTAGAACATTATCGATTTGATACGTCTATGAAAGTTTAGAAACTAATAACACCATCATTGATTTTATTACTTGCTTTTGTTCAACAAATTAATCATTGCATTTTATCAGCAGACTTTTATTCAAATCCTTCAATGATAACTGGGATGGCGCTCGCAGTTTGGAGTTAATCCACTGTGCGGGCGCGATCTCAGTTTCGGTCTTTAAATGGATTTGGTCGTCGATTCATTCGTTGCAGTCATTAGTTATTGACTGCTAGACCTACCCTATACTGATGAGGAGCAACACTCCGAAATTGATATATAGGTGGTCCGAATGTTTCGATGAACATTCCCATGCAACCAAGCAATTGCAGAGATAACCTTGTAGGAACTCTGCACGGAAATTTCATCAGATGTAATTCAATGTTCGTCGTGGCATTAGCCAGGAAAGTAGTTGTTTTCTGGTGGATTTTCGACCCAACTTTCCTATTGTATAGGATATTAGCAGTGAGCAGTCCTCCGGACATCTTATGCCTCTTGTCATAAGCTCATTGTGACCTACAGTTTTCTTTTCTGTTTTATATACGGTCTTGACGATCGTGGTCATGGGTATTCTTGGTTGGGCTTCCGGCGCTGGGATGGCGCTCTCGCAGTTTGGAGTTAATCCACTGTGCGGGCGCGATCTCAGTTTCGGTCTTTAAATGGGTTTGGTCGTCGATTCATTCGTTGCAGTCATTAGTTATTGACTGCTAGACCTACCCTATACTGATGAGGAGCAACACTCCGAAATCGATATATAGGTGGTCCGAATGTTTCGATGAACATTCCCATGCAACCAAGCAATTGCAGAGATAACCTTGTAGGAACTCTGCACGGAAATTTCATCAGATGTAATTTTTCTGATGGATTTTCGACCCAACTTTCCTATTGTATAGGATATTAGCAGTGAGCAGTCCTCCGGACATCTTATGCCTCTTAACAAGAATTGTATATTCGTTGATTCAGTATCAGGCTGTTATTTTGACAATAATTATTGATATAATTTTGCATCCTCAGTATATGTGTTGTTAATATTTGGTATTGATTCTCCAACGCAGGCAACGGAAGTGTCATTTGCGTATAGAGATAAGTAAGTTCCAGATTTATTCTTACATGTCGTATTGTTAATGAATATTATGAATGATAGAGGCCTCAGCAAACTTCCTTGAGGGACGCCACTATTTATCGCTTCTATGTCAGAGCAATACAAAATATCGTTAATTCGTAATCTAACACGTTACGAACAGTTTGATAGAAATCCCTCTGTAATTTTTGAGGTAAGAGTTCTATTTTAATTACTTCGAATGCTGTCTTTAAATCGAGAAAAAAATCTGCAAACCTACTTTTATCTAAGTTTTGAAGAACTTTGTTATACAATTCTGTGATTACTTGATGGGTAGATAACCGAATTAATTGGGTACCAAACAATTTGCCATTGCCACATGTTTCAATAAAGAGCATGGTATATTATCAAAGCTGAAGGAATTTTTTTGTTACTCTCATTATAATATGATTTATCTCCTCCTCGGTTGAAGGAGCTAAAGAAAGTATAGAGCGTTCATTTGAGAATTGGAAATAAAAGGTGGACTAACATTTTATTAGATTTTATTTTAGTTCTTTTATCGAGTTGATGAAAATTTTTATCAACCTTATTTGGATTGCAAAGCAGTTTGTTCGTATCGTCAATAAAAAACTCTAGTAGTTTAGATAGATAGATATGTTTATTTGTCCTTGGTAATCATTTGCATGACATAGGATAGGTCAATATAAGTGTTAGGTTGTTTTTTGGGTGGGGTTTAGGAACTTCATATTGATAATGCACCCAGTTCTGAAAAATGGATTTATTTATTGAAACAATTGTGGCTACGAATTAAATTACACACATTACATAAATCAGGAAATGGTTTCTTCCAGCGGAATTATCAAATATCAATAATCCAAAGAATTATTGGGTAGGCTTCAAAAAGGCTGATATCATGAGCCAAAACACAATGAATTCTCTTTAACAATGCTAGAGCTGTTTCTCAAATCAAGCAAATCTCATTTTCAATAAACTCATAAAAATGAACTGATGAGTTAACACTTTGACTTGCAACTTCTCACACAGGCACGTTGCAAGTCAATGTACCCCATCTCAGTACTGTACATATAATAACACGTAACTTCTCACACATGCACGTTAGTAATTATTATATTTCCAATACAGTTCACAGACATGTAACTTCTCACACAGGCACGTTACAAGTCCTTCGCTTCTCGAAAATCCAAGAAAAGCACTCAACTCCTGACCAAGCCACGTTGCAAGCCAATAAACACTCAAATCAGCCTAATAATAGGTAACTTCACACACAGGCACGTTACAATCACCAGGCTGAAATGAATACAACGGTGATATGCAACTTCTCACACAGGCACGTTGCAAATCACCGAATGACATGTAACTTCTCACACAGGAACGTACAAGTCCTTGGTTTTTCGAAAATCCAACAAAAGCAGGCAACTTCTCACTAAGGCACGTTGCAAGCCAATAAACACTCAAATCAGCCCAATAATAGGTAACTTCACACACAGGCACGTTACAAACCATCAGGCTGAAATGAATACAACGGTGATATGCAACTTCTCACACAGGCACGTTGCAAATCACCGAATGACATGTAACTTCTCACACAGGAACGTACAAGTCCTTGGTTTTTCGAAAATCCAACAAAAGCAGGCAACTTCTCACTAAGGCACGTTGCAAGCCAATAAACACTCAAATCAGCCCAATAATAGGTAACTTCACACACAGGCACGTTACAAACCATCAGGCTGAAATGAATACAACGGTGATATGCAACTTCTCACACAGGCACGTTGCAAATCACCGAATGACATGTAACTTCTCACACAAGCACGTTACAAGTCCTTGAATTTTCGATAGCTAAACTGAATATATTCACTCAATTCCAATGTGCTGAGACTCATGTACAACCAATAAATACCCAAATAAAACCCATTTTCAAAACATTACTTTTGTAAACTTTAATACAAATATCAACAAGTATTAAATATTCAGTATTGAAGGAAAGCTCCGTACCAATGATCGTAAGAGCAAATAACAAATTCTTCAAAATGTTTATGCTGCCACGAACGGAACTCCCACATGATTTTCTGTGTTTAATAATCAACAAGCAATGGAAAGTACATCCAAGAAAAATATAATGAAACATACTGATTCTAAATAACAACCTGCTTTTCTTTTATTGAAAGTGAACTCCAACAATTACTCACTCAAACAGGTATTATAGCCATTTGTCGAAGATAATTCCAAGCAATTTCAAATAAATATAACTCCTACCTTTTATTCCAACCATAGGTATCACTTCAACACAAATGAATATATTTAAACAATCACCCCAAGAACAATGATTTCCGAAACTCAATACCAACTCTCGAGTCAACACCAACTTACCTCCCATTCCCATGCTATTTTTCTCGCCTCCCGCCAGCCAAACGTTTTTGTTGAAGAACCCTAAAAACCGGCATATGACGATGCGCGGCACATGACTAATATATACTGGACGTACCATCATAGGCTGGCGTTCGGCAATAGAAAACTCCTTACATAAATAGGTCAGTATACATGTAAATAAGTCAAAATAAATATGAATAGGGCAATATAAATATAAATAAATAAGACTATTGGGACATATACAATATAACACAATATCCAAGATATAAAAGCAGTGACATTTGAAATTATTAATACGTATATATAAAGAATTACGAAGAGAAGTATAAATAAAAAGTTATGTTAAAAATAAACATGTAAAAACAATGTAGAGATGAGAATAATGAGTCAGCGCAGTGATTGAATAGCTTGAGTGAATTCGTCTGGCGAATAAAACGGATTTTCCTGGAGATATTTTTTTAACTCACTTTTGAATTTTCTTTCGCATGGGATATTCTTCATTTTTGGTGGCAGAATGTTAAAGAAGAAAGGTCCAGCGTAGGCAGGAGACTTTCTGAAGTGCATTCTGTTAGCCTTTTCTAAATGTATGTCATTTTTTTTCTTGTTTGATATTTATGGACATCTTTATTTTTTTAAATTTGTCAATGTTATGGAAAGTATGCATCAACAATTTGTATAAATAAACACAGGTGCATGTCATTATTTTATTCCAGGCGAAAGTTTCTCTACATGACTCGTTGTAACCGAGGTCAAATATCAAGCGAATAAATCGTTTTTGCTATTATATTTGAACTTATGGTTGAATAAATGAGTGCGTAGTAAATGTTGACTATATGTTCTCTATTAAAGTTTTCTGTAAGCGTTCTAAATGCATAATATAGTTTTCCCAGTTTTTTGCAGATTGCCTCAACTTGAACATTAAACTCCAAATAACAGTCTACTACAGTTCCTAGAAACTTGGTAGAATTGATTGCCTCTAGTTTGGTGCTGTTAACTTTGAATGTAAGAGCATTTTAAGTTTTGCTCTTGTTTATGAATTCTACACATACTGTTTTTTCCAAATTATTTATTAAGTAATTACGTTCGCACCACGAATTAAAATTTTCTAGAACAGATAGGACCTTTGCCTCAAGTTCTTGCAGATCCACTGCCGAAACAATTACCGTTGTATCGTCGGCATAGATTAAAACTCTGCCATCGTGCATTGATTGGGGTAGATCGTTAATGTAGAGCAGGAACAATAGAGGACCTAAGATTCCCCCCTGGGGGGTACCTAACATAAGGGCAAATATATCCGAGTAGTTGTTATGAATTTTAACTTCGAGTGTTCTTCCAGTGACATAAGAGATCAACCATTCTTTTATGGGAACGCGTATACCCATCGCTTCCAGTTTTATGTCCAGAAAGTAAGGGTCGATGGTATCGAACGCTCTAGACAAGTCAAAGAATAAACCTACTACATATTTATTTTGATCAATATTTTCGTGCATGTGTTGTACTAGATCTATCGAGGAATCCGAGGAATCCGTGTTGACAAGGTGTAATTCTGTTATTTTCATTCAGGTAATTTATCATTTGATTGTATACGGCAATTTCTTCAGAGAAGCAGCTAAGGATACAAATAGACCTATAGTTTTCCATTAATAGTGGGTCGCACTTTTTGAAGACTGGTACTGCCTTTGAATTTTTTTATTTTTCGGGGAAGTGACCCGAAGTTACCGAGAGGTTGATAATATCGGAAAGATAAGGGCTGAGTTCATCTACGCATTCTTTCAGTAGTAATGCAAGAATACCATCTATTCCGGTTGAATACTTTTCTTTAAATTATGAATTATAGACGATACCTGTTCCGGGGTAACAGGACTGAAGAACATTGAATGTGGATGTTTTACTTCAACTTTTGTACATAGGCTTCGTGGCAGATGGGGGGAGTTTATTTTGTTGGTGACTGAATTTGCAAAGAAGTCTCCAAAAATATTTGAGATTTCTGTTGGACTAGAAATGGTTTCGTTGTTTTTAATTAGTTTTAAAGTATTATGTTTTTTATTTCTGTTACATTTTTTATTCACCATTTCCCAGAGGGTTTTTGCTTTATTTGTTGAAGTGGAGATTTTTTGGGAATGATATCTTTTTTTTTCGGTACTTATTTTTTTACTTATTTCTCTTTTTGCTATTCTATAGCTTTCATCAAGTTCTTCGGAGTTCATTGTTTTCCGTAGCCAGTTAAGATCTTCCAGTTTAGCAATATCTTGGTAAAGTTCATTTGAAAAGCGTATTCTAGTACCAGCTTTGTTCCTTGTTCTGTTTGATTATATACAGGGTGTATCTAAATAACACCGAAAAAATTAAAGGGGTGATTCTGTGATGAAAATTAATGTGAGTGTTTGCTATAAAATTTTTTGAAAAAACCCTCCCCGGAAAAGTTACACCCCTTCGAAAATAAAAAAAAAAGGTTTTTCTTTTTTATTTTCCCTGTATATCAAGCTAAAGACACGAAACTTGGTCAACATTATCTGTCAATAAGAGTACACTTTTTGAAATTTTTTCAACCCTGAAGTATGCTTAGAAGGGGTTGATTATTTCAACCCCTAAGATATTTTTTCTTACAACTTTTTTTTAGATGAAAATTTTGTCTTTAAAAAAGTATGACTGAAAAGCCCAATTCATTGACTAACTTTTTTAACTCTACAAGTTTTTTTTCGAAAACTTAAGTATTCATGAGAAAAAAATAAATAAGCTCATGTAAAATAGCATTTTATTAAACAACAGCCAACCAAATTATGATTATGATTATGAGACTTCTACAACTAAAAACAAAAGTGAACAAACAATGAACAAAAACCTGTCGAATATCGACAATACAATTATAATAAATGTTGAAAATGACCGCCTTCAGCTTCAATACAAGCATCTACCATTTTCCTCATAGAATTGCGTATACGATGAAATATTCCTGGAGAATTTCTTATAGTTTCACACCCTGCTACAATGCGGTTTCGCAGATCATCGATATTTTCAACTGGGTTTGTGTATATCAAAGATTTCAGATATCCCCATATGCAAAAATCCAAAGGTCAGGGGAGCGGGCTGGCCAGTTTACAGGTCCTCCTCGACCTATCCATTGATTGGCATACACCTCATCCAGGTGAGTTCTTGCACGTATACTAAAATGAGCTGGTGCACCATCGTGCATAAACCATGAATGTTGCCTAATTTGAATGGGAACCTCTTCAAGAAGAAAAGGTAATCCTTCAAGGAGATGACAATATGCTTCACCATTTAATCGTAGTGGAAGAAAATGGGGACCAATTAAATGATAATCAATAATTCCGAGCCACACGTTTAATGAAAATTGATACTGATGATTTCCTTCAAAAAAGCCATGAGGATTTTCGTCAGCCCAAAGGTGAAAATTTCTAATACAGTCTCTTGAGAAACTCGCCTCGTCAGTAAATAAAATATTACCTAAGAACTGTGGTGCTTGGCCAATCATATTAATAAGCCACTGACAAAAAATCATACGTGGTAAAAAATCTCGAATCATTAACGCCTGCACCCGTTGAAGATGATAGGGATACAACATTTGTTCTTTTAAAATTCTAAAAACAACGGAATGGCTTACATGTAGGACACGAGCTATTCTCCTGGTACTAGTTTCTGGGAATTCTTCAATTGAATTAAGTACGGCTTCTTCTACAGCTGCAGTTCTAACTTCTCTAGTACGACCAGAATCATAACTTCTTTTTTCAAAATTACCACGTTCCCGCAAGCGTCGGTGAATAGTTGTGAACGTAGTATGATGGGGTAGTCTACGTTGTGGGTACTATTCAGCATAAAGTATTTGCGCTTCCAATGAATTACCGTTAGCACGACCGTATGTAAAATGCATATCTGCCATTTCCAAATTCGAATATGCATTCATATTTTCAATCAACTAATATTTCCTACAATACACAATCATAAAACTTGTGAAACAATAAGATGGGTGACAGAAAATGACACTACACAATCCTAGTGTCAGTATTAATGTTTTTATGCAAAGCACAGGCCACTAGACTTGACGCAAAATACACTCGCGTTAGCTCATCTTTTTGAAAATGCATTGCATTAGATTTTTTTTTCTCGTAAATGCTCGTTTTAGAAAAAACTTGTAGAGTTAAAAAAGTTAGTCAATGAATTGGGCTTTTCAGTCATACTTTTTTAAAGAAAAAATTTTGATCTAAAAAAAAAATATCTTAGAAGTTGAAACAATCAACCCCTTCTAAGCATACTTCAGGGTTGAAAAAATTTCAAAAAGTGTACTCTTATTGACAGATAATGTTCACCAAGTTTCGTGTCTTTAGCTTGATATACAGGGAAAATAAAAAAGAAAAAGCATTTTTTTTTTTTCGAAGGGGTGTAACTTTTCCGGGGAGGGGTTTTTCAAAAAATTTTATACCAAACACTCACATTAATTTTCATCACAGAATCACCCCTTTGATTTTTTCGGTGTTATTTAGATACACCCTGTATACAGGGTGAGTCAGAATAAGACCGACAAACTCCGACTACAAATTCCTTGCCTCATTTTGAGATGAAAAGTTTCTATCAAGGTATGTCCTAAAATGCATCCCCTCTGAGATACAGGGTGTCAAAAGTGCGAAAAAAATTTAGATTAATTTTTTTTTCTCTAAAACTCCTGGAGAAAAAAAATTCAAACTTGGTGCACTAATCAAGGTTTATCAACGTGATAATTTGAAGTTTTAATTTTCAATTTTCGTAAACCAGTGGCGTAGTTACGGTGGTATGAGGTCATATTTTCCTTCATATTTTCTTTGGACAACTAAATTGACAAATGGGCGTTTGACATCAGTTAGGCTCATCCATACTCATCCTAAAAGTCATAACATTCCATTTGCCTAAAAGTGAAGGTTTCTGAGATATTTGCAAAAAACTGAAGATACATAACATCATGTGTGCTAATAATCGCATGATGCAACTTTATTATGACTTATAGGAATAATTGTCCACCTCTTGAACGTTTTTTAATGTTGGGAGTATTCATAACATAGTACAGGTAAGTCAGAATGAGACCGACAAACTCCGTTTTATTATTCGTCATAATATTTGAACGAATCGATTTCGTAAATTCACCGATATGTGACCATACATTGTTGCATAGTGATTATTCTGAAAGATCCACTGACAAACCCAGCCTCAAATTATAATACTCCTATTAGAGGAGAGTTAAAGCCTAAAATAATATTTGCGAAAAACTGTAAAGACCTACTTTTAATACGTTTAAATTATTGTTATTTCGTACAAACATTGCGACTCGTCCACCGTTATAGTCGTCTCTGCAAAAGTACTTAGCAAACTGAGAATAATCCACACCTATCAATAAAACATTTATCTTTTCTGTACCATGTTTCTGAAACACAGAGTTTTACCGGAAAGAAGAATGCAGGCAGTTTCCTTCAATTTCTTCTTTTTTTGACTTGATTCTCTTTAAAAATATTTATATCACTCCATTCCATATGATCGCCATCAGAATATGTTCGGATGTTTTAAAATCAGAAATTTTTCGTGGTGTTCTTTATTTCATACACTAATGGTTATCGGAACAAATTAATCATTTGATCACTTTATAGATTTTACTTGAATTTACATTTTTTTTCATTTTTAGACTCTGGAAAATTAAATGATGTCAAGGAATGTCTTCCACAAAATCAAATTTTCAATCAATACATATTGTTCAACTTTCGTAATGCTTGTATCCGATATATTCAATCAAATTGTTCCAGACATATTTTGTTGAAATTAGAAATAGCTGAAAAAGTACCAATTTCCATTAGATGTTCGTTTTTCATTACATTCTCCACACAAAAATGTTAATCTAGAAAATACAGACAATATTAAACAGAATTCGGGAGATAAAACTTTTCATATTTACTCAGCCGATGTGATGAAATATTGAGAATAATAGTATAAATAGCTAGATTTGCTCACATGCTTCAAGGATATTATGAAGGAATTCATTATAAAAACAACCGGAGAGTACAAACACTAATATATATTGACATTCGTTAGTAAAAGTATATGGTATTATTTTTAGGCTGAAACTACACCAGACCAATTTCGTTATAAATTATTCATCCCAATTAATAAGGCAAGACCTTAAATTATTCAGTTGATTTTCGGGGCTTTGTGGACATTTTCAATTCTGTGGTTAGGTGATCGATATCCTACATTTTTCCTCCGTTACTAGTGATCCGATCGAGTCGTTAAATATTTCATTTTGTTCGTATTTCTATTATCTACAATTCTTTCTATTGGAGCAACTAGATTGCTATATTAGTTTTCATTTTATGAGCAAAACGATTATAAAAAACACATTTTTTGTTATTTAAATGTTCATACCAAATTGATAAATGACAGTTGCGAGTCGAAAACATAACAGAATATAACTACGGACAGTCTTCCACGTGATGGCACAGTAAGTTTTCTACTAGTATTTTTGTTAGGAAAAAACGCTCTATTGATTGTCCTACTTTACCACCTGGGTTAGCCATTGATTGTTTTCACCAACTGTGGCACATTTCTTCTCTAAAGACTTATTTGATATTCCACAGAGGTTGTTAGTACCAGTTGTAAATATCGGCACTTGTAATTACAAGTTGTTAAGAACAAGCGTTTCACATAGAATTCAAAATTATGAACTTGTTTGCAAGTATGGTTGGAAAACTAGTAAAGTACAAATTTATAATCGTAGCCCAAAAACTAACCAAAATGTCAAGAACTATCGCATTTGGAAATAGGCTGTGTATTTTGAAAGAAATACGAGAAAGTGAGGATATTCTGTTTGGTAATTTTTCGGATAAACTCACAAAACAAGACAAAATACAGTGTTGGATAGCAATTCACGAAAACGCGGCCAGCTTGGGACTTGTGGCCCAGAATAAGAAATGGACCTACACACGGGATGTTTTCTGGAAGAATTTGAAGAAAGCAACAATGGTTCAAAGTATAGCCTTACATGCTGACGTATTAAATAGAACTTGTTTATTCCACCAGAAAAAAGTTGATAACAGAAGGAAAACTGTGACTGGGGGAGGTACAGACTGCAAATATAGAATATTATACAATGCTATACAGCATTTGAACACATTTGCAGGATAAACTTGTGATAAACGAAGATAATTGAGGCATGGGAATTTTTCTTTCAAATTTCCAAAAGTGTTTTCAACTAACTGGGAATTTTTTTTTCAAATTTCCAAAAGTGTTTTCAACTAATCGCTTCGTGCTTTCGTGTGGTCTGTTGAGCCATTGCAGTAAAGGATAACCGTAAAGGATAACCAGAGTCACCTAGGATTACTGCATTTGGAATCGGACGCCAGCTTCCCTGTAGCTGTCGAAAAAGACTGCTATTTCTTAAGACTCGAGCGTCATATACACTTCCAAGGCAATTAGCACTGACATTAGAGATATTTCTAAATTTTGTCCACAAACAATCATACAGTTTATGGAATGGTTACCATTACGATCAACGAAAGCAATCTCAGGTTCTGTAGGAGCATCAATTTTCACTAATGTGCCATCAGCACACCCTATAACCCTATCAATAATCTTAACACCACGTTGACCATATTGTCAGGCCAGCGAACAATTTGCAGAAATTTTATTTAGTTAACAGAATATACACTTGATTTAATAACACCGTGTGCGTCAGCTATGACATGATATTGTCACCCATTACCCAGCCAGTGTAATGCTATACAAACAAGTTTCAGTTTCCTCGACAGTGCGTGCCCGATGTCAACAAGAAGTTGCTCCATTTGTGCAGAAGTCATTCTAAAACGTTCATTGAACTCGTAAACTGACTCAAAGCGAATGTTTATTCTCTGTCTAAATCTCCTTCTAAGTCTTTCGATAAATATATCGACTTCATCTTCTGATGAAGAACTAGACCACATGCTATTAAATCTTCCGAAATGCTCTGCTGAACCTATCGTTTGAGTTAGGCAAAAAATGTTAAGTAGGCAACAAGTTATCAACCTTCAGTTATCGACAACACTTGCTATTAACAAGTGATTTCATGTTTATTTGTGAATTATTTGCTTGTAATATTGTAGAAATCTACTTTTCATTACAAGTATATAGACGTTCTTTCGTGAAACGCTGATAACTACATATCTTGACAAACTTGTACCGTTGTGAAACAGGGTCCTGATTATCCTAAATACTATTGATAGAAATTCTGTCAGAAATCAACGAGTTCAAATCGCTTGAGAACACCACGAGTCCTTTAGGACGAGTGATGTTACCTCAAAGTAGTATTTATTGAGTTAATTTCACGAACCAACAAAGTGAAAAAAGTTCCATTGTCGTGAATTCTTCAAAAGTTATATATAATGCTTGCTGGACATGAAGTCTGTCATAATGACATTCATATTAGTAGCAACATGATATCATATTCTCCGTTGTTGTTTGGATACGTGGTCCTTACGTTTGTCGTCAAAAAAAACCAGAGTTACGCAATAAATTGAAAGAAAAAATATGTCCACCGAAATTGTGACAATCGAAAAATTGGAGTATCGAGCCATCATCAAGTACCTGTATTTGAAAGGGTTAAGAGGTAAGCAGATTTACGAAGATATGCTTAATACCCTTGGTGATCAATATCCTTAGTATGCGACTGTGTCAGTCCCCGAAAATATCGATGCAGTTCATGACATGATTTTAACAGACCGTCGAATTGGGCTAAAACGGATATCTGAAGCACTGAATACTTCATACGAACGCGTTCTATAGTTCACGTCAATTTGGACATGAGAAAAATTGCTGAAAAATGGATCCCCAAATGTTTGAATGTTGACCAAAAGCGTGCAAGGGTAGTAGCATCGCGTTCGATCTGTGCTCGATTTGAAAACGATGTAGACTTCTTAAACCGAATTGTTACTATGGATGAGACTTGGGTACATTTCTACGATCCAGAAACAAAGCAACAATCGATGGAATGGCGACACTCCGGTTCTCCAAGACCTAAGAAGTTTCGTGTCCAAAAATCTGCTGGAAAAGTTCTTGCTTCAGTTTTTTGGGATTGCCATGGAGTAATCATGATTGATTTTTTGGATAAGGGTAGAAAAATAACTGGAGATTACTATTCGACATTACTGACCACTCTACAAGAAAAAATTAAAGAGAAAAGACGCGGAAAGCTATCCAAAGGTGTTTTGTTTTTGCAGGACAACGCCCCTGCACACAAATCTCATGTTGCCATGCAAAAAATTCGTGATTTAGGGTTTGAATTACTAGAATACCCCCCTTATTCACCAGATTTGGTTCCGTCCGACTATCATCTCTTTCCTCAACTGAAAAAAAGTTTGAGAGGTTGTAAATTTTCTTCCAATGAGGAGGTAATAAAAGCTGTGGAGGTCTGGTTTGCAGAACAAGAAGAAACATTTTTTTTTGAAAGATCTAGATACGTTGCAGGCTCGCTGTAATAAATTAAGAGGAGAATATGTTGAGTAATAAAATATTTTGACATTGAAATTTTGTTTGGTTCTATAGTAGGCTAAGAATTTTTCAATGTATCCTCGTATATTGCAGGAAAGGAGGGTTTCATACGGCGAGTGAAATTATCGGGGGTAATACCACAAGTATTCTGTCAGAAATCAACGTCCTTCAGGACGAGTGGTGTTACCTCATAGACATGAAGTCTGTCAGACTGAAATTCATTTCAATAGCAAGATGTAAGATGCCTAGAAACCATGGTGTGCCGACTCATAGCTGAGAAACTGTAGGATTAATCGCGATAAATTTCTCGCCAGCTTGATTTAAGTGAACTGGCCATTTTCCCAAATATGCCGCTAGAATGCGTGTACACTGTACCGCCACTAGGGTCACTGAATCTAGAAGGCCGTGCCGTCCTTACGGGTATGATCAATGGGCGTGGTCTAGTACTTGAAATAGATCCAGTGTTCAAATAACCCACAAAACTTGCTCTCTAATTGGTGATTTTGTGGGTTATTGGAATACTGGAACTATTTCAAGTATTGGACCACGCCCATTGGCCATACCCGTAAGGACGGCACGGCCTTCTAGATTCAGTGACCCTAACCGCCACCGTCTGTTCCCTTGTTAGGGTTAATTTTCAAGAACAAAAGGTTCAAGTTTCGCTCACGAACATGAAATGAATAAGACACAATTATTGTAATTTATGGAACCAGTATCCTCAATCAGTTTTATTTGACACATTTTTGAGTTTTTATGTTAACTTGTTTGCTAAAATGCAATGAACCAGAATAATAACTACACATTTCATATAGAAGTAATGAAATTTATCGCATGAAAATTCACCTTTAGAACCTGGGCGGGAATCGCGCGTGTTAAGAGTTTAGTGTTGTCACGTGGCTGTCACTACTGTCAGCTGTCGGAGTTCAGATTGTGGTTGTGGTTGAGCAGATTATTTGAGTATTTATTGTATATTCATAAAAAACTTTCCAAAGAATAGTTTTGTTGTGGCTTCAATTACTTTTCAGAAGTGGTAATGGGTGATACATGAGATGTGTGTTAAAATGTTGAATACAACAATATTCTTTGCCTTTTTGCAAAACTGTTTGTGTTAAGATTCCACCAGATCAGAAGTCCAACAACAAAGTTTCTACAGTTCCAGAAGAACCTAAGTGTCCTAAGTAGTAAGTACCTACACTTGATTAAGGTATTGTTTATCAGTTAGTACTTCAAATCCTACTGAATTTCGTCACTTTCATATAGTTTGTTGCTTAATGAAATTGATGAGTTGCTCAACTCCATGATATTGTATTTATTGAATTATAGTGTTCCTGGGTAGTGAAAAGTGAAGTTCAGATTTTAGGTTCACATGTTTACAACAAATATCACTTTAATTGTAATCAGCTTAATTTACAAGATAGGTAAAATTTTCCAAATGTTAAACAAGTTTTCCATTGATCCTTGAAACTCCCTTAAGTAATAAAAATTTAATGAGAGATGTTAGTCAAAAACTGTAGGTTTAATACAATGGACTTGATGTATAATTTGAGTAGTGCTTGTTGACTAGATATTGGTTCTGATCATTGAAACGTTTTGTTTCAGTACTTGAATTAATCGAAAGAATTATCTGAAAACCATATTTTGCGTTGCAAATTTGTTTTAGGAAAATGTACTTATAAGTATATAAAATATTATCATATAAGTATATGAAAAATTATCAATTATATATTTCAGATTTGATTAAAACAAAGTGTTGATGAAACGTGATGTGGAACAATGAAATTAGGATTTCAAGAATCCACACTCCATCTTCATCAGTGAAAATTAACTCCTTGGGGTAGAATGGTTCATTACTCGATGAAGATATTGTTAAACATGGAAAACGCTTGAAAGTAATAATAATAATAATAAGTTTATTCACCGAATATAAAGTTGTACAATAGTACATGAAAGTATATATGCATACATGAAATATATATATATATATATATATATATATATATATATATATATATATATATATATATATATATATATATATATAT
The DNA here is from genome assembly GCA_944452925.2 of Chrysolina oricalcia. Classification (NCBI taxonomy): domain Eukaryota; kingdom Metazoa; phylum Arthropoda; class Insecta; order Coleoptera; family Chrysomelidae; genus Chrysolina; species Chrysolina oricalcia. The sequence continues at coordinate 17,667,958 of OX101815.2, forward strand.
ATATATATATATATATATATATATATATATAAAATAGAATATACAGAACATGGTAAAATAAACGGGGTAATCACTAAAGCTCTTTGAAGAGCTTGTTTGTGATAGATGATTCTGATTCAATTTGGTTGGTACCTTGATCAGCTGCATTTTCTTTTACTCCTTTCAATCACATAGTCTTGTAATCGTTACTGGGAGTGTCTAAAAAGTAAAACTTGTGCCGACAATCTGTCAATTCGATTTAAAGCTATGCAAGATTGCTATTTGAGGTATCATGTGGAAGCAATGTCCAGTATCAGTTGATTTGAAATTCCTTCCAATTTCAGTTGTAGTACGTGTTTTTGATGTCTATCATTCTGTGAGAAAATGTACGAGTATTGCTAAGTATCCATTTCTTGATTTTCGTTTTGAATAATGATATTGAATTGATCGTTTTTAAATCTGAGGGTACAGCATTAAAGACTTTAGGTTTCAGGAAAAAAGCGGATCTTTGAGAAATAGACTTGGATACGAAAGGAACTGAGAGGTACGTATCACCTTGCCTGGTTCCATACCTATGTGTAACATATTCCTTATCACAATTTTTTTTCTGTTTCAGGATAAGGATACTCAAAAATATTTGTTTCACGTCTAGGACATTCGCCAACTGGTAAATGGCATCGCTAGGGTAAGTTATATTTTTAGAATAAATAATTCTCAGGATCCACTTCTGTAAAGTTTCCACCCCTTTCATTTGGTTATTGTACGCTCCGCCCCATGCAACTATGCCATACCTGAGCTGTGTCTCCACTAGTGCAAAATATAATGTTCTCAAGTCGTTTGTTTCGAGCATGTTTTTCAAATATTTGAACTTTGGTACAAGACTTCTTAGCTTTTGCAGAAGTTTGCCGACGTGAACATCCCATTTCATTTGACTATCCAGGTAGACACCCAGATATTTAATATTCTGTACCACAGGAATTTCTATAATGTTGTTTTCTTCTCTTATCAATAGTCTCGTCAACTCAGGTATTTTATTCTTGTTTAGTTTTTTCAAAGTTTATTGTGAGTAGCTTCGAGTCGAACCAGGATTTAATTTTCAAGAAATCTTCCTCAGCTTTTTCGATCAAACTGTGCCAATCTTTTCCAGGGTAGAAGATCGCAGTGTCATCTGCAAAGCTGATTATTTGACCTTCTGACTTTATATTATATAAATTGTTGACGTAGAAATTAAACAGTATAGGTCCAAGAACTGTGCCTTGGGGTACTCCATATTGAATAGTGTGGAACTCGCTGTTATTTCCATCTATATTCACGCATTGCTGTCTATCTTCCATGTAGCTTTCCATCAAAGACAATATCCTCCCTCTCATTCCCACTTGTTCAAGAGACTCTAGGAGTTTCTCATGGCTGACCGTGTCGAAAGCCTTTGCAAGGTCTACAAAGATGCAAAGTGATTGGGTACCCTTTACCAAGCAATTATAGATATTTGATGTTAGAAGTTCCACTGCGTCGTCGGTTGACTTATTCTCTCTGAATCCAAATTGATAGGGTGAAAGTTTATTGTATTTATTTGAAAAATTTTGGATTCTGTTTTTAATAATGGATTCGAGAATTTTTCCGATATTTGAAATCAGTGATATGGGCCTATAGTTGGTACAGTCCAGCTTATTACCTGTTTTAAATATAGGCCTAATCACAGAAGTTTTCAGGGACATTGGCCATTTTCCTGTTGTGAGAATTTTATTATAGAGGTGTGCTAATGGACGAGATATGATGAACACTACGTGTTTTAATATTTCAGCAGTTATATTATCAATTCCTGGTGCCTTGCCATTTTTCAATCCCATTATAATATTTCTCACCTCCGTTTTATTTGTTTCTTCTAGGTACATTGTGTTTTGTATTCTTCGGTTACTATTAGCCACCTCTACTTTTCTAATTTTTTGGGCCAAACTCTTACCAATTCCAGTATAATGTTCAACAAATTTATTTGCTATTTCTTTCGGTTTTGATGAAATTTTGCCTTTCTCTATCTCTATCTCTTTTATATCAACTTTTGTTGTTTTATTTGAGCAAGCCTCTTTAACGGTTTCCCAGAGTTTTTTCGAATATCCTTTATTCGATTGAATTATGTCTTTGTAATATTTGAGTTTTGCTCCTTTTATTACGGAGTTGAGCTTATTCCTGTAGGTCTTGAATTTATTTAACAAATCATGGTTGTTTCTCTGACTCATCCATTTTTTATCCGTTATCCATTTCGTTTTTTTTCTGGTCCCTTTTATCTTTATATTTTTTGTGTTTTTTTATGATGTTTTTTATTTTCTCAAACAATTTTTCTGTACAGTTTTCCACTTCATTACAATTATAAAAATCCTGCCATGTTTCTTTTTCAAAATCTTTTTTAAATTTTTCGTAGTCAATTATATTTCTCGTTTTAGGTGCTTCTGCTTTATTCGTGAAATCAACTTCAAATTGAAAGATAATTGAATAGTGGTCGGTGAAGTTTGTTCTTAGAATTACAGGTATTATTTGACTTTGTATGTTATTGAAAAATAAATGATCAATACAAGTGTTTGAATTTTCTTGAACCCTAGTTGGCCCATTTATTGCAGATATGAAACCACCCTCACATAGAATATTTTGGTACTCTTGTGTTAAGTCTTTATAAAAATTTTATAAAAATAATACAGCCATCATTTTGGTTATACTGTCCTTCACTATATAAAGTGTCGTAACCAGGTAATTTAAAAAGATCTATATGTTTTATTTGCCATGTTTCTGACAGAGCGATGACATCAAAATCACTGTCGAATTGGTTCAATAACGTTTCTAGCTCTTCTAGTTCTTGGATATACTCCTTATATTACAGTGGATTAAACGAAATTTGTTTCTCGAATCATAATTCATTATTTTATTACAATCTCTGACATTGTCTAGAATAAATGTTTGAGGTAGGTAGTTGTCAAATTCACGGATGAAGGAAACCATTTTTGAGTTACTTCAATGATATTTTCCAAAATGTTTACCAGCAGATGATTGGAGATTTCAGTAACAAAAACAATTGAAAGACAATACAAATACAAATATAAAAAGTGTATCAAATACTATTTCTCATTCAGATAATGATCAGATGGACACATTCAAATATTTGAATTTAAATATCACTTCTTGATTTGGATCTAGTATTTATTTTTTGTTTATATCCCGAATTGTTTCTAGGGGTATGCTCGAGTTTTCTTTTCTTTCCTTCTTGACTAATATTTGAGATTTCAGTGGATGACGCACTTGGTGTTCCTTGCTCACTTTGTGACTTCGTAGTTTCTGTTTGTAGTTGTTCGATGTCGATTGTTTCGATTATTGGAATAATTTGTTTCAGTTGTTCATACGAATATTCTTCTCCATTCACAACAAATGCTGAGTATTTTTTTTTCCCTGGCTTCCTTGAGTTGGCTATAAAGAAATTTTCTTTGTTCTTGTTCATCTACTGTGAAGTCTTGGCTGAAGAAAATTTTTTGTTGTTTTAGTTCTTGGGAGTTTGATTTGGATTGGGTATTTCCAATTTTAGTGAGAAGTTTATGGTTTCGATGAAAACTGGTCGTACTTTGTTTTGAGATTTTTGACCTAATCTATAAATATCTCTAAAATCTGAAATATTGCAGTCGATCTTCAATATATTGTTGATAATTCTTTGTATTGTTTTGGATAGATATTCTTCCTCCTCTTGCACGCCGTAGATAACCAGATTGTATTTCTTCTGTCTCCTTTCTATTACCCGAATTTTATCTCTCAGCTCTTTATTTTCATTTTCCAGTGAAGTAACTGATTATTTCCATATCCACTTACTTTTCCTTTTTATATATACAGTGAGTTTTAGAAAAATAGCACCATTGGTATGAATGAGAAAGTTTTTTATTATCCATTTGATAGAAAATGTTATTACTTGTAAAAGTTAGTGCATTGCACAAAACTTGCATTTGAGTTATTAAAGTTCTAAATCTTAGCAAGATGATATATTCTCTGTTGTTTGGATACGTGGTTGCCATGACAAAGTGGTATAACCGGCTCAAAAGGAAAGAACTGCGTATTATCGAGACATACGTCCTTTATTGGTCCTAATGCACAAAAGGAGGGTTCCATACGCCGAGTGAAATTATCAGTATACAAATGTTTTTTCCAGGGTCAATCAATCATTATGACCCAGAAGGCTTTTTCAAGATGCTAGTGAACTAAACTCATCAAAGGAAGGGATGCCAAATTAACCCAGCTATATTATTTCCATCATAAGTTGATATACTTACAAACATTTCACTGGACATCTGGATACTTATCAACGTTACACACATTTTCAAAAATATTTGACTTGCATGTTTTACAAAAGACTTATACACAAATAATATACAGTGTGCCCAAGATAAGGATGAACAGCATGGGGATCTTGGTAACCGTAAGAGTTACACAGTGGGGAAAATGGGCAAAAAGTTGCGCAATTGAGGAGTGAATGAATATATTTTGAAAAATCCCAAAAATGTTGTTTACTTCCGGAGATATTCGGAAAAACCCGAAATTTGGCGATTTGGCTTTTATTTTTTTCGAAGTTATTTGAAAAATTTCTAAAAAACTAGAGGCACTTTCTACTTTCTCATTGCTATTATTTCACCTCTACAAAATGGCGTTCACAAAATCTGTCCTGGATTCATTCGAAAAATTATTGCATTTGCATCTACACTCAGTGTCAAACCACGGCTTATTTGAATACAATTTAGCGGTTGTTTTTTGTTTATGTTGATGATGAGTTGGTTGGCCGTAAATCAATCATTAGCTACTTCAATATTTACTTCTGATAATCGGAGTACCAACAGTTTCAATATTCAATATAACGCTTTTTGTTGGCAACATATAGTCACAGAGGTAGGTCATTTATATTATGAGATAAACGTACCTAACCTAGGACAGAGCCTTGAGGTACTCCTTGTGTAACTTCAACCAAGGAGAACTGTTTGCGTTTTGTCATTACTCACTGTAATCTACTGCGTAAATAAGATTCGAAAAATCCAACTGCCAAAAATATCTGAGACTTCTTCATTTTAACGAGAAATATTTTTCACATTAATTCGTCTGCCGATTTCTACGTTGAGATTATCCTATACTCTCCTTTCCACCCCATTAGCCAAAATGGATTTTCTAATTAGGTACGTTTTTCACCACGAACCACATCATCGAGCGGATGTGATAATATTTCTCTACGCCCATGCCATTAGATTGATGAAGAGTCGACTTCTATTACAAAAGCTCTATGTCATTCATGTTTCACGCAAACTTGTCATAGGGCATTTCTTGCTATTAAATGAATGAGAAAGGAAAGACTTTTTTATGCAAATAGGAAGCATAACGCCGCTTGACATCGGTATTTTGCACCAACGCTAAAAGTTCTTGTTATCGGCAGGAAATGCGGAAATTACTCAAGAAATCGTTGGGAATTAATTTGGAAGAATGGCTTATATTCAGTTTTCGGGGTTTATTTATTAAAACTACATGAAAACGACATTGGTTTACTGTTCTAATTGATTTTTTGAACCACTTGAGTAATAATTAGTGGAAATTAAGTAATAATTAATAAATAATTAAATAATAATATTTTTGATTTTCGATACATACTTGATTACTGAGAATACCGAGTCCAAATGTTTTAAATGTTTTAGGGAATGTTCAAGACCAAAATTTAATACAATACTAGAAATAATATGCATAAAAATCGACCAAGTAAAATTTGTTGCTGACTTTCCATTTTCGGTGTGTGAAATTTTCATTGCGGAAAATATTTCTGCCACTTCCTCTACCAAAATGTTACGAAAGATCCGTTTAGAAATTAACCATAATTCTAGACACTTTCAACCACCAACGGAAATATTGAGATAAGTCACATTTTTTAAAGTAACCAAGATATAAGATGTCCTTTTGGGTTACCCAGAAGGAAATTCTCAGAGTGGAGTATGGAGGATCAAACTTTGAAATTCGAACGTGAACGAAAGTTAGCTAGTCTTTCGCTCGTTTCGTTTCGTCTGTTCATCTCTCTCTAACACTTGTAATTCATTTGTCATTCTCTTTTGACAGTAGCTGCTCAGATCAGCTTTACTTACACAAATGAACAAACCTCAGGGTATTTTTTTTTTTTTTTGTATAGGCATCGACGTCTATTCTCACGCTTTCACATTCTGTCCTGACCAACTCTGATATCAGAGTCAAAGAGTTTGAAAGATCTGAAAGAACCCAGAAAGATTATCTGTGATGACAACACAAATACAGTATATGCAACAAAAAAAGTTGTAGCAAAAAAATCATCAAAAAAGTAAAACAACGCTACAACAGAGTTATCAAAGAAAACTCGAATACTGAGAAAAAAACATATCGGAAAATTGTAAACAGAACCTTAATAAAACTGAAATCACGAAAGATATTGCATTGAACTGTAACAGCGACACCGTAGATGATAAAACAAAACTCTCGAATTTATTTGCTAACCACTTGTCTACCTCTGTTCAGCATAAATTGAACTCATATTTCCCAACGTTATCCAGTGAGTGCACCTGTAACAGATGGAGAAATATAAAGTATGATACAGGACATATCAAATAAACCTTCTACAGGCTTTGATGAAATCCCAATAAAGCTTCTGAAAACATATTAAGATGATATATCGCTGTGTTTCTCATTGATAATCAATAAATCTGTTGAACTGTGGCAGTTTCCTAGTAGGTTGAAATTGGCCCTGATTATTCCAGTATTCATTATTAAGTGTATTCTCTAAGGTAATTGAGAAAATTATGACTGTCACAATCGGCAACTATCTCAGCAGATTTAATCTGATAACATCCCTACAACATGATTTTAGAAGAAAACGCAGCTGCAGCTTCTCAATACATCAATGATGAAAATTGGAAAAACTTGGAAATGATAAATTGAAAAATCATAACATCAGCACAACAGGATACCCAATACAATGTTTCTTATGAACAGCAAAACCCCTGATCTGAGTCGCAATTTCTCCACGGTGGCAGGTATAGACGGCTACTAAAGGAATTCGAAGAAAAAATTATAATTCCAATAATTTCGATTTTTTTTTTCATTTCTTCAATATTCTTTCGGTATGCCCGATTTTTGTCGATTCTACTTGCGAAATTACTATTGAGGACATGACTTAGAGGACAATTTCCACCTTTACCTCATACCTTTACCTCGATATACAGGGTGACGAAGTTTTGGACAGGAAATATCTCGGAACTCGAAAGTAGTGGAGAATTGTAATTTTGAGGTTCTGAATTAAAGCAATTGTTGCAGATTTTTTTGATACTATGTTACTATGTTTTTGGTCACGTGACATCTGATTCAAAATCTTTAATGGAACACCCTGTATATTTTGGCATTTTTATGTTCCTCCCGATGAAACAATTTCAACGAACTATCACACTCGTGGTCTAAAACGATTAATTCAAGAAATACAGGTACTTCAATATCCTTTGTCCCACGACAAGTTTTTAAACCCTAAACCTAAATAATTTGGCAATTGCTCGTTTCAGACGTCGTGGGACAGAGGATATTGAAGTACCTGTATTTTTTTAATTGATCGTTTTAGATCACAAGTGTGATAGTTCGTTGAAATTGTTTAATCGGGAAGAACATAAAAATGCCAAAATATACAGGGTGTTCCATAAATAATTTTGAATCTGATGTCACGTGACCGAAAACAAAAAGCTCATTGGGTAACATAATATCAAAAAAGTTGCACCAATTGCTTTGATTCAGAACTCCAAAATTACAATTCTCTACTACTTTCGAGTTCCGAGATATTCCCTGTCCTAAACTTCGTGGGCCACCCTGTATATATAGAAACAAACTGAATGCACTTATTGAAAAAACAAAAACGATTTTTATAGGGAATAATTCAGTTCTTCAAAAGGAGACTGTAAAAATACCTGGGAACTCATAAAAAATGAATGTTACTAACAGAGAAAAGTCAAAACAATCAATCGGCAACATTTAGATGAAAAACAGAAATGGTGAATCAGTAACAAATTTAGATGAAAACTTGATATTTTCAGTGATATTTTGCCACCATAGGTTTAGAAATGGCCGAAAAAATTGAAAAAGTTTAATCTCTACCTAATGCTTTCCTTAAAGACACTTTCTTACAATCAACAATCAACAAGCGGAATGAAATAATTAAAATGATATCGAAACTTGACAACTATTGTTCACCAGGCTCCGACGGAATTTCTTCAATATACAATAAAAACATGCATAAACATATGACAGTACCATCAGTACACATCATGAATGCAACCTACAAATATCGAAAATTACCTTTCCAGTGGAAATAATCAGCAGTAACTCCTTAAAGATAGCAAACATAACTGTGTAGAAAATTATAGGCCCATTTCTGTTTTAAACAACCATGCGAACATTTTTGAATTTTTACGTCTAAATAGGTTGATGGACTTTTTTAACGAAATTAATGTAAGATCAGAAAGGCAAATCGACTTTGTTGCAAACTCTAATGCTGAATGTGCTGTGCTAGACCTGATCGAAAAAATCATAAATGCTTTGGATAGTTCTCAAAAATGGCTAACAATTTTCCTAGATCTTTCCAAAGCATTTGATACCGTAGTTCATGCCAAGCTCATAGACAAGTTGGACACATATGGCATTCGATGCCCAGGTCCATTGCTATTACAGAACTACTTAGCAAATAGAGTTCAAAGAATAAAAAGCGACAACCAATTCGGTAGTGCTAGAGAAGTTAAAATAGGAGTTCCACAAGGAATAGTACTAGTGCCGATTTTGTTTCTCAGTCATCTGAACAATCCAAAACTTCAAGGAACATCTCGTAACATGCGCAGATGACACTGGTATTGTAATTACAGGAGATTCATGGGAAAATTAATATAAAGACTTCTAAAAAGCTTTATCTAATATGAAACTATGGTTGAATCATAACCTTTTGAGCCTAAATATTAATAAAATAAAAAATTTTAGTCTCACTTTGCAACAAAACTTAATAAAAATGCAGTAAGTGTACTTACATAAGACACACACACACTTGTTCCTGATAGAAAGTATTACGATTTGGGCAACGTGCTGAATAGCAGTAAACATTGGCAATCTAAAATACTCGTATTTGCTAAGCCATTGTTCACTGCACTTCGGAGCACAGTTGCTCTGTATAGTAAAAAGGGTAATACGCTTCCGGGGTGGGTCTTCCTCTCGCCAACAAGGAAAGAAACAGACGGGGCATCCTGGCGAAGGGAGGCGAGGACAACTGGAGAAAATAAGGTGTCAAGGAATCTTGAATTCTGCGAGGTAATTCTTGACACAAAGAACCCCTGTTCAACATTTATAATTTACACGACTCCGCTTGGTCGCATCAGTTGTGACAAAACTCTATCTCTCCAAAAATAACTTTCCTTACAATACAGCATTAAGAAATGAAATAAACCACCGTAATCCTAACTCCTTTCTCTTTGATCTCACGATTTTCTCTGAACATTTCATGATTTTTCTCAAAGATAAAAAAATCTACCATTGTTATGCTTCGTGTCCAGAAGCAGGTGCTATTGTGCATGAAATGGTTTCATTGAGGTAATACAGTAAAATCCGGTTATAGCTTAATATCGGTGTGAGACAGCTTTTATTGTGCCATTCAGTATTTAATGCGGTTACCATGTTATCCTGGACACTATTAAATTTTATGTCAGAAATGTCGAGTGGTCTGGAATTCCACGTATACATATTCATTCGTGTTTATGGTTCATCGTTGGTTGATTACAACTGATCTGTTCATATTACGTAGTAAACAGCTGTTTTATGTTATGAGAATTCGAAATGATAATAATAGTCCAAGTAAATTTGGTAAATTGAAAATTTGATGATGCTCAGTTCAATGACAGGAAATCTGGAAAGCTTGAAGTAGGTGGCGCTAGTTAGGCTGGAGTCTTTTAATTGTCATTTGTCAATGTGAGCCTATTTAAATATACAAATATTGATGTTTGTCATTGCCACAGTGTCACACACGTGCACAATATCTATTGAAGGCACAGTCCATGGTCCATGTCATCTGAATACTAAAACTTAATGAATCATTAGGTAGCCATAGTATCTTGCGAGAGTCTCATCACATTTTTCAACTATTAAGCTGGTTTCAAAATAACCGTTTCTGTCATACACATAAGATGCCAATCTTGAATCAAACAAGTTGAATTTATTCATTATTCCAATCTGAAAATGACAATTTATCATTGCTTGACTGGAAAGTGTTTTCACAAAATATTCGCAATTTTTTTGCGATTCGAAACATACGGCGAAAAAATTGTGGTGAATGATGAATCAGTAATGCAGTACCTAATAACTAACCCCAAATACTGAAGAATTACATATATAATTCATCATTCATCGCATTTTTTCGCCGTATGAGTCAAAACATAAAAAAAATGCGAAGGTCCGCAAGGGTATGAACGAGTCTTGAGTCGCTTTTTTTTCCCATAATTTTCGCATTCCTAGTTCTCAACTCATTTTTCAACTGCTTAACAGCCCAACCACCATATTTATCTCTCATTTTACTAAAAAAACTCTCAAAACCAACCAAAATTAATCAATTACTAGTAAACACAATAATTGTCATATGAATAACAGGCTGTCAAAAACGAAAGGACTCCAACAACTTCAGCGGCGCCATGCGGGAGCAATTAATTTTGTACACCCCTGCCATTCATAATTGATATCACTATGTTACAGTTCCGACAAGACCCTGTGAGAATTGTTTGATATCTAACACATATACAGGGTGATTTACCACCACTCACACAAAATAAAATGGGTACTGGTCTATCATGTGCGAACGCACCTGTGGAATTTGAGAGCCATCCTTGATGATTTAACCAATTTTTTTGGACGTCAACCCCATTGGACACGCCAATGCATCATTTAATTTTAGGAACCATGAAAACATAATCGTGCTTGTCATGAGAACTGAAGCACTGCAGTGTGGCAATGTTACTAACTCCGAGTGCAAACTAGATGATGGTTGTTGTCTACTTGTCCCCGATTTGTCTGGGTTGTATACGTATTACCGTTCAAATACTCAAGGCGTATGTGGGAAAAACTAACATCATCTCTCGACATAACCCGTTTTCTCCAGATAATTTAGTTATGAACTGTAATAGTCCTAAGTACAGAAAGGACATGGCACTGGTATTCCTGAATATCTACAGATTTTTTTTTGAAAAATCATTCTATGTAGAAGTCAAAAGAAGCAACTTTCTTCATCAGACATTTTTTCTAGCCCTACAAGAGCTAAAAATTGGGTTAAATGTCTAATGTCAATTGTGGAAAATACTGTCTGTGAGTTGATTTTTCTGGATATTTGGGTATAATATGTGAAAAATATCAATTGACTTTGAATGGTGCACATACTTACAGGATGAGGCAGAATACGCGATTTTTCTAAAACCAGTTTATTAACTTCTTGCCCAAGTGATGACTTTTCATTGAGTTTCTCGAAGCCAAAAGTTCTCTCGAGGTTGCTCGTGTTAGCATTTTTGTTTTTTTACAATTTTAAGACAGTTTCTACCTATTTAGGTTTTAAAAATACTTTGATATGTTCAATAAATCGACAACGGATTCAAAGTAACCTTTGGATAAACTGAAAGTTTTTAAAGACTACTTATTCTTAAACAAAGAATTTAATGCACTCTTTAAATAAAAATGAAAATGCTATTCGCTCTTAATGACCCATTGATCCTATACTGGTTTCATGTTACTCTTAACATTGGCTATTTTAGAACTAATTTGCTATTATTTAGAATTAAATAGCAAATTGGTTTAATATGTTTTTCTGTTTGTTTTCAGGGAGCTTCAAATAATTGTTTCTCAAGAGCATTTTGAAACTTTCTATGCTCTCCTCGTTATGGGTAAACGCAAACTCTATATGAAGTTCTCGGTAACTAACAAAATTTTTGTTTCCATTTGTTTTCCCATTTGGAAGACGGAAGAGATTATATCAGTAATGGTGAATTGTTTTCCACATATATCGACAATTAGTGTTTTCAGATATTCAAATTACATTTAATTTTATGTTCCACTGTGTCTATGTGTCCACACATAGGCACAGTTGGCGTTGTACTCCGTTTAATCGAAAAAAGGTAATGGTTGGTTATCACGCAATTGGACACCTTTATACCATGCGGGTCTTTGGTGTAAGTTTAAGATTGTATTATATTGATGTTTTTCCATATATTGGTCCTGTTCAAAAAAGGTTATTTTTGTACAATATTTGCTGTATGGTTTTTGTTTTTGCTTGGCTTGTAATAAATCGATTTCATGTGCAGGCTGTTTCAGTATATTTTTGTCAATATATGGGATTGTTTCTAATAGGCGTTTTATGTGCTGGAATTTTCTGTGTGTTCTGGAATTATTTGGGGATTTTGGAAACTCACATTCATGTATTCATAACACGCAGGTATGACTTTCATCGTTATTACAGTTCGTTTGATCAGTAATGCCATTGCCTTGCTGAGTGTATCGAAGAGGACTTTACCGCCAAAAAACAAAAATCAATCCAGGTTTCAGTTGATTTTCTTTGCCACTAAGGTTGGCATGAGTAACACTTGTCCCAAGTACCAAATTTATGACAAAACATGCGTTTTTACGAAATGAACTTTCTGGTAAATATTCATGCTCCTATTTTTGTGAGTGTACAATAGTACCCCAATAACTTTGTTAAGCGATGCTGTCCAGTTTTTTTCCATAATTGTTTACAGTGTAGTGCAGAATTCAATGCCCAATATTTTGAGACTGCCCCTTATGCTGAACCATGGTGCCTCGACATCTTGGGATCGATAGCACTCGTTTTAGATTCATTGATCTTTGAACCTGCAGAAGCTCCCGATTTTAGTTTCAATAGATTCTGAACTAGTTCTGGAGTTGGTTATTATAATAATAATGATAAACTTTATTTTCATTTCAGACAAATACAAATTTGTATAGAAATAGTCACAATAAGCACTAAAAAAAAATTTACAAACACACATAAATACGTACATATAAAAATTATGGAACTGTCACAATCACAACCATATAAATAAAATCACACATTAAAAAAATCATTGACTGAATATATAATATCGACATGTCATCTGCAAACGCCACAATATTAACATATATTTCGCTATGCAATGACTGAATTAGAGGTTCAATGTAGATTAGGAACAGTAACATCGATAACGGACTGACTGAGATATTCTTATTTCTGGTAACAGTTTTTCGTTCACTTGAATTCTTGACTTGGCTCCCTCGTATACATTTTGCAGCATTAGGATATAGTTGGTTGGAAAGCCAAAATTTCCTAAGGGTATGCAAAAGGCTATTCTGACATACTCTATCAAATGCATGCATATATAGCTGATTGGGCATTCCCAATGATTTTTTCAGAATATATATCCAATCTTTCTTTACACACTTCATATATAATTTGTAATAACAAGGATATTGGTCTTAAGTGTTCCGGCCAGTTTGGCCATCATTGAAATTTTCGGGGATTATTCGTATATTATTGATTTCATTTATCTTGGTAGTTATTTTTGAAGCCAATAACTTCCAGTACTGCTTATAGAATTCGCATGGAAATCCATCGGGCCCAGATGTTTGTTAGATGAGAATATAGGACATTTTTTATTTCCTTTTTTTTGTATGCCCTAGTCATATCATTTCCTTCCTCTATGCTTATCGTGTTTGTATTTTCGTACTTATAAGTTACCGATTTTAAACGAAAGTTGTTATTCGTATCTTTGCTTTGACCATATAATTTTCCAAAGTAATCTACAAAAATTCCTTCTATTTCATTTTGATTGGTAACATTTTCATTCTGATATTCAATTGAAGAAATATGATTATTAATGAAGTTTCTCTGTTCTTTGATGTACTGGAATGTGCTAATCATTTAATTGCCAATATGATTTGTTTTGGATCTGATCATTGCACCATTCATATATTTTTGCTGGGCTACTAAAATATGTGCTTTAAATATTTTTTATATTTTCGTATGTTTCTGGCTTTGGGGATCATGAGCATACGCCTGTTTCAGGCAAGACATATGAAATTCAATTATTTGTCTATTTTCACGGTATATAATTAAGGATTGTCATTTAAAGAAACTTATAATTTTGGGTGGTTGGCAAATTTGCACCACCAAGTAAGAATTTACTCATATTTATGTTTTTTGGAAATTACTCATTTCCAGTAATTTTTTAAATTATCTGTTGGGTTTTCATCGTTCAGGTTACCTACATTAAGGATAGGTTCCGTATATTGGCCTGATTAACCGAAAGTTACCGAACTCATCCACTTTTCGGAGGTTTGACGTTTACGGTACGCTAAATTGTTAACCTGAATAACCTTTCACATTTACGGAGCGTATCCAATAACCTCTCCCGCTCTGAACTTTAAACTTATTTTTGAGTTTGGACACATAGATACAGTGGTCTGAAAGTACAGTAATGTGGGTCGTACGGGACCAAATTTTATGTTTCAAACCTGCTGACACATATATTCTATCTAATCTTGTTGCTCCACCTGGATAAAAGTGGGTATACCCTTGATTATTTTGGCGTTTGACAATTCATGTGTCAACTAGTTTAAAACCATTAATGATATTAAGCAAAGCCTGTGATTTATCTTTTCATTTAATTTTAGTACTGCCACTTTCATTGATAATGCAGTTGAAGTCACCGCCTTCTTATTAATGTCTGGGTAGCGGACAATGCATCTACTTTTTGGAGTGAGCTAAATTACACGAGAAGCCCGCTCGTAACAAAAGTGGTATTAGGTAAAGAAGATTCCTACATTACATTGTCCTTCCTTCATATCCAATAAGCCGCTTATTTCCGCTTCAATGCGTACAAAACCGGCTTCGCAAAATGAGACCTGTCACAACCAAAGTTATGGATTTGCTCAAAACCCGTCACCGATCCGATAATATCAATGATTGGGTAAATGTTCCGTTCCTGCCGTTCCCGCCGACATGCTAACTGCCCACTTCCTATCGGCACGGGAATCAACACGCGAAGGCACAAATGATATTGATTTTAGGAAATTGCAGAATTTTAAATGACTCCGCAGGCAAACAACCATTCCTCGAATGAGAGGTGTGGACTCGATATTGAACCGGACAAGGTGAAAGGTCGCGAACACTAGTTGAATTTCACTAGGAATTCAGCCACAATTCAACTGATGATTGTTGATTTTCTATAAAATTTATATGTAGGTATACTCTATCTCACATAGAACATTTGGCTAAAAAACTTAACTCTGCAAGCTAAATGCAACTTGAAAAAACGTTGAATACATCAGCCACCTTACTTACCATGTTTGTTTATGGGGAAACACTATGAACGCCAAAAAAATTTTGTAGATTGAAGCGTATTATGAGACTGATATTTGATATTACAGTTGATTATACTTGCAGGCAGGTGTTTTTTGACAACTGCATCCTGACATTACCATCTGTTTACATCTGAGGCTATGAGTGCGATCATATTTGGGGCGCTTTTCAGGGTAAAAGAGTCGATTGATAACTTAAAAACAGTTCGTCGTATCGACTTCAAATAAGGACAGGATTCTAGAGGACATTCGATTCTAGGTACGTGCTGTAATGGAAACTGAAATTTCAGTCCACCTTTTCACAAAAAAATCTCAAAAATGTCCCAAATATGCAGTTACTTTGATGCAATTTTTTGGGTAGGTGAACAAATGATTTTAAAAAACGTGACAGCACGTACCTTTCTTTCGATACCAAATTCATTTCGATTGGATAAAGATTGCTTAAATTTTTAATGCACGAGAAATATCATTGCAGCTATCTCGATTATCTGTGGAACATAAAATCATTAAAGCAATTCATCGATAAAGTTTTTCTATTTCAAACTCACGACAGTTATATTTTAAATCGTTTAATCTAATAAAAAAATTAAACTCAAGAAAACCAGTGGCGTACAATGATAAGTATCAACAAAGTGGCCCTTTTCTACTTATAATTTGAAAAATAATTTCAAGAAAAGAAGCCCTTGTCACACACCAGGATTCACTGAATTAAAAACTTTGACGCTCTGTCGCTTGGAGACGAAGCAAGTTGAAAAACACGTTTGCATGAACTTTTTTTCATAAAATATGACAAAGAATCTCCACCTAAAATGAATGTCATCATTTGGTATACATACAATACATACAATCTGTCCTAGATATCGGTTGACTACTTTTGCATGCAACTCACTGTATATGAAATTGTACAGCAAATTGCATCCATAAATTAAAATAAATCAACCACATGAAGTTTAAAAATACAGTGAAATGTAAAGTAGTTTTGGGGTGCTTCTAAAATTTCAAAGAATGTGTGGAAATATGATTATTCCGAAAATGAAAAGTGCAATGGCAATACTTGACGAAAGTCAATAAATTATTATTCAAAAATGGATATCATAGATATACATTTGTTGATTTGAGCAATAACACATTCTTCAAATACAAAAATTCATCGTTGTGGAGCTGAACATTTTGAACAAATTTCTACGTACGCCACTGAATGAAATGGAAATATTCTCAATTACTGAAATATTCAGGATTCTTGAGACACAGATTAACACTGAAAAAAAAAATCAGTGTTTAAAAACGGACCTGCCATTGTATACTAGGAAGTAAATAAAAATCTATTCAATTCAATTCTGCTCGTTGAATCCTGGACAGCCAAATGATACAAATCATCAACCAAACACTACAGAGGAACGGCTCTCAAGGAAACCCACCATGTCGATGTGGCCACCATCGCAATACTTCACAATTACTTCATTCTATCATTCTCAGGAGCTCCACTGCCATAATCCTGCAATCCCTAGCGAAGTCCTGCATTCTAGCGCGTAAATAAAACTCCATTCCAGCACTCACACGTTCTCTTTAATTCGATAACCATCTCAAAGGAACACGACAGCTGTTTTCTGTGTTTCACAGTGAAATAAATTAAATAGAAAATAGAGAATGCTGTGTTCGTTTCCTTGCACACTGGATGGATTAATAGTCTAACTGGTCGTATAGGTCAGCCCAAAATTGTATTACCAGAAAGACGTAAAACATCCCCCAAGGCTTTCGCTATTCTATTCCTTTGTCTCAAGCTATAATGACGCGGTTTTTACAATTGAAGAGTTACCGTTCCATCTTCCGAGCAACGTAAGAAACATTGTCTTAAGATAGATACTCCAGTTAGAATGATTTTTTTTCTTCAAATGAACATTTTCCCAGGAAATGAGTTTCAAGGTATTTGCTATTCGTTGAAAGAGCGAATCTTGAAAAAGGGTCTAAAAGTCCTTAGGTCCCAGCACCGAACTTGCAAGTACAATAATACCCCGAAATTGGGGGGAGCAGGATCTTTCGGATTTTTGTTACCTCTTTCAGTGAAAGCAACCCAAAGGATGTGGCATGTGTTTAGTAGCATTCCTGAATCAAGAAAACATTCTGAATCCGAGAAAATTGGGATTCCTATGTAATTCGACTTCTAAAATGTTGTCTATTTCACCATATCTATCTTGGATATATGACGCAGCCAATTGTAAATGATATGTTTCAGTAAGTGATTTTCAATATTCAGTATGAAGGCGAGGGAACGATTGTATATGAAATTGATTCATACGAATCCATCGACCATTTCTAGTACGAAGGTTTTCGGCTTCAACTCGTGCCTGAGCAATATTGACATCAGAATTAACTAACATTTGTGTGGCCGTATTCCACGTTCCAGACATATTTCTCAAAGGATGGAATTTATTTATAAGAGCACCTGCAATCAATGAAACAATTGATATCCACCTAGTAACGGAGTAGCATGTTTCTGTTAGCAATTGTCCCACTTTTTTGAAGAAAATGCTGAAGATTGGAAATTATGTATGGTTCAGTCACAAAATTCGAGCCTCCTTGCAAGTATTTTGGAAGGAAACCTTGATGATCAAAATGGTGACTACAAATTCTCAAGAAATCTGGGACACATATATCAGAATCAACACAAATATACATTCCAAAGAAAATCTTTGAATATTTTGACGAGCATTACAAATAATGCACAAGTCGTGCACTTGATACGAGGGACAACACATTGAAACGAAGTCAATTCGGGTCATTTTCCATAGCAATAATGTCATTTATCATTGTGTTATTACAATTAAAATATTTTTGTATCATCCTGAATATCAATAGGTAGATTTCCCGCAGCTTGTCTTAGATATGCCGCAAGTTGCAACTTATCAATATTATCTCCTCTATTCAAGCGCATTGAGAGTCTAGGAATAACATTTCGGTCACAAACATAACTCACTCTATTTGCGAAGGCCATATTGTTCGGCAAAGTTACAACAAACACTGTAAATAACATGAACTTGAACAGAAAAAAAAACTTTAATTAGTCTTATAATCCAAAAACACTTCTTGAGCTTTATGACATTAGAATTTTGTTGATTCAACCCTCGTTGAATTGGTCTCCATGCTAACTAAGATATAACAGGAAAATATCAAGTTGTGCTATGTAGGTATTCGAAAATGATTCAGATAATGTTTCATATACAAGAAATGGAAAGACAAACGTTCTCTAACAGGTGATATATATACAAACATGCTATTCGAAGATACAAAAATATTATTGTTAGTTCGTGAAGTAGTTGTTTATTTGAGTTGGCCACTCGGCGCTTTAGTGACGTATTTCATTTGTTCATTGGTTTGAATGCATTAATCGCACTTGTAATTGATTTTATTTTGAACCTGCGATGCCTTGTGACTTTCACTAATCGTTACTAATCCTGTTCGTGACATACTTTTCGAGTTTCGTGTATCTGAATGAAAATTGGCAATAGTTTTTTTTTCGGTGGCGGCTTTTTTCTTTTTTTTCTTTTTTTCTTTCGTGTGCTATGTTGTGTGTTAGAGTAGGTATGAGGCGAGAGGCATGTTATCAATTTTTGGTATTTGTTACTGCAACAGTGGATTCAATTGTTTTCACATGTTCAAATAATCTCGGATGATATTTGTGGACTTGAATAGTCATATTTGTATTTGATATATCACTGAGAGTACCTATAATGATGATTTTACGTCAATGTCAGCCACCGCCACTTTGGAGCCTAGAGCCTAGGCCATCTAGGATTTTGTTGCTGTAATTTTTTGAGTGACCAACTCCGCACCCGAAAAACAGTATTATCACGATTATTTTGACGCTACCTATTTATACGAAAGTATTGGATCTTCAAATTATTGTTGATGCCCTGTATTATCTGTGGTGAGCAAACGGCCTGTTCCATCTACCCCAGAACACTCAAAATATTGAAAGCACAAGAGGAATCGCTAGCTAATAGTCTGCAGTGGTGAACGACCGGAAATACTGGAGTCTGAGTCCCCAGATTATTAACAAGAGGACGAAAGGATCAGTTCGTTCTTAGTAGCTGTTCAGAGAGCGAAAGTATTGGACCTTCCAGTTGTACCAGACTGGTGTAATTATAACAATATTACAGTTCAACTATTCAACGCTTAAAAAAATTTACGAAACCTCTCTGGGCCTTAACTCATTTCTATGGCAACATTTATCCATACTTATTCCTTTGTATCAGGTGTGGGGACAGTTCAATTTTCCAACATATATTATTTAAAATAAACAAGACTTCTCTTAGCCGAAATTACAGCGTCGTGCCCCACGTTGGGCGCCAATTTCTGCAACGCCACATCGATTTAAAAAAGTGATATCCATGTCATCTGACACGTCTATTGATCATCATGCAAGTAATTTGAGTGGATAACTTGAAAAGCTTACCTTCAAAGCCTCTTCGTGAGATATTCCTGTGAACGGTGTCCCATTCACTTCCAGGATCGAATCTCCTGGTCTCAGGCCCGCCCGTTCAGCTACACTGCCTTCCTCCACTCTGGAAATGTATACTCCTACTCCTGGAACAAATATAGGTATCTGATACGGTGTGACAGAAGATTGTTTTTTTCCCAAGCCTGAGGGAGTGAATAGAATAAATAAATTTTAATTTTTGAACGTGCACTTTTCGACCTACAATTTTTTCGGGCGACGTCATAATTGTATCAGTTATGACGTCATCGACTTTTTTTTTTATTGCATACCATACGTATTATTTCGTGACTATGGTACATAAGAAAATTGACGGAAAAATATACCGGGTGTCCGCGGAAAGTCCCTATAATTTATTTGTTCTTGAAAATAATGGAGTGAAATTTGGAGGATCTGTATACGAGACAAAACTGCATATTTTGACATTTGGGAAAAAATACAACCTCACTGTTTTCAGTCAAATTATATCTACTGAGTTGAATTCAATTTTGATATTTGTGTTACTAATTTTTACCTATCACATGGCAAAATGGCTCGTCGGGTGAGGAAAAAACATCATTTTATTACGAATAATATGATATGGAATTAGGTTTCAAACAAACTTCCGTTGAAAAACATGAAAAGGTTACGTTAGTTATAAATTATACATGGTTGTATAAGAATTTTTTAAGGAGATAACAGAAGCGAAAATATACCGAGTGTCTCATTTAAAAATCGAAATTTTATATCACTTCCGGAGAAACCGGATAGAAAAACAAAAAATACTCAAAATGATCAAATTAGACTTTCAAATTATCTGCCATTCTCTTCTTGACCATATCCAAGGCAATGTTGAAATACTCTAGGAACGTTTCTTATTGTTCCGGGTCCAATTATTTTAATTTCGTCCCTAATTTTGTCTGTCAATCCTCCAAGATTGGTAGGTCTATTGAAATAAACTTTGGATTTGAGATAACTTCTTGAAAAAAATTTAAGTGGATAAGGTCTGAAGATCTATTTGGGCATTATATTGTCCCGCGTCTACCAATCCACCCGCGTTGGAAATTTTCATCCAAATCGTCACGCACTGGCTGCCATTAATGCGATGGTGCGCCATCTTGTTGAAACCACAGATTTATCCGGTACATAATGGTTTCTGTCATTCGGTTAAAATGCAGTAATTCCCGGAATTAGGTTCCGTTGGAGCAACTCCAAATATTTTTCACCGTTCAATGATCCTTCAATGAAAATTGGACACAAAATTGAGGTTCCAACTATTCCAGCCCACACATTAACTTCTTGTAGAAACTGGGTATGTGGATTGTGGAGTCTCAGGAGGCAAACATCGACAAATTTGTCTATTCACAGTGCCGTTTATAATAGAAGGTGGCTTTATCAGAGAAAACTACTTGGTTCAAGATATATGGGTTATTCCATCATGATCTAGCAAAATTGTAATCTGCGGTAGAAATCATCTTCGTTGAGCTCGTGAACTACATGAATTTTATATGGGTGCCATTTACTAGTTTTCAACATTTCAACTTACTGATTGAATACTTGGGTGCGACTTCACGGCTTGGTTTGTGGGGATTTTCCATTACTGCCAGTAAAAAAAATTTGTTAAAATTGTCTTTTCTGTTAACCAGCTGTCGTCCCCTTACGAACGGCAGCCCTCAGAAGTCGAAACTTGTGCGAGCTAAGGGTTAACGAGGTCTTACCTTTTTAGTGCGATTCCTAGCCCTTTCTCGGGTCATCAAAAAAATATCTGCAGTCGCTAGTTTGAACCTTTGACTGGCATCCAAAGTGATTAAAACAATGTCGCTTTAACCACTCCTGCTCCTGCACCGCTACCTGTCCCTGAACATCTAAATTTTCATATTCTGAAATTGCAGGACGACCTCTCATGAAATTATGGTGTTTGAGATCAGCGGTCTGTCGGGTGGCATAGTTAGATGATACCGATGAATATTTTGTTTTATGTTTATTTATCAAGCAAACCGTTTCCATGATAAAAATGGCATATACTGTTAGAATTTTATTTTCCAGAAATAGGGTCCTGCAAGACTCTCGTCGTTTAACCTTGTAAACATATCTTATTGCTTTTTCTTGAAGAACAAAAACCGACTGTAGATTTGTTTTTGCGCAGACTCCCCAAAATGGGATTCCATATCGTAAGTGCGATTCTATCAACGAGAAATAGACAGTTTTTGCTGCAGAGCATCCAAGTTCAGCTGAGGTTACTCTTACTGCGTAACACCCTGAAGAAAGCTTTTTATTGAGCGAAGTAATGTGGTCAACAATCCTGAGCTTGTTATCTATAGATAACCCTAGAAATTTAGTGTTAGTTTTGTTTTCTATCACGCAACTGTTTGGGGCTAATAGTATGTCGTCGACACAGCATCGGAAGGATATTATGTTGGTTTTTGAGATGTTGAACGATAACAGATTTGAGTCACACCAATCTTTGAGTTTTTAACATCTGAACTGATGATTTTATGAAGATCTTCCGTACTTTTTTCATGCAATAATATAGTTGTGTCGTCTGCAAATAAGGTAAATTTTCCTACGATATCTATAGTTGCCAAATCATTCATGTAAAGCAGAAAAAGTGTTGGTCCCAGTATTGATTCCTGTGGAACACCGCTGTTTATATTGTGGATACCTCACATTTCATCCATCTACTCAGAAGTGCTCCTTCCTTTAATCATTACGTCCCATCAGATTCGGAAGAATTTCTAAGACACCTTCTGGTAGGATTACATGAAGATTTAAACAAGACGATTGCAGAGAATCATCCATCACAAATTGATATGGTTATCATGAATGAATGATAATTAGAAAGCTTCCATATGTCTGCTCATAATTCCAAAATTGTGAAAACATTTGCCGGTCAGCTGAAGTCTATATTGAGATGTACTTTTTGTTATTACTGCTCAGTTATTTTTTAACCTTTCTGGATACTTTCGATCCCTATTCCAGACTCACCAAACGAAGTCATGAATTTAACACAACATATCGAACTGTTGACAGAAGAGGATACTTTGACTGACGATGCGATACTTTTCAACTTGTGGAATGAAAATGGAATTCAAAATGATGATTCGTATTCAAACATTTCCAAAAATTTCAGTTATACATTTAAAACGTGTTTCTTCGACGGATGACAGTAAATTGGACAATGTGATTAATTTTTCCATACAAAATTTGAATTTGGACCAATATTCTGTTCAGGGTGGCATAATATCTACGCCATTTCTAATCATAGCGGTAGCATTTCCAGTGGACATTATACAGCATATTGCAAAGAACCGTATTCTAATTGTTGGTACCTCTTGGATGACTCCCGTGTTTCTTCCAAGATTGATTATCTCATCTCCTAGGGAGCATATATAATGTCCTTTTCTTTGAAAATTCTGATGCTGTTGTGGATTTTTCCAGGATTTCCTCGAACTGAAACAGCCAATGCGCCATCACTTCGAGTCCCGGACTTCAATCATAATTTTCATCTTGATATTATTTGATATTTAAAACGCTTTGGTATTATTAAATTCATTTTTATATCTATATATTATTCTCAATAAATCAGGTTTTTGTTATAAAAGGTAGTGGGTGCTTTTGACATTCTTTTGATTTTTTCTCGGCAATTTCATTGTGTATCATGCTATGAAATTATACAATTGTATGCAGAAAAATGTCCTTTTTTAAACGACGCTTTCAAATTTGGGGGTTGCAAGTTGAAAAAAATATCGATGACGTCATAACTAACATAATTATGACGTCACCCGAAAAAACGTAAAAAGTACAAGTTTGAAAAATTAAATTGATGTGTCCGATCAATTTTCTTCTTCTGGTCCTGTTAAGATTTTAACGAATTTATTCCAACCTTTACGTGCTCACTGTAAATCAATTCCCACGTGAGACAATCACAAGTAATTTTCACTGTAAGATACAATCATGAAGGGTACAATATACTACATATACTTCAATAATAAATACAAAATATCTCTCATAAATAAAATGCCCTGAGAGCACCTTGAAACAGTTTCACAGCGAAATTGGATTGTACAAGGGTAAATGGAAGTCTGAAAATGAATCCGTTTCTGCATTATCGAGGTTGATGTTTCGGCTTTGTTCTCTTTCCTGAAAAGACGAACGGACAAGAATTCATAATTTAATTTTATTAAATAAGATTTTCCTTTATCGTTGGAAACTTGGAGATCTCTATCTGTAATCGTATCAGAACAACACATTTGTTTCTGTTAGACATCTAAATCACAAGTTCTCAATATTTAGATCTGCTTAGGGCCGGTTGTTCAGTAAGAGATAATCTGCAGTTTTATGTGAATCTTGGTTTATCGAGTTGTTCACTACATATTTAGAACTTGAATCCACGGTTGATTCCAGGTTTCGCTAAACCACCAAAATTGACATGACTGACTGACAACAACATTAGAAATGCTATATGAAATAGTTCAGAAGACTAATCAGAAATCACTCATGGAGGATATAACTGATGATGAAGATATTATCATTGAATTGGTGAATATCCTAGCTCCTAGTAGGGCACCTTGTATTTGTAAGAACATCAACTATTGTCCATATTACTTGTTTTTTGTTTCACACTGTATAGTAAATTTATTATTCTGTTGCGCTCCTAAATCAAGCTATCGATAGCCAACACCGCTAAACATTTCGTTTGGCAAAAACAACTGTTCGTTGTCATATCCGGAGAACGCTATGAATTTATTTGATTTAACCTGTTCTCAAGATTGACCAGAGCACAGATAATGTTCCACCTTTGATTTATTTATTCGGTGTGATATAATATTGTTATATGGTTTCATGTTCATCTATAAAGTTCTTCTTTGTGGAAACTGCGCCTGCAATTATTTCAGGTGGGTAGTGGTAATATTTCTATGTTAATTTATAAGCTAGTTTGCTACTATTTGGAGCATATTTTGGCGTTTTGCACTTTTCCTTATTTAAATGCAATTTGAATGCAATTATTTATAAGTTGTATTAAAATTTCCAAATTCTGAAGACGAGTTTTCCTTAGAACCTGCCCTTTATAAAAACAACCCTGAGAGAAATCTGTTTCATTACATACTTATAGATTGAGTAAACATCCTTCGAGAAATGGTCACATGGAGAATTTGTATTTAGGTTCAGATTACTGAAAGATGTGAGGATTATTAATTGTGAACATGGTTTCTTATGAAATCGCTAATAAAAATAATTGGTAGGTGCATTACGTAATTTAATACCATCAGGTATTTTTTTGTGATGATTCTATAACAGAAAATAATTTTCTGGTTGACATAACATACACCAAAGGTCACAATGGCACATCCCATTACAGGATTTTCCTTTTCGTAGGATCCAGGACATAAAAAATTTATATTTATACAGGGTGTTTCTTAAGTACGTGTAGAAACTTCAGGAGCATGTTGCTGACGTCAAAATAAGAAAAAAAGTTCCTGTAAACACGTGTCCGCAAGTTATTCGTTTCTAAGATACAGAGTGTCAAAGTTTAATCCTTATATTTGTTTTTTGTTAATAAATTCCAAAATATTTGTGATATACGAATAAAGTTTGTTATCTAGGATGATTTTTCAATGACAAAAGCAAATTTTATGTTAATTGTGAAAACACTAATTTCTAATTGAATTAATTTTAAATTTAAAAATCTTGTCATTCAAAATCACTTGCATCAATTATTTCAAATCTCAATAATTCGAAAACAGTTGCTCTCAGTGACTCCTACCAAGAGTACATTTTTACACAAACTGAATAATAAATATTCCCAGATACCAAACTTTACCCAAAAATCAAAATTATTTTGAAATTATTCACAAAAAATAAAAATAAAAATTCAACTTTGACACTCTGCATCTCAGAAACGAATAACTTGCGGAGATATGTTTATAGGAACTTTTCTTCATATTTTGAGGTCAGCAGTGTGCTCCCAAATTTTCTACACGTACTTAAGAAACACCCTGTATATCTATCTTGAACAAATCATCATATCTACCTCAAAAGAACGATCACACAGTATGGTTTCCTCATGAATTTTGTTCTAATTTATTGTTTAAGACGCCTTCAATTATTCCAGTGTGTGCCGAGCTTTCCAAAAAATTACGGGAAATTACAAAAGGAAAATGTTCCATGAAATAGTTTATATGAACTGCAGAATCTTGGTTTTCATTATCCATGCTGAACAACACATTCGACGGTAATCTAGGATTCGATTCCAATCCATGGATTTTACTAGAGAGAAGTACGTAATTACAGCCAATGTTTTCTTACTGGGTTATATCAAGATTCGAGATGTAGTTCAGTAAAATCGTCTTCGAGGGTATAGTCCGGGAGCCAGTGACAGATTTCCATGACCAAGTTCCTCTCAAGCGAAAATTAGTGGAATGCATCAGAGAGTTATATTATAAAGCTTTGTGAACGTCAGCTGCGGTTCCGTGGGGGGGGGGGGGATGTGCGGTGGTAGCCTCCCACGCACAGAGAAAAAGAAATGTATTCAATTTTGTTTTCCTACCTGAAAACATGTTAAATTATCACTAAAGCAATATCTTGAAGAAAGAAAAAATCAGCTGACTATAGCATGGTGTATTATACGACAGCTAGTTGGTCGAACACAAAAAAAATTGTACCTTCTATGATTTCCTCTCAAATAAAATTTTACCTTATATTCGGATTGCGTCAATTTAACATGTTTCCGGCAAGGAGGACATGATTGAATCTATTTTTTTTCTTCGTGCGTAGGAAGCTACTGTGCTGATCATCACCCCCACCCCCCCACCAACGGAATCGCAGCTGACGTTCACGAATCTTTATAATACGACTCTCTGATGCATTCCACTAAATATCGCTTGAGTGGAAATGACTGACCAAATTTTTACCGGGCTCCTGGACTAGTACCTGTTTCGGGAAAAAAAATACAGTAGTTTGTTTTTCACTCGTTATATATGTTTTGTGGGGTGCTGAATCTTCCACGGATATGGCTTCACAACGAAAATAGGAAATATCCTCCAAATTTTTTACATTTTTTTTTTAGTTTTTGGCCAAAAAGTCATAAAACTACGCAATTTTCAAGGAAGACCATTCTATACAAGAATGAAGTACATTTAATTTTCTACAAAATCATCCCTCAAACGAATTTTTGGTTGAACGGATTGGCCGCTGAAGCGCGCTGAATAATGGCCAATATTTCCTACTTTGTGGAAAATCCAGTTTACTCGTTAGTGTTTCGATTGTAACTCCAAAACTATGCTTGTTATCACAAAAAACTCAAATTAGGATAGAACTATATTGAATTTCCTTCAAATTGTACAGCGTAATTACTTGTTTTGGCCAAACCGTGTAACCACTAGAGCGCGTTGTTTTTATATCATAGCCATATCTCTTCACCCAAAATTCAGCCGAGACCTATAAATAGTCACTTTATATTTGGTCTTCATAATTACTACATATAAATAATATCCACTTTTTGTCCAAAGCATGTATGGGTATTCAGACACAGAAAAGTTACACAAAAAGATTCACAAAAACAATTTTTATAAATTTTTATATTAATTATAAACATCGATACTTGTAAGTAGCTGAACGAAAAAAATGTTATGGACAGCTACCGTCTACGACGCTTAACGGTTGAAGGCCCTGGTTGCTCTTCTGGAATAGGAAAGGGAAATTAGTAGCAATGATACTATAGGATGAATACTTGCATTTTTTCAGTATGAATGCAGTGAATTCATTACTGTATACCTCTTTCATCTTCAACCAATGCGTGGGCTCACTGGTGCGGTATGAAGGCCCTGAGATGAAGTATGAGGTCCTGATGACGTTTAATGTTTTTAACAAAACACGCTCGGAAATTCGACATTGAGAGGACACTGCAAAGGACCCCGCACAAATCAAATCATAAATGGATCCCTGTCGAATTGTCTGAAATTTGGATATTTTGCAGTTTATACCCTTCTGATCAAAAGTCTCCATGGGCCCGAGACTTAAAAATGGACAGTTTTTGAGATATCGAAGGTCAAAAGTTGTGACTAGTGCAGATCTCTCATGCGATAGAAAAATAATTTGAATTTCTTACTTTTGGTGGTCTATTCAACCGTTCTCGCCTGCGTATGGCGATTTCAAATTTATCGGCATTTTCTTCTTGAAGTCATATTATTCAAAATAATGCGTGTATAAGAATCTTCAAAGCATGAGCTTTTGTAGAAACTTTATTGACAATTCAGAAATTGTTATTATTCCTGTCAAAACTGAACAAAGTCATCGCCATCATACATGGTCAAAATCAAATGTGATCGCTTCGAAGATTTGCACAAGATGCAACTTCTGACTTTCGATGCCTAAATAACTGTCCATTTTTAGATCTCGGGCCAATGGAGACTTTTGATCAGAAGGTTATAAATTACAACATATCCAAATTTCTGCCAATTCGACAGGGATCCATTTCCCATTTGATTTGTGCGGATTCCTTTATTTTATATACTAGATCATCTTTCGAAATTTTACTAAATTCTAAAGATCACAGAAATGTTAGGTCATATAACTTCTGTTTTATTGCGCGTTATAAAGACCAAATAAACTGTTTTTAATGAATGGATAGTGACAATATTGGTCTAAACTGAATTTTTCGTGAAGCGCTACGGTTCCGCATAACATGACATAAAATTAGAATGCGCTCTAATGGCTACACGGTTTGGCCAAAATAAGAGATTAGGGTGTGCATTTTGTTGAAAACTAAATGTAATTTGAGCAGAAGCTGAGCATTCTTGTAGTTACAGGCAAAGTTTTCGAGTAACAAGTGAAAAACTAACGAGAAAACTGGGTTTTTCACAAAGTAGGAAATTTTGGCCTCTTTTCAGCGCACTCTGACGGCCAACCGTTCAAACAAAAAATACATTTAAAGGTTGTTTTTTGTATTAAATTTGATTCACTTTATTTTTGTTCCGAATGTTCTACCTCGAAAATTGCGTAGTTTAATGACTTTTTGGGAAATAACTGAAAAAAGGACGAAAATTTTGATTTATTTTGTGATTTTCGTTATGAAGCCATATCCGAGGGAAGTAGCTTAGTTGAAATTCGGATTCATCACCCCAAAAAACATATAGAACGAATGAGAAAGCATCTACTATATTTTTTTCCTGGCCAAAACATCGTTTGATTGGACTAATGAATTGGTCTCAATCTAGAGTCTGATTAATTTTTTTTTTTTTTTTTTTCCTTGGTGTTTTGGCATCGACTGCTACGGTCATTAGCCATGTGTTCTGGTTAGGCCTTGTTACTAACTCCATACGCCACTTTAGGAGCAGCACTGTTAATTTTTAACGCAACAGTGAATCGTGGAGGAGAGAGTCTGATTAATATTATTATTAATATTGTTTGTTGATATAGCTTCTATCTTCCAATCTTTCAATCTGAATTCAGCTGTGGAATTTTTGACATGTTTCTATTTTCCCGATGCTATTTTAATTTCTTTGCATAAGACATCTGCTGAACTTAGTAGCAGGTTTTTGCGAATATAGTTAAAGTTATATGATCAATTCCAGCTTTATTCTAGCTGCTCAACTCGTCAATACCTTTTTACGGCTGAGATTAGTGTGATTTTAATAGTCATTTGTTCCTGTATCATAAAGTTTATGAGATGACATAAAATGGGGAAGGGTACAAAGTATGTTTATAATCCAGCTGTGTGTTTTAAAACAACCCCATATTACCCTACCCATCCTTTTCAACAGAAAATCGCAGCTTATAAACAACGGGTATGAAGCTGAATTAATACATAAAACACTTTCTAAAAACTCTACCCATGAGCTATTCGCAATATTTTTCCTACCACAAAAACAGACAATTAAAATTACAGAGCTTGGACCTACTTTAGACAAACAAGAACAACGGTAGCTTCAGTTTTGAGTAGACAAGATATAATAATTGCATATGAAACAGATAATACTTGGGAAGGTATATCAAAAACGATAAGGACAGACAGAACTTCAAATTCGAGAAATCAGGATTATACAGTGTGACAATTTAAAAACTTACTATGGGCTATATCTCACGAACGAAAGATGATATCAAAAAATGCTCAAAATCGTTTCTAGGATAGGAAGGGGGAACTAAAATTACATAAAAAAGAACTCGCCCCCATCAACCCCCTAGGCCCCACCTACCCCAACTGAAAAAGTTTAAATGGCAGACCCCAACTTGTGATACATCATTGAAAAGCCTACAAAAAATGCTATCCAACGGTATGAATAATAATGGTACAGGGTGAATAAATAATTCAAAACCGTACCTTAAAAGGAAAATTTAATGAAGTTTTTGTTGAACTACAAATTTGTTAAAAATGTCAATGAAGTAAATGTTCAAAGTGGGTTCCGTTGTTTTGTAAACAATAGTACAGCCTATTTTCAAATTCTGCATGAACTTTGACAAATGTTGTTCTAGTAATAGCGCGACATGCTTGAGTAATTTTTTCCCGCAAGTCCCCAAGTGACGCAGGTTGAATTTTATACACAACTGACTTGAGGTCACCCCATAAAAAAAATCAGGTGGCGTTAAGTCTGGTGACCTCGGTGGCCACTCAATAGAACATCTCCTTCCAATCCATTTGTTCGGATAATTAGTATCCAACCAGTGCCTAACTGCAGCGGCATAGTGAGGAGGTGCTCCATCTTGTTGGTAGTGTAGCAAATCTTCTTCTAGAGCTAGATTGCCTTGGTCATCCCTTCGATTCTCTAATTCATGCACAATTAAAGGTTGGATGGTGTATTCCAGCATATCCAGATAAATGTCGCCACTTAAATTGCCTGGTATAAACAAGGGGCCAATTAAAGAATCCCCTAATATCCCTGCCCAGACATTAAGTTTTCCAGGATATTGAGTGTGACCTTCTCTAAATCGATGCGGGTTCGTATCACTCCAGTACCGACAGTTTTGTTTATTCACATTGCCATTCAGCATAAAAGTATATTCATCACTGAAACAAATATTTTTCAATAGTCTAGGTTCAACGCGAATTCTTTCAGTCATTAGTTCACAAAACTCAATTCGTCGGTCTGGGTCATCATCGCCTAGTTCTTGAAGAATTTGCGTTTTGTACGGGTGAAACTTATGTAATTTCAACATATTCCTGACCGACTCACGTGATAGTCCTGTCATTGTAGATACCTGACGTGTTGTTTGAAACAATGATTGCATTTGCCCTATAGTGTTATGATTTAAAAGTCTATCGGGGAGCAACTTTGGGTACAATTATCTCCGATTCTGAATGGAGGAAAATTCTCAAAAAAAATCAGCTGATGTAGCCACTGTCGAGAAGTATCATACCAAATTTTCATTGAATTTGTAAGAAAACGGCTTTAGCGTTCCAAATACCTTGAATAAAGTTTTTGAAGATCGAATGTTTTATGTGTAGTTTGTTCAGTAACAAATATAATGTCAATGAGAACATAGAAATCACGGTTATAGGGTAAAGGTGGGGAATACCGGCCTTGAGGGTTATACCGGCCTTTAGACATTTCCTATTGCAAACTAATATTTTAATGCAAAAACACGCTGCGCCATCTGTTACAGCATATTGGAATGCGTGCTCAAAATTTGTATCTGGATTATTTTTTAGAGTAGGTACAACAGTTATATTCGAAAATTTTGTCAACGTAAATGTATTCGTGTTAACAATATTCATTAATATATTTAATTTGGGAAAATTTAGTGATTTAGAGGAAATACACTAGGAAAGATATAATAGGTTATCCGCCGCCAAGGCGGGAAATACCCAGTTGAATGAGCCATTTTCCTGATATGCAGTTAACGAAATTCGAACGACTATAACACCTACAACTACTGTCATGCAGTCAGAGAACAATTTTCTAAGGCTAGGCGTTTTCACAAAAGGAAACCAAATTTGTTATAGGTTTTTTTCTTATTTCATTAACAGGATCGCTGAAATAGTTTTTGCTTACTTTTTTATCATCGAAACCTAACTGGGAAATAAGTATTGAGTGTGTTTTAGCGAATTTCTGTAATCAAATGATGTTTCATTTTTAAATGTTAATTTATTGTAATAAATCTGAAAACACTTTATATTTCCGAAACAGTCGAAGACCTATACCCATCTACAATGCACATGAAATATGTAAGAATTATCTAAAAACTACAAAAATTGATTAAAATACAGGGTATTGTATTTGAAATAAGAAAGTTGGTATTGGGCGCTGTTACATGTTGTTAAAAAATTGCGCTACTGAAAATACCAATCGATGTCAGAGCGTGTTTTCGAACAGACCTCTGTATCGAATGTATTACATTTGGCTGATATACACTATACAGTGTGTCCATTAAGTACCTGTTCAAACTTCAAAGGGTAAATATTTTTATGAATATGTGTCCGCAATTGTTTCGTTTCAGAGATATAGGGTGTTGAAGTTGAAATTTTATTTTAAGTAATTTTGAATAACTTTTGCAAAAAATAATTGTTTTACACAAAATTTGGTAAATAGGGTTTTTTGAGATGAAGAATCAAAATTTGGTAATAATTTTTAAGTGACACTTAGAGTGCGCTGCGTTCGCAATCATTATTTATTTTAATTTACCCTAACTTTTTTTATAGTAAACTTTTGTAATTTTTCACGTTCAAGTCTTATTCCTACACCTTTTC
The DNA here is from genome assembly GCA_944452925.2 of Chrysolina oricalcia. Lineage (NCBI taxonomy): Eukaryota > Metazoa > Arthropoda > Insecta > Coleoptera > Chrysomelidae > Chrysolina > Chrysolina oricalcia. The sequence goes on from OX101815.2 coordinate 17,700,519, forward strand.
TAAAAAAAAGATTTATTATTCAACTATGCTACGGACAAGTGTTTTTAAGAAATTTGCAAATTTCTTCATCTTAAAAATGGTTGCCCCTAGAGTTGTGGAGCAAGTATACCTTTTTGCTTACAGAAGTAGGAATAAGATTTGAACACAAAAAATTCCAAAAGTTCACTGTCAAAAAAGTTAGGTAAAATTAAAATAAATAATGAGAGCATTCGCAGCGCCCTCTGATTGCTACATAAAAATTATACCAAATTTTGATTTATAACCTCGAAAAAAATCCCGTTCACCAAATTTTGTGCAAAAATTTAAATTTTTTAATAAGTTATTCAAACTAATCGAAAATAAAATTACTACTTCTACACCCTGTATCTCCGAAACGAAACATTTGCGGACACGTGTTCAGATTATTTTTTTATTTTAGAATTAGTTAAAGATTCACCCAGTACTTAATGAACACCCTGTATAGATAGGTATTCTTGATTCTACTGCACATGGCCTACAACTTGGTCTTCTCCGCGAAGATTCTCCCAGCTACCTATCGGATCGCCCATAACAAATACAAACTCTCCAAGTTTCCACGTATGTAATTGAAACTATAAATTATTTTAATGGAGGCGATATCCAAATCCAACGCATTTGCATGTATTTTGAAATTCAAATGATATCTCAACTGCCGACTGCGTGCCGCATAATTTCTGTTGATACTGCGTGTTAAGGCACGAACATAGACTTAATTTTTGTATTGGTTTTCTATGCGGTCCTGCCATATTTACCGAAGTGAAATGTTTCGAGCGCAGTGGATTTCAGAGCTGGGCAATTTCTAGTTAAAAGTAATTGATAATAATTACAATAACATTTTTTTCGTGCAACTTGTTATTGAATTTAATAACTTTTTTCTAGAAGTAATTTGAAATTGTAATTGTAGGAATCGTAATTTGTATGTATGTTATTCAAATAATCTAATTACAATTATTTGTTATAACTACAATTACTTTTTCAATAACAATTACTTTTTCCAATTACAATAACATTTATAAGTACAATTCCTTTTCATAATTACAATTACGTTTAAATGCGTGTTTGGTAGCGAGATAAACGTGTTCACGTGTTCTAAAAACAAGAAGTTGTCTGTATGAACTTCTCTCCCTCTCTCTCCCTCTAGCCTCCTTCGCAATAATGGTCAACACTCCCAAAAAAAGTACGCTTTCTTACACAAATTTTTTTTAAATATAGTTGTTATGAAAAGTAACAATATAAATGTATTGTGAATTATATTCAGACCTCGCAAATCGGTGTCATTAATCTGCAACCGCTTGATGAATATTGTTGCGAAGCTGCGGGCGATGCCGGACCTGAACTCTCACGCGAGCGAGTGAGCGCATATGACTTTCGAGGCGCTATGCACCGAGAAGAATCTGGTCGAATCGAAGTACCTTCCTAAGGCTTAGATTTGAACGTTAGTGGGCCCGTATCAGGCCCTCCACTGCGGCCAAAGGCCTATTGGCTTCCTAAGGCTCCTAAGGCTTACTAGAAATATCAAGAGCGGTCGGCGAAATGAACTGTGTATATAAAAAGAACCACGCAGCAGAGTTGGACAGTCAGTAAAGCAGAAGTCGAACATAAATAGTCCAGTGATTGTTATATAAATTAGAGTATTGTGTGGAAGTTATTGAAGCATTGTATTTCGCCAAATAAATTATTTTAGAGTGAATTTGTGCTAATTTACTATAAATTCAAAAAACAATTAATAGTTTTATCCAATAGATTTTTTTTTACATAATGTGGTCCACTCGCTTTGAAAAGGGTCTGATAACTTGTCCTATATTCAATAGTTTTCAAGTTATGATGTTTTAAAAATCGTTGGTTAAATTTTATGAAATATCTGTATATTGACTTACGACAACAAGGTTGAAAAATGTATTGGCCAGAGTGTAAAAAAAATTTTGTGTAAAATAGGTTAACTATTTTATCTCTTTGACCAAACGGACCAAGACTAATGACGCCCGATTTATGTCGTATGCTTAAAATAAAAGTGCCCAAACTTTTGTGTTTCGGGTCAATGAACTTCTAACTGTTTCAATGTTGTATTATTTTTAGTATTATTAGTTAGTTAGTATTAAAGTTACCTATTCCGTTTTTTTATAAATTACTCTATGCTTTTATTACTATATGCTTTTTATTGATTTTGTGGTCACTTACAAAAAAAATTAATTTGATTTCTAATAAATACCTTTTAAAACCAATTTGATATATTTGTACGGAATCAAACTATTTACTTAGATAAACACCTAATTTATTGATATTTTTTAAATGTTATGGTTTCATCCGAAAAGTAATTAGTAAAAGATAATTAGTAATTCCTATTTTTATGACTTATACTTGGTAACTGTAATTAGTTGCTTATTTGAAAGAGTACTTTTTCGGCAACCATCCGGGAAGTGTTCACTTCCCGGACACTTTTTCTTTGGGAAAGTAGCACTTCCCGGCCTAGTCCGGGAAGTACGTACTTCCCGGACTAGGCCGGGAAGTGCTCGAATTTTAATACAAATATTAATATAAATAAGAATTAGAATGTTTCTGTTGGTACCTATCTTCTGTTCGAATTTCAATATATAATACAAATAAGAACTGAAATGTTCGAAATATTCAAATTTGGAATCGTTTCATCCGGTTAACAGATGGGTGAAAGTCGACCTCTCTTCGTCTCTTAGACTAATTGATTGACATGGTTATTAGAAGGGCCTTAAGTAATCAGAAGCTATTATCAATAATAGAAAACAATTTATCTGATAGAATGTCAATGGAATCGAAAGTGACTTGAGTTAGGGCACTAATTTGGAAGCTACTGGGGGTAAATTTCATGAGTACGAGATTGATTCAGAATGCTCGTTTATTTACTTGGACATAGGTTCAGAGGAAGAACAAGAATACGGGTAGTTACATTAGCACAAAAACTTGCCAGAATCAACTGAATTACCTACCTACATTTTGATATATAAAAATAGTCTTGGAATATTACAGAGTATGCTGCGACATTTCTACTTTCGTTTTCGGATATTTTTTGATTTGCACGAAACATTTTTACTGAATTGCAATGACTATCACAAAATTTGTGTTCTCATATTATAATATCCCATATACCGTTTGCTCATGGTGTACTAAATTTAGCACAACCCATATCACAAAAATTGGCTGTCGCAAAAATTTTTCTATAGGCTCAAAAATCTTAGAAAAATTCATTTATTATATTTGCAAAATTCAAAATTTTTTATTTCAAAATACAAAAATTCATGAGTGAAAGGGTTAATGATTTTTGGTTGCGTAGGTATTCAACTTGCAGCTGTAGGAAAACCCGGAAAACCCGTAGCACATATTATTTTTATAAAGCGATTATCACGTGAGCCGTTCATTAGAAAATTTCGATGGTCACATTGATACCTATAACAATTTGAATATTTCTCGTTTTCTGATGAACTTTTATTAATTTTCTTTTCAATAAATCGATACATTATTTAGAATTGCATATATTTCAAAAAAAAATCGGATAAGTTGTGAAACACTCTGTATGGCACGGTTCATTAGGTGATAGCTAAAGGCAGCACAGGAATTTGGTCTTTTTGGGATTAGCGAGTGAATCACATCGTGTCAAAATCTTTCTGCTCCAAACTCTCTTCGCGTAGGCATGAAGGGTTAGTCTTAGAGCAAAGGCAATCACCACCTTTGGATCTGAATCAAGAATGAAGCCGTAACCAGGACAGCGCATGTGGACCTTGTTGGTGGAGAAGTTTACTTGTAATAAATTTATGAGTAGCCGTTACTATGTGGTAGGAGATCACGAAAAATGGGGAATCAAACTCTCTATGTTTTCATACCACTTCTATTTGTAACTAATATTATTGCAGTTTCGTCCTACATGTACATTATCAAACGAATATTATAAACTGAGTTAATGAATAACTAATTATCCTCAAATATCGTTGAAAAGCCTGTCATTAGTGACTAACGGTCAATAATGACTTAAATCTGTATCCTGTTTAAGTGCGACAATGTTGATAAGCTATGTTATAAACCGGTGAATAGACCAAATCCAGTTGATCATTCATTCAGTTACTTCCGCAATGTTTATTTATTTTCATGAATTTCTGAGGATTCTAAATAATTGAATTTCCAACGTTTGCTTCCTTGGGGCCAGTTTTTCAAGTTACAGTTAAGCTCCAGAAAACTAACTAATAGTTTAGAATGTGATCTTTCAAACGTCATATGAATAATGTAGTTCACCATCTAAACTATGAGTTAGTTATCTGGAGGTTAACTCTATCATGAAAAACGGGCCCTTAGTGCAAAATTTCATTATCAAATTTTGGATTGACGTGGCCGTTACTTGATGGAAATTCATAGTATATGACACTAAGGTAGGTAAACACGATTGAATTTCCACAGACTTATTGTCTACGCGACATGTTTCGATACACAGTATCTTTCTCAAGCGAATGTAATACATTGAATTACATTGTATTACATTCACTTGAGAAAGATACTGTGTACCGAAACATGTCGCGTAGACAATAAGTCTATGGAAATTTAATCGTGTTTACCTTAGTGTCATTTCATTATCATTCAGATTCGGAAACTTGTAGTTGCATTCCAAGAATGGTTTGAAAAGGCCGAAATTATTTTCCCAATCATGTTCGGCGAATCTTTTTGAAAAATTACTTCCACATTGTCCCACCTAAACACCGTAACATTCTGGACATAAGCTTATAAAGTCCAGATTTGTCCATTTTGTCTATTCTATCTTTGGCATTGAAAAGGAAATAAGATAAACAGGTATGCGGTCTGAATGCTACTTCCATATTGTTCTTTCTAATGGGAGAAGAACAGAGATTATTGGCACTATTGCAAGATTCTTGTTTAATAGAAGTCTGATGTTTCTTTAGTTCATATTTAATATTTTCATCACTTTCAATAAGCATCGGTGGTTCAGTGGTAGAATGCTCGCCTGCCACGCGGGCGGCCCGGGTTCGATTCCCGGCCGATGCAAAGCTTTTTTGCCAATTAAAAAAATTTACTCAAATGACAGAATTCAAACGGCCCGCCAGGTTTTTTGCTGTGAGCACTTTCCGGTATATTCCTACATACTGGTTACACCTGACATATGCATGAGCATTGTACACGCAGAAAAAACATGGTTGAATCAACAAAATATCATTCAACCCAAATAAATAAAAGTGTCAGTATTCAAATATTGTCATTGATTTGCATTTCTGCAATCCTTAGATTGAATGCAATTTTCTTCCCATGGAGTATATATATGTTTTGTTTATAGAACATCTCGTTTTGTCTTCCTGAAAACATCAGATGATTCAGTCGATCAATCTGATTTGATATTTCAACATTACCCTTCATTATTTTGATAAGAGTTCGATTCCAGCCACGTCTTTTGTTAACTTATTCAGTGCATCCTCGGATCGAATTCACGAAAGACTAAAACAATTCTGTTTGTTCAACTAATTCATTAAATGTTTAGGTAGTAGGTACACAAGTTAGTTCGTTGAACATAATATCTTTCAAGCGAAATATTTGTGATGGTCATAACAATTCAATTACAATGTCGAACTAATTCTGATACACAATGTCCGTCGGATCCACAAAAAGTATTCGACCGAAGTATATATTTTCTCATAATAACAAAATATTTTGTTTATTGGTTTAAAGTATTTTGCTCGTTCAATAAATACTGTTAGTCTATTCAAGCATGTTTTTGCTGCAGCTGCAGGTAATTTTTTTCATTCGACAATAAACTCCTAACAAAAATAAAGTGACAGAAACAACAAAATTGTTTTTACCGTGCAGGTGACGTGGATTCTGCTCATTGCCAACCTGTCTCGGAGTATATACAGACCTGATGCCCACCTATGGTGGATTTATGCAGCCGTCATGAGTCATAAGTTTTAAGTCATAATGAAGAATATTCATCAATGATTGGTTAGAATAAATGGTTCAACCAATGAATATTCTTCCTTATGACTTAAAACTTATGACTGCTGCATAAATCCACCATTATAACGTGGGAGCAGTGCCAAGTATCTCCCGCCAGGGGGACTAAGGTTCGGGTAGACGTTGAAGCCGAGTGGTGGACTGGCGAAAGTTCATGGCTCGGCAAGCAACTGGCTGTCCTGATTTCATCCTTCCAAGACGGTACTGCGAAGGATAAGAGCCTGCTAACCGAAGATGACGTACTTGGACATGAGTACAGAGTCGAACTCGAACCAAGGAACAAAACTGTTACCTGTAACTCTCATATACCAAGAGTGCGGACTGTGCTATTCCGTCACTGTCTATACAAAATGGCGGCATTGACATGTCCAACTACGTCTCAAATGTTCTTTCTCTCTTTCTATTAGTGTCACCATTGTTTTATGGGTATTAGACTCTCCTAGTCAGATAACGTATAATATCTTTACCTGTTACCAGTGAAGCGGCCACAGCAAAAGTACCGATTTTGTCATCAAAGCCATAATATCCCAGTTTCGACAAAATAAGGATATAATCAATAGTGTCAAAAGCAATCCTGTAGTCGAGTAGTATTAATATAGTTTAGTTAGGGCAGTATTAGTGTTAGGGTTTTCCCAGTCTCGTTTTCCCGAGCCCATTTCCCGTCCAAAAATATCCTGTCAAAAATATCCTGCAAAATTCCCCGTCCAACAAAATCCTGAGAGAATGATATCCTGACCATAATAACCATCCAACTTGCGAGCTAGGTTAGTTCGTTCAGGTTAGATCAGACTGATGATTGGACGAGATAATTTTTCATGAGGTTATTAAATTGTCTGAGGATATTATTGGACGGGGGATTATTGGCAGGATATTTTTGACAGGATATTTATAGGCGGAATATTTAGTCGTAGACCGTTCTGATTTGTTATGCCACAATTTTCTCAAGAACCTTGGATAAGTTAGGCAGTTTAATACTGATACCTCTTAAATGTGCTACAGATATAGGATTAGTGATTTTAGGAACTGGAATAACGTTTGCATGTCTCCAGAATAAAGAAAAATATCCAGATTCCATACAATCGTTGATAATAAACGGGAGGAAAGGAGATAATTGTAGAGTGACTATGAAAATAATTTTTATGTTGACATCATCATATCCCACGGCATCAGATTCAGTTTTTCTAATAATTCTCTCAATTTCATCCATAGTTACAGCTCTCAGCATTCAACCAAGGTAATTTTTTTTCTACATAAGAATTCGCTTTATTACCATTCATTGGGTCGGCCCTTCATTATTGATTACAAATGTGGTTGAATCTCCCATTGTTGACCACGGTAAACTCAATATCCACCAGAGCTGGGTAATTACAGGTACTTTAAAACTAATTACAAATACAAAGTACGTTTTCAAAAAAGGAACTTATTACAATTACGTTACAAGTCCGGAAAATACTGTTTTTTTGGACGAGTAGACCAAATTCTAGGACGAGCCTTAGCGAGTCCTGGATGTCTACGTTTCCAAAAAAACTGTTTTCGGACGTGTTGCGTACACTATTTTTTCGGCAATCATGTAGAATAACAAATCAATGAGACGCATTTAGTCTAAGAGACGAAGAGAGGTCGACTTTCACCCATCTGTTAACCGGATGAAACGATTCCAAATTTGAATATTTCGAACATTTCAGTTCTTATTTGTATTATATATTGAAATTCGAACAGAAGATAGGTACCAACAGAAACATTCTAATTCTTATTTATATTAATATTTGTATTAAAATTCGAGCACTTCCCGGCCTAGTCCGGGAAGTACGTACTTCCCGGACTAGGCCGGGAAGTGCTCGAATTTTAATACAAATATTAATATAAATAAGAATTAGAATGTTTCTGTTGGTACCTATCTTCTGTTCGAATTTCAATATATAATACAAATAAGAACTGAAATGTTCGAAATATTCAAATTTGGAATCGTTTCATCCGGTTAACAGATGGGTGAAAGTCGACCTCTCTTCGTCTCTTAGACTAAATGCGTCTCATTGATTTGTTATTCTACATGATTGCCGAAAAAATAGTGTACGCAACACGTCCGAAAACAGTTTTTTTGGAAACGTAGACATCCAGGACTCGCTAAGGCTCGTCCTAGAATTTGGTCTACTCGTCCAAAAAAACAGTATTTTCCGGACTTGTAACGTAATTGTAATAAGTTCCTTTTTTGAAAACGTACTTTGTATTTGTAATTAGTTTTAAAGTACCTGTAATTACCCAGCTCTGGTGGATATTGAGTTTACCGTGGTCAACAATGGGAGATTCAACCACATTTGTAATCAATAATGAAGGGCCGACCCAATGAATGGTAATAAAGCGAATTCTTATGTAGAAAAAAAATTACCTTGGTTGAATGCTGAGAGCTGTAACTATGGATGAAATTGAGAGAATTATTAAAAAAACTGAATCTGATGCCGTGGGATATGATGATGTCAACATAAAAATTATTTTCATAGTCACTCTACAATTATCTCCTTTCCTCCCGTTTATTATCAACGATTGTATGGAATCTGGATATTTTTCTTTATTCTGGAGACATGCAAACGTTATTCCAGTTCCTAAAATCACTAATCCTATATCTGTAGCACATTTAAGAGGTATCAGTATTAAACTGCCTAACTTATCCAAGGTTCTTGAGAAAATTGTGGCATAACAAATCAGAACGGTCTACGACTAAATATTCCGCCTATAAATATCCTGTCAAAAATATCCTGCCAATAATCCTCCGTCCAATAATATCCTCAGACAATTTAATAACCTCATGAAAAATTATCTCGTCCAATCATCAGTCTGATCTAACCTGAACGAACTAACCTAGCTCGCAAGTTGGATGGTTATTATGGTCAGGATATCATTGTCTCAGGATTTTGTTGGACGGGGAATTTTGCAGGATATTTTTGACAGGATATTTTTGGACGGGAAATGGGCTCGGGAAAACGAGACTGGGAAAACCCTAACACTAATACTGCCCTAACTAAACTATATTAATACTACTCGACTACAGGATTGCTTTTGACACTATTGATTATATCCTTATTTTGTCGAAACTGGGATATTATGGCTTTGATGACAAAATCGGTACTTTTGCTGTGGCCGCTTCACTGGTAACAGGTAAAGATATTATACGTTATCTGACTAGGAGAGTCTAATACCCATAAAACAATGGTGACACTAATAGAAAGAGAGAAAGAACATTTGAGACGTAGTTGGACATGTCAATGCCGCCATTTTGTATAGACAGTGACGGAATAGCACAGTCCGCACTCTTGGTATATGAGAGTTACAGGTAACAGTTTTGTTCCTTGGTTCGAGTTCGACTCTGTACTCATGTCCAAGTACGTCATCTTCGGTTAGCAGGCTCTTATCCTTCGCAGTACCGTCTTGGAAGGATGAAATCAGGACAGCCAGTTGCTTGCCGAGCCATGAACTTTCGCCAGTCCACCACTCGGCTTCAACGTCTACCCGAACCTTAGTCCCCCTGGCGGGAGATACTTGGCACTGCTCCCACGTTATAATGGTGGATTTATGCAGCAGTCATAAGTTTTAAGTCATAAGGAAGAATATTCATTGGTTGAACCATTTATTCTAACCAATCATTGATGAATATTCTTCATTATGACTTAAAACTTATGACTCATGACGGCTGCATAAATCCACCATAGGTGGGCATCAGGTCTGTATATACTCCGAGACAGGTTGGCAATGAGCAGAATCCACGTCACCTGCACGGTAAAAACAATTTTGTTGTTTCTGTCACTTTATTTTTGTTAGGAGTTTATTGTCGAATGAAAAAAATTACCTGCAGCTGCAGCAAAAACATGCTTGAATAGACTAACAGTATTTATTGAACGAGCAAAATACTTTAAACCAATAAACAAAATATTTTGTTATTATGAGAAAATATATACTTCGGTCGAATACTTTTTGTGGATCCGACGGACATTGTGTATCAGAATTAGTTCGACATTGTAATTGAATTGTTATGACCATCACAAATATTTCGCTTGAAAGATATTATGTTCAACGAACTAACTTGTGTACCTACTACCTAAACATTTAATGAATTAGTTGAACAAACAGAATTGTTTTAGTCTTTCGTGAATTCGATCCGAGGATGCACTGAATAAGTTAACAAAAGACGTGGCTGGAATCGAACTCTTATCAAAATAATGAAGGGTAATGTTGAAATATCAAATCAGATTGATCGACTGAATCATCTGATGTTTTCAGGAAGACAAAACGAGATGTTCTATAAACAAAACATATATATACTCCATGGGAAGAAAATTGCATTCAATCTAAGGATTGCAGAAATGCAAATCAATGACAATATTTGAATACTGACACTTTTATTTATTTGGGTTGAATGATATTTTGTTGATTCAACCATGTTTTTTCTGCGTGTACAATGCTCATGCATATGTCAGGTGTAGCCAGTATGTAGGAATATACCGGAAAGTGCTCACAGCAAAAAACCTGGCGGGCCGTTTGAATTCTGTCATTTGAGTAAATTTTTTTAATTGGCAAAAAAGCTTTGCATCGGCCGGGAATCGAACCCGGGCCGCCCGCGTGGCAGGCGAGCATTCTACCACTGAACCACCGATGCTTATTGAAAGTAATGAAAATATTAAATATGAACTAAAGAAACATCAGACTTCTATTAACAAGAATCTTGCAATAGTGCCAATAATCTCTGTTCTTCTCCCATTAGAAAGAACAATATGGAAGTAGCATTCAGACCGCATACCTGTTTATCTTATTTCCTTTTCAATGCCAAAGATAGAATAGACAAAATGGACAAATCTGGACTTTATAAGCTTATGTCCAGAATGTTACGGTGTTTAGGTGGGACAATGTGGAAGTAATTTTTCAAAAAGATTCGCCGAACATGATTGGGAAAATAATTTCGGCCTTTTCAAACCATTCTTGGAATGCAACTACAAGTTTCCGAATCTGAATGATAATGAAATGACACTAAGGTAAACACGATTAAATTTCCATAGACTTATTGTCTACGCGACATGTTTCGGTACACAGTATCTTTCTCAAGTGAATGTAATACAATGTAATTCAATGTATTACATTCGCTTGAGAAAGATACTGTGTATCGAAACATGTCGCGTAGACAATAAGTCTGTGGAAATTTAATCGTGTTTACCTACCTTAGTGTCATATACTATGAATTTCCATCAAGTAACGGCCACGTCAATCCAAAATTTGATAATGAAATTTTGCACTAAGGGCCCGTTTTTCATAATAGAGTTAACCTCCAGATAACTAACTCATAGTTTAGATGGTGAACTACATTATTCATATGACGTTTGAAAGATCACATTCTAAACTATTAGTTAGTTTTCTGGAGTTTAACTGTAACTTGAAAAACTGGCCCCAAGGAAGCAAACGTTGGAAATTCAATTATTTAGAATCCTCAGAAATTCATGAAAATAAATAAACATTGCGGAAGTAACTGAATGAATGATCAACTGGATTGGGTCTATTCACCGGTTTATAACATAGCTTATCAACATTGTCGCACTTAAACAGGATACAGATTTAAGTCATTATTGACCGTTAGTCACTAATGACAGGCTTTTCAACGATATTTGAGGATAATTAGTTATTCATTAACTCAGTTTATAATATTCGTTTGATAATGTACATGTAGGACGAAACTGCAATAATATTAGTTACAAATAGAAGTGGTATGAAAACATAGAGAGTTTGATTCCCCATTTTTCGTGATCTCCTACCACATAGTAACGGCTACTCATAAATTTATTACAAGTAAACTTCTCCACCAACAAGGTCCACATGCGCTGTCCTGGTTACGGCTTCATTCTTGATTCAGATCCAAAGGTGGTGATTGCCTTTGCTCTAAGACTAACCCTTCATGCCTACGCGAAGAGAGTTTGGAGCAGAAAGATTTTGACACGATGTGATTCACTCGCTAATCCCAAAAAGACCAAATTCCTGTGCTGCCTTTAGCTATCACCTAATGAACCGTGCCATACAGAGTGTTTCACAACTTATCCGATTTTTTTTTGAAATATATGCAATTCTAAATAATGTATCGATTTATTGAAAAAGAAATTAATAAAAGTTCATCAGAAAACGAGAAATATTCAAATTGTTATAGGTATCAATGTGACCATCGAAATTTTCTAATGAACGGCTCACGTGATAATCGCTTTATAAAAATAATATGTGCTACGGGTTTTCCGGGTTTTCCTACAGCTGCAAATTGAATACCTACGCAACCAAAAATCATTAACCCTTTCACTCATGAATTTTTGTATTTTGAAATAAAAAATTTTGAATTTTGCAAATATAATAAATGAATTTTTCTAAGATTTTTGAGCCTATAGAAAAATTTTTGCGACAGCCAATTTTTGTGATATGGGTTGTGCTAAATTTAGTACACCATGAGCAAACGGTATATGGGATATTATAATATGAGATCACAAATTTTGTGATAGTCATTGCAATTCAGTAAAAATGTTTCGTGCAAATCAAAAAATATCCGAAAACGAAAGTAGAAATGTCGCAGCATACTCTGTAATATTCCAAGACTATTTTTATATATCAAAATGTAGGTAGGTAATTCAGTTGATTCTGGCAAGTTTTTGTGCTAATGTAACTACCCGTATTCTTGTTCTTCCTCTGAACCTATGTCCAAGTAAATAAACGAGCATTCTGAATCAATCTCGTACTCATGAAATTTACCCCCAGTAGCTTCCAAATTAGTGCCCTAACTCAAGTCACTTTCGATTCCATTGACATTCTATCAGATAAATTGTTTTCTATTATTGATAATAGCTTCTGATTACTTAAGGCCCTCTAATAACCATGTCAATCAATGGTACTGTGAAAATAACAAAAAATACATTTTTTAATGATATAAAGTGAGGTTATGTCTACCACATATGCAATGCCACTAGCTCACAGTGTACTAAATTTAGCACACCGAAATTCATGTTCAAAACTTAAAATAGTAATAAAATGTTTAATTATTTTGAATCGAGTACGTAAAACACTCTAATGTGAACACACAGTATTTTTTTCGATGAATAAATTCCACACTGAGAAATTCAAAAATGACATACACCAAACTGGTGACCCAGATGATAGGATTCGTCCATTCTCGTCAGCTGAAGTTTTCTAAAATACTTCCTGAAGAATCTGATAGATGACAGATAAAATAACAGTTGGCAACTAAAATACCAACTTATAAAACCATGGCAACAATACTTGGATTAAACAGTTTTCTGCACACAAAAAAAAACAAGAAAGTTGTGTACTAAATTTAGGACACCATGAGCGAAAGGGTTAAGTCGACCCGGAGCGCCACGCCAAATAATACAGCCATCCTTTACCCACACGGGCTATATTCATTTGGGAACAATCTACGAGTATTTATGATATAGAATCGTTATTAATATTGATTGTTAATTTTCTCATAAGTTATATTATGTGCCTTTGTTGAATGAAGTACTGAGATTTTCGTTTAAAAGCTGCGTTTGTAGGAAAAAACTTATACCTGTATGTATTATGTATTTCAAGCACAAAATGTCATTGTCGCTCTCCAAGGATTACTGCACTCCGCTTCGCGTCACGTGGTACATCTTTTTGTTGAGCGACAATCTATCATTTTGCGATTTCAATATACAAATAGCTATTTTCTTGCCTATGCCGTTTGCTTTTCAATCCGCCCTTGTATATACTGCCAATTTTCCTGCAGGAACTTAGGGAAAAAAACAAAGCAACGGAACGAATGCTTGAAGACGTAAATGCTAATAGTAAGCCAGAATTCCGATATAGTAAGTCAGAATTAGCAAATTCCGACAGAGTGAGTCGGAATTCCGAGATGGTCGGAATTACAAAAACCAATTACTATGGCCTCCCTATTTTCCCGTAAATATCTGAAATATATTTATAAGCCGAAATAGCTCAGTTGGGAGAGCGTTAGACTGAAGATCTAAAGGTCCCTGGTTCGATCCCTGGTTTCGGCAAACTTTTTTGTTTCATTTGCCATACATTATTTGCAAATGTACCTACCCAGTGCTTTGCTCTGAGCTTTTTCCGACATTAATGTAGGAAATTCTGAGATTGACATCGAACAAACTTTTTTTATAGAAGGGTACAAGTGATCCTTCAAAACACGCGCAAAAAGTTCAACTGAGAACTTGGCGTTGTTACCTAGCAACAACCTTTCTAGCACGGCGTGTTTTAATCTTGAAGATTTCGCACGCTTTTAAGTGCAATTGATAATTGATACAGCGATACAGGTATAATAAAAAGAAAATTTAAATAGCTTCATCTGATGTCACGTATTGTTGATTTGACATTTTATGAAAAAACTCAGAACTTGGCGTTGTTACTTAGCACATTTCTAGCAAGGCGTGTCTCAATCTTGAAAATTCCGCACTTTTTTCAGTGCCTTCGACAAAAATTATGATGCAGGTATAATTATGAATAATATTCCGACTTCAAAGTAGGAAATTCCGAATTTGAAATCAGAAAACTTTCAAAATTGTGGCCTTTAGCTTTGGAGTCAACCTTTTTTTAGTCACCAATCATTGTCACCACCTCTTTGACATTATTTTTACGGGAATATTTTAAATGGGCCTCAGATGGTTTATTGGATGATACAGGCGTTCTTTTCTATAAACAGGGTATTTAATTTTCAATTGCCACAATCAATTTATATTTTTTTATCGGAAACGCCCTTTATTCTATATCACAGAGCAAAGAGGGCGCGAAGAGCTTTTTGAGGATTATTTTTACTCAATTAACAGAGGTAATTTCAACAAAACCATCTACGAAAAGTTGAGGATTTGAACTCTTCGTATCGAATACTTACGGGAACAAACCATCAATTGCCTGTTACAACTGTTACAACTTTGATAAAAATTGAACTGAAGAACAATAAAGAAATGAAACAACAGAAAACAAATATTACTGAAATATTTGGCATGTGTTGAAAGTACGACGACTTAATCAATATTTCCTAACGTGTTCCATTGAAGTTCTCTGTCATAAATGGAGCGAACGAAATATAAGATTTTTTTGTTTAATATCCACAGAATAAGTACAGTAAAATTGTTAAAAAATTATTAAAATTGTTATTTCCGTCAACCTGTAGCACCCCTACGCGCAACCCTCAGAAGTTTTTTAGAGACTTGTATGAGCCAGGGAAGACGCAGCCCTTACCTTTCAACGTGTGATGCCATGCCATGCACGAGACCTGTGACTATGCTGGGGAATCGTTACCTCACCCAACGATTGAGAAGCGAACACACTACCAGCCGACCACCACTGCCCATAATACAGATTCAGTATAGATACAGAATAATAATTGGACTCTCATTGCAACAAAAATGGTATCATGAACAATTTTCTGAGAACTAAACAATTCAAGAAAATCTGGTGAGTCAGAAAATTTGAGGAAATTGAATTTCAAATCTTCAATTCTGTTTCGGAACATTCAGCCTCACTTATAATAATAATTCTTCCTTATGAATAAATCGCCTTGGTTTCCATAGCGCTCGTAGAAAAAGTTTAATGAGAAGTTTAGGTTTTGTTTAGACTATAGGACTCTGAATAAGGTGACGAAGACGGGCGCGTTATTCAATATATCTATATGATATAAGATCTTTTCAGAAATGTCAAATTCTTGTGATCGACCTGAGAAGTGCATATTGGCAAATAAAATCGAAGGGATCTAGTAAGAAAGAAACAGCGTTTATTGTTCAGGGAAGGGGATAGTTCCAATTCACAAGAATGCCATTGGGGCTTCATAACTTTACGTCATCGTGGCTACCATGGATGTATACACCCCCATCAAAGATCTTCATGTTATTTTCGAGAGAATGTCTACAGGACTAACGGTGAATCGGGAGAAATACGAGTTTGTTATACATGAGCTTATAAATTTGGATTGTGTGGATCGAGAGTTTACCCTGTTTTGGGGCAGAAATGAGTATTTTCTCTCATCCTAAGGGATTTAATGTCACTTTCAATTTCCGATCGATCGAAAGTATACTTTTTTCAATAATAATTAATTTAATCTTCCATCAAAAACAAATAAAATAATCACGTGCATATCATTACCTGTGGGTGGAATTCACCCACTTCAATCTTCTGGTATGACTATTTGACATACCAAAAATCTACTGATTGGAATTTATACCTAAATATTTGGAGTGTTTGACTAAACAAGTTTCAAATGAACGTACTCAAAATTCATCCTAACACCAAATCTCTGTTTCTAATACCCTGACACGTGTTCCAGTGACTAAGTGATCAGATGACAGGTCGATGGAATTATAAATCATCAAGGAATATCATGACCAAATTTCTGGCACTTCTAAATGGAATCAGTTCATTGTTCCAGACGTTTAGCTGTGCGTTATTGACAAATTTTGTGACGTTACCTGAAAAATCATGAGTTGACAAATTGAATTGTGGGTCTTGCCCTAAAGTATATGTAGGCCATACAGGTAGGTCGTTCAGAAACCGCATACGTGAACCTCATACTAGTTATTTGAAAAAGAAAATAACTTCAACATACCCTAATCATATTTTAGAAGATCATCACTTTGATGAAAACTTCGATTATTTTTCAAGTCGAAAATAAAGATATCAAGATTAATTATTTAGAAACTTAAGAAATTTATAAACTGAAAAATTCCAATTGTTTACTCAATGACCAATTAGACCTCAATAATTCCCATTTGTATAGTAATTTGTTATTGACTTAGAAAATAATTAGGGATGTTGGTAATCAATTCCCAGGTACACTGTTTTTAATTGATAGGTTATGTAGACCTACTAATTGAAGATAAGCATCAGGGAAAAGTATTTAAGTAAGGTTCCGAAGAAAAATATGTTACAATACCAAAATCATTTAATTAAAGCTACAGTGCTGCGAAACATGTTGCGAGTATAATAAATTCAGTGGAAATTTAATCTTGTTTTACTTTAGTGTTCATGTAAAAGTTGATAAAACAAATATTTAGAGATATTCCAAAGTAGCAAAGGTACGACGCAAAAAGGGGAGGTCCTTAAATTGACACCACCAGATACTTTCAATCTAACCAAAGAGATACATTTCAGATTAGTTGAAGGGAGTAGAGAAGTCTAAGAGTATCAAAAGTATACAATTATACTGAATTATTTTCGAAATTGTCCGTCATGTAATATGTTGAAATCTGAAACACATGACTACTTATACCCTCACTCACCAGCATCTTTTCCTCCTTTCACGCAGATCCCGAACCCATGGGTCCCATCCTGAGGCTCCCTGACCATCGTAACCGTCCTCGTTGTCAGTTCGTGTATGTTGGGAATATAAGCGGGGCGATAGTTGATTTGGTGGGTAGTCGATGGGGGGCTACTAGCGGGGGACCTACGCGGTCGCTCCGCGTTCGTTTTGACAGCAGAAGAGGGGTTGTTGGCGCCGAACAGACGAAGAACTTGTTCGGGAGAGATCGGCCGCTTTTTGTTGTTGGTCGCTGCGGAAGTTCTACTCGTGGTGCTGAAGTTCGGGTTGGAACCTAAATATGTTCCTGAAAGAAAAAAATCGATTTACAAATGACTGGAATTCCTCAACACTGGTAAAATGAATTTTGTTACAATCACACTCTTTTTGTTCATTGTCGTATGAAAAAAATTACTGCATCAAAAACAAGCTTGAATAGCAGAATTTATTGAACGAACAAAATGTTTTACTCAAAGATTCTGTTATCATGAGAAAATATATACCTACTTCGGTCGAATACCTTTTTCTATCGGAGAAGTACATCAGAATTAGTTCGACATTTCATATGAATTGTTATGACTATCATTTCCAAATATGAAAAGCATCGTTTTCTCATAGATTTTGTAGCAAGCGATGTTCTGAAATAATTGGATTTCCTTGTTTCGCAACAATGTTCTACACGGTAATAACAATTTTGTTGTTACAATGACTTTCTTTTTGTTAACAGTTTATTTTCGAATTTAAAAAAAAACGACTTGCAGCTGCAGCAAAAACAAGCTTGAATGGACAAGCAGTGGAGATACAGGGTGTCAAAAGTACGAAAAAAAATTGGATTTATTTTGTTCTCTCCAAAACTCTTTAAGGAAAAACTTGGTACACCAATTGACAACTGACAAACAAACCCAACCTCAAATTTCTAATAATCCCACTCATATAAGAGTTAAGGTCTGAAATAATTGTTGGGAAAAACTGAAAATAAGTAGGTACTCCTAATTTGTGTACCCAATAAACCGTGTCCATCATTTAAGTAGATATTAATACAAAATAATTATTTTTCTTCATCAAAAACATGTTAATTAGATGATATTTTCCTAGATCAGAAATGGCTTTAGAAATGATACTTCAACATAAAATTCAAGAAATTAAAAGAACTTATTTTCAGTTTTTCGCAAATATTATATCAGGCCTTAACTCTCATCTAAGAGAAGTGTTAAGGATGTGGGGCTGTGTTTATTCATCAGTTGATCTTTCAAAACAATCATTATGCAAGAAAAAATGGTCACATATTAGTGAATTTACGACATCGATTCGATCAAATAATATGACGAATGCAAAAAACAGAGTTTGTCGGTCTCATTCTGACTTACGTGTACTATGTTTTGAGTACTCCCAACATTAAAAATGTTCAGGAGGTCGACAATCTTTCCTATAAGTTGTAAGAAAGTTGCATTATGCGATTTTTGTACACTGGAAATTATGTCTGTATTCAGCACATATCTTCAGTTTTTCGCAAATATCTCAGAAACTTTCACTTTTAGGAATATGCAATGACTTTGAGGATGAGTATCGAAGAGCCTAACGGATGTCAATCACTGGTCAAAGAAAATATGAAGGAGAGTATGGCCACATCTCGCGAGATTTGTGTCTTTTCTCTTTAATTTTTTCCCGTAGAGTGGTCACTAATGTCGAATCGTAATCTCCAGTTATTGTTCTACCCTTATCCAAAAAATCAATCATGATTACTCCATGGCAATCCCAAAAAACTGAAGCAAGAACTTTTCCAGCAGATTTTTGGACACGAAACTTCTTAGGTCTTGGAGAACCGGAGTGTCGCCATTCCATCGATTGTTGCTTTGTTTCTGGATCGTAGAAATGTACCCAAGTCTCATCCATAGTAACAATTCGGTTTAAGAAGTCTACATCGTTTTCAAATCGAGCACAGATCGAACGCGATGCTACTACCCTTGCACGCTTTTGGTCAACATTCAAACATTTGGGGATCCATTTTGCAGCAATTTTTCTCATGTCCAAATTGACGTGAACTATATGATGAACGCGTTCGTATGAAATATTCAGTGCTTCAGATATCCGTTTTAGCCCAATTCGACAGTCTGTTAAAATCATGTCATGAACTGCATCGATATTTTCGGGGACTGACACAGAAACTGGCCTTCCCGATCGGTCATCATCTTCAATGGAAAATTTACCTCTTTGGAAGCTTGCAATACAATTTTTCACGGTCGCATACGAAGGACATTGATCACCAAGGGTATTAAGTATATCTTCGTTAATTTACTTAACCCTTTTAAATACAGGTTCTTGATGATGGCTCGATACTTCAATTTTTCGATTTTCACAATTTCGGTGGACATATTTTTTCTTTTAATTTATTAAAACTCTGGTTTACCTTTTTGACGTCAAACTTTACACTGACACTTCTAATAAGTTATTGTTCGTTGCTATGGTAACGCAATATTTTGTTTATGCAGGGAACTGGTCTAGGCTAACTAGATATCAATACATCCTCGTACTAGAACAGTTCTACAAAAAGTTCTTACGAAATTTTTTCATATTTTGAAAAAAAATGTCCCCCTCCTGTAACCACCTGTCGTGGGGGTGCACCAGCAAACATTCATATTACTATTATATATAACACACATAACTCATACAAAAAATATAAAGCTTGCGAAAATTACCAGGAAATTTCTGTCGTTGACTCTCGTATCTACAAAAAAAATCTGCAGGATGACTTCCATTCAAATCAATGACAATATTTGTTTCTTTTCAATTAATATTTAATTCTGGTATACTGACACCTTTATTATTTTATTCAAGATAAATGACATTTTGTTGATTCAACCATGTTCTGCGTGCAGAAGTAGTAATTACATTTATGGTTTATTCGAGAAATATGAGTAGGTAGTAACTATTGTAGTTTCAGAATTTTCACAGTGAACGTATTCACTCTAAAAGTTTAATTTAATTTTCTCCATGGCAACTTCTGCAGTTATACTCCCCCTACTCAAATTTACATAACCAGCCGTATCTATTCAGCAGCATTTCATCTTCCGGGAACTCAGTAAAACTTTCCTTCCGCTGGATAGTTTCATTATTTCATTATCACCTTCAGTAACTAGGTTTTGCAGCAATCTCCATTGTTTACGAGTTATTCCTAAAACTTTGTTTTCTCGCTGTTAGGACTGCACGATAAATTATTATTTTCACTAGTGCAAATGTTAGGATTCTTAAGAAGAATTTGTTAAACAAATCATAGTTAAGTCAACATATGAAGGCTCGTTATCAGTCAATTTTTCCATTTGTAAGGAGAATAGGCGACAAGAAACTCAAGGCAACTCGTCCCATAAGTCTAATGTTTTTCCCACTCAAAACGTTGGGAAGGCCTATCAATACGTGAGAGACTAGGTACCATTAGGCTCAGGGAATACCAACATGTATATTAGCCAGTCAAGTCCTGAGACTGGACGATCTCAATAGGCTACTAACAAAGTTTTGAAAAGTCAAAGAGATAGCCATAACATAACAACATTTTCCGACGACCTCCTTGAAATACGTGTCATTTCGCACTGTAAACTAGTACACAAAATTAGATATTTCGCACCCAGGGCGAAATATTTCAATTCGCACTAGTGTGAAATGAAATATTGCGCACGGTCTCCTCGCTCGGCGATTGGTGCGATTACCAAATATAGTTAACTATACTCTAATTTTTATTCATAGGAACCTGTGACAATGACATATCTACAAACTAATTCATAACATTATAGTGTCAGTGTCAATGTGATTTAGGTCCGGAATCGTAAAATTTCTTCAGTTTTCTTTGGTACAATGTCATCTGACGACGAAATGTTAGATTTTACTCCCCTAGAAGTATGCAATTTATCAAACGAAACAACGAAGGAATTGCTGCCAGAAAAATCAAAACAGAAGTATGATTTGGCGTTCGAAAATTTTATGGCATGGAAAGAAAGAAGTAACGCAAAAAGCTTCTCCGAGGTAGTTTTATTGGCTTACATAGGAGAATTAGGAAATAAGTACAAGCCAAGTACTGTCTGATATAGCTAGACATAAACATTGGAAATTACCTGAAATTGAAAGCGGTACTCAAAAGACGCTCAGTCGGATATAAACCAAAAAAATCAAACATTTTAAATCCTCAGCAAATCAAACAATTTATGGAAACTGATCCGGATGAGAAATATTTGTTAATAATCAAAGTATGTTTTGATTTGCATTTAAAGTTGATTTATTTAGAATGAGGATATTTTTAAAGAACATTGAAAATTTACTAATTCACTAGGTACTCATATTTTGTATGAAGAAATCGTTGTTTTTGACAAACGATATTGATGTTATTGAATAGGGCGTTGGTGCACCAAACATTCGACACGGGTCACAAAGCAGAATCTATGGAGTAGGTTCGAATCTTCACGAAATAACTTTTTTTTTATTTGAATGTTTCATAATTAAAGAGTGATACTTATGTCACTTACAAACTCACTTTTATAGTAGATATATTAAACAAATTGTCTGAATTATCAGTACTCACTACTATAATAATAATAATAATGTTTATTCATCATCATATATCAAACATGTATACATTTTGAGCATATAAATATAACACAGTGATGTTCGATCAGTATTGACCAAAATTAATTTACATACATAGTTATGTGAACAAACAACATATCCACTAAGGCAAAGCCAGGGCGTGGATTGTTGACATGTAAACAAACTTGTACGGTTACATTATGGATCGGACAAATAGCGTATGATATTCAAAAATATATAGATAAGTTTGATATTAAACAATAATGTGAAGACAGTGAAATAAATAATAATAATAAGAGAAATAACAAATACTTATGTATTTTAATGGTTCTAGGTTGCTTTAGCATTCGCTATAAGCGGAGCCCTAAGACGGGCTGAATTGTCCAATGTGAAAATCTGATCTGAGTGATGCAACAACTGCATTAATTATAAAGGTTCCGGACACCAAATATATAGTACCACGAACTTTTACATTAACAGAAACATTTTATGGAATATATAAAAAGTACGCTGATCTACGTCCCAAAACGATGGTGAATAAAAATAAGAGATTCTTCATTAATTACCAGAAAGGCAAATGTACCCTCAGTTTGTGGGAATTAACAAGTTTGGTGCAATGGCCAAAGAAATCGCTACATTTTTTAAATTACCAAACCCAGAAAACTACATAGGCCATTTATTTAGGCGTTCTTCAGCCACAATATTACTTGATAGTGGCAGTGATTTATTGACTCTGAAAAGGTATGGCTACTGGAAAATCAGCACAGTTGCAGAGGGTTATATTAATGAAACAATCAATAAAAAAATGGAAATATCCAATAAAATAACCCAATCTATTGAACATGCAACAACCTTCTCAACAGAATTATTCGGAACTAGCTCGGTATCATAATCAGTCCCTACTGCGAGACCATCAACCTCCAATACAGTTTTGTAAAGTAATAATAATATGACAGGAATTAATAATCAAGCAGTTCAAGGTTTGATAAAAAAAAAATAATAGTATTCCGTTAGTACTGAACAATTGCTCAAATATTACCATCAATAACTATTTTTCTAATATTTCATAAATACAGACCAAAATGTACCCAACTTTTTTTGTTGAATGTTCAATAAAATGTGTTCTCTTTGTGCGATACTTCTTTCTTATATGCTTCTTTAGGCAATTGAATTGGTTTCCTGTGAAAATTATTTGTAAGTAGGTATAATACAGTCATGCGAAATTAAAATCCGACATACCTATGTTTTTGATGCAGGTCGTCGGAAAAGTATAGTGTACAACTCGTGCGGAAATTGGATATTTCATACGAGTTTGACAAGATTATGAACCACGAGCCTATTTTCCGCACTAGTTGCACAATATACTATTGTACACGTAGTACTGCTTTCAATAGTTTTTCCACCGAGCCCTAGCAAAAAAGGGGTGTCTCTCCTATTGTGCTAGTGGATAAACATCAACAAAAATCAAGGTTATCGTATCATCAATTGAATTCAAATACCTTGTATCGATGAAATGAAAATTGAAATTCAGAGTTTTGTTGAATACTCGGGAAAATTGCAAAATAAATAAGAATGAAATATCAAATCGGATGGTTTCAAATAACTTCTTGAAATGGTATCATAGGTATTAGGCTATGAATTTTTTCAAATTATTTCTTTCATCAGGCTGTGTCTTTATGGGTCTTCACTATTTATTAGCCCAATTATTAATGCAATGAACTTTTATAACGAAACTATTGTAAGAATTCTCGTCTTTATATACATTCGTAAACCCCCTGAAGTTTTATTCCCTGGCCAATTAATATTATTATCATAAGTCAGTGATGACCGAAGTATTATTGAATAGTAAAGTCTACTAAACAATACTCTAATAAAAGAAATCTCATTGGTTCGTAGAATAGGCGTGTAATCAGTTTAATAAATTTTATGACCGAGTAACCATGTATTTGTGCATACTCTTCCTAACGTAAGTTGGATACAAAAAAAATATGTTCACTCATTGAACAAAATAATCAATAGAACTCTTTCTGTCATGAATATATCTCCTGGGTGACGATTATTTTCAAACTCGAATTTAAACTTATCACTTTTGGGAGAGTAGGGCAAAAGCGGGTACCTAACGTTTGGTTGTTTCTGGAAAATATAATCTGCATACATATATGAACTTCAAAATGCTATAAGGGTTAAACTAATTTTTTAATTGAATTTCAAATGAACAAAGTCAAACCACCCGTTTCTACCCTACCGGTAGGGCAAAACCGAGTACATATGGAAAAGTGAAAATGACCAATAAAATAATGCAAGAATAAAAATAATTTTATAAAAAATATCTCTTGTGTAATTTTGGAATCGAATGTAAACTTGTAATTTATATGTATTTTCAAACAATGTCTTTCCAAAGTTTTCCTGGAATCAGGCAAAATATGATTATTTCATATTTCCGTTATATTATTCAATTCGATACATTTTATGATCAAATAACAATAAAATCTAGCATTCTTTGCCTGACATAAGTTGAATACCTAAATAAATATGTTCAGTTAGTGATCAAAATAATCAATATGAACTTTTCTATCATTGATATATCTCCCGGGTGATGATGATTACGAACATCGAATATAAATGTATGATTTATATATGTTTCCAAACCTTGTTTCTCCAAAGCTTTCCTGGTACCAGACAAACTTATGCTTATTCCGCATTTCTGACTATATTGACAACGACTTCATGATAAGCTGTGTCAATATGTGAGCAAACTCCACATATATGGTGCCAGTTTCTGCTGCTGATGTTATGGTTTTAATAAGATCTCTGAAAACTTCTAATGCCAGCGGTTACGACGACATTTCAAATAACCTTTTAAAAAACTGTCAGGCAAAATTAAGCAGGATTTAAAGATTGTGTCGCAGCCGCTTCCGCTACCGTAGCCGTAGGCAAAATTATCACCAATTTATAGTTTTGTTTTGTGTTCATTAAGCTCCAACTGTTTTCCTTCATGAACATATTTTTATAGTTCTTGTCCTTCAGATTAAATAGATGTGAAAATCCTTCTGTAGGTTTAGAAATATGCCTACATCAACATCTATATTTTCCTCATATTCTGACATTTCTGAATAAAATTAATTCTTACTTTCAAACTATGGCTGTGTCAAGTCACCGGTCGGACAAGGCACGCGCGTTCAGTATGAAGTATGACGATGAGTCGGACCGATCAGATTATTGAAAATATTGGTCACATACATACAGTTCTAATTAGGCCGTCAAGTCAACCAAATGACCGCGCTGGTCTAATCATATTGGTCAGACCGGAGACTTGACTCAGCCTATATAAACAGATACATAACCTAAAATATGTGACCTTTCGTTTATTTTTGACACGGAAATTTTGAGTTTCATGTCATTTTCCGCTGCCTCTGCTGTCCGAGATGAAAGTTGGTTAACTACCGGCGGCAGCGACTACAACAACTGCAACGGCAGCGGATCTATAAACGTATACATGAGCAACGGCGCATTTATCTTCGTACAGCAACGTCAACTGCAACGACTGCGGCTGCGACTCAATCTATAAATCCAGCTCTTGCTATCCCCTGACATATATTGAGGGTATAGTCAATTCAAGGCCTCTTAACCCGTTATCGTCAGGTCCTACTGATGATAATCCTTTGACTCCATCGCATATTTTGATTGGAAAGTCCTTGATGGCGCTTCCAAAAGGTAATTTACTACAAGTTGAAACAACAAGATTGGGAAAATATCAAAAACTACAACAGGCCATTCAACACTTTTGGAAAAGATGGCAACGAGAATATATTAGATAGTTGCAGACACGTATCAAATGGAAAACCAATTTTCTTAGCTTAATGAATGTTGGAAAATTAGTATTATTCAAGGATGACAATTTGCGCCCCTGAAATGGAGAATGGGGAGAGTGTTAAATCTTGATTCTGGAAAGGAAGATATAATTCGAGTAGCAACTATAAGACTTTCAAATGGAAGTGAATTCAACGTGTTGTGTCAAAACTATGTGTACTTCCTATTGAACATTTATAGTGCAGATTTATCCTGAGAAATCAAAAATTATAAGACTACTATTGTGAAATTCCAATATTTGTTTATTAAAGGTACTTCATACCTGTCAATGCCCGGCGGTATGTTAAGTATTTGCTTAAATGTTGGAAGGTCTCCAGTATTGTTAAGAACTCTCGTAGATTTGTTCTGTTCTGAAGTCCTCACTACTGTTACCGTGGATACATGTTGATAAATAGAGTTTTCAAGTTTAACAAGACATTAAATTCTACAAATTAAAATCGCAATTTTTCCCTGATAGATTGAAGCTAGCTCAAATAAATCCAATATTTAAAAAATGACCCGCACCAAATAGAGAACTACAGGGCAGTCAATATCCTATCCAGCATAGGTAAAATTCTTGAAATGAACATGAAGAACCAATTTCTGTCATTTTTAAATAAAAATGAAATGCTTTCCCCCCATCAACAAGGTTTTACGTTGGGTAAGAGCACAGAAACTGCATTGAATGCTTTTAGAGAAGATATAGTAACAGCTCTTGATAGCAGGGTTAAAATTTGTGGACTATTCATTGACTTTTCACGAACTTTTGACTGTGTTAACCACGAGCTGTTATCAAAAATGGAAAGGTATAGGATAAGAGGAGTAGCCTTAAAGTTGATGCGCTCTTATTTAACAAACAGATATCAAAGTGTTGTTATGCAAAACACACAGAGCCCTTCCATACTCAATAAACAGGGTGTGCCTCAAGGTTCCATATTCCCCCTTCTATTTCTCATATATACAAATGATCTCATTCACTTTGTACAGAACCTGTCAACAATCCAAGTGAATGTTGACGACACAAATATTATAGTATCACAAAAGGATGTCGAAAGTCTTGTGGAATCAACTGAAACTGCTTATAACTTTATGACATTAAATGTACAAAAAACAGTATTAGTTAATTTTTTCTGAGTAATCAAACGGAAACCCGATGTATCTTTGAAAATGAGGGTATAAGAGTAGATGCATTAGACAACTAAATTACTGGGTGTCAATATTGATAATAAATGAACCTGGGAAACACATATTGATAGTCTCTGTGCAAAACTACGTAAGAACTGCTTTGCATTGCGATTTATGTCCAATCACTGTAGCAAATCTATATTTTTAAGTCTATATTATGCCTACATAGCCATTTGAGGTATGGGATACTTAACTGGGGTTCATCTGCTTCATGGGAAAGAGTTTTAGAAGAAATGGCAATTAGGACATTGGAAGATCTAGGATGGAGGGTCTCATGTAGAGACACTTTCAAAAGTTCAAACATTTTGACTGTAGCAGGCCTGTATGTATATGAGCTGTGTATTCTTGTCTGTCCATTAGAACAGAGATAAGTTTGCTCGTAATGGAGAAAATTATCTTCACGAAACAAGATCTAGAAATATGCTTGTTCAAGGCCAACACACAAAAAAGAGAAGCCACCTGTTTCTTGGCTGCAAGGTCTACAATAAATTGGATCAAAATATTGAAAGTGCCTCTAATATAAGTATATCCAAGAAATCATTGAAACCCCATTTAATAAATAAGAATATCTGCTCTGTAGACGAATTTCTCTCATAATTCGTGTGTAAAATTATGATCGTTTCTTTTCACTTGATCAATGTCTATACTGGTATTTTTGTTTTAAATTTAATTTACATTCATTTTATATTCTAGACGTTTTCTTTGTTATTGTACAACTGTACCTTTCAACAAACGAAATAAATTGTATTATTATTATTATTATTAATGTTTTATTCAAATTGATACATTTTACGACCAAATAAATATTTAAAAAAATATATTCAGTCCTTGATCAAAATAATCATTCTACCAAACGATAGGTGCCGTTCTATTGAAGTTACGAAGCATCAGCTCAAACTCAGTAACAGTATATAAATACTTATCGGACGTTTTTGTGAATTAATATAATCAGTGTAATAATGATAAGTATAACGTTGATACCACGCTGAAAGTTGGGTATCGCCTCAGAAAAAACCGTCGTAAAACCATCGTATTGAAGACATGAGTTTTTCAATTTTGCATCAGTTACTTGATATATTATATTTTCTTTGGACATAGTGTGTCATAGGTCATTTTGACAATGAAAATATAATCATTTTAGTATGACGTTGATACAGTACCGAAAATTGAGACATCGCCTCAGAAAATACGTATAATGGATACTTATTAATGATGTTGATCATCATTTATATAACGTTAAGTTTACGTTTATTTATTTATTTATTTACCATTTTAGGTAGCTAACAGAACAAAGTTCCAGAAAACAGCATCTACTATATAAGAATTATTTTAAGCAATTTCCAAAATTTTACATAAACTTTACCTATCGGTATAAAATTAACTGACAGTAAACACAAACGTGACTTAAAAATATGGTGTGAAATGTTTTCATATTAATAATATAGTCAAAAATAATAGAACATAAAAGATCATAAAAGAACAAGTACAGGCAATGAGGAACCATACCCATTCATCTGAATTTAAAAGAAAATGTTTCAAAAAAAATTTGAATCGAGGCAGAGACATCGAAAAAATGTCCAGAGATGAATTGGGATCGTGACAGTGTGTGTTGAATGCTTTTTGCATACGAACTAGTGGAGAGTTTTGTCCTAGATTGGTTCTACGATAAAGGATATTGAATGGAGTATAATATCGAAGATTGTTTCTACTGGGAACACTGGAATTTATTTTTGCAAGTAGATATGGGCAATCGACTTCATGTCTAACAATTTTGAAAAGAACTTAGTATGTCTTTTACTAAGTGGCATAATTTTAAATTGTTTTCGAATCGGCTGATAATTGTGGTCCTGAAAGCGAATCTTGATTTGAAAGGCTAGGAATCTTAACAATTCATTTTGAACACATTTTATCCTTCTTGAGTATACTGCATATTGAGGGTTCCAAATTGCTGACGCAAAAGATAGCTTGCTGTTGACGAATGCATAATATAGAGAGATGATAGTGTCAGAATTATGAAAATATTTTCCGTTCCTTTTTATGAACTCAACCATATGTTCCACATATGTAAGTTTAAGAAATGTTTACCGGGAAGTGTTTGAAGTTATTCCTGTTTGGTAGTTTGGGTTCTTTGAATCTTTTGTTAAATTATGATGCTTTGTCAAATAGTTCTATATCAAGAAACCAGGAAGTTGAATGCGAAACCTACTACTAATTTTAGAAGAAAAAAATTCTCACCTCTTGGACTGCTCAGAGAATTATAGTTCGAATAGTCCCGCTCCCTGGTAGGGTGGTGGTGCATTACCGAACTGGGCCGCTCCACGATCGTGTACGAAGTGCCGGGCGGCGAATAGTACAGCCCCGAGCGGCCTCTCGAGTGGCTCCTCGGGCTGCTGTTCGGGCCGAGCACGTCCTCCGCCTCGGCCGGCATCGGGCCCCGACCGCGACCGGGCGGGCGGCTCCACGTCGAACGGGCATATTGGCCGGCGCCGCCTAGATCGGCCAGCTCGGCGTACTCCTCGCCGGCGCGCATGCCTTCTTCTTCTTCTCTTCTTCCGGCGGCTAGGGGCTAGCCTTCGCGCAATCGTCACGAGTATGTTAGCTGCAACAAAAAAAAATGTATGCGAACTTTGTATGGAATACGGAAATGGTTTTATTTGTGTTCAGCAAATGGCGAGGGGGAAACCGCTGAGGAAATTGTGTACACTAATTCCCAAAAATCCTAACTAATTCCTCTAATTCCCAAGTAATTCTTAAGTAATACCCAAGTAATGCCACTAATGTCCAACTAATACTTCTATTACCCGAGTAATACCACTAATGCACCAGTAATACCTGTAATTCCTGAGTAATACCCATTAATGCCTAACAATTCCTTACTAATTTTTATACAGTTTCACTATATTTCTGAGGTTTTTTTTTCATAAATCATCAATTGATTCTGTTAGACGTTCGGAATTATATTATTTCATTCCATTACAATGTATTACAAGATCCAGGGGTTTTAACCTGACACTAAATCCAATAGAAATGATTTTTGGCACACAGTCAGTTCTTGAGGAGTACTTTGAGAAAAAAAAATCTGCACGCGGACACCTATGGAAACTGAGGAAAATTCCCGGGAAAGCACGGAAAATCTAAAACTTAGAAAGATTTGGAAATTTCGATATGATGTAAAATAACAACTTTGTAGAACGTAGAAATCTCCATAAAAAAGAGTTGTCGCTTGTTTTTTCGAAAATTGCTTCCTTTGAGAGATAATGCGAGATATAACTGATATTTACAGATTTCCGCGCGGAAATCTGAAAATATGAGTTATAGCTCATTATCTTCCAAAAGGAAACAATTTTAGGAAAAACATGCGACTACTTTTTCATGGAGATTTTTACGTTCTACAACTTTTTTCCATACATTACATGGAAATTTCCAATCCCTTCCACGTTATTGATTTTTCGAATTTTTCCGGGAATTTTCCCCTCTTTCCATAAGTGCAGAACAATTTTTGTCATTAAAGTACTCTTCAAAAACTGCTCGTGTACCAAAAATCAATTAGATTTATTGTCAGATTGTAGTAACATTTTAGCTACAGCCCTTGGATTAATGCACCAACTGATATGTGTGTTATTTTAATCTCACTGAAACCATACTCATTCCATATATTATTTTTAATTCTGAAAATACTTTATGCAATATATTTTTATATTAGGATTTCCTATTCAATAAAGACTTTCATTTTTATTTCATGAACAAATGGGCTCTAAAATTATATTAGAACTCAGAAAAATAACAAAAAATAATTCAGATATATTCGAAACACAATTTCGAATACACAACATTTATAAAGTTCTCAGCTCACTTTTAAATGTTGAAAAAGTAATTCTGAGAGAATAAAAAACGTTGATGATTTGAACAAAAAAATATATTTCCCAAAATACAAAGTGAAATAGATAATTTCAGCACGAACGTAACAAACATATATACGAGCATATATATACACAGTATCGACACAGTATATAACACACACAAAAAAATTCAATTTCACAAACACAATCTTGAATATCAAGGAAGTAAAATAATTTCAATACATAACCGACAAAACATCTTAATAAAATACTAGAGGATAAACAAAATGTGTTTATTATGAACCACCGAATTTCCTCGTTAATTCTCAGGTACAGGTACTCAATAGACCGAAAGAAAGGATCACCAATCGCTATCAATTATCGAACAATCTTCAATATAAAAAATAATGTCTCGCTTATACAGTGACCGGCAGAAAGTACGCATCATATGAGAATTTTTTTTATTAATAAATTTTGACAAATATTGATACTTGCAATCGCTTCTGCATCAAAAGAAACCCCAAAAGACGTTGTACAGTGCCGTTCGTCTTTTCGAGGTTGGCGGGAAATTTAAAAAAATTGAAAATTATTTCTCAAAACACACTTGTTTGTGAAAATATCGAGAAATGTTAATAAGAAAAGTTGTTCAGATTGACATTTTATAGCTATGTACAAGTTTTGAAAAAGATCTGAGATAAAAAAATAAAAATCAATTTTTTGCCACAAAAAAAAATCTTTTTGGAAACATACATTTTTGACGAAGAAACTCATTAGTAAAGCCAACACTAATATTTCAAATAATGTTTTGTGAAGATTCGCAAGCTATTCCTATTTTATTCGGAGAAAATTTGAAATCTGTGATTTTGCAGTGTGATCAGCTGCTTCATAAGAAGTCACTGAAATATCTACAGGACATTATAATTCCGATACTTTTTATTATTAATTAAGAACCAAGTATCTACACAATTTCAATTTGAAATTCTTAATATGTCCTGTAGATATTTCAGTGACTTCTTATGAAGCAGCTGATCACACTGCAAAATCACAGATTTCAAATTTTCTCCGAATAAAATAGGAATAGCTTGCGAATCTTCACAAAACATTATTTGAAATATTAGTGTTGGCTTTACTAATGAGTTTCTTCGTCAGAAATGTATGTTTACAAAAAGATTTTTTTTTTTGTGTCAAAAAATTGATTTTTATTTTTTTATCTCAGATCTTTTTCAAAACTTGTACATAGCTATAAAATGTCAATCTGAACAACTTTTCTCATAAACATTTCTCGATATTTTCACAAACAAGCGTGTTTTGAGAAATAATTTTCAAATTTTTTAAATTTCCCGCCAACCTCGAAAAGACGAACGGCACTGTACAACGTCTTTTGGGGTTTCTTTTGATGCAGAAGCGATTGCAAATATCAATATTTGTCAAAATTTATTAATAAAAAAAATTCCCATATGATGCGTACTTTCTGCCGGTCACTGTATATTTCATAAATAGACTAATGAATTCCCCACCAAATGTGGTCATGACTACAGTGAGTTCCAAATGTTTGCACCTCATGGAAAATTGTTCTAAATTGTACGGAGGAGGGACAAAAAAATATGAATTTTCATCAAGTGTAAACTACTCTTATTTATGACGTTTTCAAAAATGTTCATTTAGAAAACTGTAGAATGTTGAAAGAATATTGAAAACAATATTTAAATTTGGAATGACATCTATGGTAGTATCGACTTGATCAAAATTCTATTTCTATTATCTCTATTTGAAATTTTGATAAATGAACAAGAAGTATTTGGCAACGCACCAATTTTTATGGATAATATAATTTTCTGACAAATCGATATTAAAAAAGTTTTTCATGTGGTGCTAACTTTTGGAACTCAATGTCTATAGTCATGAACACATTTTGACAGGAAATCTATTTTAGGCGTATTTGTCTATTTATGAAACTTTCTCAAGTTTCTCAAATGTTCAGTTGACGTTAATATACCGGGTGGCTACGGAAGTATTGCCTACGGAATATCTCAGTTTTTGTATGAAGTAGGTTTGTGAAATTTGGAGCGTCGATATAATGACATAAGAGCTAGAATTTGAGCATATTGACATGTCGAAGTTAACTTCCGGTCTGACCGGAAGTAACATCAACTTTCTTATTTTGAATGGAAACCCTATTTTTTTCTTTTCTCTTTATTGATCATTCAATTCCCTTTCTAATAACATATCACAAGATGGTACCTAACTAGAAACTAGATCAGAAAAAAATTATTATTGAAATTCACTGAGTAGGCCGTGGAAGCAAAATGAAAGCCAAAAATTGAAAAGTTGGCTATGGAAACCATACGTCACTTGATAACAGTTGCTACTACTGTGATATTTTATTTTCATTCGTCGGCGTTATAAAAAGCCGCCAAAAAAAATATTGGAAAAATTGGGAAAAAAACAATACTCTGTAGGTCCATAACTTAAAAAGGAACATACAACTTTTTCTTGCCTGTACTATTCAGCATAACCATTCCTTTCTAATGATATAATAGAAACTAATTTTTTGAAATGAAATACCAAAAAATCCAATTATTATTCTTCAAATAACGAAAAAACAGATTTATCGAAAAAAAAAATTCAAATTGATAGGATTAAAGATAAAATAAATTCAAAACAAATGTTCGAAATCCATTTCCTCAGCGTCAATACATTTATTGACTCTGGTGATATTTTCATGTAAAACTTTTCTCAACATTTGGGGCGTGATATCTTGGAAAGCTCTACGAATTTTTACTTCTAGCTCATGTAGAGTTGTAGGCTGTGTGGAATACACCCTATTTTTAAGATGCCCCCATAGAAAAAAGTCGCACGGATCAGGTGACCTTGGTGGCCACCTGACTGGACCATGGGTTGTTATAAGTCTCTCGTGAAAGCGATTTTGAAGATAATTTCTCGCTATTCTTGAATTATGCGGAGGGGCGCCATCTTGCTGGAAGTACATTCTCTCAGTTATTTCCGCTGGTAGGTTGTTAATGAATTCCGAAATTTCATTCGTTAAAAAATTAAAGTATCTCTCTCCGGTTAGTTGGCCTTGAAAAAGAATGGGGCCAACAACATGAGTTCCAACTATTCCTGCCCAAACATTCACACCAAATCTCTCCTGGAAGCAGCCTTGTCGAAACCGGTGATCGTTTGCTATCGCCCAGTACCTGGAACAAAAGACCGTTCACACTTTTAGCACTTTACACTTCGACTATCGACAATAATCCAAATAAAGTACAGTACCTACCTTGTATTATTCCTGTTAAATAATCCATTTTTGGTAAATCTTGACTCGTCCGTAAACAAGATATAATAGTTAAATGGGTGATTCTCAGCATTTTGTCGAAGAAACCAATTACAATATTCCAGGCGCCTTTCACCGTCATTTTCATACGAATATTGATGCAACTGATACTTGAAGGATTTCAATCGATGTTTTTTCAAAATTTTCCTATCAAATTGTGCCATCATATTGTACTAAAGCTAATACATTAATTTCAGTTTCCTCATTAATAACAAATGCTTCTTGGTCTTCGTGAACATCAGGCTCAGTTCTTAATTTTTCTTCAAGCCACTGGAAATACCTTCTTGACGGTTGCTGCCTCCCTGGATATCGCTCTAAATACCATCGTTCAGCGGCATAAGAATTTTTTAAATATTCACCATAATTGAGAAGCATGTCAATTTGTTCGGTTCGTGAATAACGGGGCATTTTTTAAATATTCCACTAACTGATTTCGATTTCCAAACCCTTTTAAAATGGCAGAATCAAAAACACTACTTCGGACGTCAAAATAATATGGATAGCAGCGTTCGTGACAGCTCTCATTTCTTTTTTGTTTCATTCCAAAATACATCTTAATCAGCCTACTTGTTAATATTTTGGTTCGAATGATTATTGCAATGGAATGATTATTCTGAATAGCACAAACATCGTCCATAGGTAGATATTAGAATATCTATGGTCGATGGCACAGACCAATTACGTTTATGTTCCTATTTGACCTAGAACCTACAGGATATAATTTATCATTCCACATTATTTTTAATTTTATTTTTGCGTATGGCGATAATCTGTTTTGTAATTTGAAGAATAATAATTGGATTTTTCGGTATCTCAGTTCAAAAAATTATTTTCTATTATACCATTAGAAAGGAATGGTTATGCTGAATAGTACAGGCAAGAAAAAGTTGTATGTTCCTATTTAAGTTATGGACCTACAGAGTATTGTTTTT
Source organism: Chrysolina oricalcia (assembly GCA_944452925.2). Classification (NCBI taxonomy): domain Eukaryota; kingdom Metazoa; phylum Arthropoda; class Insecta; order Coleoptera; family Chrysomelidae; genus Chrysolina; species Chrysolina oricalcia. The sequence goes on from OX101815.2 coordinate 17,735,526, forward strand.
TTCCCAATTTTTCCAATATTTTTTTTGGCGGCTTTTTATAACGCCGACGAATGAAAATAAAATATCACAGTAGTAGCAACTGTTATCAAGTGACGTATGGTTTCCATAGCCAACTTTTCAATTTTTGGCTTTCATTTTGCTTCCACGGCCTACTCGGTGAATTTCAATAATAATTTTTTTCTGATCTAGTTTCTGGTTAAATACCAACTTGTGATATGTCATTAGAAAGGGAATTGAATGCTGAATAAAGCGAAAAGAAAAAAAATAGAGTTTCTATTCAAAATAAGAAAGTTGATGTTACTTTCGGTCAGACCGGAAGTTAACTTCGACATGTCAATATGCTCAAATTCTAGCTCTTATGTCATTATATCGACGCTTCAAATTTCACAAACCTACTTCATACAATAACTGAGATATTCCGTAGGCAATACTTCCGTAGCCACCCGGTATAAGTACTTTTTCAATGATTTTTTTCATATATTGTTATACAGGATGTCTCATATGTGGAGATATACAAACGAAATTGAAGCAAATATTAATATGCTGTGAGAGCAGATAAAGTTCAGAACGTTATGGGTTGGGGTACCGTTGTAATTTTTAATGGTACCCTGAGTATATTGAAAACACTGGTGGAGAAAGATTTTATTGGTCAAGGTATATCTATCCAGTGATTTCTCCAAATTCAAGATCTACCTAAATGAAGTTCATGCCGGAATTGAATGATCCAAAATGAAATGATCAAGAAACACATACATTTTAATATGTAATTATTTTTTTTCTTTTAATCCTGACCTGATCCTAGGTTTTTTGCCAAATACTATGTTCAAGGGCTTAAAAAAAGCTGATACGTTTTTATTCTTCATCATTATGATTCCCAGCAATGTTCTCTAATTCCCGAAGAATTCTACTAATTCCCATGTAATACACGAGTAATACCTCTAATTCCCAAGTAACTCCCGAGTAATACCTAAGTAGTGCCACTAATGCCCAACTAATACCTCTAATTCCCGTGTAATGCCCACTAATAGCCAAAAAATTACAAGTAATACCACTAATTCCCAACTAATTCCCAAGTAATTCCCAACTAATGCCACTAAATACCCAAGACATGTACACGAAAATTCCCCAGCGGTTTCCCCCTCGGCAAATGGTAATGAGCTCCACAAGGAACAGTTTGTGGGCCAATCGATACTCTGTTTATTAGTTGAATGATCTTAGCAAACTTCCAGTTGCCGGAAATACAACTTTTTTCGCAGATTTTGCAGAACAGATTCAAAATATATTTTTTCTACTACCGCTTACCAAAATAGCCTTTGACGCTTTCATATCTCAACGCAAAGTTGACGTTTTCCAAAGAATGTCATTTTGTGACAGCTTTTACTCCCTAGAGCGAGAATATTGAAAAAACGTTGGATCTCCCTAGCTTTTGTTGAAAACGAACCTATTCTTGCATGATGTAAAGTGAACACAAGAAATTCGAAGCAGTCTAAGGAACTGCGGTGGTGTCAAAGTTAGAGATGCTTTCTACTCGGGCTCCGGTAATTTTTTTTAGGCTTTTTTTTTCCTTTTCCTTCTTTTAGAGATGTAAATTATAGGATAGCTTATACATTTGGGATTACTACTGAATGTTTTGCTCATAGGTAATATCATGTGCCTATGTGGAATGAAGTGTCTCGTTTTTATGTCTAAAAGTTTGTAGAAAAAATCATGTGTGTATTTCGAGGACAAAGTGTCATTGCCGCTCTCCAAAGATTACCGCACTTCGCTTCGTATGAAAAATGTTTTACCTAACACGTGCGCAAAGTGCCTTTTCCGAACGCAAAAACTTATACGAACTCCGCTTCGCGTCGTTCGCGTTGCGTGCGGAAAAGTAACACTTTGCGCACTTGTTAGGAAAATAACTAGATTGATATAGTGTACGGACAGTGGAGTAAATACCGATATACAGGCTGTTAGGTATGAATGGTAAAGCCGATACCTTTTGAAATTAAAGAGATTGCTCGATAGAGAGAGGGGGGAGGAGGGCACATCAATTTAAAGATTTCAGATGGCTTGGAGAGCCAAGTGACACATCGTTGAAAAGATACTTCATTCTCTTTTCAACAAGCAATTTTGTCAATACGTGTTTTCACAATTTCGATCTCTTTCTTATTCCAACTCGACGGACTGCCAATGGGATCTTCTCTTCCTTCAGATATCGTCAAAATATACATGAAGTGGTTCGAGGAATTGGCTCAAAACCATGGCTAAGATAAATGGATGACACGTTCATCATATGGAACTATGGAAATAAGGTCGCCGCAGTTAGGTCGGTGTTCTGTGATTTGTCAAAAGCCTTCGACAGCATCAATCACAGAACGTTATGGGATGCAAGCTACAATTGGTTTCATACCTCTAAGGTAGGAATCAACTGGCAAAGATGAGAGAGACCACCTCCAAATCTTATACTATGAAGAGTTCCTCGAAGTTCAGTCCTTGGGCCAATACTATTCTCAATATACAGGGCTATTCAAATTTGTTTCTGTACATGGGGATCTCGTTAACGATAAGAGATAGAGTGTCCGTTGAATTGTGGCAAAGTTGCGTATTTTAGAGACCTATTCAATGATGTAAAAAAATAGAATTCAGCTCTTTTGGTTCTGGAGATATACAGTAAAAACCAAAAAATCCCAAATAATTTTTTTGCCTGCATCTTCTTTATTCGCAGATATATTGAAAATCTGTCAACATTTTGCTATTGGCACTTGATGTGGGCTATCAGAATATGTCCATGAATCTTTTATACAGGGTGTCATCTGACTTGGGCCATCCCCATCTTTGAATTTTTAAATACGGACCTGCATTTTTTGTTGTAGTTTTTGGATCGTCGACGTTCACTTTATACTGAGAAATTGAATTTAATTTTATATTTTGGGATATTTCGGTAATATTGTATTATAATTGAGTGAATTATTCCCTATTAAATTACGGCCCTGGAAATTGGTTGATTGAGTTAAATAAAAACACAATAGCAACTTTCACATCTCCCCATGTACCATAGTGTTTTTCGAGAGTATTTTTTCATTTTTAGGTACTAATTCATTTTTCTTCACATTTTCAATGAGGTTTTTGTCTAATTTCTGGAACAAAGTTTTATGCGGTTGACTCCTTTCGGGATAAATTTCCATATACCGTTGGGCTGTAGCATAACTGTTTCTATGATTCTCATAATAAATTTCCATCATATCCTGTTTTTCTTCAGCGGGAAACATAATTTTTACACCAATAAACTCAAAGATATACAACAAATATGACAAATGTCAAAATATTACCGACAATTGTTCTCATAGTTTACTGAGATTTCATCGGTATTAAACTTGGTAACTAAAGCATTAGCAACTTATAGGTAAGTATTATAGTAACTAGCGAAAATGTGGTGTTATGATCTTTCTATCTCCAAGAATCACTTATGGTGCAAGAAAATGTGGAAGACTTTCAATATGTCTGCGAATGAAGAAGATACAGGCAAAAAAATAATTTGGGATTTTTTGGTTTTTCCTGTATATCTCCAGAACCAAAAGAGCCAAATTCGATTTTTTACATCATTGAATTGGTCTCTAAAATACGCAACTTTGCCACAATTCAAGCGACATTCTATCTCTTATCGTTTACGAGATCCCCATGTACAGAAACAAATTTGAATAGCCCTGTATATTAAAGGCTTAGCCAGTATTGATATTCAGGGACAATTTGAACCACGTTTTTCGAAAAAAGGTCAAAGAAATACTTTTGCTCAAATCCGACTGTGACTCACAGGAGTTCTACGATGATGCTCTATTTGTTTAGTGTTGTGATATCATTGTGATAATGTATTTGTTGACCTGTTTTATGAGAATTATAAATTTTAATATATATACACACTTAGATTATAGAATTTTTTTCTGATAGTATAGTATAGTAGTAGTAGTTCTTTGGGGAGGCCGCAACCGCGGCCAGGCAAGTAGGCCCTCATGGACCCTTTTGCCATCCCCTTGTCTCCACTTACCTACATTCATCCTCTTAGTTTTCCTTTTCGAACCTTTGTGACCTCCTAATGAAGGGCAGTATGTCCGACCACTCCAAGTCGATTAGTTCCTCTTGTTGGAGTTTCTCAAATCCGAAGGTTCCAAATCTTAGCCTCCCGTACGCCTCACACTCGCCGAGGAAAAGAGATGAAGTTTCTTCGTCTTTTTCGCATTTGCGGCAAGTGGGGTTGTCTTCTATACCTATAAGTGATAGGTGTCTGCCTATAAGGAGGCGTAAAGCTTGGCGGTTTCTGCCTAAGAGCCATGTCATCCTTGACTTATTGGAGCCGGCCACGAAGTCTTTCGACTGCCTGCAGCCGGTGTTATCTCTCCAAAGTTTATTCAGCTCTTCTTCTGCCCACTCGTCGAGGGCGATAGTATAGTATATTGAATGATTGATTGTTGAGAAACCAAAACATCGTATCGATTGTCTGAATGATTCGTATGTATAATTAATTAGTAGAAGAGCCGGAGAGAAGTTGACCTTCACCCATCAGATATCAGGATGGAACTAATTTTCTATGAAGTTTCAGAAATAGACGAATACGCCTAAAATGTCTTGCCTATCAAAATGTGGTCATGGCTATGTTTAATTAAAGTAATAATAATGGAAAAAGAAAGTTTATCAGGCTTTTACTCTAAACAAAAAGAAAAATGGTGTTACTCATGTAGTTTTATCTCCTGAACACGAATCCAAGAGAATTACTTGGTGCTCTAATAATTTTCGAGTTATAACCTTTTAACTCTTGAAAATCGACCATTTTCAAACACGATTTTTTCAGTAAAAATTCGCACAAAATGCCTCTTTCTTTTTGTCAACACTTTCTTCATACCCTAATCAACTCATATTTCTCAATAATTACTATTTGCTTCAAGAATGAACGCCTATGAAAAGTGAGGTTATGTGTAATACAAGAAGGTTAATTTTATTTGTAAAATGTTCGGTTTTAATACTTGTAATTGTGAAATATGAGTTGATTAGAGTATGAAAAAGGTATAGACAAATAGAATGAGGTATTTCATGCGATTTTTTTTCTGAAAAATCGTGTTTGAAAATGGTCGATTTTCAAGAATCAAAAGGTCATAAGTAGAATAGTGCCATCTGAACAGAGCCAAATGAGTCTTTTTTGTAGTCTTCATACGGTTCCGAGTCCACAACGAAATGATGTGGTAAACCTTAGACACAAAGGGATAAAGTAGCGCTGGTCGGTTCCAAAAGAATCTGACATTGTCGGGCATGTTTGAAAGTTTCTAAGAACACAATGTGCACTGCTCGATTATGTACATACGAAGATGTAGCTATCCCAACTTCCCTAACGTGGTGACAACCCTTCATTACGAAAAATATTATAAATCGCTTAGACAAGTATCTGCCGTTATCATGCATTTTTGGAGTTGTCTAAAGACACTATCAACTTATCGATAATGCCCATGAGAAGATTTTGACGTCCCAAATTCTCAAACGGAATGAAAACACTTCATTAAGAATAGTATATTGTGTATCTAGTAGTAAAAGCAATACATTCCCGGACGACAATGTAAATTGTTGGCCGAGGCGTTAAGCCGAGGCCAACAAGCATTGAAGTCTGGGAATGTGCTTTTACTACGAGGTACACATACTGTTTTTTTCTGAAATCGCAATCAGCATTATCAAAAACTAAGGAATTCTACATATTCTTTGCGTGAATTCAATAACTGTCTGAAATGTAAACAAGTCGACAAAAATTTTCCCGTATCGTTTTCGATACGGGAAAGTACTTTTTCGGCAACCATCCGGGAAGTGTTCACTTCCCGGACACTTTTTCTCTGGGAAAGTAGCACTTCCCGGCCTAGTCCGGGAAGTACGTACTTCCCGGGCTAGGCCGGGAAGTGCTCGAATTTTAATACAAATATTAATATAAATAAGAATTAGAATGTTTCTGCTATCTTCTGTTCGAATTTCAATATATAATACAAATAAGAACTGAAAAATTCGAAATATTCAAATTTTGAATCGTTTCATCCGGTTAACAGATGGGTGAAAGTCGACCTCTCTTCGTCTCTTAGACTAAATGCGTCTCATTGATTTGTTATTCTACATGATTGCCGAAAAAATAGTGTACGCAACACGTCCGAAAACAGTTTTTTTGGACTCGCAGACTTCCAGGACTCGCTGACGCTCGTCCTAGAATTTGGTCTACTCGTCCAATAAAACAGTATTTTCAGGACTTGTTAGGTAAATTACTATTCCCGTACCGTTTAGGTCCGAAAACGGTCCGGGAAAGTTCGTTGCTTAGCAACGGACTAAAATACTAGATTAGCGTATTTTGAGGCCTGAAGTTGCTCCGAGAAAGTGGGCATTCTTGAACGATTTCAGAAAAACATATTTTATATCAGTTATATGAAAATATGACGATGACAGGAATTTTTTGAAGTTTTACGAGGACAACTTTATGAACTGCTCGACTTTGTCCATATAGTCCAAGAATCGAGGAAGCGGCCCAATGTTAATTGTGCAAAAATTAATATCCTAGCGTATAGGAAATTGAAATTCAGGATGAGTTTCTATTTTATGCGACTCGATCCTGATTAGCGAACATAACCTAAAAAATTGGCAAAGTTGCGAAAAGCGGTTTTTTGTGGATAACTAAAAAACTACAGCTCCGATCGAAAAAAGTCAAATTAGGTTATTGTCAGTATTGGAAAGATCTATCAATTGAATAACTTATAATTTTTCGATATCATCGATACTTTTCGAGTTATATCGTAAAAACCGTGAAAATGGGGTTTTCTATAACTCGTTAACTGTAAGATATTCAAACTTGTTTTTTACCGTTATGTGTAGCCTATGACAAGCCAAAAAAGTATTTTTTTTTCAAATTGATAAATATTGATTATTTTTCAAAATATATGAAGTTTTCTCAAAAAAGATGCTCTCTCAATATGGCTACTCTTGCTCGGGGAATGATGCCACAGTAACTATTTAAAGCTTATTTTTTCTGTAAGAGTTGTACTTTCATATTATCGAATAAGTATATTGATTTTTATTATTTTAAGTGTCAAAAAACGATAGAATTACTTAAAAAAATTGCACAATTTTTTTCTAAATAAATTTCTCTATTTTATTTTATAAAAATGGCTTTCATGAAAATAGATTTCTAGCATGATTTCACGCATTAAAAAAAAATTGAATTCCTACAATCACTAGGAGCCGAGATAATTTTTTTATTTCAAAAAAATCTGGAAGGCGCAATAATCATCAAACAGCAGTCACCTTCGTGGATATTGAGGAAAAAATACTAGGATATGTCTTGTTCATTTGCAGTATTATTAGTTGATGAACAAAGTGAGTCGTGCAGGCGCGGAGCGATGCAATTCTAGCGGGTTGCGCAGTGGGGATACAAATTCTGTTGACATTAAAGACACTTTCGCACTAACAGTGTTATTGAAAAGTCGTTATTGATTCAATTTCAAGTACTTGTGTACATTGCAAAAGGAAACGTACGTAAACAACAAGTTACAAGTTTTTTTATTGCCTCTGGTGAGTATTAATTTTATTAAACATAACGGTTTTTAATTCAAGATTACTCAATTATCTTAATTTATTCATATTTAGAATTCACATACAATGGCAGAGACTAATGATAAGTAGGTATTTTATGTGATAAAAAAATGGAGATGCAGGATAAAATTCACCTCAGTGAAAAGGCTATAGAATCACTTATGAACGCAAGTAAAAAGATATGAGATAAGAAATATATAAAATTGATAGATCATCGAAATAAATGAAGAATTGCCCAACTTCATGGATAGTCTGCTTACACACAATATGGAAGAAGGAGATGAAGAAAAATAAGAAGAGCCAAATGATGCAGCGGACAATCCTCCAATTAAAAAAAAAAGGAAATTTAGTGAATCTGTATCAATATAATATATGAATAGTTTTTCTGTAATAATTTCATGAATGTTTTGTATGTAATAGAGTTATTTTATAATTTTTTGAATATGATATTCGTGTTTTCCTAGACTACCTACCCCAAATTAGGTACAAAGGGATTTTTGTACGTTGTCCAGACACCGAGATACTCAATATTTTTCAAGCGCAAGCCACTTTGAACGCACGAAAGTTTTCAGTGCTATCCCCACTCCACCACCCGCTGCAGCTATCGCGATCCGCGCCTGCACGCCTCACTTTATTCATCAATTAATAATACTGCAAATGAACTAGACATATTCTAGTATTTTTTTATTGAAAATATAGGTATTCAACCTTAATATCCATGAAGGTGACTGCTGTACGATGATCATTGCGTCTTCCAGATTCTTATGAAATAAAAAAATTATCTCGGCTCCTAGTGATCGTAGGAATTCTTTTTTTTTTTTGAATGCGTGAAATCATGCTAGGAATTCATTTTCATGAAAGTCATTTATATAAAAACAAAATTAAACGATGTATTTAGAAAAAACATGTAAAAAAATTGTGCAGTTTTTTCTTGATATAGAAATTCTCAGCCATTCAATTATTCAAATTTATATAGTTTTTGGAAACATGTTAATTGGTCCGAATAAGATGAATACCTAAGCAGTATATTCTACCCACACTATTACAACAATCTACGAATTGGCGGGAGCGCAGATTCAAATCTGAAGCTAACTTCAGCTACGTGCAGTTTGCTATAATCATTATTTTTCGTTTCATTTTGATTTTTTTTCCTAATCCATAGACATTCTTCACTCATTCAACTTCATCTATTATATGTTCCGAAGGTTTTTAATTTTTTATTTGTTTTTTATTCGCATTCTCTTATGAGAAGATTCCTTAAATACTCACAAGGCAGTCCTCCTTCATTTGACGTCAAATATTAAGATTCGTGATCGGCACTCCAGTTGGCGTATATAATGCTTGAAGTTCATAATATCGGCAAAAGGAAAACAACAGCAAAGTTAATAGTAAACTAGACAAAGAAAAAGCAAACAAAACACAATAAAGTATGACTTTCATTCTAAAGACCGCTTTAGATGAACTACTCACTCAATCCACCAGACCATTTACTATCTGTTATACCAAAAATCATCCTGGGCGCTGTTTCAACGTCTTCAAAAAGTATGCGAAAAAAGCCATTAGGGTTTATGTTAACACATTTACAGGCCGAATGAAAGTCTTTTCGTAGCCGAGGGGACAGATAACGTTACAAAAAGGAGAAAGACTTTGGGTAGTAGATTTATCGGACGTATTCACTGCAAGCATTCTCAGGGTAAACGTAGCCAGGGATTCAGTTAAGAAAAGGAAATATGCACGAAAATATTAAAAGTATAGTGTGTCCCTAGACCAGTGGGACAGTTAAATATCTCTTGAACCAATAGGAATTTTCAAAATATTATTATTTCAAATCATATTGCACTATGAGAACTAACTTCAGGAATGATAATTTTTTATACGAGGGACGCAAGAAAAGCTCACAAAATCGAACATCAGTGTTTTCAAATGGAACACCCCATATATTTCAACACATCTCGAATGCATTAGACAACCGAGCACAGGTGGACTCGTTGTACACTGATTTCAGTAAGGCTTTTGATCACAACATCCTTATCTCGAAGCTTGCTGGAATCGGTGTACAGGGAGACCTCTTGAGATGGTTATCATCATATTTACACAATCGAAGCCAACTCGTGAATCTCAATGGATATAGGTCTGCACCGTTCATGGTCATTTCCGCAGGGTTCACATCTTGGCCCTTTGTTGTTCTCAGTGTTCATTAACGATTTGATAGGATGCTTTGAACATTGCGGATGACTTGAAAATCTTTGGAAAAGTAACCTCTCTTAGGGACTGTACGAAGATTCAAGAAGATCTATCAAAATTTTCAAATTACTGTAATCGCAACAGATTGAAACTTAATGTTAAGAAATGTGCTTGTATATCATTCAGCAGAAGCAGTACGCCCATTGAATTTCAATATTCCATAAATGATAAAGTAATAAATAGAGTAGATCAAATCAAAGACCTTGAAGTATATTTCGATTCTAAAATGAGTTTTAATCCATATCTTGACTATGTAATTAATTCCTGTAGTAGATAGAGCCTTAGGTTTCTTTTGCAGAATGTGTAGGGACTTCAACAATGAAGTGGCAATAAAATCAGTTTACTACTCATTTGTTTACAGCAAATTAAATTTTGCCAGTGTCATATGGAACCCATATTATAACATACATAAAGTACGATTAGAAAGGCTTCAGAATAGATTTGTGAGATTCCTCCATTTTAAGATGACTAATATACAGGGTGTTTCATAATAAATGCGCAGGATGCTTCAGGATGTGATAGCTCGTCCAAAAGTATGAAAAAAAGTTTCTATTAACTTACCCTCTAAAATGCACCATTTTCGAGATACAGGGTGTTGAAATTAAAAAATAATAATCGTTTTTTTGAGAATATCTCTGGAACCGTTTATCGCACAGAAAACAGATTTTGTAGGCATTTTCTACTCATAATAATGTTTTGTGCGGATTTTTTAATTTTTCAAATTCATAATTGGTGAAAATTTTAAAGGGGTAGTGGGTGTTTTTTTCTCCAACTTCTATGCCACTGGAAAAAGGACAGTTTTGAGCATCCTATATAAACCGCCAATGTTTTCTACACAAAAAAGGTTTTTTTGGTCATAAGCTCTAAAGTTGACCGTTTTCAAGAAAAATCAACTTTCATGTTGTTTAAATAATGTTTTTTCTTCGAAAAATTGCTGCGTGCATTGAAGCTAACGGCGGACATTTCCAACAATTCAACTGAGTATGATTGTTATTTTTTCCATTTTGCAATTAAGAAGTCAACGTTTGGTTTTGTTACTTGTTTTAACGTTTAAATAAATTTTGTATAATTAGGAAAAAAATTATTTAAAAAAATTTACCATGTTTTTCAACATGAAAACGGTCAACTTTAGAGCTTATGACCAAGAGTACCTTTTTTGTGTAGAAAACATTGGCGGTTCAAGTAGGCGGCTTAAAACCATACTTTTTCCAATGGCGTAGAAGTTGGAGAAAAACACACCCACTACCCCTTCAAAATCTTCAACATTTATGAATTTTAAAAAATAAAAAATCTGAACTAAACATAGCTTATTATGAGTAGAAAATGCATTCAAAATCTGTTTTTTGTGCGATAAACGGTTTCAGAGATATATGCAAAAAACTGTAATTTTTTTTAAATTTCAACACCTTGTATCATGAAAATGTTGAATTTTAGAGGGTAAATAAATACAGACATTTTTGTAAACAAACCCATCATTCATACTACCAAGAATTTATGAAATCATTCAAGGCTCTTGGTAGTCGGTAGCATATTCTATCATATGAAATACTCATCTCCTTCGAAAGTTATACAGGGTGGTCAAAAAATTATATGATTTTCACGACATTCAAACTTTCCTCTCATCAATTTTTCAAATCGTGCACCCTACAATATGCATGATTTTATATCCCATTGGTGGTTTGATTGCTTATGGTCAATAGTTGTTAAAGAGTGATGTGAATTCCATTATCAACAAATGCAAATTAAAAAAATGCACCAAACTATTTATTCAACTGTACTACTAAACAAAAAATTTTCATCACATAATTTTTTGTAACATTTTCCAACATTTGCGGTGTTATACTTTGACAAACCGTCAAAATTCTATTTTGCAAAACCTCCAAATTCACTGGTTGAGTAGTGGTTGAGTAGTGGTTGATTTTAGATACCCCCACAAAAAAAAGTCTAAAGGGGTCAAGTCTGGCGAACGAGCCGGCCATATCATTGGTCCGTTTGTTCCGAGCCATCTTTGAGGAAAAAGAACGTTCAAATAGTCTGTCAGGATCTCAGTATTATGAGGCGGCGCTCCATCCTGCTGAAAAAACATTTCTCTTAGGTGTCCATGGGGAACTTCATCAAGATGATTATTGAGTTCATTTTGAAGGAAATTAAGGTATCTTTCACCATTTAGAGTACCTTGATAAAAATATGGCTCTATCAAATTATTCTTGAAAATTCCACACCAAACATTTACACCCCAAACCTCCTGAAAATTGGTTTCTTAAACCCAGTGCGGATTTTCTGCAGCCCAGTAATGTACATTATGACGATTTACTTTCCCATTATTGTGGAAGCGGGATTCATCAGACCACATCATTTTTGACAAAAAATCACCATCATCATGGATTCTTGCCATCATCTCAAAAATGAAACCTATCCGCCTATCCTAGTCAGTTGGTTTAAAAGCTTGGACTAAATTCGATTTATATAGATGTTGCCTGTGGATCTTCAAAATCCTGTGTACAGAACTTTTCGAAATCCCTGATTCCTCAGCAATGCCTCTTACCGATGAATGAGGATTTTGGTGTATGTATGCTAAAATATTAATCGATATATCATCATTCACGATTGACTTTGAATGTCCTGGTTGTTTGTTTGATGGTAATTCCTGATCGTTTCGCAGTTTAGCCTCAAGTCTAATGATGGTATTTTTCCTGGTTGTCTTCGATGTGGGTAACGTTGACTGTAGAATACACACGCTCTGAGAGGGTTTTTTCTCGCTTCGCCAAATATGAGCAACATGTCAACATATTCATCGGGTGAAAATAACTGTGTCATTTCCTATTTGATTTGTTTCACAAATAACTACTTTATTGAATATAATCTTGAGAAACACATTAATTATTGATGCACTTATGAATTTTTATTGAATGAGCGAATGTCATATAAGTGACATGACTTCAAATGTTCCAAAGCCACCCCGGACGGCTTGAGTTATTAATTTATCCTCGATCGTGTGAAAGATACACAAACTTGAAAGAAATTTTGGTTATCAATTTGTTTCACTAGAGTTACAAAAGTGATTACCTGTAGACCATTGACCATAAGGAATCGAACCACCCATGGGATATAAAATGCATATTGTAGGGTGCACGATTTGAAAAATTGATGAGAGGAAAGTTTGAATTTCGTGAAAATCATATAATTTTTTGACCACCCTGTATAACTTTCGGACTAGATGAGTATTTCATATGATAGAATATGCTACCGACTACCAAGAGCCTTGAATGATTTCATTAATTCTTGGTAGTATGAATGATGGGTTTGTCTTAAAAAATGTCTGCATTTAAAGAAAAACTGGTATAACTTGGCAACGCCTTGTCGGATTTTCAGAAATAAAACACTAATAATTAGCCTAAATGAATGAGAATTCAGATGTGTTGAAATATATGGGGTGTTCCATTTAAAAAAACTGATGTTCGGTTTTGTGAGCTTTTCTTGCGCCCCTCGTATAAAAAATAATCATTCCTGAAGTTGGTTCTCATAATGCAATATGATGTGAAATAATAATATTTTGAAAATTCCTATTGGTTCAAGAGATATTTAACTGTCCCACTGGTCTAGGGACACACTCTATATTAATCATAGTTCATTCCATTACAGCAAATTCTATAGTGGTTTTCTAGAGTTTGTAGTTGGTTGTTTTTTACATGACATCAGTCCATTGAAAATCTGTTTCATACAGTTTTGAAAAGGACATTTCATTTGCATTATTTGATTAAAAAAACAGATGCAATATTGCAATCGTGAAATAGGCATGAAGTGTATGTCCATTTCTATTTTCCGTAGATAAATATGCCAGCATTTTCATTTCGTGTATAATAGACCGTCAGATAGTGACATATTTAGGTGTCCCATTTTCGCATACAAGCCTCGAATAGGATTGAAAAGTACATCGATGTTGAGTAAAATGGAGGGAAATTTACGAGTGGCTCCTAGGGAGAACATATGGAAAATTCGATTATCCAGAACCGACATAAAAGGAGTCTGTTGCCCATATTTTCACGCGAGCCGTGTTCACCTAATTATTAATTCATAGAACCTGGCTTCGGATTACCAAAGGCTTTAGTGTTGCAGGTGGCTAAGAGTTAAAATGAGGGTGTAATATTGTAAGGAAAGATCGAGATCTTGACAGATTTTCCTACACAAGCTCATGGAAACTATGAAAACTTACATCGTCACTAGACCGAAAAATATAATGGCTCGCGTGAAAATATGGGCAACTTACTACTTTTATTTCTGTTCTGGAAAATCGAATTTTCCATATGTTCTCCCTAGGAGCAACTCGTAAATTTCCCTACATTTTACTCAACTTCGATGTAATTTTCAACCCTATTCGAGGCTTGTATGTGAATCTGTCAATATCTGACGGTCTATAACCACACCAGTTTTTTCAAGAATGGTATGTTTGACACAAATCATAATTTAATGAAATAGGATTTTTTAATTTCACTTCAACAACCTTAAGGGACACGAAAATGTCACCACGAACATTGGTATTTTAACATATTCAGCACCATCTAATTGCAGAATATGATCAAATTCACGTAATTAGGATGACGATATAACTTTTTTATTTTTGAACATTTTTTTTTTTTTTTTGTAAAATTTGTTTCTACAAAATAACCTACGTCAAACATCTAAAACAAATCCATAATGCATTGTCATCGCAATTATGAACAACTACCAAAGTTCAAGTTGATCGAACAACTAGTAGTGGGTCAAAAGTCAGCTGCAAGATTTGTCCCACACATACATACTAACTAACAGAGCAAGTTGAATAAAAGCTTTTGAAAAATAAAAAAAGTTGGACATTGCATAAACCGAAAAATTGGAAACTCTTGAATTAATTCAAATCCAGTCATTTCAAACTGCAATAACCCACAGTAGATGCTCAAAGTATTTGCCATGAACTGCTACACAAGGGTATAAGTTAGTCTCGAAACGATGTATGACGTTTTTGAGCATTTCCGGAGTTATTTGACGATATACGTACCTGTGGAATAAAAATTGACTTAGTACGCCTATGTATTGGTATGATGAAAAACCATTTGTTTGATCCTCATTTGTGTCAGTTTCTTGTCAGTACTTTAGGTCCATTAACGATTAAAACATAAAAATGGTTTATTCTATTCAGGATAGGGTAGAAATAATTGAATATAATTTCAAAAATAATGAATGTGCCAACACAGCTAGAAGAATTTTCAATGAGTAACACCCAAACATAAATGTTAATCGTAAATACGTTTTGGAACTAATTTCAGAATTTCGACATGCCCCAAAGCGTCAGACAATGTTCGAGACGAACTTATATAATGGAGAACACTTCGAGCATCTACTGTGATTTAATGTAGTTTGGAATAACCTTGAAAATCCCCACATACTAATTTTGATTCGAATCGAATTATAATTACAAATTTCGTCCGCCATGTGAGGTTGTAAATGTTTGCCATTTTTAAATGTGCATCACAATTATTTAATTATTTCATGTGAAATATATGTCTGTGCGTGACGTTTAACATTTAAGAGTGAAGCTGTCGATCCCCCTGGATCTCCGGTTTCCAGGCCGGATGACAACGGATTTGTCGGAAAAATTGGGCATTAGTGAGAATACACATACATTGCCGTTATACGTGCTTCAGCATCGCAAACACTTTAGTTGGTATGAACTTTTATAACTTGTTGTGACGAATTGCGGGCATTCATGATATCACTCTGAGTAAGACTTTCAGTTTGCCCATCGAAGGGAGGTAGAAGAGGGAGGTTAGGGTCCACGTGGCCCCCTCCTTTATAGGCCTCCGATACTGGCGATGTAGCCTAGTAGCTAATGACATAACACTGGAAGAAGACCAAAAGATGCTTTATTTTATGAAACAGCTAACGTAATTTTTAAAGTTTTTTACCGGAATTTTGTTTAAAACCTATTAGTGTGCGTTTTCAAATTAATCGTAATGAAATGGCCTCTTTCTCTAATCCGACGAGCCACCATGTGTATCCATAGCACTCTAGATTAAAGAATTACATTCAAAATAAAGAAAAAAATGGTTACAGAAAGTGACAAACGATACATGGTTGTATTCAGTTTGCCATATGGAGACAAGAGAAGTAAAAATTTAGCGAGTGTCTCATTTGAAAATCGATAGTTTATGTCACTTCTGGTGCATGAAGCTGCGTCTTGTACAGATCCTTCAAATTTCATTACATTGTCTTCAGATACAAAAAAGTTATACGGGCGAGCCACTCTCCGTGGACACCCAGTGTAGCCCAGTCAATGAAGGAGGTGTAGAATGCGTGATCAGGTACCTTCTGAAACTTGTTCAAAGTGCTTAGGGAGTGAATATACTAAAAATCCTGACGTGTAGTATATGAGCCTGAAGAGGGGAGGACAAAGAAGGTCCCACTTTTGGGTTTTTACGCTGAGATCTCGAAAACAGTGCGCCGCAGAAAAAAAATTCCCATAGCAATTGAAAGCCCAGAAAATACTTCACTTTTGATTTCTTCACTTTTTTTGAATCCACAACAGTTTTTGAGCTACACTCTCAGTGAAATTGAAAATTTTATGATTGTATTTTATATATCAACTTCATTTACATCTTGCAGAAATAATGAATTTACTAGCTTCAGGTTCATTTTCAAGAAAAGTTTCTTCTTTTCTCTGTTATTTGCTAGCGTTTCTCCAACTGATATAAATAAAAATCAATGAATGAAACAGTAATTTCTTTTTGATTATTCGTTTTGTGTACATTGCTCAGCTGAATTATTGACTTCCATGGTTTTGTCATTATAACATTCCACAAGTATCTGTTAGATATAATTCAGTACCCGTCATGATCTTGGCAAGGAGACTAATTGTATTCTGACAGGTACTTGCCATAATAAGACTACGTCGAGGGTTTATTGCCACGAGTTTCAATTAGCATTATGCTTTTATGATGGCAACTAAGCTGTCAGAGTGACAAGGTGGCTCGCGACTTACTCAGGTGGAGATGGGAGTGGTTCATATAAAAGAAATTGTGATGAGATGAAAGAATGCGGACGCCAGATATATGAACTCATGCTCACCCTACAGATAATTTGTACCGATTCCCATATAACACGAACAGTATCAAAAAGTAGAGTTACCACACTTTAAATTATTTGAAGAAGCATAATTATCAATATGACAAATGAAAGTAGCGAAATGGATATTACGGGTACCGTACTCGCACAAAACTAACTAGCTAAATAAATACCTGAATATTATTAAAATTTTAGTGAGTGAGCTCAAAACTGTTCTACAGGTACAGTTCAATGACCAAATATGTTTCAAACAATAACAAACCTCTTAGGTGAGGTTGTACAGGTACTAATAAATGGAAAAAGGGGTAAATGTATCCAATATCACACACAAAATACATCTACCGCTGTAGGGTAGGAGAAAGGAATATATCTTAAACCCTTACCTTGTGGCGTTCACACATAAGCATTAGGTTGAAGACTGTGCTATGAAAAGGATATCAGTACACAGTAGGATACTTAGTGCTAGATCTTGATTAGTACTTGCCGCCAGATCAACTAGGGTGGTACAACCAGGTTGATCTTAGTTGCAAAGTTGATTCTTCGACAGTTTACGCAAAGAGTACATGTATGCCCTACTCAATGGCTATAGTAGGTGGAAGATTATCACCAGGAAGACGTACCATACATCGACGGAGGATCTTGAAACTTCCTACAGAAAGGAAAGAAATACTGTTTTAGGGACAGAACTATAGTGCCCTATAAGTGAACCCTGAAATGCAACAAGAACTTGACATTTTGTTCAACAACTTGGTGACCTAATAAATACCTCTGTCCATAACAAGCCTAAGTGCTCCCACAGTGTAAGATGCTTTCAGTTGGATCTTTCAGATGTCAAAATAGATGTCAAAGGGTTAACAGCGGCACCAGAGGCTGTCCGCAAGGGGGAGTCCTGTCCACACTGCTGTGGAACCTGGTGGTGGAGGACCTGCTAATTACACTCGAGAGGAGTGGACACCAAACACTTGGGTACGCAGACGATATAGTCATTACGGTCCAAGTCAAATTTGATAACACGGTTAGGGAAAGAATGCAGATGGCCCTAAATCTGGTCAGTACATGGATAGATAAAGAGGGCCTAACCATTAGTCCCTCCAAATCAACCATTGTAGCGTTTACCCGGAGAAGGAAATTAGAGAGCTTAGAAGTCACATATCTCGGGATGATTTTAGACTCGAAGCTCACATAAAACCAACAGCTGGCACACGGGAAAACATGGGGGCTAAATCCCAAAATGATGTACTGGATATACAACATTGTGGTGAAACCCATGATCACATATGCATCTTTGGTATGGTGGACAAAGACAACACAAAAAATAGCCGCAGCTGATTTGAGCAAGGTACAAAGACTTGCATGCCTTAGCATAACGGGAGCTATGAAAACAACACCAACATTAACCATGGAAGCTCTATTGGATCTCCCACCGATTGATATAACAATCATGGGAGAGGCAAGAATGGGACTTCTAAGGCAACAAAAATCGAGCAATAGATCGGGTCACAACAAGATAAAGGATATAGTGTGAGGCAACATTCTTGAAATGGAACCAACGGACCACATGACTCCTAGATACTTCCTCAACATTAAATTCGAGGTTATCATAAAAGATCGAAGGGAATGGTCAGATGACAACAACAGGGGCAAACCTGGAGAGAGGATCTGGTACACGGACGGATCCAAAACCAGCGAAGGAACTGGTGCTGGAATATACAGTGAGGGAAGAAACTCCCAAATAATCGTCTCACTAGGAACAAACACCTCCGTATTCCAGGCAGAGATGTACGCAATCTTGCAGTGCGCAAGAGAAATCAATATGAGGGAAATACGTAATGCAAGAATCAAAATATGCTCTGACAGCCAGACGTCACTGAAGGCTCTTATGAACCCGAAGGTGACATCAAAACTGGTATGGGAATGCCGAGAAGAACTCAGTGTCCTCTCAGAACACAACAAAACAACTTTGATGTCGGTTTCAGGACACTGTGGCATCGAAGGCAACGAAAAAGCAGATGAACTATCCAGAAACGAATCATCAACTCCTTATATTCTTTATTTATATTATATTACTAAATCCGACATTCGAAGATGCATTCGGGAATGGATCAAACGAAAACAAAGGGAGAGGTGGAACGAAGCCCCTCTCATGCACCACGGGAAAACATACATTAAAGAACCGTCTAAACACAAAACTGAGGAACTACTCAAGATGAGCAGGAACCAAGCTAGAACGATAACTGACCTTCTCACTGGTCACAGCCCACACCTGCACAAAATGGGGCTGTACAACGGAGAACTTTCCTGCAGGCAATGTGGCAAAGGGACAGAAACAGCCAAACACGTATTGTTAGAATGCGAGGCACTAGACCGCAAGAGACAGGCAATATTCGAGAAACCCAGGCTATCTCCCGAAGAATACAACAGTCAACCGGTGAAGAGTTACGGAAGAGTTACGGAGTGGGTGCTGTGAAACCAACTGGAAAGCACAAAAAGCCCAAGAGGCTGAGGTGCAGCTGGTGAAAGGACCAGCATCCAAAAGGAAAAAAAACAAGTCCCGCAGAAAGCAGTGGCCCGAAGAACCCACCGTGCGGGTGGAGGGACATAAAAGACTTTACTACTGAAATAGTAATTTACGTAACAAGTCCAGAAAATACTGTTTTTTTGGACGAGCAGACCAAATTATATGACGAGCGTTAGCGAGTCCTGGAAGTCTACGAGTCCAAAAAACTGTTTTCGGACGTGTTGCGTACACTATTTTTTCGGCAACCATGTAGAATAACAAATCAATGAAACGCATTTAGTCTGAGACGAAGAAACGTCGACCTTCACCCATCTGTTAACCGGATGACACATACTTTTTTTTCAGTTACATAAATAGACGAAAACGCCTAAAATGGGTTGCCTATGAAAAGGTGGTCACGACTATATACAGTGAGTTTCGAAAATTTGCACCATATGGAAACTTTTTTATTATCTATTTGTCAGAAAATTTTATTCCTAATAAAAATTGGTGCATTAGGAAATACTTATATTCAAGTTATCAAACTTCTAAATTTCCCAACGGTGTACGGGGGGGAACAAAAAATAGAATTATGATCAAGAGTAAACTACCCTGGCTGTGATTCCAAATTTGAATATTTCGAACATTTTAGTTCTTATTTGTATTATATATTGAAATTCGAACAGAAGATAGGTACCAACAGAAACATTCTAATTCTTATTTATATCAAATTTCGAGCACTTCCCGGCCTAGTCCGGGAAGTGCTACTTTCCCAGAGAAAAAGTGTCCGGGAAGTGAACACTTCCCGGATGGTTGCCGAAAAAATAAATTATTCTAAAGAGTTGCAGAGATTTTCAGTACATCATGCAATAAGCAATAAACTTTTATTATATTTGCCGTTGGAAATAACCTACAAACATTCAGAAATAACACCAATTATTTCCTTCTTTCTCTCAGTTTTCACGATGTTCTTCGAATATTTCAGGATTTTTCAACATTTCCAATGCCTCTTCTATTCGTCGGATACTGAAAAACACTAATAGTAACGGCGGAATTCGGTCTGAACGCCCAACGCTCAGTTTGTTCCATGAAATAGAAAGCATTTACTGGTTATTCAAATAAAACAAACCGTTCCGAATTCCGGTTCCAGCTTTTATACGTCCAATGAAATACTCAGCCTTGGCATTTTACCAAAAACAGAGTGAATGGAGTACGCGCTAGGCCTAAAATATGTGTCTCGGGCATTCTGAATTGAAACTTGCTTGGAAATTGTGTTTGCATATTCTATATTCTCTTCGAGGACCTACTAAAGAAACGGTTGCGGGTAATATTTGGAATTCTTGGAAGTCCACGGATATTGAATTCAAAATGAGCTAGTGTGTGCACATGCAGAAATAAATGTTCAGTGAATATTTGGAGGAGGATTTTGTCTCTATAACTATGGACCGGATAATGTGCAATTGCAATTGTTTAGACCAATCTCGATACTGTCCACTTTCTCGAAACTTATTGAAAAACTAGTAAAAAAGATACTATTGAATGAAAACATCTTGAGTGAATGTTTGTTTGGATTCCAACGTTCGAAAAATACTAATGATATAATTTTCTTATTTCCAGAAAAGGTTTATAGACTGGTGCCTATAATTTTTGTGAAAAAGTAACAGGCAAGGACCAGATAGAAAATGTTGTTGAGGTTCCAACTTTAAGAAAAAAAATAAACACGAAAACACTCAAAATGGTGAAACGGGGATTTAGGGGTTGAAAACGGATTTTTGTGATTTGCGGCAAACGTGACCTAGCGGAAATTGTTCAATAAAAAAGTTGTGGATAATAAAAAAATCGAAAACTTGTATTCACTTGTACACAAAATTATTTATTTATTCAACTTAGACTTTCCACAGGAAAGCAAAATGTTCTGGAATTTACTAGAAAAAGTCTTTTATAAACCCAAGGTTCATATGATCTGTGAATCTGTTTTGAAATAAAACCAAATTACGCAATGAGCAAGTTTTTATTTTGAAGAAAACCTTTTTGAGATTGTTTGCCATCTTCCTCTGGCGTTTTAACCTTCCACCAAGCTGATCTCAGATATTGTTACTGTTAACAAGTTTTCAAAGAACCGTTAAGGATTGTTTCTAATGTTGTACAAATTTTACACCCCAGAATTTTGTCCCAAATTCAGAAATATACTTTCCAATCTCAAAAAAACCACTTACCACTTTGGTACGTGATGTTTTCTCCATCAGTAAAAGAACAAGTTGCTCCCACCCCACTTCATTATAACGAAAGTGACCAACTTCAACTTTTGCCTTTTGGGCTGTCCTTCTACTGAATTTGAAATGACAAAATAATACATCTTAAAAATGATTAATAGGTACCTCAGTATTATTTGGAATGGAACGGACAATATTTATAACTTTTGAAAAAATATATATGGTGGGTAAATATTTGTATTTTAGATATTGTCTAAGTTTATTAGTCTTCGATTATTTAGTGTATTTTTTGTCATTTCAAAAAAGTTTTAGTTGACTTTATATTATAAAAGATTCATTAAATTTATTATTTAATACTTGTACTTGTACTTGTATTCACCACTTTTTGACATAACCTCAAATTAACCGTCAAAATGGCGGAAAACCGATTTTTCAGTATTTGATTGTTTTCTCGCTTATAAATGATTCAATTTAGATGAAAATTTGTTGAAATAGGTCTTTTTTGTGACGAATAATCATGTTTTTTCTAAATTCAGATGTATATTCAAACTTTAACCAACACCGTCTTGTCGGCATTCAGATCGAGTGTATAAAAGCGACACCACATTGAGAAGCTTCTGCTGAAATGGGGATATCATCGGCGAAAAGAGATGATGAGGTGGTGCCTATGTGTTGTGTCTGGTCATTGATATAAATCAAAAGAGAAGGTTCCAAAACTGAGCCCTATGGACCACCAACTTCCATATTGAATAAGTCTGAGTCAGTATCATTCCATTTCATATAAGTTTTGTATCAACATTTATAGAGTCGAATTCGATTTGAATCAAAGAGAAATGTAGGTAATAATTTTCCCCTGTCGTTACCATTATAAATAGTACCCATAAACGTTGCAATCGCACTTTTGGTCGACCTACTTTTGCAAAAACCGTTTTGATGTTTACTGATTACAAGCAAAATATGGAAAAATTTATTGTAAACACATTTTTTTATCATTTTACTGATCATACTGGGATTGGTGACTGGCTTATAAATAGTTATCAATCGAAAGGGAATCCGTTTACTTGAATATTGGAATGATTTTTTCCTATTTTGAGTAGATCTGGAAAGGTTTCTTCCTCAACAGATTTATATTATTATAATATATGCCAGCGGTTCACAAATATACTCAGATTAGTCTAGTCGACAAGAACTATTTTGGTGAATTTCTCTTCAAGAGCACCAAAAGTTATGATCCAGTGCTCATTCGATTCGGAATGACCTCTAGAAACTTTTTGAAAAATTTGAAAGCGCGCCGGCAAAAATTGCAAAAGTTAAAAACAATTTAGTAAAAAAAAGGGGTGTTTGGTTGTTTGCAAATATGTCGGAACTTATTGAAGATATCCAAAAGTTGAGGAAAAAAACTGAAAGAGGAGGAAAGGCATAGGAAAATGGCCCACAGTGGGATTTGCCTGAAATTTACATATGTCATTGGTATTGAGTTTCTGTTCAAATGTTCTCATAGGCCCAATCCTCTAAGACCAATAATTTAGCTCTCAGGGCAGTATTTAGAATAGGTGCCAAATAAACAATGACACTTTTTTCTCAAGTCCATAATTTTTGTATTTCCTATTAGAATTTAATTAAATAAGAAATATTGCAAAATCCCCGAATATGTCTTTCAGCACCAATCCTTAATGAAAAATGTTTTGCCCTACAGGACCGTATTTAGTGAAACTGTATTTGCCAAGTGATCCAAAAAAACTGAATTAAATTGATTTTGTTATAACTTTCTTATTTCTTGATCTATGTCAGTGGTTTGTGTACATAACAAAAGTGGTCGCCATCTTAACATTCAAGATGGTCGGCCTAACCTATAAACTTCATATAGGACTTACCTTGTATCTTTTTAAGAAAGATAATAACATGAAAAATAGGAACTACAACGTTTTGATTGATGAAATCAGTCATTTACTTTTTGAATTATCTAACTCCTCAATATAAATATAACCTTACTATCTTTTAAAGCTATATCTAATTCATAACTAACAAAGTTGGAACCGATATTTCCAGAGTGGCGGAAGAGAAATTATCAAAATAATACTCGAACACTTACAGATGCGGGAGTATTGCATCTTGCACTGGATGATTTGCGGCATCTTTAATATGCTGTAACACAGAAGTCGATGGATAATTCATATTTTGATTATGACGGGCAAATCCCAAATACGACGATATGCTACAAATATGAGCACATGTAACTGGTGTCGTTGCCCCTGATTGCAACTGCAGTAGTATCCTATTATCAATAAATCTTTTTCGTTATTCTCGTCAGGCTGGTTTTCATACATAGGATATTGAATACATACTTGATATTTTTCCCTCCTTCTGAATCGAGAATACATTCTAAGTCTAACAAATCCAGGTTAATTCATTTATTTGTTATTAAACCTTATGAAATTATTACTCTAAGATCAGATAGTAGAGTTATATTTATATTATAGAGTTAGATAATTCAAATAGTAAATAAACAATTTCAACAGTGAAAACGTTGCAGTTCTTAATTTTTCCTGTTACTTTCTTTCTTAAAAAGCTACAAGATAGGTCCTACATAAAGTTTATAGGTTAGGCCGGCCATCTTGGATATTAAGATGGCGACCAATTTTGTTATGTACACAAAGGAAGCTACATTCATCTATCAAACGAGCTATCAACCATTGAGATAGATCAAGAAATAAGAAAGTTATAACAAAATCAAATTGATTCAGTTTTTGTGGATCACTTGCCACATACAGTTTTACTAAATACGGTCCTGTAGGACAAAACACGTTTCACATAGGACTTCTGCTAAAAGACAAATGCTGTGATTTTGTAATATTTCTCATTTTAAATTATGGACTTGAGAAAAAAGTGTCATTGTTTATTTGGCACCTATACTAAATACGGCCCTGAGAGATAAATCATTGGTCTTAGAGGATTGGGCCCATGAGAACATTTGATCAGAAACTTAATACCATTAACATATGTAACTTTCAGGCAAATTCCACTTTGGGCCAATTTCCTATGCTATTGTGTGGGGTCCTTTCCTAAATAAGTTCCACCTTCCGGAACTCTACCACCAATATTTAGAACTTTAATTTAAAGGCGAAAATAGCGCTAAAAGCGGGTGATGCGAATCCCGCGTGTGCTGACTGATACGGACCCTTGAACAATCAAAATAATTTTAATCCGTTAAATATCAATATTAGGGAATAAAAAAAATTCACTTAGCTTTTAGACACTTGAATAAACGAAAATCCATGGATTTTTTTCCTATAATTATTTTATTACATATGCTTTTGTTAATTAACTAGTTTTTCCAAGTTTCAAATTTACATACAAACCCTGATAATTGTTATACTAAAAACCCCTTCTTTGTTTCACTTCTTGGAGATATTCTTGAAAGGCTTTAACCATTTTCTTGACAAAGTATCTACACAGATACATATAGAATCAAAATTTCGCGGGTCCAGTTTCAACGAAATAACTCGGTCGTATTCAACAGAAACACTAAGAAGAAACCTTCCTACACAAACCCTAGTACATATAAAGTTAAATTGGCAAGACTGTTCGTCACGCAAATAAAAATGGCGCAACGTGTGGAAACAGCTGGCGAGAATGCGGTAAGTCTTGTCTTTTTTTGCTATTATAAATGGAAATACTGCATGTTTTTATTGTGTGATAGTCATTTACAGTATGATAGTGGCTTATTCAATTATCAAATTCAGTTTTTGTTGTAATAATACGTCTATATATGTACACGTATCTCTCTGTACTCATTGCCTATGTCACTGTATTTCGATGTTGTCAAATGTTTGTATCTGAGGAGATACATTGCTATGAGTGCTGCAATTCGAGATTTCTACAAAGTCGGAATAGGATTTCTAATATATTTTGTCTTTTTCCAGACTCGTGATTCAGATATCGGCTGTAGGGGAAGAAAAATATTAGCTTTGGTTCCAAAAACAAACAAAAAGTTAGAGGACGAAGAAAGTGTATCATCAGATGGTGAAATATTAGCTTCATCTCATAAAATTTTAGATGATGATACTTCTTCAGCACCCTCTCTCCCATCTTCCATTGAAAATTTAAACATATGGTCAGACGAGAATGATTCAGAGAAAGAAAATATATTTTTTGAACCGAAAGTTAACCCGACAGCAACAAGAACATCCACGCTAGATTCTCCGGTGCATTTAGAAGATACATCTAAAGGACTTCTTGCCGATGATTCACAGATATTTATTACTTCAGTAGTTTCTTCACCCGCTAATGCCACCCGATCCAAAATACCAAAAACTAAAATTCTAAAGAAAATTATACCAAAAATTAAAGAAAATTTTGAATGGAGCCGTGAACCCTTTGAATACTGTGCTAATATTTCTGAGAAAACAGTACCTCAGTCACCTATCAAAACGCCTTATGAATATTTCAATATGTTTTTGTCGGAAGATATCTTTGAAATGATCGTCCGACAAACAAATATTTATTGCACCCAGATGACAGGAAAATCTCTGAATATTTGTACTAATGATATAAAAGATTTTATTGGAGTCAATATCTTGATGAGTATCGTAGACTTATCAGCATATACTGATTATTGGTCTAGAGAATTCCGCTATAAACCCATTGCATCCATTATGCCTTTGAAAAAATTTCAACAAATACGTCGCTATATTCATTTCAATGATAATACATTGGACGATGGCGACAGATATTTCAAAGTGCGACCTTTATTAGAAAAAGTTAGGGAGAATTGTTTGAAAATCCCGCATGAAACTCGGTTTAGCATTGATGAAATGATTGTACCCTATAAAGGAAAAATGGCAGGAAATAGAAAACAGTGTGTGGAAAACAAACCTCGAAAATGGGGCTACAAAGTCTTTGTCAGGGCTGGTGTGTCGGGCTTCATTTATGATTTTCTCATATATGGCGGAGAAGACACATTCCGTTATAATAAATTCCTGGAAAATGAGGCCGGTTTGGGTATAGGCACGAAGGTTGTGCTTACATTATGTAGATCAATTCCAAATCCCGCATGCTCTGTAGTATACTTCGATAACTTCTTTACTAGTCTCGAACTAATTCGAATTCTTCGAGAAAGCTATATGGGATATTCTCTCTAGGAACTATTAAGGCAGACCGAAGTCTTGGGGCTGATAAACAGTTAATTTCTGACACAGAACTGAAAAAAAAGCAGTCAAGTAGCGTGTAATTCGAAAAAAGTTTGAGTCACGAAATGGTTTGATAATAAATCCGTTATGGTTGCCAGCAGTTATGTAGATGCTTATCCAATTGAAAATATCCAACGTTACTGCAAAGAGAGCAAGAGAAAAGTACCAGTACCATGCCCAGAAATAATTAAGCATTATAATGCTCACATGGGGGGAGTCGATCTAGCAGACATGTTGGTTGCACTCTATCGAACAGAGTTCAAAGGACATCGATGGTATTGCCACTGGTATCACAAACAATTGATATTTGTATCAACAATGCATGGATAATATATCGAAGGGATTGTAAGGACAATGTTTCAAAAATTCTCACTCTAAAAAAATTCCGTTATTCTGTGTACCAGTCTCTCACTAAGTTCAATCGTGATAAACAAGGCAATACCTCTGGGAATGATACGGTGAAACTCACCAAAACACCCGCAGTTATCAGACCAAATGAAGATATTCGCTTCGATAAATATGCTCATTTTCCAACATTCACATCAAAAAGTAGATGCAAATTTTGCAAAGAAGGTCAGACAAGAATTTTCTGTCAAAAATGTAGCCAAACATTGTGTTTTGTACCAGAAAGAAATTGTTTTCTAAACTTTCACATTCGGTAAAGGAATGTATTTAATATTTATAAGTTTTGTGTAGGCGATTTTTTTGAGATAAATATTTGAGTTGTTAATCTATGAATTTTGTTCATTTCTACGCAAACTGGCAGATAATTATTTGTATTTCCAATAAAATTTTCAAAATGTTGTGTTTCATTCTTCTGCTGGCAATGTGTCTGGGGAGAAACAATGACAGTGTTGAACTCATTTCTCGGCTAATTGACAGCGTATCTCAGGAGATACGCATTATTTTATACGTTATTTCCAATAAACCAAGCAATGTATTCCATGGGATACATGTGATTTCTCGAAAAATGTTCAAAAAATATTTTTTTTTACATTTTTCCTGATTCATATGAACCACGTCCATATGGAAAATACTAACAATAAAATCGATTCTGTGGAAAACAAGTCTTGCCCAGAAAAGGGATAAAAAAGAACCCTATTGGAAAAATATAAAAATGGTGATTTTCAATTTTGTTATTAACAATCTAAGAGACTAAAAAATAAAAAATGCAAATAAAGCTATGAAAAATAAATTATTATTCCAATTTGTTCGTATTTTAATTGTTTGAAGTTACATAAAAATGATTTTTTTTATTTCTTACTCTGATTGCTTAAATAATTGTTGTAAACAAATGCATTTTTATAAGATATTTGAATTTTTGTTTTTGGAATTTTAATCAGTAATAAATATCATGATCTTTAGGAACAAAATCATTTCTTTAAAAAAAATATGGCTCAAAAACGCATTTGTTGATTAACTATTTTTTTTTGTTACCAAATATCAATACCAAGGAGCCATTTTTTTTTCAATCATAATTTCCATTGCTCTTTGATATTCTAAAAAAATATTTATTTATAATTTCTTCGTTTATTTAATAAACAATTTCTTATAAACAAATGAATTCTCACGATACATTTTTTTTTAATACTGCAAAGAATAACAAAAACAAACATGTGTCATTTGATGTGAAAAAAAAAATTGTTTCAACCAAAGCTGTACTCCTATCCTAAAAAGACCTGAAGTGTCTTTGTCCTATCGCTGTAGTCCTATCCAGAAAAGACCTGAAGTGTCTTTGTCCTATCTCCATTCGTTTATGAGTTATTTCAATAGAAATAGAACAATTTTTTTACAACATAAATGACACATGGTTGTTTTTGTTATTTTTTGCAGTATTTAAAAAAAAGTTGTATCGTGAAAATTCATTTGTTTATAAAATAAACAAAGAAAATATAATTTTTTTTCAGAATATCAAAAAGCAATGGAAATTATGTCAAAAAAATGGTTCCCTAATATTAATATTTGGTGGAAAAAAATTACTTAATCAACAAATGCTTTTTCAGGCAATAAGTACATTTTTTTCTTAGAAAATTATTTTATTCTTAAAGATCATAATATTTAATGCTGATTAAAATTCCAAAAACGAAAATTCAAATATCTTATAAACCATGCATTTGTTTATAACAATTATTTAAACAATTAGAGTGAGAAATTTAAAAATATAATTTCTATTTAACTTCAAATAATTAAAATACGAACAAATTGGAATATTAAAAATAAACTTTCATAGCTCTATTTGAATTTTTCGTTTTTTAGACTGTTAGATTGTTAATAACCAATGGGGATCTTTTAAAGCATTTCGAGAATACCTTCAAGAAGTGAATCAAATTTGAGGTTCTTAGTTTAACAATTATCAGGGTTTGTACGTAAATTTGAAACTTGTAAAAACTAGTTAATTAACAAAAGCATATGTAATAAAATTATTACGTTAAAATTTTTTCTTCCATGGATTTTCGTTTATTCAAGTGTCTTAAAGGTGAGTGAATTTTTTAATTGTTAATAATGATATTTAATGGGTTAAAATTATTTTGACTATTAATTAAAATTCTAAATATTGGTGGTAGGGTTCCGGGAGGTGGGACTTTTTTCAGAGAATACCCTCCTCTTTCAGGATATTTTTTCAAATTTTGGATATCTTCAATAGTTTCCGAGATATTTTCAAAGAATCAAACCCCCTCTCTTTTTTTACTAAATTATTTATAACTTTTGCAATTTTTGCCGGCGCACCTTCAAATTTTTCAAAATGTTTCTAGAGGTCATTCCGAATCGAATGAGCCTTGGATCATAATTTTCGGTGCCCTTGAAGAGAAATTCACCAAAATAGTTCTTCTAGACTACAGATTAGATATTGCATTGATTATACTCGTACTTTAGAAAGGCACCCATTACCTGTGGATTTTTGTTTTGCAGTTCACCAATAACATCGAAAGCCTCAGTGGCTGCTTATGATATGCATGTATCTAGTTGAATCAGAAGTGCTTGATGACATTTCATTTTGAATTAATTTTCTAAATTATTTGGAACTGTTGAAGTAGAATATTCAAACTATCGGCAATGCTTGTTTTATTATTTATTTATTTATTAGAAACAAACAGGCAGAGCCCAATTACATGTTTCTTAGTATTTCAGAGTACAACATGAAATGAGTAAGTAATAATAATACATAGTAATACATAGTAACAATATATAGTTTTATGGTTTGACTTGAACAGTAAAAAAAAATATATACACATATATTAAGACAACTGAATATAGGGGACTCTTACCAGACACCATCAATTCCATGGACTCATAATACTCTTCAAGATGATTTTGAGTTTATAAGTTGAAATATCAAAAAGGCCATACCTTATTGTATGTGAGTATTGATTGTATTGTCTGCATATTCTATTGATTGGGGTGTTACTTTTATTTATTTGAAAGGATGCTTGTCGTGGTCGAATTCTAAAAGTTATCTAAAAGTTTGTTTTCGATGTATTCCTGTGGGTATTTTTTTTGTCAATGTATTTACCATTCTCCATATTACTTTTTGCCTACTTTTTAAACTATCTGATTGAACTATTTTTATTTTCTCTTGATACTACGTTCGTTTACACGCTTTTATGTTTTCTGCTGTTTTTTATTGTGCCATGTGAATCCAGCACATTTTGATCGTAAGAATTTTTTGTTGACCAAGGAAGTTTCTTTTCCTATCTTCAGCCTGAGTTCCTCTGTTATCCATTCATTCCTAGTAAAGCTGTATATACCTTTTTATTTTAATCAAGGGACATGTGAAATCTAGAGCATATAGTAAGAAATTGATAAATTTTGCATACACGTCATTTATTCCCAAGTCACTTTCATAAACATATTGGTATTTCTCATTGATTAGAAATTTTCTCAGATTCATCAAATTCACCTGGCATGTTAGGTACATTTCTTTCTATTTTTTATGTAGGGATTTTTTTTATAACCAACATTATTTAACTGAAACATCAAACCAAGGAGACTAAAATTTAACAAGGAGGGTTTAATAAGCTCTAGCCAATCAGAAACTTGTAGCATCAACGCGTCATAGTGACGTACTTGGATATGAGTACAGAGTCGAACTCGAACCAAGCAACAAAACTGTCAGCAGTAACTCTCATATACCAAGAGCTAGTCCGTCACTGTCTATAGAGAACGGTGGCCATGACACGTCCTACTACGTCACATTTCATCACAAATGTTCTTTCATCTCTTTTTACTAGACTCCCCATTGTCTTATGGGAATAAAACACTCCTTGTTAAATTTTAGTCTCATTGACATCAAACCACAGCGATCAGCGAGATTGAATTTTTCAACTGTTTCATTGGATAGTGTCATATCTATATTTGAAGCGAAATAGTTAATTTGAGAAATTGCCGTTTTTTTTGTAAAAATTCTGGTAGGTTCATCATGTTTGAAATGCAATTGAAAACTCTCAAGGAAAATAATAAATAGATCATTATCTTTTTCTATTTCTCGCACAATTTTCCAAATTGAAGTTGTGTAAAGGACCCCGCACGGTTCTTATGGAAAATGGGTCTCAGTCGAATTGGCTGAAAATTCCGTATAACGTAGTCTATGATGTCCTGATCAAATGTCTCCATGGGCACAACGAGACCTAAAGGACAATTTTTGAGATACAGGGTGTCAAACATGCAGAGGCAGCGTTTTGTTACTTGCCTTCAGAAAATCAATAATGTGGCGATTATTTTGTCACAAACAGTTGAGGAGTTATAATGAAAAGTTCTAAGACGCCGTATACAGGGTTATTAATAATTACATAATGTTTATGTAATTCTTTGAACAAAATCAGTCAAACGCAAAAGCTCGTAGACCTGCAAAATAGATGAATATCATTTGATTTTGATATTGGGTGATCTGAGATTACTATTATACAGGGTCACCCAGAATTTTCCTTTTTAGATGTATCTTTTTAATTTTTTTAGGAACATGTGTTTACAAATTAATCATAAACTAAAAAATTGAAAAAAAAATGGTCAATATTTGTCTGTTTGTTGCATCTTATACGGATCCTGGTCAACGGCATGATGATGCAGCTTTCGCTTTCACATGGAAGACAACTGCATTAAAAATGTTGATGCATACCACAAAAAGCATACGAAATTATCGTTATGTGGAAGGTATCGACACTTCCGAGCACCAGATTTACAAGTGGAGTAATATCAATCCAAGGCATTTTATTATTCATTAAGCATTTATAATATGTGCATAAACATTCAAATTCATTGTCACTCAAACTACTCTCGTGGTATATTCTAGTCAGATTTATTGCTATATCTTTGTAAGAATGACAAGATTTCTCATCTTATGATCGGCTAATGTTATGTTATTCAATAATTATTACCTATTGGATAGTTCTAAAATATATCCTTGCCTATCTAAATTATGTGCACATGATTTAATCGTTTCGGAAATATAGCCCCATATTCGACAGATAATGAAGATCTTCATCACCGGTACATACCGTGTGAGTCACTAATTATTAGTCATTTTGGGCATTTGTTACATCTTGTACAGCATTTACTCTTGTAGCAATACTCGTCCCAATTCTGTTATCCCGAGCCTTTTAGCTGATAACGGTTTCAATATTATTATTTTAAACTTTCAGAGTTTATTTTAGATAATTGCTTCACTTCGTGTCAATCCGATTTTTCCTGAAATACATTTCCGTTACATGGAGGGCAGCTCCTAAACACACACTGAAGCTTTCATTGCCAAAAAAGAGCCAATCTCTTCAATCGTTCCAGCGTCAGCTATTCCATCGAGACTGACCCGTCGAGCTCAGTCTTCAAATCCCTTTGTCATCACTCTGGAGATATGTCGAACATATTTTCTCAGTGTTCGTTCTTCCAACGAACGGCAAAGTTTTGGAACTCACTGACTTGGGAGGTGTTGTTTGAGGCATACGGTCAGCAGAAATTCAAGAAGACACCAATTCTTACCTACTTTTCCTCGGCTCTCACGATGTTCTCTAGACATTACTTTTTTTCATGAGAAGCAAAACACTAAAAATATTTAGATCTTTTGAGTTTTTGCGCAAACCTTTAAAAAAGTGCTTGAACTATAGAAAACTGTCTTCATTATTCACAATCTGATCAACTTTCCAGGAATAGATCACCCGTATTCCCTAAAGTTTACTGTGGATCATGTGAACCCCCCGAAATATTAGTCTCTGTATATTTACATGTTGAATTTGCAACGTTCCTGCCAGAAACGTTTCATGCCGAAAATGGTTAAATAGAGATTATCCCGAATACCTCTAGGATCAATACGATGGCGTGGGTATTTGTATATGAAAGCATGCATACTTGGGATCAGACGATAGATACGTGAACAAAGCCGTTTTGTGTCAATTTAATGCGGTTCGAGTTTTGTTTTCTCTTCGTAACCGTGCATGAATATTCGATCAGCACAATGAATCGATCGTTCATTGAGTAGCTGAATGACAGATTATTCCAAAACAAGGCTTCGATGAGGTAGAGGCAGTGACGTGGCACCAGCGTCGATAAGGGGGGGTACTGGGGGACAGTACCCTCCCTAGGGAAGTATTGGAAGCAGAAAAATTCCAACTCCAACAGTCGCATGCCTCAATTGAAAATAATTTAAAAAAAAAACTTCCAAGAGTGGGATTCGAACTCACGCCTATATAACTTCCTTCGTTATACATTCACTTCATGTACACGCTTCTACCAACTGAGCTATAACAGGCACTCGAAAATTTGTGAATGAAATACCTACTAGAGAAACTCTGACCAAGAACTGAGACAGTGTGGAACGTTCAAGTAAAAATTGTTTGACATACCTTTGTTTTGCAAGATATATTTCATCTTCCTCACTATCACTGCTTTCCCAATCCGCTCTATTCATTTTTATATTAGGTACTTGTCGCACAGATCATAGTTAAAACTAAGAAAATAGTCAATCTGACATTCGCGGATGCCAAGCTGTGACAAAAGTTCAATCAAGCAAAGCCTTCTTGAGAAATTTGTTTGTTGAACCTCTCAGCTCCCGTGGATTCTGAAAATTCTGAACCTGTGATTGGCCGAGTGCCGTTGAATAATGAGTTAGAATCCACGGTGTCTTGGAATCATCTTTATTCTTCAATTAAAAATCAATATGTAATGAACGTAGAATACAATAGTCGTAGAGAAAAATATTTACAACTTTGTTTGCCTTATACATGCGGTAGCCAAGAAGGTGATTTTTAACACTGCCTTCTGTAGACTTCTCTTTGTATTTCGAAATATAATTCTCTCTACATAATTTTGGAAATTCCGAAACATTTTTGTCCACGGTCCCTTCGTTTTCATCTAAATATGAAATCAACTTGATGCTAAACTCACTACCACTCTACTAAACCTTTTTTTGAGAAATGTGCTGTCCAATTAAATTTTATTATTTTAAACTTCCACTGACGTATAGAATAAGTAAGTTTCGGTATTCTTGTTGGGAACCCTGGGGTCCCTGGGTTACTTGGTATTGCAGAACAATATGGCGACGATGAATATGATCAATTCATAATTCCTATTTCGCTACTAAATACCATCCCTAGAAAAAAAAAACGTATCGACGAGCCTGTGACGTGGGGATTTACTTTCTCCTCAATCAATTTCAAACAGGAATATTTAGAAAAAAAATTACAATGATTTATTTAATTCATTGTAATTTCGACCAACAGCATACTCTCGTCTGTCATTCGACAATCAATCCAAATTTCAAGTGAAGGCTGGGATCCGCGAAAAGCTTGGAAATTGGAGTGCCTAGAAGTGAATACTTTGACCCAAATGTTAATTGTACGACTCAAACGTGACTACTATGACTTTTTCCTACGAGCGTGGGGAAATTAATACTTTTCTGCATACGTTTGCGTGTGCAAAGTTACCCTTTTCTGAACGCCGGCCGTGCGGATAATATTTTTTCCGCACTGAGTGCGGATAAGTAAAATTACTCAAAAATGTCACTGGTGTGGAAAATTTATATTCATTTTAGTTGATGTAGACTATTTTATGCAATATGATAAATTATTATGCATATAATATTTTCAAGCAACAGTAAGAGCATTTGTCAACTTTGACATGTGATGTCAGATTTTTCCTCAGTTTCTGTCAGCAAGAATCTACAAACGACACATTTCCATTCATCAAATCATAAAAAGGCTGTTCTTTCATTATATATATTACGAACAAATAATTAAATTTTCGATTATTATTTTTTTATTGTTATCTTATTGTTTATTGTATTCCTATCAAGTTTAACTAAGAATTATTCAATAAGTTATATACTTTTTATTTTCGTTATCTGAAGCTCGAAGGAAAAAAGCTTTCATTGCCAAAAAAGAGCCAATCTCTTCAATCGTTCCAGCGTCAGCTATTCCATCGAGACTGACCCGTCGAGCTCAGTCTTCAAATCCCTTTGTCATCACTCTGGAGATATGTCGAACATATTTTCTCAGTGTTCGTTCTTCCAACGAACGGCAAAGTTTTGGAACTCACTGACTTGGGAGGTGTTGTTTGAGGCATACGGTCAGCAGAAATTCAAGAAGACACCAATTCTTACCTACTTTTCCTCGGCTCTCACGATGTTCTCTAGACATTACTTTTTTTCATGAGAAGCAAAACACTAAAAATATTTAGATCTTTTGAGTTTTTGCGCAAACCTTTAAAAAAGTGCTTGAACTATAGAAAACTGTCTTCATTATTCACAATCTGATCAACTTTCCAGGAATAGATCACCCGTATTCCCTAAAGTTTACTGTGGATCATGTGAACCCCCCGAAATATTAGTCTCTGTATATTTACATGTTGAATTTGCAACGTTCCTGCCAGAAACGTTTCATGCCGAAAATGGTTAAATAGAGATTATCCCGAATACCTCTAGGATCAATACGATGGCGTGGGTATTTGTATATGAAAGCATGCATACTTGGGATCAGACGATAGATACGTGAACAAAGCCGTTTTGTGTCAATTTAATGCGGTTCGAGTTTTGTTTTCTCTTCGTAACCGTGCATGAATATTCGATCAGCACAATGAATCGATCGTTCATTGAGTAGCTGAATGACAGATTATTCCAAAACAAGGCTTCGATGAGGTAGAGGCAGTGACGTGGCACCAGCGTCGATAAGGGGGGGTACTGGGGGACAGTACCCTCCCTAGGGAAGTATTGGAAGCAGAAAAATTCCAACTCCAACAGTCGCATGCAAAGTCGAGCAGAAAATGGTCACTGTTTGATTCAATAGGTATACCTTAATTTTTCGAATTCCTACGAATTCCATTGTACAGTCTTCCGGATCTACATTTGTTATAAGTAAGAGTATGCTACAATTGACCATATTCATCGAGGCCATATTGTCGGCTTTAGCCGGGGACGTAGTTATTTTCTGTTAGATATTACAAAAAAGAAACTTTATAATATTTTATATTTTTTACCCATGACAGGTTTTATGTCAGAAAAATATTTTCAAAGTGTCACCGCACAAAAAATAGTCCAACAATTCCATCATTACAGTGTGAAATTGCTTCTGAAGAGTATGTTTTCCAATTCTTCCGACCTCCCTGATGATCTTAGAAGAGTGAAATAGATTTTTGTCTACCAAAATGTATTGGAGGCCTAGCGAAAGAGATGCAATTCACGCATCAATGAAATGAGCGATTTTCTGTGAGTGATACTTCTGAATAACATTCTCTTTTATCTAATTCATGGGTAAGAATCTCCAATGGAAACTGGACATTCAATAAATAATCAACTATCTGAATGAAAATGCAAATTTTCACTTTCAGATTTTTCTCTCAAGTTCCTATATAAGGTCTTTCACAATATCTATCAGATGTAGTTCAATGTCCAGCGTGGCTTTAGCCGGGGAAGTAGTTGTTTTCTGTTAGATATTACAAAAAAGTAACTTCAATTTATCGTAGGTTTTTCCATTTCCAGAGGAGTCATGTATTGGTTCAATTTTCATTTGAGAATTTTTCTCTTTACACCAAGTATCCATTGTCACCAACGGTTAAAAATATGATGTATCTTTGAGAAAACCACGAAAATCAAGAATGTTGTTGTTGTTGGGTATTTCATGTTTCATGTGGGTATTTTCTGGGTTTCAGAAAAATTTTACTGAATAGAAAATCTAGGATAAATGGGTAGATATCACTCTTAGCTTTCACCTGACCTTTAATAATAACAAAATTTGCAGTATAAGTTAGTATTCTTCAACGAGCGTATAATGATAGCTATTATTCTCGAGGATAAAAATTCCGAAACGAGCCGAAGGCGAGTTTCGGAATTATCCGAGAAAATAATAGCTATTATATGCTAGTAGAAGACTATACTTCCTCTACGACTATACGATAGTAAGAGTTTTAATGAAATCTAAATATTATATATGAAAATAAGCATATATTATAAAGTAATATAAGGTAGAAAAACAATTATACATGAATAATCGGTGTTCATTCATGAATGAGTAAATGCCTCAATTGAAAATAATTTAAAAAAAAAACTTCCAAGAGTGGGATTCGAACTCACGCCTATATAACTTCCTTCGTTATACATTCACTTCATGTACACGCTTCTACCAACTGAGCTATAACAGGCACTCGAAAATTTGTGAATGAAATACCTACTAGAGAAACTCTGACCAAGAACTGAGACAGTGTGGAACGTTCAAGTAAAAATTGTTTGACATACCTTTGTTTTGCAAGATATATTTCATCTTCCTCACTATCACTGCTTTCCCAATCCGCTCTATTCATTTTTATATTAGGTACTTGTCGCACAGATCATAGTTAAAACTAAGAAAATAGTCAATCTGACATTCGCGGATGCCAAGCTGTGACAAAAGTTCAATCAAGCAAAGCCTTCTTGAGAAATTTGTTTGTTGAACCTCTCAGCTCCCGTGGATTCTGAAAATTCTGAACCTGTGATTGGCCGAGTGCCGTTGAATAATGAGTTAGAATCCACGGTGTCTTGGAATCATCTTTATTCTTCAATTAAAAATCAATATGTAATGAACGTAGAATACAATAGTCGTAGAGAAAAATATTTACAACTTTGTTTGCCTTATACATGCGGTAGCCAAGAAGGTGATTTTTAACACTGCCTTCTGTAGACTTCTCTTTGTATTTCGAAATATAATTCTCTCTACATAATTTTGGAAATTCCGAAACATTTTTGTCCACGGTCCCTTCGTTTTCATCTAAATATGAAATCAACTTGATGCTAAACTCACTACCACTCTACTAAACCTTTTTTTGAGAAATGTGCTGTCCAATTAAATTTTATTATTTTAAACTTCCACTGACGTATAGAATAAGTAAGTTTCGGTATTCTTGTTGGGAACCCTGGGGTCCCTGGGTTACTTGGTATTGCAGAACAATATGGCGACGATGAATATGATCAATTCATAATTCCTATTTCGCTACTAAATACCATCCCTAGAAAAAAAAAACGTATCGACGAGCCTGTGACGTGGGGATTTACTTTCTCCTCAATCAATTTCAAACAGGAATATTTAGAAAAAAAATTACAATGATTTATTTAATTCATTGTAATTTCGACCAACAGCATACTCTCGTCTGTCATTCGACAATCAATCCAAATTTCAAGTGAAGGCTGGGATCCGCGAAAAGCTTGGAAATTGGAGTGCCTAGAAGTGAATACTTTGACCCAAATGTTAATTGTACGACTCAAACGTGACTACTATGACTTTTTCCTACGAGCGTGGGGAAATTAATACTTTTCTGCATACGTTTGCGTGTGCAAAGTTACCCTTTTCTGAACGCCGGCCGTGCGGATAATATTTTTTCCGCACTGAGTGCGGATAAGTAAAATTACTCAAAAATGTCACTGGTGTGGAAAATTTATATTCATTTTAGTTGATGTAGACTATTTTATGCAATATGATAAATTATTATGCATATAATATTTTCAAGCAACAGTAAGAGCATTTGTCAACTTTGACATGTGATGTCAGATTTTTCCTCAGTTTCTGTCAGCAAGAATCTACAAACGACACATTTCCATTCATCAAATCATAAAAAGGCTGTTCTTTCATTATATATATTACGAACAAATAATTAAATTTTCGATTATTATTTTTTTATTGTTATCTTATTGTTTATTGTATTCCTATCAAGTTTAACTAAGAATTATTCAATAAGTTATATACTTTTTATTTTCGTTATCTGAAGCTCGAAGGAAAAATGTTGCTCCTAAACGTGCGCAAAGTGCCTTTTCCGTACGCAAAAACTTATACGAAGTCCACTTCGCGTCGTTCACCTATCTGTTTTTGCGTGCAGAAAAGTAATACTTTGCTCACTAATTACTCTGAATTATCGTTGGGTATGATTGAAACTATAATTGATGGTCATTAGCAATTGAATAATATGACGGGTTACGGCTCTAGATGTTTACGAGTTTCAGAATAAACGTTACATTTTTCTGGGTCAATATCTTAAGTTTTCGTATTTATTGAAATATTAAGAAAAAAAAATCATTTACATTCTTTGTAGATTTTCAGAAGGCAATCGATCTACTCGAAGAAATTAAATTGTTCAAATACATTTTTTTGGTATCCCTTTCAATTTTCGAGTTTTTGTAATTTGAAGATCAGAATTATATGGACTTTCACAATTTTTCACAAGTCGTCACGAAATGCTCATTTCTCAAAGTTTAATAAGTTTTTTCGAGTTTATTATTCAAGATTTGGAAAAATTCGATGTGATTTTTTTGTAAACCCTTTCAAGGACTATCAAACTGTCCTCATACATTTTTGTTATACCTTGTTTGGTATTCGATTTATTGGCGCTTAAAAAAAATTTGCAAATTTTCAGATATGAAAAAATTTCATGTGAACTTTTTGTAGATCTCTTCGGGGCCAATAAAACTTTTCATGTAATTTTTTTCGATTCCAAATTTGTGTGTTCACATTTTTCTAGGTTTTATAAAAGCGATCAAAAAAGATGTCCTGATAAATTGTACCTTGTCTAAATATCTACCTTGTCCTAGATATTCGCCATTGTTCAAAAAGCACATTTTCAATGTCAGGTTTAAGGGATTTTCACTATTTTCTGATCGGTTTTTCAATAAACGGTTTCTCTGGGATCCGTTCATTCATGGAAGAGATTGTCATTTTGACATTTTAGTTTGGTTCGTCGGTTTAGCCATATTTTCGGTTTTGGCGAATCAAAAATTTTCCGAAAATCGTCCGGAAAAGCCGGTTAATATTTCCGATCTTTCTCAGAATCCAATCAGTTTATCGAAGAAAATAGAAGAATATCTTGAAGGATTTTGAAATTGAGTGAAACGAGAAATGAAACAATGTAAAAAAACATCGGAAAAAGTGACGTAAAATTGTTCCGAGTTTTCCGATCAAGTTGAAACAGAAGTAAAAGAATATAATCATGGGGCATTTAAAAGGGTTGAAATTTCAAATTGATATTTTGAGCGGTTCCAGAGATATAACGATTTTAATTTTTCGTCCGGATAAACGGACAGACACCAGCATTTTGCAAAAAGTCCTAATTGTTGGTGGATTATTTCCTTCAATGCAACTAGTGAACTAAATTCAAATATATAAAAGATGGCCCCCCTCTGGAGGGCCTAAGTATACTAACCTTAAAGGGTCGTAGAAGTAGCATATTGGTACTTTATCTCGCTCTCTCTCTCTCTGTTTTTATGAACCGTGCTTCCTGTTGGCCCCTTTTCCGACATCCCCGCCGGCAAACGGCAGGCAAGTGCTCTGTTGGAATCTTTTGTGATCTTAGCAGGGCATTCGACTGCGTCAGTCATCCTATATTACTCAAAAAGTTGGATAAATATGGTATCAGAGGATTGTCACTGGATTTGATATCGGATTATTTGAGTTATAGAAAATAATACGTCACTGTGAAAAATACAAATTCTGAAATGAAGTCTATTGATCTTGGTGTACCGCAGAGCTCAGTTTTGGGCCCGGTATTGTTTATCCTTTTCATCAATGATTTGACTAAGTACTTTATCAGGTCCGGCATCATTAACTTCATATGCAGATGATACATTCGCGATCATATCAGATAAAATCGATCATGTCCTGACAGACAAATGCAACACAGTTTGTTACAAATTGTACGAATGGTATTCTGCAAATCAGCTGTTTCTGAATGTTGGAAAAACACAATCGATAAGGTTTCATAACCGTAAAAACTGTGTCAAGAAATCACATTCGGCTCAGATGACCATTCACCCCTTTTTGTATCCAGTAATAATAACGGTATAATTTTTCTAGGTTTTCAAATTTATGGACAGGAAAAATCATTGTCGATCACTTATATCAAAAATGATTACATCATCATATCAATTCAGAACCACTAGAAAGGTATCAGAAATAAATCAAAGAAGACAGAAATCTTTGGGAGATCGTTTGCTAACGAACAGTCGTTACCGACCGATGATGAACCCTTTACTCCCATAAACACCTAACTATTTAGGCTTATTATGGCAAGAACCTGACAGAAAACAACTACTCCCCTGGCTAAGACCACGACGGGTATTGAATTAAATCTAACAGCTACTTGTGCAACGTTCCTCAAAACATCAGAGGAAGCAATTGCAAGTGCCCTCTATGACCAACCAGCAGAATTATGTTTTGATTTGGACGGGGTGACCACCTGCAGACTAGTTTCGAGGTTGTTGCCTCTCATCAGTGCAAGGGCAGGTCAACACAGACAGCACTGAAGCCATCTTTTCCCCGTCCAAACCAATACACACTCCGCTGATTAGTCAATTCTGGTTCACAAGATGAAAGCAGTTTCTAGGCCGCTCCACCTAGAGAGCAGAGGAAGACACTCCGAATCTCCGGGTTGAGAGATTTAATCGAAGAAGACAGAAATCTTTGGGAGATCGTTTGCTAACGAACAGTCGTTACCGACCGATGATGAACCCTTTACTCCCATAAACACCTAACTATTTAGGCTTATTATGGCAAGAACCTGACAGAAAACAACTACTCCCCTGGCTAAGACCACGACGGGTATTGAACTAGTCTGCAGGTGGTCACCCCGTCCAAATCAAAACATAATTCTGCTGGTTGGTCATAGAGGGCACTTGCAATTGCGTCCTCTGATGTTTTGAGGAACGTTGCACAAGTAGCTGTTAGATTTAATTCAATACCCGTCGTGGTCTTAGCCAGGGGAGTAGTTGTTTTCTGTCAGGTTCTTGCCATAATAAGCCTAAATAGTTAGGTGTTTATGGGAGTAAAGGGTTCATCATCGGTCGGTAACGACTGTTCGTTAGAAATAAATCAGTTACTTGCACTGTATTATGCACAAGCTGACAGTGGATTGCGATATGGTATAATAGTAGTAGTAGTTCTTTTAGACCCTTTTTGCCATCCCCTGTTCTCCACTTATCTACATTCATCATTCTAGTCTTCCTTTTCGTCTGACCACTCCAAGTCGATTAGTTCCTCTTGTTGGAGTTTATTAACTCCGAAGGTTCCAAATCTTAGCCTCCCGTACGCCTCACACTCGCCGAGGAAGAGAGATGAAGTTTCTTTGTCTTCTTTGCATTTGCGGCAAGTGGGGCTGTCTTCTATACCTATAAGTGATAGGTGTCTGCCTAACTTGTTATGTCCTGTTAGTATTCCCATAGGTAGTGCTTGGCGGTTTCTGCCTAAGAGACATATCGTCCTTAACTTATTGGTGCCGGCCACGAACTCTTTCGACTGACTGCAGCCAGTGTTATCCCTCCAAAATTTATTCAACTCATCTTCCACCCACTCGTCGAGGGCTGACGAGGTTTGGCTTCTTGCGATGCCTAGTACAGGCTCCGGCTCACAGAACGGCGTTGCGGATCCCGATCTGGTAAGTCCGTCTGCCACCTCGTGACCCGGGACCCATACCAGCTGAACTTCCTTCATTTCAGTTAGCTTCAAACGGATATCCACATTCCTGCGCAAGCGCTGAGCTTGGTTTATGATGGCAGATGGCTCTGAGCACTGCCTGACTATCCGAATAGTTATAAATTCTCTGGACCCTTCTTTCACCTCTTGCTTCGTAGCTACGAATAGGATGGCGAACAGTTCAGCTTGAAAAACTGTTGTATATCTGCGCAAAGCGTAGCTCTCTCGTACCTCTCTTCCCTCCAGACTCCGGCACCCGAAGCCTGTTTGTCAGTCAGACACGAACCGTCCGTATAACATATCAGGCTTCCTGTGCGATATAGTATATGTCTATTGGGTTTATCTGTATCCTCACCGGAGATCCTCACACGATGTAATAATTTCTCAGAAGTGGGTTTTTCATTCTCTCGTTGGTATATCGGGCCACACAAGTTACAGGAGTGTTTTCAAATACCATAAAATTTTAACACTACCTTTATTATTTATTTTTGAAGTTTTTGTATACATTTGGGAATAAAGGTACTTTATTCAACATCAATAAAGACAAACATCAATTTGATACCCGAACCAAAAATGACCTTCATGAATAAATTCCGTGTATCTTTCAACTCTCCTTCCTCTATGGCGCCCAGGGTATTCAATAAACTTCCAAATTATGTAAAAAAGGTAAATGTATGAAAATATTCAAAAACAATTGCGTGAATATTTACTTGAAAAATGTTTCTATGGTATTAAAAAGGTTATGTCGTAGAACCGTATTTTCTTGTTTATATGTTTTTTATATTGAAATATTGGCATTATTGTTGCATTATATTTCTAATCCAAATTTTATTGATGCTTTTACTTTTAATTTCAATCGGTCTGTTCCCGGTTTTTGGTTTTTCAAATCTTAAATTTGAAATGCTGAATTTTGAATATCTGATGTTTTCATATTTACCTAGACCTGTGATATTTTGACTATTCCTATACAATGTTGTGTTGCCTATTGGAAAGTAAAGATCTCATCTTTTCTTAACTAATACTCCACAATTATACTCTCAAAACTCCGTTATCATGTTAACACAGAATGGAACCCCACTTCCATGTTACTTTCGCTCTATGAGGACAAACACAAAATAATGTCCGACCTCTGCCACGACTTAAAACCTATTCAGTAATTCCCCAGCATTTGTTGATTATTTGAAAAAAAAAAATAGGAAGGGTGGAAGAATCAAGCTTTAAAGAACTACGGCATTACTCGCTTTAGGTCTGAATATAAAAACAAACTATTCAAAACTCAAGTATAGATACTCCTTCCCCGCTGCCCAAATAAGTATTTATTATCGTCCCTATTCTCTCATTATCTATTTTTCAATCAGGTTACATACTAAAATGATTTCATTGACACACTTTATAAGGGTTAAGTGGAAGAACATTTTCGTAGAGAGGTGTTCATTGTTTCTC
Source organism: Chrysolina oricalcia (assembly GCA_944452925.2). NCBI lineage: Eukaryota > Metazoa > Arthropoda > Insecta > Coleoptera > Chrysomelidae > Chrysolina > Chrysolina oricalcia. The sequence goes on from OX101815.2 coordinate 17,779,696, forward strand.
TGCAGAAAATGAACTTCGCCCTTTATTTTCAGAAATATATATTTTTATTTACATACAAAAAAAAATTCATGTATGATAATTGAAAATAATAAAGACCTTTATTATTATTATTATTATTAATTCTCGAGTTCAGGAGAACGGAACGTTCCCATCACTAGATGTGACTGTTCACATCGCCTGCAATGTTCTCGCGCTAGAAATCGGTATTCTCGAACGCATGTGAACACAGCCTCTCGAAAGAACCGTTGACACAACGTTGCCAGACGATTTTTAATAGAAGCCTCAGATTTTCAGTGATTGAAGGAAGAAGAGTTACAAAATAACCTATTTTGTAAATTAAATCAAATAATTATGTGTTGTGCATTATGTATATTTTTATCGACTGAGCTGAACTCTAGCTTCTTGAATAATACTAATTTCATAAAAAACCGTATCTTCATAGGTACCTTCTGCGCAAATTTTCTAACTCTTGAAGATTGTTTGGGAGTTTTACCCAGTTATTTGAAATTTATAGTTGTTTTGCATCTGTCACTTCTAAAATGCAGCGGAAGTGCTTGATTGTCTTATAACAGAAATTTTTTTATACTATTTCTGATAACTTCCTGAAGCATAAAATCTCTAAGTTATAAGCACCTCCAACAACAAAGTTATTTAAAACTTATTTATATTACTTTTCGGTGTTTGTAGATATAGACTAAACACTTCCATCAAGAAGCCAGTGAGGTTTTTGATGAGTCTAACATTTTTCGGGGCGGACGTTCTGCTTTCCCCTCTGCTTTTGAAACAATATAAGAAACAGAATCGGTTGATAATATCGGGAATCGTTGAGACTCACAGCGCAAAACAGATTGAAGGCCTAATGTTACTTTGGATCAACATCCTACCTTGGAGATTGTTGAGAACAACTTCAAATACTGCACCTGTTCCTTCTGAAGAATCCATCAATACACGAAAAAATAAGAGAACTGAACAGTAAACACCAAATGCTGTGTCAAAATCAAGTCTAAAATGACAAAAATCTAGGTTAAAAATGAAACGTCAGTTGGTCATTCTCAGGAGAATCACAAAATAGCAGGATAATCACGTTCCCCAGTTTTCACGCGAAGTGAATGATCACAAGTGTTCGAGAATACGCTTTGATGAGTTTCAGGAGAACTGTGCCTACTTTTCTCAGGAGAACGTTGTTCTCGAACGATGTTCGAGAATAGATCCCCGTCATAGGAACTGACGTTTTTCAATTTTTCGATCAGTCAGACCTCATCTCAGAAGATATATTATGAAAAATCTCATTCGAGTTTGACCTGGTTTTATGACAAACTGAAACCCAGTAAGGCTCGTACGTGTCTTAAAACTTTGGACGTCAACGGAAAATATTGGTCAATATAACTTTCGATTAACTCCATGAATTCACGGCGGAACTCCTTGTTTCGATAAAAATGCGATTGATTCTTTCTATTTTTATCACATCAGCATAACATACAACGTAACGATCTTCATGGATGATTAATCTTTCTATTAATAATCCCGGAACGAAAATCATCAATCGATAACTTATTTGATTGAAATCGTCGCTGTACAGGCAGGGGTGAAGTTTGGCTGCATTATAAATTTGGAAACGTAGAACGATTTGTAAATTATTTGTGACAATCAACGTGAACGAATCCTGTTGTTGTCAATTCATTTGATAAACTATCAGTAGACATGACCCTAGCGTGTTGGAGTGTTATTCGATTCTGCTGAAACCATGATTTAAAAGGGACACAAGGCTCTCTCTTATAATGAGTATTAGGGGAAGAAGCTTCAGAAATAGCACAGTTCACGGAACTTGTCAGAGTTATATCATTATAAGATAAATCAACTCCAGATATCTTTGTTGCAAAGACAGTGAGTAGTTTGTGTCATCACTGTTGATTAGGTTATGAAGTTCAGTTAGGGGTAGGTAATATTGAGGAGCTCCAGTGTATTAAGTTCAAATGTAAGTGAGCCCTTATCAGCCCCTTCACCGCGACACACGTATGCATTGTACATTATAGATTGTAGGGGTGGTTTTACAGGCTATGCAAGCCTCGCAATCACTTCGACCTATTAGATCGTCTGTGCATAACCCTCTATCTATTTGAGTCTCGGGATTCCGAGACACATCAAGGTGACCTGGTTGCTTTCCTCCAGTTGTCTCAGGGATTGATGGCAGTCCTAAGTCAGCTCAGACTCACAATTATATGACTTCATAACTTCCAGTGATACTTGACTATCTGACAGTATATAGATATTTTTCCTCCAGGTGTCTCTTTTAAGACACTCGTGGGCACATATCTCTTTAAATGTACTTCTGCCCTTATACCAAGTGGTTTTGAGGGGCTGAAACTTGGCTCTGTCCCCACTCCAGCCCTTTTATCCATCTTGGATTCTTCAGTGTACTACACTTATAATAATATTATTAACGTTTACTCACAAAAGTTCATAATTTTATAATAAATGAAATACATATTCATTTTGAGTGAATTAACAGGAAGGAATCACGAAGCTTCAGTATAATATCATCGCTTGTATGATATACTAAACTCGAAATGATATTGAGTAGATTAAGGGACTTTACAATGATGAAAAATTCATATTTTGTAGGAAAAATTAACTTGATATAACTATTACATTGAATAACTGATAGGAATATAACTAAATGAATAAATTAATATTTTTCATCGTGTTATACTTGGAGTAAATGCCATATTTAGGGTGACTGTCGTTTTCAGTATGTCTATAATAACTGAGGTGTAGGTACGTAATATTTCGGGTGTATGTCATATTCGGGCTGTGTCGTAATCTGGCTCTGTGTCATCATCGGGCTTTGTGTCATAATCGGGCTCATAGTCATATTCTGGATGTTGTTTGATTGAAATAATGTCCTTCCGGAACGCAAAATCCAAGTTTTTATCTAATTTTCGTAGTTTAATAAACTATTTATTTTATTTATAAACTCTGGCAGCATGTTACAGATTCAAGTCGTATCCCTTTTCAGTTGAGGTCCGTCCTTTGTACACAAGTCATCAAGTGTGATAGTTGTGTATACTAGTTCATTTGTAGGTGTTCAAATATTATGGATTTCCCTTGAGTAAAGACAGAGTAAAAAGTGAAATAGTCAATTCATACTACCAATTTTCACTACTCTTTTTACTGCCTTATGTTACCCATATAATTAATGTTCGACAAATGCAATTTTTTCTTCAACTGGAAAAAAGCTCACATCATTCCTTTTGCAAACTATCTAATTCTGAGAATTTCAATGATTTGAGGCCTACAAGCATTTTGCCTTCTTTATACAAATTCAAAGGCACTTGTATAGAAATACCTATTATTCAGCATTCCCAGTCTAGGTTCAGGTCAGAACACAGCTGCTTGGCTAAAACCATATCACAGATGAATGAAAGAATGAATATGTTTATTTAGGAAATCCTGATATACATACAATAAAGTAAGTACCTGATAAATATGACTCTGCCAAACTAATGTTTAAACAAAAGAGAAAAAACTCGTAGGTAAATATCAGTTCAGATTACACATGCTAACAATTTGAAATATAATAATAATAATAATAATAAATGCTATCATTATTCTGGATCAAACTTTAATATGGTATTTGTTTTCATATAATTATTATTTTAGACTCAGATAAATAAAGACTTTCGCTTTGTTTTTTGAAATGAGGCAGCTTATTAAATTGATTTGAACCTTTGTAAAACAATATTTTCAAGGATCTGGTTATGCTGCATCTTGATCAATGAAAATAATTGATTTTGTCCTGTCTCATAATTGTGTGTACTATTTTGATTAATAATGAATTCATAAAAATAAATATCATTGATGATCTAAAAAACCTTTATTTCATTAATAACCATTCTATATAGAGGATGTAAACAAATCTTTGGAAAGCAATAAATTGGCAGTTCTTGTTTTGTTGGATAACTCAACTTTACTGCTTTACAACTTTTTTCTTGCTATTTGAGTAGGAGAAGTCAGGCTGAGTAACAATTGGTACCTATTGTAATTTGATTATGATTTTTCGAAACGGTCCTGAGCAAACTCGAGTACTAGCATATTACTTTCATTGTCACAGAACAGTCTAACTACTTTCCAAGGAAGACATTTCCACTGTTTAAACTACGGCAAAGAAAAATATAATAATCGCTCATAGGTTCGCTTGAATGCAAGTCCATTCATACGAAATTTTAACGATAAAATATTAGAGTTCGGTCATAAAACGAGCCAGAAAAAAAAACATTGAATGTCTACGGTCAGGAGACAGCTTCTAACCTTTCATTATTTTTTATACCATTCAAGTATTATTAAACGAAGTGGTTTCAACGGGTTCACCCTGATATCCTCTGTAGAGTCAGTGCAGAGGGAAAACAGATACTTCCAGTTATTGTATTCAAACGATACATCATCATATGCTGCCATTTCAATATAAAAATACTTCCTAGAGTGGACGACAAATTTTATTGTTACTGTTAGAGGTTTCCCCTAAGGCTCGATTCTGGGTCCATTGTTGTTAGCATCTATAATAGCAATTTTCCTTCAACGTTTTCATCCTGGACTATTATGCAGATGATTTTGAATTCTAGCCAAACGAAGGCAGTTCTATTTGATAATGAATCTAAAAAGGAATTCATTTCTGCATGACTTAATTTTGTAAGATGACCGTACGTGAAATATTTAGAGGCGTAGACAAATTCGAACGCAATCAGTGCGTGATCTGTTTCGATAAAGTACCCACTCACTCACTCTCATCACACCAGGATATCGTTCCAGAAAGCATGTGCTTCTTCAATAGACCAGTGTCTTGCCAACAAATGAATTCAATACTTTATTATTACTTTGTTTCGTCCATCTTGAAATATTGTGATGTCATACAGTGTGACCCATTTAAGATGGAAGCACCCTCATAAAACGTACATTTTTCAACCGATTGGAATGATTTTTTTTTCAGTAGGCAGACATATAGAAAGTCTATTAGAACACCAAATTTCATGAATATATCTTAATTTCCAGGGCCAACTAATCTTATTTTTCAAGGTAAAAAATCTAAAAAAATTACTAGCGACTTTTTTAGAAAAATCTGACTACACCACTAGATTTGTGACGTTTTCAAATGGTTAACATGTAAATGACGTTGAAATGCGTTAATCAATAAAAAAGTTATAAAGGAATGAAATTTGAAAAATATGCCGTTTAATCAACCCACCAATTCAAGTTCAGGAATTTTATGAAAATTCTGAATACACCACTGGATTCAGGATATCTTGAAATATAAATGATCACAGTTTCATGGAAATCTGTTCAGTAATAAAAAAATTATAAAGAAATAAAATTTGAAAAATATGTTGTTCAATGGAATTTTAGCAACGTTCTTACTAAACCATTGGATTAGGGGCAATATTCAACAAAATATTATTCAAATAAATTTATTCATGAAGCATTTATGGCAGAATTAATTTCCTTTCCTATGTATGTCGAACCATATTAATCAAACAGTTTATCACAACAAACTTTAGTGTCAATAATTTCAAATAAATCTACAAAATAATAACTGTATTTTCTAATTGCTACAAACTAGCGGAAAACAATATTTTATTCACAATCAAAGTAAAAATAGAAACCAAGAAGAGACCGAATTGAAAAATAAATGAGTGCAGTTTATATTCTGGGTGGCCTCCACCAAACTTCCATCCAATGCATTTGTCATTTCGCTTACGAATATTTTTTAAAGTATTCCTCAATTGTTGTGGAGTAATTGCATCGCAAGCTTGCTGAATTCTGGTGCACGGTTCCACTCGATTCCTTGGTCGGGATTTCTTAAGTTTTTGTGTAACATAACCCCAAAGGAAAAATCGAGTGAAGTAAGGTCAGGCGATCTTGGTGGCCATCCAATTAATGTAGGTCCTCCCCCTTCCTACCAACGATTAGGGTTATTTTTATTCAGCCAACTATTCACAATTCCTGCATTATGTATGGAACAACCATCTAACTGAAAATATAAATTTCTTGTTTCTGCGTCCAAAAATTAATTCCTCAAACATTGTAGGAAAATTGCGGCATTGCCGTCGAAAAAGAATGGTCCAATTATCCTTTCATTCAGTATTCCACACCAAACGTTCACTTTTTCTGAATACTGCCTTTTACCCATTTGTTGTGAAACTAGCTTCATCACTAAATAAAATTTTCTTAAAAAATGCCTGTCATTAAGATAATCGCCCTGGGCTCATAAGCAGATTTCCGAACGTTTTTCTTGATCACCTAGTTCCAGAGTATGTAAAAACTTTGGTTTAAATGGCCTCAATTTATTTTTCCTCAGACATCGCCTAACATTCTCCCTAGGTAAGGTTAAATCTAAGCTGGCAACCCTCAAACTACTATTTGGATTATTTCTGAAGTAATCTAATATAGTCTGGTTATTTTCGTTCCTTCTTCGTATATTGTTCTTTAAAATATATGTGGTTACTGCTCCAGTCCGATTGAAAACTTGGTTTATGTACGTGCTGTTATTTATATCTGAACGATTTGGGTGTCTTTCATTGAATATTCTAGCTACTTCTCTTTCACTCCGGTAATCGTCACCGGAAAGATGTATACTTTCGATTTTTTCTTGAATTGACAATTGAGGCATTATCTGTTTTTATTTTGGAACATAACAGGTCTCTCCTGATTGTACTTGTTTATGTATCCACTCCACTTCGAGAAATACCTATAGACTATTTTTACCATCATGATTTTCAGATATTATAATTGTGCGACATTGCAATAATCACCCCAATATTTTTTTCAGAAACAGTGGTGTAGTAAGAACGTTGCTAAAATTCCATTTTACAATATATTTTACAAATTTTTTCCCTTATAACTTTTTTATAACTGAACAGATTTCGATGAAACTGTGACCAGTAATATTTCAATACATCCTGAATCCAATGGTGTATTCAGAATTTTGATAAAATTCATGAACTTGAATTGGTGGGTTGATTAAACGACATATTTTTCAAACTTCTTTCCTTTATAACTTTTTTATTGATTGACGCATTCCAACGTAATTTACATGTAAATCATTTGAAAATGTCGCGAATCCAGTGGTGTAGTCAGATTTTTCTAAAAAAATCGCTAGTAATTTTTTAGATTTTTGACCTTGCAAAATAAGATTAGTTGGCCCTGGAAATTGAGATTTACTCATGAAATTTGGTATCCTAATAGACTTTTTGAATATCTACCTAACAAAAAAAATCATTCCAATTGGTTGAAAAATGTAGGTTTTATAAGGGTGCTTCCATCTTAAATGGGTCACACTGTATATGACCCTTGAATAACCGTCATGAATATCAATTACACATTGAAAATTAATATGATTGTATCAAAATATAAAACAGCAGATTTGTACACCGTATCTGTCTGTACAGTAAAATTCTGAAAACAATAATAGTTATTTACAACAAGAATGTAAAGTGAATCATTTCTGCACGCGTGAGAAGTTTTCATAACGAGTCGTATAGGCGAGTTAAAAAACATTGCAAGTGGCAAAAAGTGGCTTTATATTCGAGTTGTACACATGATTTTTCCAAATGCTTTGGGTTTTTTAAATTGAAATTAAAAAACCCTTATTATAACGTTTTGAAAACAAACGTCAAATTTTTATTGTTTTAGCAATGACAGTGAAAATTGGAAACGATATTTTTAGGGTGATATCAAGAAAAGTGGAAATGTCAAAGTCGATAACAATAATACTTTTAACATCACACAAAAAACATTTGATCTAGTATAACTAAAATCATCGTTTGAATTCAACAAACAGAACAACAGTAATTGTATTGAAATAAATCTTGTAAAAAATTAGTATATGTGGAATATGATTGTAATATGTTCAATAAAACACGATTGAAATGATGGGTATTGTGTATTACTTGTATTTGAACAACGTAGGTCTATACACGCGTGCAGAAGTTTTTTTTTTGTATTTGGGTTATTATTATATAACATAAAGTACTTTATGAGGACTAATACAGATGTGCCCATTCTTCACACTACACAGACATATGTGCCCAAACTCCACCTATAGTCCTATAAATAGTCAGGATTAAATATGACCTGAAAGCAATGGCAATTGAAGCGAAAACAACCCTGTCATTTAAACTGGAATCCATCATTCCACTACTACTGTAAATATTGCCACGGAACATAAATCAAATGTTGACGTTCGACTAGACAGTTCAATTAAATGTGTTCCCAAACCATGTACGCTGTGAAAGCTGAACTGGTTCTAAGCGCTACGTGTGACATTCGGACATAATTTTCCCAAAAACAAACATCATTTCATTCACGGTCAAAGTAACTTTTATAGAACTATGAATGGACTGTATAAGACGGTATCTCGTTATTAGCGATTGATAACAAAACGCGCGTCCAGTAAAACTGAATACGAGGAAATTATTTGAATTTTAAACAGGACAAAAAATACCCCCCACTAAACATGTAATGTTACAAAATATTGCCACAATATTATGTATGGCTTGCCATCGTAATATGAAAATATAATATTGCATAAGGCTCAATGCTATATTTAAGTTTTTAACATAACAGAATAAACTACAGACAAGTTGTTTGTTTGTAAGTTATAAAGCAAGCTATTGATTGAGTTTCAAGTGCAATGTTACATGATCCATGAAAGTTCATTGTAAATGCAACAATACAGAAACTATCTACGAACAATGTGAGTGCAAGTTACATTTGGAACTATCGAACAAGTTCAAATCGCAATGTTGCACTGAGTTTGAAATTCCATATTTACAACCATACATAAGCTAACTACAAACAATATTGACAGTATTTAAAAAACACAATACATTTTCAATTTTCGATTGCATCATCGCAGAAATATACAAAATGATACGCTAGGACAATTTTAAATGGTAAGTATAAAGAAACTTGAAATAATATTTCATCTATCAGGAATCCAACCAATTTTGAAATTCCCGGTCTTGATGAGATGCCACCTAACGGGGCGACCCAGTAACCCAGATCCCAGACAAACACGCGCCTCGCGCCATTTTGATATTGTAAATTGTATTGTTGTTGTGTGTCGTGCCTTTGCGTTAGTTTCGTTTTGGATACTTTCATTCGTTCTTAACCTAGGTACCTAAGTAAAGTACATATTCTTCTGCAATTTTGTTTTTTGATTAAGAGTTCACTGAGTGTTAAAGCAGCATATAATGGATAATGCTAATAAATTTAAGGCATCTTCATGTAAGGTAAGGCGATACATCATATATTATTTTAGGTTAGGATGGTCTGGTATGCTCATTCTGCGTTTATTAGGAAAAAATTTTTTCTCCTTATATTGCGAATAAATCTGGTAGTAGTGTTAATTTGAAAGGTAATTTTACATTTGTAAATGATGTGGAATACTTTTACATTTCGATTTTAGTTGCAGGTTCTTCATTGGTGGCTTGAATGAAAAGTTGAGTGTTGGAACAAGTCTATAACGTTTTTTCACAATTCTTTGTGCCATGTTTTGCAATTGGATCAGCAAAAAAGACAATTTCAGAATCAAAGAATTGAATTCTATACAAATTTTAAAATTCGAGTCAGTTCAATTTGAATATAAAGCAAATATGTAAGCACAGTAGTTTCATAATCAAGGACAAGTTCAATTGTACATATTGAAATAAGACCATAATTATTGAGTTGACTAATTATATATTTATTTTTAATATTTTTGTTCCAGATGCAGTGAGAAATTCATTTCCATGCATCAGATAAATGTGATGTCTTGGCTACAATTCGCAAAAACACGTTACTTGTAGGGTTAGGTAGTAGATCGAGATGTCGATATTTAAGCTACACATTCAATTCAAAGATTATTTTGTTTCAGGTACCTGATAAGGCCTAACAGATTTTTTTTTTATTTGTCATTTCAATATGAGTACATATTTGTTTTTTGTGATATTTTAATTAAAGGTTTCAATATCGAATATTTGTCTTTTTGATCTCCAAGATTTAAATGGACATTCAAATTAATAGGTATCATTTCAGAAGATTTTTTGGGTTGTCACTGATTGTTTCTAAAAACTAGAAAATGATGAATCTGATTTCCATAGAGGACACATCAATACTGAATGATATTTTCCAAGATATCAAAACTGTTTGTATTCATTTTCTATCAATATTAGTAGCAAGTAGTGAAAATCCAAAAATTCTTCAGTAGCGAACAAACCTACTGGAACGTAATTTATGAAATATTACTGTTATGTTATAGAAAGGAATAGACAAGATTGGTGGTAAGTTGCTGCTATATAATAATATTGAATATGCAATTACTAATGCAATGTTGCAGAAACCTTGCTGGAATAATTGATAATGGCATTTACCATTTGTAATATTGCTGAACGTCCGTTTCAGTAGTTGCTGAACCTTCGCAGTAAGATAGCAGAAAACTCTGATGTAACATTACACATTACCATGAAAGGTTACTGAAATATTGAATGAATGTTACTTTGCTTAGTGGGGTCTTCTCTTCAATTATCCTGTTTCTTCTATTCTGCTGTTTGATTACAAAGAGTTGCAATAGTTTTCTCTGTCACAAATCAGTGGCGGCGATAAGGATTCGCCCCCCCCCCTCAAATTTTGATAGGTTATTCACACATGTAGCAATTAAATCTGGAAATAGCAAAGAAGTCGAAGGGGCCCCTTCTGGAGCTGGGCACAAATGCATGTTTCTGCATGTTGAGCACAATAAGATCTTCTAAAATTGGTTTGAGTATAAGAAAGTGTATAATACTTCAAATAATAATAAAGCCACGTGATCTGATAATCTCTTGTTTTTTCCTGTTTCTAAAAACATTTTTCATAACATTTTTATTTTGGAAAAAATCAGTAGTCAGTCTTGGATGTTCATGATTGATTATTACCCTATTATGATCAGAAGAATAGGCGAACGTAGGTCATCAATTTTAGATGGTGAATGAATCAGTTTTCATTCCGAAAGTCTATGTCCCTCCCTATCGCCCTCATAGGCTTACCAAGGTCTTGACCAGCTATATGAGGAGCTGACGGAAGTCTTTAAAAGGCTTCCGACTAGACGGCCTTGAAGCAATACTGCTCAAGAAGCTACTCGTTAATAATGCGAAAACTTCACTCATGTTTCAAAATGTCCAAAAGAGGTGTGGAATTATCGCTGAATTACAGCGGAAATTTCCCTCACGTGTAAAAACGTCCATAAGAGGAATGCAATTACCGCTGGCTCACAGCGATAATTGTACTGTAGTGACGCGTTTCGCGTCACGGCAGTGCAATTATCGCATTAGATGTCAATTCAAGTGAAGTCGCGCGATTTTAATGTCAGAAGTGAGACTTCAAATGTGTCATCTACCTACAAGTGAAGAGTGAGGTGTGAAATTTCCTACCGAATACCACTCGTGCATTGAAAATTAACCAGATAATTCTGAAAAAAACGTGTTTTTTTTATAAAAAACCGCACTCGGTTATTTTTTTCGTTGTTTCAAAAAATTGCCCTCCTCCTTCGGAGTCGGGCAATTTATGCTTTGAAACAACGAAAAAAATAAACTCGTGCAGTTTTTTAAAATAAAACACGTTTTTTTTCAGAATTATCGGTAATTTTCAATGCACTTGTGGTATTACCCCCGGTAAGCCACCTACTATGTGGATTATCGAAGGTAATATACCAAGACCATGACAAATAGCCTACTATTATTTTCTTCATAATTCTATCGAGAGTACCTTGTAGTGTAGTGTAGTGACAATTTAATGAGACCACATGAACATTAATAATCTGAACAACTCCCGAGAGCTTTAGCTCAAGTTACTCTCTATTCGTCATGTTCGTGTGATATTTAGGTAGATTATTTCATGAACAGCATCAAATCATTTATATACTCGATCATATACGTTTCAACAATTAACTTTCCTTCCTTTTTGAGGACAAGAATGCAGGTTTCGTCTTTTTGCGTTACTCGCATTTCTAGCACTTTGGAATTCAATATCTTCATATATCTTAATATCTTCAATATCTTACGTTTATGTTTATTGAAGTAAAATTCCTGGAGAGTTTACGCAGTTGAATTCCACATCACTTTAACCGTGTACTCTTTATATTCCTCGCCATTTTCTTTACGCATATTCCATGCCCATTCTTTGAGGCTTTCGGCGATCATGAGAGTTGGGCTAGTCGCAAAAAATTCATATTTCTTCTGCTTACAAAAAGACATAAATTGTCTCCAGACAGACTCTTTACTCTTCACGGTATTTTCTGGAATGGATTCGCCAATATATGCATTGATTTCTGTCATAGAAGATTTCCGATAACGAGAAATTTCAATTTTGAGCGAAGTTATGTAAAATTTTGACACTTATACAAACAAAAGAGAGATTTGTTTACATGAATAGCCATGTTTACCTGAGTATTTCAGTTATGCTAAAATAGCGTGTTATGATTGGTTGAAATTTTTGTGTTGGTAAATGAAAACATCATGTTTTCGATTTTGTAGTTCGGCTATTGATTGGCTACTGGATATGTATATGATGTGTTTTCGATTTTGTAGTTCGATTCCTGATTGGTTTTTATCAAAACACAAACTTACCACTAGCAAGCTGCTATAATGACACAACACCAAACTTTGACCAAAACTAAATAAGCACTCACTATTAATTCATATCAACTTCACAATTTTCGACAAATTTTGCATACTCGTTGATTAATCAAATCACTAAATCAAAATGTTATCAAATCATAACCTCGAGCGAGAAACTAGACATGCAATGACGAAACTACGAATGACTCGCTCTGTCATTGGTAACAGAAATAGAGGGATGTTTGAAATATTAAGTAAATGTTTTGTTAGTTGCATAATTTCAGAACTAAATGCGGGATTAATATTCCTAGTTAAATTGAATAGTAAATAAATAAAAATGGTTTCGATTTTATTCATGAAATAATCTTAACAAATACAACTCGTGTTATCGGCGATTATCGTTAATTCCTTCTCGGTTTCGAATCAAATTATGTTGCTTTAGGCAACCACACTCGCGCAAGCGCTCGTGTGATTGCCAAGCAACATAATTTGATTCTCAAATTCAAAGGAATTGCTATTTCGATAATAACCGATACACTTGTGATATTACCTACGAATATCCATTTGTTTACCTAAATATCAGCTCATATCACACATCATGTAATTTTATTGGTGTAGCAATTTGTGAATGAAATAATCGCTGTGATTCAGCGCGCTATGTGACAATTTAACTGAAGTGACTGATGAATGACAGGACTTGCCAACTCTAAATCTATTAGGAGCTATCTACAGATTGATAAAGAACACAATCAGGCTATCATTGAAGAAATGCGTAGCAATGAAAATCTACAACAATGCGTGCCAGGAAGAGGTTCAAGATCAATTTCAGTTACGGAGAAGACAAATACAAATGTTTACAACATTACTTACAATAATTGTAATATCAACTATAACAATAAATAATATGAAACTTTTTGTTTTCTTCAAATTTTCTAACGAATACCATTCGTGCTTTAAAAAATAACCAAATAATTCTAAAAAAAAAACGTGTTTTTTTGAAAAACTGCACTTGGTTATTTTTTTCATTGCTTCAAAAAATGTATGCTCTGTAACAACGAAAAAATTAAAACTCGATCGTCTTCAAACGTCTACTGAGCCTTGAAGGAGAACTCAAGATGATCCCTGAGGTCCAGTTCGACTTCCAGACTTGTCATAATACGACCTTCCTGCATGGTTGTCCGGATTGTACAAGGGGTGAAAGAGGCCTTTCATCAATATTCCAACAGTCATCATCCGGCTGGACACGAATGAAGCCTTCGACACCCTCTGCTGATAGCAAACTGCTGATAACTAGTATATGGTGTCGATAAACTCTTACCAGAGTATTCGATCGAAGCAGGTGTCCCGTGTAGGGCTCGGCAAATAATAGTAATAGCCGTCCTCTACCTGTCTTTGGATACATTCTTCGAGTGTTTATGAGGGAATATTATTATTATAAGGGAGTTGAGCGCTGTTCGATACTTGGTATCTGCTTCATTATAACGTACTTACCCATTAACAACCAGAAGCTGATATCTCAGCATGGCTGATGACATTTTTATATATAAGCAGATGATAAGCCTGCTATGTTATAATAATAATGATGATAATAATAATATTTTTCCAGAAGGACCATTTTACATGATATTGGAAAAGTCAACAGATATTGGGAATGTGTAGAAATAGACAAATATTCAGTTAATATCTATAATGAAACTATAAATGAGATGATTTTCACTAAAAAGGTTTACAACACCACGACAATCGTTTCGCTGTACGACAGCTTCTTCAAGTGGAGAAGATAATATTGTTAAAAAATTGTTGTTAAAATTGTTTTTTCCGTTAACCAGCTGTCGTCCCCTTACGAACGGCAGCCCTCAGAAGTCGAAACTTGTGCGAGCTAAGGATTAACGAGGTCTTACCTTTTTACGTGCGATTCCTAGCACTTTCTCGGGCCATCGGAAAAAGTTCTGCAGTCGCTAGGGTTTGAACCTTTGACTGGTAGCCAAAAGTGATTAAAACAATGTCGCTTTAACCACTCGGCTACCTGGCCCCGTATATAAATTACGTCTTTGCTGCAAACGAATTTTATAACGACCTATTTGAGTTTTAAATCAAGCTAGTTAAACTGTAGAATAATTCAGTTAGTCAAATGGTAAATGTGTGATGTTATATTTTGGAGACTCATGAGTATGTTTCATAACAAAAATAATAAGCGGCAATCAACATGAAATAAAATAACAAAATGGAAAAATGCAATTAAATGGATGAATGATGAATACAAGCTCACGTTTTTTTTAGTCAACTCTGAATTGAAGAAATATAATTAAAACTGATGTCAAGATTTCAAGATAATAATCACAACATCGTTATAACGAATTGTAACGTTGACTACGGTACATAGTTATTATCCTCGTATAAACAGGTAACAAGGTGAAATTTCCAAATACTTGTCATTCGATCACCACATGTAATAAGTTTCCTAGAGACATACCATCCTATTTCACATGAAATATAATTGTTTTAATTTCACAGCTCTTGGTTCCCACGGATATCTCTGGTGATTTGAATAAATCCATAATTGTGTGGTTATCAAGAAGGAATGTTTACCATCATATGGTTAATGTCACTTAGATGACAGCGCTTCTTCTTCCTATTTAGAATCGATTTATTAAAGAAGGGTCACTACATTCAGACGACAGTTCTTCTTCCTATCACGATTCGATTTGTTGAAGTACGCTCACTGCATTGAATTTGTTTACACAAAGTTCTACTTTCATGGAAAAGAAAGAGAGAAATATGTTCGTTATGGTTCTTATGTAGTTTTTAAAATCGCGGAATGCTAGTCTCTTTGATACAGTTCAATGACATGAGTATGATAATTAATAGTTGTGGCAACAATGAAAGAAAAAAGGAAACGGTTTTTTCATTAAAATCTATTTTGGAGAAGACGGAAGTGTTTGAAACACCATTAGACCATTTCTGACCTGGTAACGCTGAAGCTCGCTGGAGGTTGATTTTGAGTTTATTTAATTTTGGCAACCTACCTAATATTGCTGGACCACACAAATGAGAGGTGAATATTCTATCTATGTAGAGATCTATTGAACGTAACTCGTTTCACGAGAATTAAATATATAAATATTTTTTATAAGCACGCCTTGAAATTTCCTTTTCTTTTTGCCATAGCTATGCCAGGAATTTACGAAAGACTTTAAGAGATAGTTTGGGAGAATAATATAAGAGAGGCAGTATATGTACTAATCGGCCAATTAAAAATTAAAGGCCAATTCAACAAAGTAATATAAGCTCACATGGTATTGTAAATCCTGTGATGGTATTGTGAACCTGTGATGGTATTGTAAAGCCTGTGATGGTATTGTAAAGCCTGTGATGTATGATAAAACCTGTAATGGTATCGTAAAGCCTGTCATAGTATTGTAAAGCCGAAGAGCACATTGGAGCAGACCCAACGCTAGAGATTTCCGTGGAAACATTAATTTATGGAGACCAAAAGGGAGCAACAAAGCCAAAGTCGTAATTCCTTAGTAAATGTCTAATTGTGTAAGGTTTGAATGCATTCGTACTAGGTAAGACTAAAACTATTATAATTTTTTAAATTATGACTTGGAGAACCCATTCTTTAGGTTACATATAAAGAATAAATGATTATATTATTGTTATAATAGACAACCGTTAAAATTATTAAATATTTATATTTTAATATGTCTTTTGTTTGAAGTTGTGGTTGAATCTTTCTTTCTGCATAGTTAAGGTCTTTCCACAGAGATTGGCCTGGGAATAAGTTTTTGAAATCATTTAACACTGTATATGGCGTCCATTAAACACCATAATTATTAAGAAACTTACTCTCTCTTCCACAAATTGGACCTTTTCAGTATCATCGAGTGACGTCGACTTACGCCCTTGCCTCCGAAAATCAAAAAGCTAGCCTGGCCAAATATGTACCTAAGATCAGGTTACTTATAAAAATTATAAATATAAATAAATAAATAAATATGACGTAGCCCGCTGTATCACCCCACATGATATATTTGGAATTTTTCATATGGAAACTTAATATTTGTTATTCATAAGAAACCGACTGCCATGCTCGAAGATTTCCTTTATCGAATTATCACAGGTTCGGGCAATTTAAAAAAAGTTATTTTCCATAATCAAAAACGCTTTCTAGAGGGGGAGCAGATAACGGAGAAAAATTGAAAAGTGTTTTCAATCAAACCGAAAAGACGACGCGCTTATGACAGATCAACGACTCACATCACTCATCTGAAAGAAACATCCACGTCCACGCCGTCCCCTCTCTTCTACCGCTGTTAGTATTGTTACGTTTTCTCTAAAGTCTCAGACTTCAACGGGACATGAAAATACTGTTCTTGTCGTGAGGTGAGAGTTTGTCTACGAGAGAAGCGGAGCGGGGCGAGTGTGGCAATCTCACGAACGAAAAAAACATATTTCATCTCGGAAATGCTATTTTTTCTACGATAGATGTTGTTCATAAAATATTGGATAACAATTTTTAGAACTTTATTTATTTATAACACAGACTTGATAATAATACTGACTGCTATATATAATGACTAATGAGGAGTGACAAATTGTTTTTCATAACTTTATTTATAAATATTGAAAGTACAATTGTTGAAGTTGTTAATAGTTGGATGTTGGATTTGTGTGCTGACTTCTTTAATCGTGGAAATGTTCATAAACTGTCAAACGAAGTGATGCTCGTTTGCTGATTCAAGCATGGACGAATATAGTTATTTATGCAACAAGTACAAAAAGTGAACGTTTATTGCACTCGACGTGAAATTGTCCGACGAGGCCGTTAGGCCGAGTTGGACAACACGTCGAGTGCAATAAACAATTTTTGCACGAGTTGCATACAACATTTTTTCTACGTTCATGCAAAAAGCAAAAAATGATTTATTGAGGTGCGGCACTAGGTGTAGGAAAATGAAAAGCGCAACTTGAATACTTTATTATTAATATCGATTTGCATTGAAACAGGAACTAATACGTTACGAACAATTTATCTCAAACTTTATTTTTACCCTCAATGTTGAAAGTGAATGAACAATTTGTGCAATTTTCAATATGAATATTTCGTAGTGAAGTACCTATTGCCAATCTCACAGAATATCTGCTAGATATGTAGTAGGTTTAAACGTTTATGTTTGTCATGATGACAGCACGTTGAAGTAGAATGACAGATGAGTGCAATAAAAACTTTATTGCACTAGTGCAATAAAGAACTTCTTTTTCCACTGAATATAGTTCAATAAAGTTTTGCTTTTTGCATGAATGTAGAAAAAATAATTTATACGTCCATGGATTCAAGTGCCAAGTAGTGAGATTATCTCTCATTAGTGTCAAAAATCCATCGATTTGTTTTTAGTATATTCCCATTTGTTTCATTTTCATCTCTAGAGTGAAATACTAGTCGCGTTCGGTTTTTACGTCGGACTGGTCAGATTAGTCTGCATCGTTCGTTTATTGCAAGCGATTGTATGGGAGAATCTTGATCGTTCGGTTATTCAAATCCGATCAGTCTTAGATTGATCTGTTTGCTCGGAGAATTTTGGCAGACGAGTAAGATTAATTTGAAAGTGTAAGGTTATGTTCATTTGTTCATCATCATTAAAATTAATGATTTCATTTTCCCAAACAGAAACCAGCAATATTTTTTTGTATATTCGTTATTGCAATATTCATAACGTTCAAATTTCAAACTTGAAGATTCTTTACGAAAAAAACGATGCAAATATGGATGTGGTTATTGGTGAATGGCATGTCAAAGTCAAGCCAACGTCCGTTTCGTTCGTTTATTACCGATTGATCCGATTAATTTGTGGCCACGTGACCAAAATCTGCTCCACTATGAGATCATAATACCGAACTCGATTACTATCACTTTCATGTAGGGAATCCGGTTGAAAAATTATCATTTTCATATACAATGAATTGTTTCAAAAGGAAAATTTCAAGTAACAATAATAATACCGAACTCGATTACTATCACTTTCATGTAGGGAATCCGGTTTAAAAATTATCATTTTCATATACAATGAATTGTTTCAAAAGGAAAATTTCAAGTAACAATAATTAACAATAGACATACGTCTGCCAATTGACATTTCAGTGGAGTTCTGTTGAGTAAGCAAAATATTCCACAGGCAGACATTTCGCACGTGAGTAGAGTGGCAAACGCGCATGAACAAGTAAAACTTGTGGGTTAAGTTTGTACAACTAACCTCTGCCATCGATATTTTTATCAATAGTATGATGAAAATAAAAAAAAATCTTCAATGGCAAACGTTTTTATAAGTTACCAATATAAATTATCAATTAATAAAATTGTACTTAATTTTTAAGTAACAATAATCAACAGTAGACATATCTCTGCCAATTGATATTTCAGTATAGTTCTGTGAAGTAATCAGAATATTCCACATGCAGACATTTCGCACGTGTGTAAATGAGTAGCAGACGCGCATGAACACGTGAAAATTGTGGGTTAAGTTTGTACAACTAACTAATGTCTGCCATCGATATTTTTATCAAAATTGTTATAAAAATAAACAAATTCTCTAATGGCAGAAGTTTTTATAAGTAACAAGTATAAATTATTGATCAATAAAATTGCTGTAAATTTTCAAGTAACACTTGAACTATGAATAATTTTTGTTTTATTTTAATTTGAGATCATTTTTCTGTTTGAAAAGGATGAAACAATCCCATAAATCAAACATATATCTAACGAAACTCAACGCTCTTGCTCTTCTGAACATTGAAAGTGATATTACTAGATATTTGCCTTTGATAATACGATACAGTTATTTGCTTGGGCCAAGGCCAGAAAAAAGTTTTGAAAGTGTTTTTGTATATATTAGATATTTCGATTGTAATATTCATAAATATATAACTAATTTTAACAAGTGGGCAAGAGGCCTTCTCAATTTATTGCTTAATATCCTTTCTTTATTATCATCTTTTCATCATTAAGAAAGACAATTATTGGATCTTTCAATGAATAGCCCTACTTTGACAATAGTTCAGAATTACTGGTCGACAAGCCTAAGGATGCCTCCGAGAATTGGTTGCGCAGTAGACACAACCCTGGAGTGGGGCAAGAGCTCAGTCGCTCTGCATTATTCAAGCAGTTCACGTCGTGAGTGTACAGTCAGTGGAATAAAATTATTGTGGCGTTATTCTGATTGTGTGTTGCATTTGAAATCCTTGTGTTGTGTATAGTTTTGAAATATTATTAGATATGTTATAGTGTAGTTTGTTGTGTTTGAAAATGCCTTCAAAGAGTAAAGTGAGAAATAAGATTCTGAGTGGACAAAGTAGGGAAATTGTCAGTAATGTCATCAAACTTATGCAGGCAGAAGCAATGATAGCTGAAACCAGTATTCCTCTTGTGAAGGTTCAAGAACGAGTTGCTGCCGCAACGGGGAGTTTGCGTTAGAAGCATTAGGAAAATTAATTCAGAAATTAATAAAATTGAAAAAGGTGAAATGGAACAATTCTCAACTCCAAATAAAAAGAGAAACAAAAAGTCAAAAGTTACCATGGACAGTGCTGATTTGGCAGTGGTCAGAGGTCATGTGATATTGTTAGTCTACTTCTGTAAGTATTTTCCTCGTGTTCTTTATTATATTTATTTACCTATTTCTGATATTGTGTGGCGATGCATTCTTTTTCTAGTCTTACTTTATTTACACTTATGGCTTCGGGAAAATTATGCAATTTTCATAAACGGTCCAGTGATCACAGACAATTATATTATTCGAACAGTTCATTAGGAATTAATGAAAATTCAGATAAGAACCTACGTTCCTACGTGTTGCAGAAAAATTTCTCTCCCGATTGTACATTCCGATGATAACCAGCCGTAAACAGTAGTCGATCTTTGTCGCACATCTACTCACGCTTTCTATCGTTTGCGCATCTCAGAGGCATCCTTACGCTTGTCGACCTGTACCTTCCAAACTCCCCAGACCTTTCTCCGTCGGGCGTACTTTCAAAGTTTGACCTAGGGCGTAAATAGGTGGTAATCCGGCCCTGATCAAAATGAGTTCTTTTACCATTCAATATTGATGTTGTCTTGGTTTGTAAACAACTCTTTAAATATTCATTGATGTAAATGAGATATTATGTATAGTTTAATTTTCCACTATCTGAAACCGTCTATACTATCAACAGAGATATATTCACGAGATTAAGGCACACGACAGACGATCAGCAACGCATGATTTCCGCTATAAGGCGGTTAATGTTTAATCAGTTCTAATTTTGTCAAACTAGTGTCTAGATTGAGGGACAATAATGAAATGCCAGCGGCTTCCAGATTCACTAAACCTTAGTAATTACTCTCCTGCTGAGTTTATTATCCTGTTATCGGAATTACTGCTGATTCATGTCTGTTCTGAAAGTATCGGTTGGTAAATTGTAATCCACTAGAGCCACACCCATTACTCAAATTATGTTCTACATTCTAATTTCTTTCTACGCAAGGGATGTAATCTCATTAATCGGAGAAAGTAGGTTGTTAAGACCGGTAATTTCCAACTTATTGAAGGTTTTCACCGAATGTTCGCTCCACTACTGCTGCGTCATTTTCAAAGGTAATTCACTATCAGTTAAATGTCCTGATCATAACTGATTTGACTTCCGATCCATGGATTAGATCAGAGAAATCATTCAAAATCGAATGAGAATCCGCCAATACCAGCAGATATTTAAGCAGAAACATATAATTTCGTTTTAACTATGAATTATTCAATATATAATGCCAATGTTTTCGTATCAATTATCAATTCTTCAATATTTTGTCAGTATACAGGGCGTTTTTGAGATATTTGTTTTTTATGAAAATATTGAATTTTTGCCTCTGTGCGGGTGGCATAAATTCACACTTTTTTAATTAATTTATTTAATAAAATATCAAATTAAGGATTATTCTAACGTCTACAATAAAAAAAATTCCGAACATTTTAGAGGGGGCTGCGAGAAGTAGGCAATTTAATGATGTAATGTGAAGCAGTAGCCCAGTACATTTCATAAAGTTTAACCAATCAGTGAAACGATGGGCTAAACTTTATGAACAAAAAAATCTCCTACCTAAACTTCCCCAAAAAAAAATTTCTAACAGCCCCGATGTAAAATGCTCGGAGTATGTTTTTATTGCAGGCGGTAGAATAAATATTCATCAATATTTTATTGAAACAATGAATAAGAACGCTGTACAATTGTACCACCTGCCACCTGCACAGACAAAACTGCTAGAAGAGGCAAAAATTCATTGTTTTTATAAAAATACAAATATCTCGAAAACGGCAAGACATTCATAGTTGGTATTTTTTCATAGCAGGTAGGGTATCCTTTGATCTACATTATCCTTAAGTTTGACGTGGTCTTTACGGGACACCCTGTATAAGGCTATCCAGAACACGTGACAATGGCTCTTTAAAAATTGCCGTCTTTAGGCACACACGAATGGTGTTTGTGTTTGTCACTGATAACTTCTACTGCTACTGATTCTGTTTAGTGATTTGAAATGTTATTATGGCTGTTTCAAATGAAACTGATTATTTATTATTATTATAACGAGAAAACATATACTTTGTATCGAAATATAGAGACAAAAGTAGAGTGATAAAGTGCAGGGATCTTTTTACTTTCACTCCTCATGAAATAGACACCTCTCTAGATCTTTTCCCACCAGTAGCGGCATTTTACA
This sequence comes from Chrysolina oricalcia, assembly GCA_944452925.2. Classification (NCBI taxonomy): domain Eukaryota; kingdom Metazoa; phylum Arthropoda; class Insecta; order Coleoptera; family Chrysomelidae; genus Chrysolina; species Chrysolina oricalcia. Next base: position 17,802,064 of record OX101815.2, read on the forward strand.
TTATTACATATCTGCTGTTGACTCATAGTTTTTATACAAAAAGCAAAAGTTTGATATTTTGAAGCTGAATTTGTCCATGATTGTGAATCAAGAAAAATTGATGAACACACTGTTGTTGCTGCCAAGGTACTGATTTATCGTAATTTATTTATAAACATTCATTTTCAGGTGAGGCATTCACAGCGAATGGATAGTCTTTTGCTGAAAGTACGGATTATTTGATAAACTGATTGTAGTCCTGATGCGATGGGGTCTTGTGCCTGCTATGGAAATATGGAGGTGAAGTGTCCATATTTATTAAGGAATATTGAAAAGGGGCAGTATTTAGGTTTGAAAACCTCACCTATAATATATGATGGAATTGAAATTTTCCGAAAACATGACCATGCTTATTATTACTAATATTATTTAGAAATGAAAGTAACTGAATGAAAATACTGCTGTATTGTGATTTGGTCACCCAAAGGATATTTTCATGAATGAATTTTCCCAGATGAATACTTCTGGGTAGTTAATTTTTCAAAAGCATTCAAATTTCATGAAGAAGTTGTGCTTCCTGAGCTTCACAAAAGGAAGACATTTAGAGCAAAGATATGGTTTCTTTTCGAAAAGGTAGCCAAGTTATGCTGCAGTGTGAAAATGATATTTGTTCGAAATTCAGTGATTTCATTTTGACTGTATAGGACTATCCAATGTTCCAAGTCGCGATCTCCACGGCTTCCACAATTTACAGCCACAACACGTTGTCGGCATGTAAATTTCCATACAAAAATTTCACTTCGAGAGATGAAAAATGACAATAATCAGTCTAAACCAAACAATAACAAATACAATGTGTGCCTACAGCCTGCCATCTTGATTTTAGTTTGACAGCATCTTGGATAGCCCTAGACCTGTATCATTAACGCTGTTGCCTGGAAAATCATATTTGCGTTAAAAAAACTGGGCAGGTTTATCATTCATGTTCTCTACTACCTCACTAGATAAGGATACTTCTATACCTAGGGAGACTACGAGTTAGAAGGGATGGTTTATCTATGGCGTGTCAGAGGCCTAGTCCCAAAAGGGAAAGAATCCAACATTTACAACGGAATTCACTTAAATACTAGATGATAAGGTGTTATAGTCTATAGACTTGAGAAGTGTAAATTGCACCTGCACAATGCACCATCTTGTTTTCGACGTATCGTTGACCAGCTCGTAGCAGACTTCGTTTATTTGAACGATATAATCATTTCAATACCAGCATATTTTTCCTCTTACCTCAATATTTGGGATAGGCTTTGGACACTGAACTGTAAAAAAGTGTAAATTGTCAAATCTCTTTGGATGAATCATCTGATGAGACGTCAGTTTTCGCAGTTTCAGATTGTAGATTCTTTCATATCACGTGGTTGCCCTTTGGTTTGCACATTGCACCTTCTCGTTTCCAACTTATCATTAACCAGCTCGTATCAGACTTCGTTTCTTTGAACGATTTACTCATTTCAACGCCAGATAATTTTTTCCTCTTACCTCTAAATATTTGAGATAGGCTTTGGATACTAAACGCTTGGAATAACTGTAGTCTAGGTTAGATGTGAATTTGTGAAGAATAATCTACTATGGTTGGACTATGGCAAATAGGCATGGGTTCCAGAAAAATCGGGAATAGGTACGATGGATTTTCCTACACCAAAGAATGCAAAAGAAGTCCGAAGGTTCCTTGGTATAGAAGATTTGTATCCAATACTGCTAGTAGAATTTTGCCGTTGACAAAGCTGACTTCAAAAACCAAAAGGCCGTTTTGGATACAGCTGCGAATGAGCATTCCTCGATGCCGACTGGGTGGTTCATTTCAGCTCCTATATTAACATGCACAGACTTGACTTGCAAATTTAGCATCAAAACTGATGCCTTGCAATTTGGTCTGGGGTGTGTGAGATCTACTATATCAGGTTTATGTTCAGCTTAAAATATGAGAGGGCCCGCATTAGGCCCTTCACCGCGTCATCCAGCCTATTGTGGCTTAATCTATCTACATGTTTCTCTAAATGAAATGTATAAGTAGATTTACCTTTGGCTAAATGCAATAAACCTTCTGAATTTTCAGACCTCAGACCAATAAGCATCTTACCTTCACTATCTAAAGCTCTAGAAATGGTACTGAAAGACCAAATGAATGCCTTTGTAGAGCAACATCGAATCATCACTTCCGTTCAATCAGGCTTTCGTTCTCAACACAGCACTACAACAGCTCTCCTCGCAATAACTGATGATATTTTTCGCGCAGTGGACATTGGCAAACTCACCTGTCTAGTGCTTTTGGATTATAGTAAGGCTTTTGACACACTTGATCACGACATATTATGTAAAAAACTCGGTTCTTTTGGATTTTCCCACAGTGCAGTCTCTCTAATTTATGATTACCTGGAGAATCGATGGGAAGATATCGGAGGCATCATCCGTAACCTTTGGAGTACCACAAGGATCAATTTTAGGCCCATTGCTATTCTCCCTGTATATATCAGATTTTCATAATTTTACAACTAATTGTACAATCCATCACTATGCAGACGATACACAAATATATCTTTCATTCACTCCTTCTGATCTACCACAGTCTCAAGACGACATAAATAAGGACTTGAACTCTTTGATATATCTTGTGCTCAAAATCTGAAACTCAATACAAGAAAATCGAAGATTATACTATTTGGACCCAAGAAAGCTAGAGAGTCTGCAATAAATCTGTTGGATATCATAGATAAAGATGTTCTTCCGATCGTGAATGTTTGCAAAATCCTCGGACTTTGGTTAGATTCAGATCTACGATTCACAAAACATTCAAGTTATTTATGCCAATCATCGTACAGCGTTCTGAGGCAATTGTATCCAAATAGAGATATCCTGTCTACTAAACTGAAACTGAAATTATGCGAGTCCCTAATTTTCTCGAAATTATCTTTTTGTGATAGTATCTATGGCCCTGCTTTAGTAAAAACAGATTCCCATCGCTTGCAACGAATTCAAAACTCATGCTTGAGGTTTTCATTTGGAGTAAGGAAATATGACCACATATCCGCAAAGATGCGTGCTTCTGGTTGGTTGAGCTTAGAACAATTGAGATATGTGCATTTACTAACTCAAGTGCACAAAGTTCTGAAAACTGGTTTACCGGAATATCTCCACAAAAGATTGAAAACTTTCTCACATATCAACCAATTTTCAAATCGCAACAAGTCTACTTTAGTCATTCCAAAACATAATACATCGATTTTCAAACGTTGCTTTTCATATAATGCATGTAAACATTATAATTCACTTCCTAGGGAGTTTAGATCTTACACTCTTAATAATTTCAAGAAGAGAATGAAGATTATCATTCTATCCAGGTAGATCTTTATAACATTTCATTTCTGAAACTAGCACTGCCACCTGACCACTGCTCCAAACACTATTGTCATATTTTCATTTTTGAGGAACCACGAGCATCACGAATTTTCATTCTAACCGAGTAGCAGACTATATTTTCTCCACGATCAAAGATAGGAAACGTGACAGCAATAATTCTGCCACTACGATGACAATCAACTGCGTCAAGGATAATGTTATTATTGCTAACCAGTGTGAGAATATGATTCTATCACAAGAGAGAGAATGTAAATACATTTAAATTGCATGGGGGCCGAGGTGTTGCAGAATATTTCTTCAATTTCAAGAGAGAGAATTCCAGCATTCTGTAATCAAATTTGATTTCAGAATTGGCAAATTCTGTGATGATCGTGGAGAAAAGTATTCCCATTGCTGCCATCATTGTGGGGCCGAATGGCTCCTGTTATCGCCAGACACACTTGTCTCTGTAGTCCGTTAGTTTTAGCCTGGTTCAGTTTTTGTTGGCCATTGTAACACCAAACTACAGATGTATGTCATTTACGCTAGCATTCTACAGCATACTAGTTCAGGGTAGGCCTATTCTTATCTAGGGTTATCAGAACTGTCGGGAAACAATAAATTTAATCATATCTCCGAAAAACTTGAATCAAATATAAAGAATTCTTGAACGGCCAAGTTTAACGCTATTGTTTCTTTGTTCTAATCCAGTGTTTCCACTAACAAAGTTCTGCAAGAAAAAACAAGTAATAGTACCCGTTTAATGGGTAACTGTGGCACTTCTTTATGAACTCTTCTATACGTGGAGTGAAATAGTTACTCCCATACATCAAAATAATCGATACTGTGCGTTACAAAACTGTTGGCGCTGCCGTGTTTCATTTTCGAGATCCAAAATCCGGAATTTACAGACCATCGACGTATTTGAGTGATGAAAAATAAAAGCATGTACATCGATAATGAACGCATTGCGTGAGTACGAGTCACTTTAATATGCATACTACTTCGAGGTTCCATGGTAACATAAACAGTATTTGCGTAGCGTTTATGAAATGGTAATGCCGCATGACAATTGGATTGTTCTATGGATATAAATAACGAAACTACTTGGGAAACATAAATTATTTTCTTATCGTGGGGGTTTGTTTCTGAACTTCCAGGACTAAATAAAGGATAAGTCAAACTCTTGTGTTATTGGATAATACTTTCATTTAATATTTTCTCAACATTTGTTTCAAGGTTGTATACGATGTAGTAACTTGATTACTTGCAATTCGGACTTCCATGGTCTTAACGGTTGAAAGATTTTTATCTCTTTCAAATTTTCTCACGTTTCGATTGCTTTATCCCGCAATCGTCTTCAGGTGAATACTGACAAATTAAGAATCTACACGATGTTTCATAGGTCTGCCAATATGGTATAATAACATTGTCATTACGCGCGGTCTTTCGGTGCGTCCATTAGCGGTCTCCACACGTTTTTGATTTCTACGCACGGTTGACTCCAAGATGCAACGGCTGTATTTCAAGAAATCACCTTGGAGGAGGACAACCAACCATTATTTGCGAAAATTGACAGCAACTGCACGAGATTTCATCAAAATCAAGAGAAGAGACATCAAAAGAAATGGAACCGCCTGGCAAAATAACCACGGCCACCACGAACCAACGACGAAGAAATGACGAGAAATGAAGAGTACCATGTAACAGTTTTTCTAAAAACAAACGTGTATGTACTCTCAAAATGTTTTTATTATTGTGTTGTTTTGGTAATGCTCAATAATTGTTATTGGTCATAACTATTTTTATTTATACAATGTGTGGTTTGTAGCAGTTCTTTTAAAATAAAGACGTACTTGGATAACTTCTACATTTCTAAATGATTGTACTTTTGAAGTGTTTTCATTATTGTGTTGTTTTGTAATGCTCAATTATTATTATTTATCTTTTTTAAGTGTGCTGCATATTTCGTAATGTTATTCCGACTTTTTATACTTAAGTAATATTGTATTTATATCTCGAAACAAGTGTTCACTAACTTATCGAGTATGTATCATTTATACATTTTTTCATTATTGTATATGTTTCTTTTTATTCATCAATAAATGATATTATTATTATTATATTATTATAATCAACCTCTCATCAAAACCCCTGACTCAAGTGGAGTAGTCCCTGCTGGGAAAAGGATTGAACTTAGCAGATTCACCAAAAACATCACCTATCCTGGACATCGTGAGCTCTGTAGAGTCAAAGAGCAACAGAATGATCCCTATCCAGGCAGATTTAGATGGACAGTGAGAGGAGTTTTTTTTTTAACTGTGAGAATGGACTCCAACATCAAAATTCTTCCTGCAGACAAAGGAAATGCCACAGTCATCACGGACACCCAGGCACTACCCAGACACTACAAACACCTACAGAAGGATCCAACAACTTCGATAGAAAGGAAAATCTACAGCACACTGTAAGTACAAAACCTTTATTCCAGACAAGGAACGGACACATTTGACGCCACATTACAGTAAACCACCTCATCTCTACGGTCTTCCGAAAATTCACAAACCCGACGTGCCATTGAGACCAATCACCTTCTCCCGCAACTCGCCGACCTATAACCTAGCGAAATACCTTCTACCGATATTACAACCCTTACAGGGTACAAGCAGTTCTTTCGTCAAGACTTGCAAATACTTTGTAGACATTATCAAAGAGGTTCAACTAGGGCCAACATATACATGGAGTGGTCCAAGGAATTGGCTATCAGAGAGGCAGAGTACAAACCAAAACTTTGGCTAAGATACGTGGACGACACCTTCATCATACAGAACCACGGAGATGAACACCTTGAGGACTTCTCAGGAATCAATAACATGAAGGATCCAATCAAGTTCAAGATGGAAAACGAATTCAGCAGTACCCTATCCTTTCTCGATGTGAAAGCTGCAAGAGCAAACACTGGTATCCTCACCTCTGTTTACGGGAAGAAGACAAACCCTGGACAGTATCTCAACTACGGCTCCAATCACCCTAATTCCACGAAGAGGGGCATTGTAAGAACGTTGGTGGAGAGAGTGATTTGCAACAACCAGGAGTCTCTGGATGCAGACATAAGCCACATCAAAAAGGACCTATCTACCCAAGGAGGTAGCTTATAACAGCAATACGCTTGATTCGTTGGAGGATCTTGGAGCTTCGATTAAAGGCTAGGTCATACCTGACGAGCTTCAGAGTCATTATAAAATTAGCAAGTGCTTTAGCTAGTCTGGTTATCTGATAACTATTGGCTCTGTAAGATAATGAAATGTCGCACATTCGGTAGTAATGTTGATTATCGCCAGTTGAATATTTTATTCTGAATTCATGGTTCAGTACACTACTATTCGAATATCCTTCATTAAATGTTTGAGTGACAATTTCCTTCATATTGTATAAACCAACCAAATTACATCATTTGTTGAATTCAAACCTATGAGAAAAGGACTTTTCGAAAACACTGTCTCCAGCCCGTGGTATTTTCAAATCGATGTTTCGCTTCTTCCTTATTAATACGTTTCCATAGTTACAACAATTTCTGTGAATAGAGAAACGTCAGTTTGACGGTTCAACTCTTCAACTGACATTAATGACACATGATGAACCGTTCCTGCAATACCCATTTAGTCCATAATAATTTAATGTATTCGTGAAATTGTCTGATCGAATATCCCTTCAAAATGCAGAATTTTCAAAATACGTTCACCTTGCCAGTTGCGCTAACTGTGTTGCTGTACAAAACACCACTCGAGCAAGCTCTCGTGGTATTTCTAAGCAACACAGTTTTCGTGACAGCAAGGTGAAAGTATTTTTTGAAAATTCAGCATTTTGTCGGGATATTACTACTCAGAAAAAAAAATGTGACTAATGAATGCAACATTAAAATCAAAAACCGAATGTTTGCTATACCAGTATCCCAAAATTGGCCCAACATTGTATAACTGCCTGGCAATTGAACAAAAAAATATCAAAATAAGTTGATATTCAAGAAAAACTCAGCAACGGAAACAAAATCAATTTGGAAGTAACTGCGTTATTTCACTCTGTCATTACAGCGAAATTTTTAAAAGTACCTACATATAATAAATATAAAATAAAGGACCTTTTAGATCCAACCAATAAATTAGTTAGCTCCCACACTAAACCTACATGATTGAAATAAGTTGTTCCTCGTTTGGTACCGGAAGACATGATACAAACACATCAGTGCTTAGATACGGCTTCCTATCAATGCGAGGATACAGTACATTATAATTATTTTTCATTTTATTTGTTATTATTTATTATTTTTGTTTCATAAGAGGGAATATAATGTGTTCTTCTTCTTCTTATCGGCAAAGAAAAATAATCATAGATTATAGAAAGTGTAACTTGAAATTCCCTCGAAAAGATAAATTAAAGATATATCTCCAGACTGAGGAGAGAGAGAAAGTAATGAGAAAGTTCCTCGTTACCAAATTTGGCGCCTCAACTTCTTATCTGCTCAGTCTTTCGATTGTGCTTTCTCAATAAGTAACATTATGATCAAGGTGTGCTGACTTGAACAATTTTTTATCTTTTTAGTGAAGGTGCATTGAAGATATCAACACATACTCATCTTTTTACTTTACTTTTGATTTTTTACGGATTAAAGAACCTACTGGAGACTCCAATAGTAAAGTTCTGAGAGGTATCCTCAGTCAGGAATGTGCCAACCGCAGTTTTGCTGAAATTATTGATCCTTTCGCATTTTTAGAAGATGAGAAGAACATCTTAAGAAAATTTCAGATTTTGTTGGAAACTCCTCTGATTCTGCATATAAGAGATTAGTCTAAATACATTTACCAGGCCGCATACATAGGGCTCAAACTTGTGATGAATCAGAGGAATCCAAAACGAAAAAATGGCAATTAGAACTTTTCTCTATAGAGTGATCTCGATAAAAAAAATTACCCATGTAACTTCCACACCCATTTCCTCCACGTCCACTACAAATGTTAACAATTTCCATTTACTAAACCAGTCCCTGCCTATAAATGGAACATTTATTTCACTGGTATAGCTGATGAAGAGTCTGTCATTTCCTTGAAAAAGTTGAATCTTCGAGAATTGCGAGGGGAGTTTCTAAGGATGAATCTTTCATTTCTGCTGGAGATCTCTTTAAATCTCAGGCCTTGACCAATAATAATCGTTCAAAGTTCAAGACATGAGACGAATCAGTTTCAAAATCAAAAGATGCATGACTTTCTACCCTATCACTATAATGATGATCTGTTGAACGAAATTCGAGTAGAACACAAAATACTAATGAAAGAGTAACCATGTATATTTCTGCAATGGTAGTATTACACCCATACCAGAAACTTGCTACCTACCTATGTTTTCCAACTGGCTTTATCTGGTACTAACTCTTTGTTACGACTAGAAGGTTGAATCTGTACGTTTTTCTCCATTACTTTTATTTGACATTTGTTCCTGAAATGTAAGTTTCTCCAAAGACTTGAGTTCCTTTCTTTTCTCTGTTATATTTTTTGATTCCGTTTAATTTCACTTTACTTTACCTTGTGTTCATACGCGACTTTCACCATGTATTCTTTTTTCGAGTTTCACATTATTTATTTGAGGTTTTTATCCTGACGCTGACGAGTTGTGTCTATTAAACGTCAAGAAGCCTGAGCGTTGTCTTTTGTTCCTTTGCGAAGCAAAACTCAGGTGTGACCGTTTAGGGAATATCACCGACAGCTGCCTGGTAACAAATCACTCTATGTCAAGCAGTGGTGTACTTAGAAGTCACACGTGAGCAACTAAACATTTTTTAACATAGTAGGGTGCGTTCTCCTGCGTTTTATTTATTTTTATTACTTTTGTTTTAATTTATCGTTTCACTTTAATTGCGAAATGTGCCTTTTGAAACAGACAAACTCTCTACACTGAACTCCGGTTGCCTCTAAGAGTTCGGAAACATTAATAATTAAGGAGCGTGACTCGAAACGAGGAGGACCAAAAACTCACATTCAATCAATCAATCATTTATTGAACAATTATATATTAAGATTATATTTGTAGCAGGTCATTCATTCGCATCTAATAGTACACACAGAAGAAAATTAAAGTAAAAAGGGCTATTTAAAAAGTAATAAAAAATTATCAAATAAAAATACGGAGTATTTTATCATATCACAGAAATCCTGGATTAAGCAAGTTAATAAGCGTTTCCATACACTAAAAACAATTTACTAGTAAGAAATCTTTCATTTTATGTTAAAAATTATTTGAGCTCAATGGACTCATAGATTGAGGTAGCTTGTTACAACATGATTTCCACAGATTTTGTTGCCGACACTGCGGGTCGGTATTTTTGTTGTAGAAACATGTTTCTATCTCTTGTAGAATAGTTGTGATAGTCTTTATGTTTTGGGAGGAAGAAATGATTTTATGAATCTCGGTTACAAAACTGAAGGCAAGGACGTGGTAGAATCTTATGAGCTTTGAATGAGGGACATATATCTCTGTAGTTTGCATTGCAGATGAGCTTTTCTTGTAAACAAAATAACTCTCTTTAGATCAGTAGCATTAACCTAGAGAATTACTACATAATTGAGGTGAAAATGGAACAATCAAGAATAAGCAGTTTTGAGTACTGGAAAGCTTGTTGATCGTCTGAAACTGAGTAAGGGCGGGTTGTACAATACAAGTTCACCAACAGTTCAACTAAACTAAGTCCAGTTGTTAAGAAACTAGAAATTCTATTGGCTAATCCATAGCTACTAAAGCGAGTTTATTTGAACTGTTGGTGAACTTGTTTTTTACATCTCGCCCTAAGAGGTATAGCTGAGATGACAACTTACTGCCTAATTGATCAATATGTTTACCCGATTTCAACCGATCGTTGATCGTAAACGTTTTATTTTCATTTCATTTGAGGAGGTGTGAGCTGAACCCAAAGAGACTAAACTAACAGGAGGGTTTAATAAGCTCTAGCCAATCAGAATCTTGCAGCATCAACGCGTCATAGTGACTTACTTGGACACGAGTACAGAGTCGAACTCGAACCAAGCAACAAAACATCAGCAGTAACTCTCATATACCAAGAGCTAGTCCGCCACTGTCTATTAAGAACGGCGGCCATGACATGTCCAACTACGTCACATTTCGTCACAAATGTTCTTTCATCTCTTTCTATTAGTGTCCCCATTGTCTTATGGGAATTACTGTTGAATAATCTTTAGTCTCCTTGAGCTGAACCAGGCTTCTGCCTTGGCTTCGGCTTGTTTAGACAGTTCATCGAAGATGGTAGCATTCATATTAGATCGATACAAGGTAGAACCATCGGCTTAGCATATACATTTCAGTGGACTGAGGTGGTAAAAAACGTCGTTTACTATATAAAAACAGTAACGGCCCTGAAATAGGTCCCTGGGGTACTCCATAATCAACTATCTCTACTTTCGAGAAGTGGCCACCTTCAAGAACTGAATGGTTTCTGTTGAGTAGGTATGACTTAGAAAACTCCAATTCAACACCGCGTATTCCATAGATTTGTAGTTTTTGGAGTAGTAATTTGTGTGAGACATAGTCGAAAGCCTTACTGAAATCACACATAGTCACCACAGTGTGCAAACCAGTTTGAAAGCCCTCGACAATACCCCACACAATTTTTGTACTACTTTTACTGTTGAAAAATTGTTTATGGATCCAAATTGTTCAACATCAAGTGTGTCAACATTACGTAAGAAAGTGTTTAATCGTTCTTTGATAATAATTTCTACAACTTTGCCAAACATCGGTATTAGGTATTGGCCGAAAATTATCTGGAAAATCACTATCGCCCTTCTTGAAAATAGGAATTACCTTGGATACTTTAAAGACATCTGGAAAAACAACACTATATTGATTAAATAAGGAATGTCAATGGTTCAATTATTTCGAGCATGGTGAATTTTGAAATTTTACTATTTATTTCATAAACGTTAGTTTTCTTATTGATGCGTCTTATCTATGTATAGTGTGGGCAAAGAAAAAGCAGTTTTTGGGGGATCGTTTAGGATCGACATAAAACAGGGTATTCTAGTCCGAATGTGGAAGCAATATGACCAAAGAAATGGTAAAATTCATCTGGGGTGGGATTGTGAACACTCGATACGAGAGCTGTCACGATACGTAGGCTAGAACGATGTATGTTCTCGATTCGAAACGAAATCGAAATTATGAAATTTCTTTGAATAGAGATAGAATGGAATTATATCTACCATATAGACCATTGATATCGGCTCAAGTTGCAATATATTTTGAATTGTATTGGTTTATACAATTGCTAAAATCTGACATGTGTCAAACTCACGACGGATCGAGTGTTCGTAATTGAGCCCCTGATGGACTAATATTGTTTAATGGATTAGATTTGTGAGATTTTCGAGAAACTTCTGAATTGATTAATGAGATATTCATGGAGTTTGGAATGAAGTGATCATATTTATGTTGCAGTCTTCGCTAGTGAGATTTTTTGTTTGTGGCTTTTTTTGGGGGTATTATACAGAGTTAGTCAAATGTTTGGAACCGCACATTTTTCTCAGTTAATATGAGGGTTATCGAAAAAAAGTTCGAATGAAAGTTGGGGGGTATTTCACTCTGCACCTTTTCATAAATTCAAATATTTTTTAGATGTGCCATTGGTGAAGAAGTGACGTCATCGACATTTTTTTTAAATGGAACTATACGTCATGTTTAGTATCGTTAGAAAGCTTGTTTTTTTCTCATTTCAGTAGTACCAATACTATTCTAATTCTCTCGATAGGTACAGTGTGTTTCGTATTTTTGTGTCCACCCCTTACCTATTGCTTAATTTGTTCAAAAATTTTCTTAATCGGGGAATGAAGCCTGTTGGAAGTATTTCAGATGTTGTAAAGAGAAACATTCTCAATTGAAATCTGAACCAATACATGACTACTCTGGAAATGGAAAAACCTACGATAAAATTGAAGTTACTTTTTTGTAATATCTAACAGAAAACAACTACTTCCCCGGCTAAAGCCACGCTGGACATTGAACTACATCTGATAGATATTGAGAAAGACCCTATATAACTTGAGAGAAAAATCTGAAAGTGAAAATTTGCATTTTCATTCAGATAGTTGATTATTTATTAAATGTCCAGTTTCCATTGGAGATTCTTATCTATAAATGAGATAAGGGAGAATGTTATTCAGAAGTATCACTCACAGAAAATCGCTCATTTCATTGATGCGTGAATTGCATCTCTTTCGCTAGGCCTCCAATACATTTTGGTCACAAAAATCTATTTCACTCTTCTAAGATCATCAGGGAGGTCGGAAGAATTGGAAAAACATACTCTTCAGAAGCAATTTATTTATTTATTTTTCCAAGAACATTTCTATTAATTTTTTCAAGAACATTTTTAGTTATTTTTCTATAGGAAATGTCAATAGAATATGTTGTTCCAGAATAAATGAAATGCCCTAATCCTGAATTTTTCCTAAATGGAAAAGGAAAAAACAGAAATAGTCATTTGTTTCAATAGTTCGAAATAATTTTTTTAATAAAAAGAAGGACAACATAATTCGCACATGTTCTTCAAAAGTGACACAATTCAAAAAACTGAAATTTTGAGTTAATATAATGAAAATGTCCTATGAACACTCTTCCACCCATGCCTCAATAGTGTATTAAATTAACTTCAAAGAGAACTTTTTATAATTTGAAGTTATCGTCAATACTCTAAAATCTGTGAAATCATTATCATTAGAGGCAACAGTTTTCTGCGGTTTCTGAAAAATTAACTATTTCGAGTTGTGTCACTTTTGATGTACATGTGAGATATGTAGAGCGGCTATTTCATTTACTAATTCATTAGACCTGAAAACTGATTTTTTCTTTGAACACGTGATCTGAGATAAAAAATGTAATGTCTCTAATGGCTGAGCCATTGAGATTAATTTTGAAAATATCCTATAACCATTACTCATGTTATGAGGCGAATGCTAATTGTAAACTTCGCAAGTGGAATTATTTAATGAAACAACTGTCAATGTAGCAGATAAAAAATATTTTTTATAAAAACTCACGTACGCCACTGTCTGAATCAAATTTTCATAACGCTCAAAATATCTACCTGGCTACATTCCATGATTGAGAAATATTTTGAACAAATTAAGCAAAAAGTAAGTGAATTACAGAGGTGGACACAAAGATACGAAACACACTGTACCTATCGGGAAAGAGGGAATAATATTAGTACTACTGAAATGAAGAAAAAAATAAGCTTTCTAGCAATACTAAACATGACGTATGGTTCTATTTAAAAAAAAATTATTTGAATTCATAGAAAGGTGCAGACCCTTCAACTTTTAGCCGAACTTTTACTCGATAACCCTCATATCAACTGAGAAAAATGGGCGGGTCCATACATTTGACTAACTCTGTATATGTGATTCGTTTATGGGTCTTTTTGACAATCGCGAATCACTTTGAGGGAAAACATATTTTCTCTCAAGTGCGTTTTTCATATATCCTGTCTGCTCTTGTACTGATGAGCATAGGGCTGGTGGAATATAATGGGACACAGCTTCGAACTCACTCAGTGTGTGTTCAAAGCTATTTTAAAGCCCAGGGAACATCGAAGTCTAGGTCTGGATGACCAGTTCACTCACCACCTCCTGTTGTCGCCAGATACCTCTACCTTTCGACCTAGCCAGCGAAAATATGATGTTGAGGTGTGATGGAGATCTGCATACGACAAATCAGCGCGCTGCTGTATGTCTGTCTCGAAAGGCAGCATGTGTCCAGCTACCATTTTTTTGCGATGGATTTCACAGATAGGGCATGAACCTCTCGCCACATCCATCTTTAGTCCGGTGGTATTTTCAGGAAACAAGGACTCCTGGAGGCCAACATTATATTGAGGGGCACTAAGGCTTGCCTCCGTGTGGCAATTTTCCTCCCACCAGGTACCCATGTCATCCTCTGACCTCGTTTCATGGGTAGTCGACTGCGGCCGTTTGCACTTGCCGCATACCCATGTCAGCTGGAATATTCTACCTACTCCAGTTCGTGGTCTTTTCCACATACAACCACCATCTTCACTGGGCAAGAACCTACGTGCTCTGACCAACTAATTTGGAGTGGGGCATGCCCTGTCCAGCAACCAGAGGACTTGGTGGACAACCGGTCCACTCAGAGTATAATAGTACGGTGTACCATGTTTCGACTTATACTTTAGTCTAGGCAAAGGAATAGGTCTAGGTGTACATCTGGTTACACCAGCTACTATTCCATTATTCAATGGTGAGGTTGGTTGATTTCACGCACTGCCGATTGTGCAGTATCAATGCATGAGCTGATTAGAGTTGCTGTAACGAGTATTTCTGCTGTAACTGGTTACGTCGATTTAGGAATTATTCCGGCCTACCGCCATGTAGTCACTTCCATATTTAACAGATATACCGGGTGGCTACGGAAGTATTGCCTACGGAATATCTCAGTTATTGTATGAAGTAGGTTTGTGAAATTTGGAGCGTCGATATAATGACATAAGAGCTAAAATTTGAGCATATTGACATGTCGAAGTTAACTTCCGGTCTGACCGGAAGTAACATCAACTTTCTTATTTTAAATGGAAACCCTTTTTTTCTTTTCGCTTTATTCAGCATTCAATTCCCTTTCTAATGACATATCACAAGTTGGTATCTAACCAGAAACTAGATCAGAAAAAAATTATTATTGAAATTCACCGAGTAGGCCGTGGAGGCAAAATGAAAGCCAAAAATTGAAAAGTTGGCTATGGAAACCATACGTCACTTGATAACAGTTGCTACTACTGTGATATTTTATTTTCATTCGTCGGCGTTATAAAAAGTCGCCAAAAAAATATTGGAAAAATTGGGAAAAAAACAATACTCTGTAGGTCCATAACTTAAATAGGAACATACAACTTTTTCTTGCCTGTACTATTCAGCATAACCATTCCTTTCTAATGATATAATAGAAAGTAATTTTTTTAAATGAAATACCAAAAAAAAATTCAAATTGATAGGATTAAAGATAAAATAAATTCAAAACAAATGTTCGAAATGCATTCCCTCAGCGTCAATACATTTATTGACTCTGGTGATATTTTCATGTAAAACGTTTCTCAACATTTGGGGCGTGATATCTTGGAAAGCTCTACGAATTTTTACTTCTAGCTCATGTAGAGTTGTAGGCTGTGTGGAATACACCCTATTTTTAAGATGCCCCCATAGAAAAAAGTCGCACGGAGTAAGATCAGGTGACCTTGGTGGCCACCTGACTGGACCATGGGTTGTTATAAGTCTCTCTTGAAAGCGATTTTGAAGATAATTTCTCGCTATTCTTGAATTATGCGGAGGGGCGCCATCTTGCTGGAAGTACATTCTCTCAGTTATTTCCGCTGGTAGGTTGTTAATGAATTCCGAAATTTCATTCGTTAAAAAATTAAAGTATCTCTCTCCGGTTAGTTGGCCTTGAAAAAGAATGGGGCCAACAATATGAGTTCCAACTATTCCTGCCCAAACATTCACACCAAATCTCTCCTGGAAGCCGCCTTGTCGAAACCGGTGCTCGTTTGCTATCGCCCAGTACCTGGAACAAAAGACCGTTCACACTTTTAGCACTTTACACTTCGACTATCGACAATAATCCAAATAAAGTACAGTACCTACCTTGTATTATTCCTGTTAAATAATCCATTGTTGGTAAATCTTGACTCGTCCGTAAACAAGATATAATAGTTAAATAGGTGATTCTCAGCATTTTGTCGAAGAAACCAATTACAATATTCCAGGCGCCTTTCACCGTCATTTTCATACAAATGTTGATGCAACTGATACTTGAAGAATTTCAATCGATGTTTTTTCAAAATTTTTTCAGCAGAGTCCTTACTTATAGCTAATTCGGCGCCAATCTGCCTTGAGGAAATTGTGCTATGATATTGTACTAAAGCTAATACATTAATTTCAGTTTCCTCATTAATAACAAATGCTTCTTGGTCTTCGTGAACATCAGGCTCAGGTCTTATTTTTTCTTCAAGCCACTGGAAATACCTTCTTGACGGTTGCTGCCTCCCTGGATATCGCTCTAAATACAATCGTTCAGCGGCATAAGAATTTTTTAAACATTCACCATAAATGAGAAGCATGTCAATTTGTTCGGTTCGTGAATAACGGGGCATTTTTTGAATATTCCACTGATTTCGATTTCCAAACCCTTTTAAAATGGCAGAATCAAAAACACTACTTCGAACGTCAAAATAATATGGATAGCAGCGTTCGTGACAGCTCTCATTTCTTTTTTGTTTCATTCCAAAATACATCTTAATCAGCCTACTTGTTAATATTTTGGTTCGAATGATTATTGCAATGGAATGATTATTCTGAATAGCACAAACATCGTCCATAGGTAGATATTAGAATATCTATGGACGATGGCACAGACCAAGTACGTTTATGTTCCTATTTAACCTAGAACCTACAGGATATAATTTATCATTCCACATTATTTTTAATTTTATTTTTGCGTATGGCGATAATCTGTTTTGTTATTTGAAGAATAATAATTGGATTTTTCGGTATCTCAGTTCAAAAAATTATTTTCTATTATATCATTAGAAAGGAATGGTTATGCTGAATAGTACAGGCAAGAAAAAGTTGTATGTTCCTATTTAAGAGTATTGTTTTTTTCCCAATTTTTCCAATATTTTTTTTTGCGGCTTTTTATAACGCCGACGAATGAAAATAAAATATCACAGTAGTAGCAACTGTTATCAAGTGACGTATGGTTTCCATAGCCAACTTTTCAATTTTTGGCTTTCATTTTGCTTCCACGGCCTACTCGGTGAATTTCAATAATAATTTTTTTCTGATCTAGTTTCTGGTTAGATACCAACTTGTGATATGTAATTAGAAAGGGAATTGAATGCTGAATAAAGCGAAAAGAAAAAAAATAGGGTTTACATTTAAAATAAGAAAGTTGATGTTACTTCCGGTCAGACCGGAAGTTAACTTCGACATGTCAATATGCTCAAATTCTAGCTCTTATGTCATTATATCGACGCTTTAAATTTCACAAACCTACTTCATACAATAACTGAGATATTCCGTAGGTATGTTTCACCTTTCCTGGCGTTTTGAAGGCTGGTAGATCGCCATGTATTTTCTTTCTTTTTCCAGTTGACTTTGTTGAAAGCACGTCCAATAATTTATGGTAAACGTGTTATGATTGAAGATTGTGTGCGTGTGTATCTATTACCTACTTATCGTAGAAGGTCTTTAATTTAAAGGTATGTAGATAATGAATTTCCAAGTAATGAATGAGAATAAGGTACAGTGTCACAAATGCCGCTCTGGTTTGAAGGCCATCGTTTTTTGGAATTTCTTCCTAACGTTTCGATAGCGCGAGTGGCTAGCTTCTTCAGAGGCTTATACATCATGAATAATCTCAGATGACTGGAGATTCCGTCTGCGAAGATTGTTTTTATTCTGATTTAGGTAGTCATGTTCGTTAATTACCGTATCTGGCTTTGGTACATTCTCTCTAACCCTAATTGACCCCTTTCTACCTGTCGGCTTAATGTCGTTGATATCCTTTGTTATTTCAGAATTGCTTATTCTGGTATCTGGGTTAAGCATATTTACGATAACATTAATTGACTCCTTTTTGTCTGCTGTCTCAATGTCGTAGTTTTCGTTTGTTACTCTGGAATTTCTAAGAATGGGATTCCATATTCGGTTGAGGTTAACAACTTTTTCTTTTCTGTTGAAATTCTCCGTGTGCTTGTGGATTTCTATTGCCGCCTGTACAAGTCGGCTATGGTATCACTGGTTGGGGGCAAGAAGTTTTACGTCCTTAAACAGAATCTTGTGGTTTCCTTCACTGAGCGCGTGTTCTGCTACTGCAGTTCCTCTGATGTTCCTTCTGCCTTGTTCCCATCGATCTTTTTGTAGCTCCGATGTATACCTGTCCGCAAGTGCATGGTATGCGATATACCCCCGCTGCAGATAGTGGGTCTCTTTTGTCTTTTGCTGACCTAAGGCTTTATTGTATTTTCTTGGTGGGTTTGAAGACCGTTTTTATGTTGTGTTGCCCCAAGAGTTTTCCAATTCTGTCTGTGACCTTAGGAATATATGGAAGATACGCACGTGCAACTATCTGAGCCTCCTCCCTACTTTGTCTCGTGGAAGTCCTCGGTTTTATGGCCCTGTTGATTTCGGGTACACTATATCCGTTCGATCTCAAGGTTGTTTGGGGATGTTCTAGTTCATCCTGTAGATGCTCAGGTTCACATATTCTCCGAGCACTTTCTGCTAGTGTGGAGATAATTCCTAGCTTCTGACTTCTGACTAGGATGGTGGTTTGATAGAGCATAAAAATAATTAATAACAGTTAGTTTTTCATTTGAACCTCGAGATAATTCGAAGAAGTACTCGAATAAACTTTTGTCCTACAAAATGGATGGTACGACTGAAGAGTCCCCCACTCCCAACATGTACCAATGACGTGGTCATAAAAATTCATTAATAACCAGCGGATTTTTTACCGTTGCTTGGTTAATATTTGTATAATTGAATGGTCATATTGTCCTACAAATTGAATGGTAGGTGTTCCCAGTCCTACGCTCCGAAATTGTCAATTCCATGGTAAAAAACAAATTATTAATAACTGTAGGACAATGATAACACATGAAAGGTAAGTGTATCCTTCACCTAAATAATACAGTGTCCTACAAAAAAACAGGTATGTATCGCTAGTCCTACAAAAATTATTCAAAATAACGAATTATTTTGAAATTGTGATTTAGCTAATTTAATATACTTTTATTCGTAAAGTAATGTTACTTTCAATGTATAATTGTTTGTTCAATTCAAAAATATCATAATTTACGTGAAAAGTTTATGAAAAAAGTAGAAAATTTTGTTTAGGTTTCATAATTTTCATAAACATATTGAAAACAACAATAAAGTAAAAACATTGAAATAATCAATCTGCCCTCCGGGCCCGCCAGACGCAGGAAAACCCGGAAAAACCTGCAACACCACATCGTCGTCTGAAGAGCTGAAATTTATAATTGAAAACTTTCAAAGAGGTCAGACGAATTGTGAAAATCTGCTCTACGGTAAAATATGCCTCAAAAAGTCCAGTTCGAAAGAGATATTATATTTTACGGGGGTCAAGTGGCCAAGTAGTTAAAATACCGATCTTTTAGCCACTCTGGTCGCCGGTCGTGGGTTCGAAGCCTAGCCAATGCTTATATTTCTCCGATGGCCCGAGAAAGAGGAATAGCACGTAAAAAGTAGGAATTCGTTAATCCTTGGCTCTCTCAAGTTTCGTCTTTTGAGGGATGTCGTTCGTAAGGGAACGACATCTGGTTAACGGAAAAAACAATTTTAAACAATGAGGAAGGGGCGGAGGAAGGAGTGGGAGAACATTTTTCACCAGCTATTCAAGGAGGTTTCACAAGAAGAATTTCTGAAAAATGTAATTGGATGCGGGTGGCTGTAAATCAGAGAGTGACGGGACTACCTGGAAAAAGGGCATTCAAATTATCACTGTGTACATGGAAAACTATATACTGTTGAACTAGCAATCATAATATGAATCCTCATATAATTGATGAAAACCCATTCTTTTTCAAAGAATTTGTAAAATTAAAATAATAATGGTATTGATATTCATCTATTTCTTTGAACAGTATCTTGTCATGCTATGTAATGCAACACCCTTTGTGAAATATAATTTCTTATTCGAATGGAGGGACTTGCTACGAATTAGATTTAATGTGTTTATTTCTAAAAAAAAAAATGGATTTCGAATTAAAGCAAAAAAATCAAATCGATTCATAATTCGCAAAATAGCAGTAATGGAATTTTTGACACCCTGTAGCTCGAAAACTGGCCATAGGATCGATCTGTGAACTGGACAACGTAATGAGGATGGCAGGATCAAAAAAATATCATATAAAAAATGAGGATAAATGTGTCCTACTTACAAAATATTTTGATCATTTTTTATTTCAGAAGGTATGGTCAAAATATCTGTAGGCTAGTTAAGCCCCGTGGCTTACGGTCAAATAGATTGATTTTACTGCCTTGAAATGAAGTTAATTCAGTTGGTTTGTTTCACCATGAGCCATGAGCTTTAGATTTGGGTAAAACTAATAGTTAACCATACAATTTTTGCGCTCACCAAATCAACATGACTTTTGCCTACGCAGTTTGTTAGCTACTAATATCAATAATTTTCGTGGAATTGACAATTTCGGAGCGTAGGACTGGGAACACCTACCATTCAATTTGTAGGACAATATGACTATTCAATTATACAAATATTAACCAAACAACGGTAAAAAAATTCGCTGGTTATTAATGATTTTTTATGACCACGTCATTGGTACATGTTGGGAGTGGGGGACTTTTCAGTCCTACCATCCATTTTGTAGGACAAAAGTTTTTTCGAGTAATTTATCGAATTATCTCGAGGTTCAACTGAAAAACTAACTGTTATTAATGACTTTTTTTGCACTCACTAAATTGACATGATTGACGCCTGCGCATTTTATTAGCTACCACTTTCGAAAATTTTAATAGAGGGAAAAGTTGAGAGTCTCAATAGAAAGAAGCTACTTACGAAGATTCAGCCTGTTATCAATATATTTTTTTTACCATGGAATTGACAATTTCGGAGCGTAGGACTGGGGACACCTACCATTCAATTTGTAGGACAATATGACCATTCAATTATACAAATATCAACCAAGCAACGGTAAAAAAATCCGCTGGGTATTAATGAATTTTTATGACCACGTCATTGGTACATGTTGGGAGTGGTGGACTCTTCAGTCCTACCATCCATTTTGAAGAACAAACGTTTTTTCGAGTACTTTATCGAATTTACTCGAGATTCGACTGAAAAACTAACTGTTATTAATGACTTTTTGCACTCACCAAATCGACATGATTGACGCTTGCGCATTTTATTAGCTACCACTATCGAGAATTTTTGTAGTGGAAAAAGTTGGGCGTCTCGGCAAGATGAAGCTACTCAGAAAGATTCAGCATGTTATTAATCATTTTTTAAAATAGGCGTTGGACCCTGGTCTATATCGAAAACCCCTTTTGGGAACGCACAACCGGAACATACATATACCGTATAAAAACGTTACTCCATCGATTTTTTTAGCCATCTCATGTTGAACATTTCCAAGTGAATTGGCAAATTCATTCACATAAAGTCTGACTTATGGCTCTAAACCCAAGAAAACACCACGCTGAATCCCTTGAATTGTGACATTGAAACCCAAACTTAATTTGAGAGTGGCATAAAATCGAATAAGGGTCTACAAAGCTGAAAGTATTGGTAGTTACTATTTATGCGTGAGTTGTATTTATAGTTGTAGTTTTATAGGTTTGCTGTTTTCGGGAAAGTTATAAAACACGAGTAAAATACTTACTGAAACATAAAGAAATTTGTTTCAGTAAGTATTTTACTCGTGTTTTATAACTTTCCCGAAAACAGCAAACCTATAAAACAGCAAACCTATAAAACATAGAAATAATGGAACATCTAATGAGAATACTAAAATTTCGAGTTATTTTAGTATAGCATAGTTTGTATGTTCATTTGACATAAAAGTATATCGCAGCTGGGGTTTCCGAGTAGAGTTTCCGTGTTGATCCATTTCGAAGTCACTTAATATGCAGACGCAACTATTAATCGAGAACGATTTCACAATTAATAGTATCAATTTTTCCGAGCAGCTAACAAGTGACAAGTTTAGAACTTGGCAACGAACACACCGCGATCAGGACGACAATATGCGAACACTCTGATGAAATGGTATTGCTAGGCTTTAAAGTTTGAAAATCGGAGGAAGCAAAGATGCGCGAGAGAGAAAGTAGAGCGTCCGAAGCCTGTGAATAGAGAAGAACATAACACAGTAGCTGCGACTGACATGTTAGTTAAATCTCAGAGAGTGTGTCATGTATTATTAATCCGAGGAGATGGCTCGAACGGAGAGCGCCGGGTAACCGATATCTGAAGCCAAGCAACGCTCGGCGAGGTCGGGCTTTGAATGGTTGACCTACGGACCTTCTTTCGAGATTCTCCTCGGATCGTGCTAGGAATCACACGTAAAATGGTAAGACCTCGTTAATCCTTGGCTCGCATAAGTTTTGACATTTGAGGGCTGCCGTTCGTGAGGGAACGACAGCTGGTTAACGGAAAAAACAACTTTAATTTCAACAACAATTTTTTTAATTATGTTATATGTTGGATCAAGAATATGGTAGAATATGGTTGTGTAAGCAATTATATATGAAAAAGGTGTGTAGAAATTTTAGTGAAAAATTTTCTTTTGTCTTAGTAAAACTTGTAATTGCCTTAAATCAATCCTATTTTGTCATCAGAAATATTTACATGGTTGCGAACATGATTATTATTATCATTATTTTGTTAAAAGTTGAGATTCCACATAAAACTGGCAGTTTTTCGATTTCTCTGTACAAAACAAATTATTAATTTAAAAACACATAGTCTAAAGTTTGGAATACTTTGAGAGAACTATGAAGTGTGACAGAGAAAAAAAATGAAATTGAAGTGAAAACAAATGTAAATGCTTTTCTCTCATGAAATAAAAATAGAATGAACAATTATTAATAAGAGATTATATTGAATATATTTAGGAAAGCAACTATTTGTGGTAATAATTTAAAAGGTGAAAAGTGAAAGGGTAAAAATAATAATTAAGAATGGTATGTTTACAATTAGAAATGAATTTGTTTTCAAAGCCCTCTGTGATCGGAAAATGTTATGTATCTCAATCAGTTGCAGTAAAATTCAAAGTACGAAACGATGGAAGCAAGGTAATGCTATTTTTTCACGTTGAATGCTTCAAAAATTTCAATAAAGTATTGTAATTCTAAATTATAAGATAACAATACAAAAATTATCGTATCTTACAATTCCTGATTGCATTAGAAGGGTAACTAACATGTCCACATGTCCGAAAATGCAATGTATTGAAAATGTATGCCACCACATAGAATAATTTTTATTAAAAGTATTAATAGTAGTGTGAAATAGTACATTATATACCGCGGGACTGAAGTAGTACATTTAATCCTGAAGGTAAAGTTTATGGCCCGACCGCAGGGAGGGCCATAATTTACCTGAAGGATTAAATGTACTTCAGTCGCAAGGTATATACGATACTTTTCGTACTTCCGGTATGATTTTATTAATTATTTCAATAATTTCAATCAGTTTTTTCTCTCTTCAACTTATTTAATAAACTGTCTTTAAAATAGTTACCATAGTTGCGTTGTGACAGTCATAATTTAGAAACATTGTCATTACTAGTGTCATTGTAAAGAAACATTGTTATTGATAATTATTGGTATCATGAGTGAAGAAGGTGTATCTGATATTGATAAAAGAGCAGCCGAAGTAGGTGAAGAATTGTTACCACCGAAATCTAGAAAACTATACGAGCAGCAGTACGATGCTTTTAAAAAGTGGTGCCGCTTAAAAAATGTGAGACAACCTACTGAAAATGCGCTGTTAGTCTACTTCGATGATAAATCAAAAGCGGTTTGTGCCTCAACTCTCTGGGCACATTACTCAATGCTGAAATCGGTTATTAACATTAGAGAAGATATTGATATAAGTAAATTTCCAAAATTATTAGCTTTTTTGAAGAGAAGAAATGAGGGATTTAAGCCAAAGAAGTCAAGAATTCTCACGTCTGAGCAGGTAGATCAGTTCTTACGGGAGGCTCCGGATGATAAATATTTAATGCTTAAGGTAAATTTGAAAATTTGTTTATATTCAGAAATTTTAAGAAATCAATTTTTTTGTAGGTTGCACTTATTTTGGGCGTTGCGGGAGCTTGTCGTGGAAAAGAGTTGGTTGATTTAGAAATCGACGATGTGAGAGATTTGGGCGATTCCTTCCTAATTGCGATTAGAAACACCAAAAATAAAATTGACCGAAATTTTGTGATCAAAAATTCAGAAAACAGTGCCATCAGTTTTGTGGCGATATTTCGGAAATATGTGGCATTGCGAAAGACAGGGACAACTCATTCAAAATTTTTTGTTCAATACATCAACAAAGAATGTACTACGCGAGTAGTAGGAAAAAACATGTTTGGTACATTTCCACGGCAAATAGCAGCTTTCTTGAAATTAGAAAATGCGACGTCTTATACGGGACATTGTTTTAGACGCACATCTGCGTCTTTGTTAGCTGATTCGGGAGCAACAATAGACGTGCTGAAGAGACATGGAGGATGGAAATCCTCCAACGTGGCCGAGGGATATATTGAATCGTCTATTAAAAATAAACAAAAAATTTCAGATAAAATATTTGGTCAAGTCGCCGATTCGTCCACTATAGTTATGCCACAGTCCTCATTCTCGCTTCCTGTTTCCGCAGGATCTTCGAAACAAACACCAGTTCAATATGAAAAGGACTTATCTGTTACTCGTCAGTTACCTGCTGCATTAACCCAGGAAAGACTGGTCAATATGACGAACTGTCACAATATTAATTTGAATATTAACGTTAATTACCATTCTAATTAATTATATTTTTCAATAAAATATCCCTTAAATTCGTTTGTTTGTGATTTAATCGTTCCGGGAGTTTCGTCAATATTTAATCCCGGAGGGATTAAATGTGACACTTTAGTACCTGTCACAAGGGAGTGAAGTTGTCACTTTAGGCCCGGAAGTACGAAAATAAATTAATTTTCATCCTGGTATCGCATCTTGGAGACACTTTATTTTTATTTACAATTTGCAGCAAAATTTTTGAAATTCCGTCACATATTTTGATCCATGTGATTTTCTGATAAAAGCGAAGAACAATATTCTATCCGTCTAGCATAGTATTCCTTATGTCGTACAGGGCGATGAGGAGAAAATGGGAAAAAAAGTTGAAAAATTAAATTATAGGTCACAGTGGCTATGATTAGAATTTCTGGATCAACTTTAGATTCTGAACAATATTCCTCCTTGACTTTCAATTCTACCGTGAGAAATAAAGTGATGGGATACTTTTTTGAAAATAAAGCATGCTTTTTGATCTCCCTCTTATAGGGTCGTACACAATTCAATTTTGTTGTTCGCAATTCAGGATAGGGATGAAGAAGAGGTTTTGTATCGAGGATGTTTTTTTTTCGGAAATCAATAATAAAAAAAAAATCCTTATGATGAGAGCTTTATGCCGGACACTGTAGTGAAGGCTGAAATACAATTGAAGTTTATAATGTTGTTAGGAATGAGTTTTATTATGTAAAATCTCTTGTTATCACGAATCTGTCGTTGACATTATTATTCTGATCACGCCCGCAAACAATCTTATTGATAAAATTCAAGTTAGATTTATCCATTCTTTTTTCATCCTGTTTTATTTTATAAACTTACACAAAGCTTCAATCATGTCTCAGCCTTAAAGACCAAGAAAAGTTTCAACATTTCTCTCAGCTCTTCTGTCAATTGAAGGAAAAATATCCGATTGTTGTAAGTCTCCCCGTAAAACTCCTTCAACACCTTTCACAAGAACAAGAGAAATCCAGCATCTGAACATCATGTGTAATCCGAGCTTTTCTCGTTTTCGGCATTTCGAACACACTCCCAGAATTTCCCATTTTCCGAATAATCGATGCTCTGAGAGGCCTTCTGTGTGAAAAACGAGCCGGCGAGCATTTTAGGTCAAATGTAGGATTTTCTGGGGGAGCCTCTCTCCAACCTTGACATATTGCAGGCTTGGTTGGGACTCTTGGGTGCAATTAAATAAAATTAGAATTTAGTTGTCATTCGATTATAAAGCGGCGCCATCGCGGGTTTTCACAGAGACACCGCCGTTTATTTTCGGAGATATAAATAGACAGCTAAATACAATCAATAGAAAGATAACTGACTTTCTGGTAAATATAATCTCATATCCCGTACTATAGTTACGATGTATTATTGCTATACCTTTAAAGGTGGTGATTGAAAATCTAAAATTGATATTTTTATATCAAAATCCATAATCTAATCTAATAAAGGGAAATGCACATCATGTTTTAAAATTTATAACTGATTAAAAAATTCGCAGAAAAATACTTTAAAATGAAAGGAATATGAATTGAATAAGAGGAGGCTTTGATATTCAGAAAAAGAACAAATTAAAATAGGTAAATGGGTATAGGCGTTGTTTATATAGAAGTAAGATAGTGAACCAACCTCAAATGGATGCGACATGTAGATGGCGACAGTGATCTCGCATCCAAGTCATGTCGTAACTTCAGTGATCAGGCCTCCAAGTCATGTCGTAACTTGATTGAAACAAAATGGGACAGCATTAAAATCAGGATTTTTTTTAAGAAACTTGCATTAAAATGACGTCAAATATTCATGTTTGTTACTATTCATGCTAGATGACACTCGCGTCTGGGTCCAATACCTTTTTCATAGGCATTGACTAACTATCTTACTTCTTGATTTCATTGAAAATATTAACAAGATGTTCATAAAGTCAGTTGTGGAATCATCTGCGACTGAAAGTTGGAATTTAGTCGCTATTTTCCATCGTACAAGATAACCTCTCTTGGAAGGGATCCATGTTTCAAAGAGAAACATTCTCAATTGAAAATTGAATCAATACATGACTCCTCTGGAAATGGAAAAAACCCTACGATAAAATTAAAGTTACTTTTTTGTAATATCTAACAGAAAACAACTACTTCCCCGGCTAAAGCCACGCTGGACATTGAACTACATTGAACTACATTATTTCAGTGAGATTTCACTTCATCGGTTTGCAAGCGTCGAAATTCTTCTTTCAGCTTTATGGGCTTAGTATTTTCGATCTTTTTGAATCTGGGATTTTTATAGCATTTGCAAGGAAATTCAACAATTTGGTCCATCTCGTGTTTTTCATTATGCAAATTTTTATTTACATTATCTTTGTAGGAAGTTATGAGCATGCATAGATTCATGGATAATTTCACTCGCCGTATGAAACCCTCCTTTCCTGCAATATTAGGACCAATAAGGAACGTATGCCTCGATAATACGCAGTTCCTAGCTTTCGAGCCGGAAATTTCCCTCACGTGTAAAAACGTCCATAAGAGGAATGCAATTACCGCTGGCTCACAGCGATAATTGCACTGTAGTGACGCGTTTCGCGTCACGGCAGTGCAATTATCGCATTAGATGTCAATTCAAGTGAAGTCGCGCGATTTTAATGTCAGAAGTGAGACTTCAAATGTGTCATCTACCTAAAGAGTGAGGTGTGAAATTTCCTACCGAATACCAGTCGTGCATTGAAAATTAACCAGATAATTCTGAAAAAAATGTGTTTTTTTTATAAAAAACCGCAATCGGTTATTTTTTTCGTTGTTTAAAATTTTTTTTTTTGAAACAACGAAAAAAATACCCTAGTGCGGTTTTTTTATAAAAAAAAACACGTTTTTTTCAGAATTATCTGGTTAATTTTCAATGCACGAGTGGTATTCGGTAGGAAATTTCACACCTCACTCTTCACTTGTAGGTAGATGACACATTTGAAGTCTCACTTCTGACATTAAAATCGCGCGACTTCACTTGAATTGACATCTAATGCGATAATTGCACTGCCGTGACGCGAAACGCGTCACTACAGTGCAATTATCGCTGTGAGCCAGCGGTAATTGCATTCCTCTTATGGACGTTTTTACACGTGAGGGAAATTTCCCCCGGAAATTTCGGTAATACCACTTTGTCATGGCAACCGGACTTGTACCATCAGAAAGTAGAGTATGGTTATTATTTACCGCTCTGAAGCGACTGATATTTGGTATAACATTCACTTTTCAGCTGAAGTTACCCAACAAAAACCTACGGAACCACCCCAAATCGTCGGTGCGAATTTCATGAAGCACTGGATTGGAAAATAAATTGAAAGTACAAAAAACTATGAAAATTCATTTCAGCTAATATCATGAATAATTTCACTCAAATTGGATTTATAAAATTGGATGCTTGGAAGCTCGAGGTTTTTTTTCTAGAACGATTCATGTCAAAATACGCAACTGCATTTAATTTAAATCATTTGAAGAGATTAACATGCTATTTCTACGAGTATTTCTGGTTGTATTACCTTAGTGCAATTTCCACAATGGGGTTGCCAGAAGCATTTTCCTTACCATCAAAGAAAAGCACTTCCATATTGACAGTAATTTTCTGAGGCGATTCTGTGTATGATTAGTACTTTTTGTAGGAATCTAGAACTCGTAATATTAGCGGTGTGGTAGAAAGTTGTATCACTCGCCATGCATGCTTACGCAGACACAGTACTCATGAGAAAAATGTCTGCCACAAATTACAATTTTCTCACTCAAATGTTCTGCTGGGGTCTCTTCTTAAGAACAATAACCAAAAATCCTGCCTTTTTTGTCAAGCTAAAATAATATTTAAGCTGTTTTGAGCAAAGCATTTGGTACCTAAAAAATTTCATTATCCACCAAAAATTATTTATTTCAGGTATTTTTCCTTTACACAACACTAAATAATTCATTGTTTATTTTTAGGAAGAAACGGCTTTATTAGAATTTGTCTTTAATGGAACAAGATTAATGCAAATTCACGAAAGATGAAAGAATAACCAACGACAACAAACACCACACAAAACGACAAGAGAAAATCTGAAATTCTAAAAACCGTCTCTGTCTCTGACAAGAGAGACAGATCTTAGTGACAAGTCTTCCTGTTGATGAAAAAGCACTGTTGCACGGTCATTATAATTACAGTAGCATAAGGTACATTATTGTTTTAAATAAATTTCTTTCGCGCCTAAAATTCGGAGTAATCTATCTCTAAAAGGTTCTTTTCGGTTTTAAAAAGTGCACTAAATGCACTGTCAAATTTCTCTCTTTCAAATGACATGAGTTATATTGCCTCATAACAAAAAACTCTGAATTGGAACGCCAAATTATTTTCAAACTTGGCAACGATATACCCAAACTACACTGATGACGCGCATGAGCACATCGTAAACGGGTCGCATTCGCGGCATGCTTTTCGCCGTGAAAATTGGCGGGATTAGCATTCTAGAGTAAGTATATAATATACAGGGCAATTCAAATTCGACCCCCACCATTGGGATCTCCTAAACTACAGCAGATACGTCGAAGCTTGAATTGAGCAAAGTTGCGTATTCTGGTGCTTAACAAAATACTGTTTTGAAACTTGGAAAATTCCTAGTATTTCCGGAAATATCGGGTAAAAACTGAAAATCGTTATTTGACAACATAGCTCAAAACCAAAAGTACATTTTCATTGATACTTTTTTCAGCTACACGTTTTCATGTTCAGATTTACTATCCGATGCCATATTGATTTTTTATACAGAAAAATAGTGATTCTCATTCTGATTTCATTGATGTATAATTTGTTATTATTTGCACTTCTGAAACCACAGATATTAAAAAAACAACTTCATCAGAGATGGTCATGACTCCATCAAAAAATTTTGTTTAATAAACACTAGTTGTCAGAACTCATCAAACATCATAAGTTTGCACTAATACTTCAGTCGAAATGTCCTCATTCTCAAATGAAGAAAAACGAGATATGTTGAAACTTTATTATAAATTTGATACGAATAGTACGAAAACGACACAAATTTATTTTGAATTATATCCGGAAAGACAACAGCCGGATAGAAAATTATTCGGAATTTTGGGCAAACACTTGGCTGAGTACGGTGCGTTTCAAAAAACAAGAATGAAATCATGAGCTTGTAAAAAATGCACAAAAAGTATTACAAGAAGTGTTCGAAATGATGGCCTTCCTCTTGAATACATAACCGAGCTCGTCGTGTCAAATTAAGAACAGCCCTAACAATATCCCTTCTTCTGATAGACCTGAATTGCGTGATGATATTGTCTCTAAGTTCATCTACTGTGTCATATTCTTGCTCTCCATAGATTCTGTTCTTTAAAGTGCCCCACAAGAAAGTATCCAAAACGTAAGGTCAGGTGACCTTGCCGCCCACCTCACTGGTCCAGAATTTCCTAACCACCTATTAGGAAATCTTTGGTGTAAATATTCGCAAACTGCTCTTTTATTGTGTGGATGAGCCCCGTCATGCTGAAACCAGTAGCTGTTATAATTAACAAGGGGAAACGTAACCATATATTCTTCGAATTCGTTTCTTAAGAACCGAAGATAGGTTTCCCCGTTCAAAGTATTAGAGAAGAAATGAGGTCCAAGTATTCGGTCGTCATAAATTCCAGCCCACACATTCAAACGAAACCGAACTTGTGGTCTGACTTCTCAAATGTGCTCATTATTTCTATTAAAAACACCACAGTTCGAAAAAGTACTTTCGTCGGCCCAAATAATGTTTTTCAAGAAGTTTGTGGGGTCTACCCTATTCGAGAGCCAGCTACAAAATTCCATCCTTCTCTCAGGATCACCTGGATGTAATTTTTGTGAAATATGTATCTTATAACATTTCAAACCACTTTTTTTGGATTCCCTCCAAACGCTCGTCTGTGGCACATTCATTTCTGCCGAGACTTGATGTGTTGATTTGGAAGGATCTGCATTTATCTAAAAAGTACAATAATTATACTTCTTCGAATATGGAATGAACAATTATTTTACCTCGGCTAATAAGTTACGTCTAATATTTTGTTCCATTCTGCTTCCATATTTCATTCTTGGTTTTTGAAACGCACCGTACTCAGCCAAGTGTCCAAAATTCCGAATAATGTTCTATCCGGCTATTGTCTTTCCGGATATAATTCAAAATAAATTTGTGCTGTTTCCGTACTATTCCTATCAAATTTATAATAAAGTTTCAACATATCTCGTTTTTCTTCATTTGAGAATGAGGACATTTCGACTTAAGTATTTGTGCAAACTTATGATGTTTAATGAGTTCTGACAACTAGTGTTTATTAAACAAAATTTTTCGATGGAGTCATGACCATCTCAGATGAAGTTGTTTTTTTTTAATATCTGTGGTTTCAGAAGTGCAAATCATAACAAATTATACATCAATGAAATTAGAATGAGAATCACTATTTTTCTGTATAAAAAAACAATATGGCGCCCATAACAGAAAAAAAAGTTGATGATGAATGCCAAAAGACGAAACGTTGGATAGTAAATCTGAACATGAAAACGTGTAGCTTAAAAAAATGAAAATGTACTTTTGGTTTTGAGCTATGTTGTCAAATAACGATAGAAAAAAATAAAAACGAAAATTACGATTTTCAGTTTTTTCCCGATATTTCCGGAAATACTCGGAATTTTCCAAGTTTCAAAGCAGTATTTTGTTAAGCACCAGAATACGCAACTTTGCCCCAATTTAAGCTTTGGCGTATCTCCTGTAGTTTAGGAGATCCCATGGTGGGGGTCGAATTTGAATTGCCCTGTATATTTCTATGGATTTTAACCACTGAAAATTATGTCAGTGTTGATCTCAAAAAATGAAAATTCAGCGATCGGACGTGTGCTAGGCATATGGAAGATTCGTTTTCCTATTGCAGAATAAATGATTTTTTTATCTCTCGTTTATGACATTTTAACGCAATAACATATGCAGTGCGGCTTTTTTCGTCCTTACCCCCCTGAACGGTTTGACATACAGACATGATTCAATAACCATTTTGAATGGTATCGACGATACTTCTTTTTGGAGTAAAAGACATTGTGAATGCTTGATAAGGGCAGCGGGAGAGCACATCATTTAAAAAAATGTAAATGGCAAAGGGGGTCAAGTGACACATCGTTGAGAAGAGACTTCAATTCTCTTTTCAACTATCCAATTCTTTTCGGATTTCGTTAATATTTTTTCACCTTATGAACTCGAAATATCAAGTATAAGAGCGGATCAGAATGGGACCCTTATTTTAACTGGTTATTACCGATACTATAGTTTTTGAGAAAAGACACATTGCAATTACTCGACAGATGACGCTAGGGGCACATCGACTTGAAATTTTCGAAAGGCAAAAAGATCGAAAATGTGAAAATATATATTAACGAAAATTGAAAAAATTATATTGTTTAAAAGGGAATTGAATTATCTTTTCAACAATGTATAATTTTACCCCACATGCCATTTTGAAGTTCTAAATTGATGTGCTCCCCCAAGCGCCCTTCTGGCAATCGCAATGTCTTTTATTTCAAAAAGTAGTATCGGTGATACCATTTAAAATGGTTTTCGTTCCATGTATTTACGTAAAACCGTCCAAAAGGTAACAGGGAGGCTAAAAAACGCCGCACTGTATAACAATCTAATAGTGAAAAACCTAAGCCATAGGTTTGGACGTACTGAAAGGGTTGAAAAAAGGGTACGATCTTGTAAAAAAATACTCCGTTGCTGATGCATTTTCTCGCTTATGACAAATGACAGAATGACATTTGATATCGTTAGGAACCCGAAAAAAAATTCCCATAAGTCGGTCAGCTGTTGAGGTAAATTTTTGGGCTGGATAATTTTGTGATTTTTTTTCGTATTCCGTTGACTTTCTAGTGAACGAAATGAAGTGCAATAAAAATTTGTTTAATTTAATTTGTTAAATTTAAGTCTGGGAATTCTTGTAAGAGAACAGGAGCTGAGTACGACAAGTGACTTTAGTGAAGTATGGTATGGCCAGGGTCAATTAATTTAGCAACAATTACTCAGTTTTTTTATTTCGAAGAATCCACGGAAAGTTTTCAATATAATAATTCTTTCAATCAGTGGAACTTGAAAATAAAATCGTTAACATTATTGTTACCTGGATGTTCTCTCGCAGATTTCCATATTGAGAAAATAGAATAAAAATCCCGTGACTACATTTACATGTCGTGGACAAGCACGCAAATATAATTAGTCAGAGAGTAAGTAAATGCCTATTTTGAAATTTACTCGTCGAATTATCACTTCATTAGAAGCCGTACCAAGTTGAATATGTGTAATTTCCTATAAATTTAGCCAGTAATACCAAGAACCTGCAGGATATTTATGCTATTAAAACAATTTGCATAAAATATAGGCTGCTTTGCATGTGGTAAACTAATTTTATATCTCACTTACATGCAAGTCTTAATGTTGGGACTTGTAAATAACACTTTTGTTTTATTTCCTTACCTCAGTTTTATATCACGCTCAATGGGGGAGAATTACAAAATCTTGGTAATACAAAGCCTTAATTTGATACATTATTATATTAGTAAAAAACTCCATGTTTCGTCTTTTATAAAAACACCCACTTGATGACGATCTGATAAAAGAATGCAAAAGCAATCGAAACAAAAGCTTTGGTGATTAACAAAGCTAAGTTCATATTCTATAACCAACCTATTGAAAAAAATCAACACATTTCAAAAACTCAGTGGGATATTATCCAACAAATATCAAGGTAACAAGAAACAAAATTACGTCATAGATAAAATAAAGCATCCTACAAAAAACAAAATAATAACTGATAAAATCGAAATAGCGAATGCATTTAATGAAATTCTTTCTGACACAAAAACTATAAATTAAAAAGGTCCTCCATTGCAAATCCATTTCTGTTCGAACCGATTACCTCGGTGGAAACAAAAAACTAACATGGCAGCAGGGTATGATGACTGGAAAGCAGAAAATATAAAACTAATATCATCATCCTTTATCTTGGATCCATTGACATCCCATGTTACCATTTTAGTTTCGTGATTATAGCCCCCAGAAGGTTCTGAAGACCGTCACAAGCACAGCTAAGACAAAATTGTTTTGCTGTCACTATAAAACCTCTATAAAGCTGCTATAAATTTACGAGGGCCCACTCCCATGAAGGTTCTCATGGATATTTTTAAATGCAAACATAAAACCTCCTTGTCTTATTCACAGTATTTTTAATAACTATAATAATAATAATAATAATTATAAAACCAAATCATACGGCTGTTATAGACCCGTGTGTTATTTAAAAAATCTGTCTGGCATCAAAATGTCTTTTTTAAATGAAGTTGGGTTAGAGTATTTTCCATAAGTACCCACAGCCAAAACAGACTCAAATTGATCCAATTATATGCAGTTGTAGGTTTCGAAAGAAGACTATGTTACAAATCAATATAATGATAGCATCCTGACAGAGATCTACGAAGGCGTAGAAGGGCCGCAAGCAACGTTTTTCTTGGTATCTCATCTTTAAAATTGTACCCCCGACTTTAATCTCGGACCCCCGACTTTAATCCGGGAGGTCCGACCTTAATATCGGACCCCCGACTTTAATCTCGGACCCCCGACTCCAATCTCGGGGGTCCGACTTTAATCTCGGACTCCTGACTTTTATCTCGGACCCCGACTTTAATCTCGGGGGTACGAGATTAAAGTCGGGGGTCCGAGATTAAAGTTGGACCCCCGAGATTAACGTCGGAGTTACATTGATATGTTCCGATATTTTGTTGGGACCAATATTTTCTGACCGGTGCGACGTTTCGAATTTTAATCATTTCATCTTTAGGTCCCTTCAAATAATGACTTCACATGTGGTGAAATGGTTCAGAAATGAAGCAAAGAATGAATGTTCCATGTATTGAAACGCTATAGAAGTAAACCTTTTGAAATGTTAAACCGCCCCCGAGTCTGATGTACAAACAGATATATTAATTAGATACACCAAAATCAACATTATTTGTCCCATTTGATACATTATCGAAAAGAGAAACATTCTGAACTGAAAATTGAAACAAAATTACTCCTCTGGAAATGTAAAAAACCTACGATCAAAATTAAGCCCTTTTTTATATCTAACAGAAAACAAATACTTCTCCGACAAAATCTCAGAGATATTGTGAAAAGACCATATATAACTTGAAAAAAAAGTCTGAAAGTGAAAATTTGCAAGATAGGTTCTTTTTACAATATCTGTCAGATGTAGTTCAATGTCCAGCGTGGCCTTAGCTAGGGAAGTAGTTGTTTTCTGTTAGATATAACAAAAACATTAAATAATATCTATTCTCTCAAGTAAGAAGAGTGTGTACCCAAAGGCATAGCATGTGGCTTTAGCTAGGAAAGTAGTTGTTTTTTGTTAGATATTATACATAAAAATAGCTTAATTTTCAACGAGAGTTCTTTCCAGAAGAGTCATGTTTGTTTCAATTTTCAATTGAGAATGTTCCCCTTTTCAACATGAATACCTTCCAAAAGGTTATCTTGAACTATGGAAAATAGCGACTGAAATTTGTCTTTCAGTCGCATCTGATTTTATGAACATCCTGTTCATATTTTCAATAATATCAAGATACCTTATCCTTTCAACCAATAGTGAACGAGAAAAAACGTTTCATTTCGTGTCTATAGCTTTATGAAGAAATTCCTTGGTAAAAAATTCTAGAATCTGAGAGCAAAGTCGATGAGTCGAATGCTGAGATTAAAAAGTCGGGGGTCCGAGATTACAGTCGGAGGACCGAGATCAAAGTCGGACCCACAAGATTAAAGTCGGGGGTCCAAGATTAAATTCGGGGGTCCGAAATTAAAGTCGGACCTCCGAGATTAAAGTCAGGGGTACGAGATTAAATTCGAGGGTCCGAAATTAAAATCGGGGGTCCGAGATTAAAGTCGTGGGTCCGAGATTAAAGTCGGACCTCCGAGATTAAAGTCGGGGGTCCGAGATTAAATTCGAGGGTCCGAGATTAAATTCGGGGGTCCGAGATTAAAGTCGGGGGTCCGAGATTAAAGTCGGGTGTCCGAGATTAAAGTCGGGGGTCCGAGATTAAAGTCGGGGGTCCGAGATTAAAGTCGGGATTCCAAAAAAAAATTATAAGTGTTCCTTCTACGCCTTCCTAGAGATCTATGATTCATATATATATATATATCTAGAATTTATTGAAATTCGACGTTTCGGCTCCGATTTTGGAGCCATTTTCAAGAAAAAGAAATAAGGATAAATTGATCGAAAGGGGGTGGGGGGTGAGGGTAGATTCTACACTGAGGTCTCAATCTGCCTACTCCTCAGGTATCATCAGGATTTTGTGACTTGACGCCGGGGTCTCAATCTGCCTACTCCCCAGGTCTCGCCACTTGTTCTCTCTAAGGTCTCAATCTGCCTACTCCGTCGAGAGAACTATATATTTTATTCATTTGAAAAATGTACTCGTAGATTCTATTTCAAAAATCGATAGAAAAAGTTTTTATTTCAACTTCAAAATTAGAAGTTATTGATTCTCTCATTCAATTATTTTTTCGTCCCTGGAGACTGACTGTCGCACTGACATTTCACAGGATGATAGTCCAGGAGTATGTTAGGCCAGGAGTCGTGTCTTTCTTAACAAGGTGGTAAATCTGCAACGCAAAATTACCAAAATGAACAAAATACCGAATCCATTACCGTTTAGAGGGAGCTACCGGCATTTAATAAGAAATAGTTTTATGATTTGATTTTATAGCTGTTCTTGGGAGTACTTCTCAAAACCCTAATAAAACCTCATTGTTAGTTTTATTATAATACCATCGCATGGACTTGGGGAGTACTATGAAACCATTATAAAACTAAGTTTTTTTATGAATTATTCAAATGCCAATAAGGTTTATCGTGAATGTGTATATAGCCATTGTAAAACCTTCATAAATACAAATATACTAAAATGCTGAATTGTTTCACTCTATAACCTTCAGGAGTGTTTTGAAACAGATTCAATAATCTACTTGATCTCGGAGCATATTTTAGGAACAATGAATGACCTGGATAAATCAAATTTGCTATCACCTAACCTTCATAATACACAAAACTAGGATAAATTCAAATGACACTAAAATTGTTACTTGGGATACATTTTCAATGGATGTGTGGAAGGAAGGATGCGTTTACCCCGGTGAATTCAAAAATTCCATTGTAAAACCACTATTGAAGAATGATGATTCACCTATTTCTCGAAATGAAACTAACCTGAAAAATCCCTGAAATCAACCCAACTCATTAACATTCTTAAACCCAAACGCTTTTCCTCTGCTTCTTTAAGCTCATCAACATTAATTTCATGAATAAATTGCATCTGAAAGAGAATTCAAGGAAAAATAAACCAACTATGAGGTAACAGTTCAAATAATTTTTTCTTGATCCGTATTGTACCGACCCTATATTCCTTAATCATCCCGAAACTCCGCTAAGGACTTCATTACGATAATGTAGTGAATAGAAATGCTGACGATATCAATTTCTAATGGTCGACAATATAATCAATATTTCTTGGAAAACAATAAACACGGACGATATCTAAACTGTTCGGCCTTGGACAGATAAATAATAAATTAATTTCAGGAAACAGTAGGCAATTTAAATATTGGAGTCATTTCCATAATAGAAACCGCTGATAATACATGCAGAGCACACTTGCCACTAACGACGATGCCGATTTTCTCATCCTTGAATCTGCAACTACCAGGACGTCTATTTGTTAATGCTCATTATGTCACTGGATCTTGAAAATGAAGACATTCTCTTTTGGAGAGATGCTCAGTGGAAAATAAAAGAAATATTTCATAGTTCGCGTGACTTGGAGGCCTCGAGTATTTCAGAAATTATTGCAGCGAGATATTGATAATCTCAACCAATTGCAACCAACGGAAATCTGCATCTCTTGCCTCAACTGATGAATCCATCTCCATTTACAACATTTTCAACATGACCTGACTGCCCAACATGTTCCAAATAAATAACATGTTGTAGGACAAACAATATAGAGTTGCTTGCTTTTACAATAGAAATGTATAGAGTATTATGGCGTTATTTGTTTCAACACTGTACTCATTTCAGATGATTTACTGTTATTGAAACGTACTCTTTGTTTACGACCTTTGAGGTAGACGTTTATCCAATCATAAACGATGCCACAAATATCATGTTGAGATAGTTTAGCCAATAATTTTTATTCTTCTTATAATGGTTTCAAAAGCTCGTTTCAAGTCCAAGAACACTCTTACGACATATTTGTTATCGTCAACTTCTTCTTCAAATTTACATAGTGTAAGTTGTAATGATGATTCACAAGAATATTTTTTACGGAATCATGATTGGTTGTTTAAGAATAAGTCATTGTTTTCAATATGTTCCAACAATTGTTCATAGACTGCCCATTCCAATTTTATTTCCACTGGAGGCATAGTGTTAACAGGTCTAAATTCAGCTGCTTTAATGATATTAGTAATTCTATAGGAAGTCTTAAGTACTGTAGGACTTTTGACAGTGCTGAGTAAAGTGTTCACTAAATGAAACATAACATGACCAATTGTTTCAAACATTTCTTTCAACATTTTAGCGTTCAGTATTACATTCACTGATGGCTGATTTCACCAACTAATTCCTAAAGTTAGAAAATACCTAAATCAAATTTAGGAATGCCCTAGAGCAATTTGCGTTTCACCAAGCGTTAAATAATGATTAAAAGTGATAGAAAATACCTAAAGTAGGTATTTCCTATCACTCTTAAGCATTACTTAACGTGCAGTGAAACACAAATTGCACTTACGTTTTTCTAAATCCGATTTGGGTATTTCCTAACTTTAGGAATCAGTTGGTGAAATCGGCCATGAGAGTTTAGAATCTAAAGTATTGACAGTAGCTCGATAATAAGTCAAAGGACCACGCACAAACCTTATGGGAAATGGCTTTCGGTGAATCCTGCTGATTTTTGGTATGATGAACTTCTCAATGTCCTGATCAAAAGTCTCCACGGGCAAAACGAAAAATTATGAATAGTTTTTGAGAAAATAATTGCTCAAAGTCGGCAAAATGGGTAATTTTGCAGTGAAACGGGAGAAATAGACCGTGTTATCTTGCAACTTCATTCCTCTGAAATTGTAGCATGCGCTTTACCAATTCTTCTATGGGTTTTGAGTCCATACAGCACCGTTTGCCAATAATTGCAGTCTATACAGGGTGACGCATAAGACATAATGCCATAATACCATGTATATATTAAATGAGTACGGTCATTAGTAATGATATGTGATCATGACAACCAGTAGACAACTGGTAACTTGACCAAAAAAACATGATACCGGTTGAAATATTGGTTCAGTAGCGGATGAAGTAGATAAAACTATGTGACAATTTAGGAATGTGATTATGGAATGGTTGCGTCAATAAATTATATGATGAATAAAAATTAATGTAGGATTATGTCAAATACCGTAAAAGAATGATAGGATGATTGAAAGAATGAGAATAAAGAAACATTGCTTAATTGTGACAGGTTCTAGTTTTCATTTCCTCACTCGCTATTTGAGCTATTTGAGACTGTTTTCCATTATTCTCCGTTGTGCCCATTAAGACATTCAATCAGGACGTTGAAAAGTAAGTCTCACCAATGTTATTCTTCAATAAATCTTGCTTTTTTGTGTAACTGATGACTTGTTTATTATATGGAAATTCATGATCACTTCAATGAAATGAATGAAAAACAATTTTGTCCAATTTCCACTAGTAATTTTATTTTTACGACCGGTTTCGGGTTTTATCCCATTATCTATCCTACTTACCTGCAAACTCCATATATAACCACGTTTTTACATTCTGAATGTGTTAGTGTTTATACTTGATAATGGGATAAAATCCGAAACCAGTCGTAAAAATAAAATAACTAGTGGAAATTAGACAAAAGAGTTTTTTCCTTCATTTTATTAGAGTAATAAATCTTGCGACACGTGTTTTCGTACATATTTATAATGTTGTAACTGTTTTGATAAATCCTTAATAATAATAATATGTATTGAAACTCTAATAATTCAAATATGTATATTGAACATCTTCACATATATCTATCAATCTGACATTGCCTGGCAGACTACTATTTTTTTAATTTTCAGTTGAACATACAAAGTGTTTTCAATCATTAACAAATAAAAGTAATCATAATGTAACATCCCCTTCTTTTTAAAAAACAAAATCTTTAAATCTTCCAGGAATTTTCTTTGATCGTCGTGGTCTATCAGATGTTGAATTCTCTTGAGCATCACCGACTGATTCTGACTTATTTTCATTCATTTATTTCGGTGAACATGTCCTTTCATTTCCACTCATTTGATCATCTTTTCTCGTTTCATTATTTTCTTCAACTTGTAAAAATGTATGATCTGTATTTCCAAATGATTTCAAATGGTCTTGAAAATATTTTATATGTACACGGCTCCTATATTTTTAATTTTTATATAAGTATATTTCTAATAATTCAAATCTGTATATTGAATATCTTCACATATATCTATCAATCTGACATTGCCTGGCAGACTACTATTTTTTCTAAATATTCAGTTGAACATACAAAGTGTTTTCAAACATTAACAAATAAAAGTAATCATAATATAACAGTAACCTTATTTATCAATATGCCCATTTCAATTTCCATCTGTAATACAATTTACTTCCATTATATTTCCCTGTACCTATCAGCCGCTATATATGAATCGAATCACCTTCTTTATAACCATATCTATATCCATTCACTAATTTTCTCACAATCTATTGTTTTCATAATGTTCTAAAAATTATTTTTTCATTCCTTGCATTATATCTTTATACCGTCACCCGGTATAGACTGAAATTATTAGCAAACGGTGCTGTAAAGACACAAGACCCATAAAGGAATTGCTAAAGCGCATGCTACAATTTCCAAGAGGTATGAAGTTGCAAAATAACACGGTCTATTTCTCCCGTTTTACTGCAAAATTCCCCTTTTTGCCGACTTTGAGCAATTTTTTTCTCAAAAACTGTCTATTATTTTTCGTTATGCCCGTGGAGACTTTTCATCAGGACCTTAAAAAATTCATCATACCAAAAAATCAGCAGAATTCACAGAAAGCCATTTCCCATAAGGTTTGTGCGTAGTCCTTTGTCCATTTTGTGGTACATGTTGCAATTCACATTATACCACTCTTCTGCAGAGTTGATTCAAATTACACTTTCGATGAAATATGAATTTAACTCTTCTGCTATGAGTAAACTCTCCCTTAAAACTATTTGTACATTATTATTTTCAAACTGAATAGCGTTGGGACAATTATTTATATTTGTATTGACTAATTTCTCTAAAGTTTTCCATATTTCTTTGGAGTTATTTTTAAATCGATAATTTTTACTACGTCATTTCTGTATTTTTTGAAAGTTTCCCATTTGTTGTGACTCTCTTTCCCATTACTTGTTTTGAACAATGTGGCAATTTTCAACTTCATTTCCAGTGAGTAAATCCGGTTTCAAATATAATTTGCTACTATTTGAATGTGTGGAAATGACGTTTTCACTTTTTGGTTTGTTTTTGTAAAGGTACATTGTTCTCGATAATGCCGATCAGAATAATAGTCACTCAAGTTTTATTGCCTTACTTGCGAATAATTTACATTTCTACCAACAATTTCACAAATTGTATATTGAATGGAAATGTTTCATATCATCCCAATCAGCAACATAATTCTGCTAGTTGGTTACAGGGAGCACATGCAATTGCTTCCTCTGCAGTGAGGAACGTTGCACAAGTATATGTTAGATATAATTCAATACCCGTCGTGGTCTTAGCCAGGAGAGTAGTTGTTTTCTGACAGGTACTTGCGTTAATAAGCCTACGTTGTAGGTGTATATGGGAGCAAAGAGCAAAATATCGGTCGGCAGCGTCTTTTCGGTGCTAAACGATCTCCCAAAAGAACTCTTTTTTTACAAACTTAAAAAGATTACGTTAGATCTTTCTTGACAATAAAATTTTTTGCGACAAATA
Organism: Chrysolina oricalcia; assembly: GCA_944452925.2. Classification (NCBI taxonomy): domain Eukaryota; kingdom Metazoa; phylum Arthropoda; class Insecta; order Coleoptera; family Chrysomelidae; genus Chrysolina; species Chrysolina oricalcia. Next base: position 17,844,195 of record OX101815.2, read on the forward strand.
CATCATTGAAGTGCCATTAAAACATCACTTGTCGACCGACGTTTTATTTTTCCTTGATTCTGCAAAAGTATATTAGGTAGGTAATTATTTTGAACATAATTGTTTAATAAACAAGTTGATAATAATATTCATGCAGATATGTCATAAGTTCTTATCAATGATTTTGTTTCATGTGTTGGTCACAGGTTACTCGAAGCTTTTAAACATTATTTCAATCTCAAACGATGCCTCATTACAAGGAAGATCTAACGTAATCTTTTCAAGTTTTTTTCAGTATATATGGTATCAAATTAATCGTAATAAGATGCACTTTTTTTCTAACACGACGATCCGCCATTTGAAATAATGTGTAAATACAGATTTAAAAATTAAATTTTATATAGCAGATACATTCTGACCGAAAATAGTAAAATTGTATTTTTTCCAAAGCTTTAGTAATGACATTAGTGATTTGAACGTAGCAAAAGTTCTCTAGATTGATAAATTAATTTCAAAAAAAATTTTGGTTACAAGAAGTGACTGGTGACACTTTTATTCAGAATGTCATGTATAAAATATATTGCAAAAATTATTACTTTTATATTATTCATTAGCCAGAGATATAGTTGCTCCAGACAGACCCATCCATACTTTCTGTGTTCAAAAGAGTACTCTTTACCGACAGCTGCATAGTTTTTGTGCAGACCCTTTCAGTTTTTGGAAATGTATACCTCTTATACCAAATATAAGGAGGTAAAAACACAAAAAGTCAATCAAACATTCCTTTTAGGGCAATCTTGTAATTTTTCAGAACCGTTCTCTCTATTCTAATTTTAATTCTATTACAGTCGACGTGTATAAATATTGAGAGAAAAATTTCAGACGTCTGACTCAACAAATATCGAGTCAGCTAAGTATTAACGCCAGTGCACGAAATGATTTCGTGGCACTGGAAAAACCTGCAATGCACACAATTCTTTGGAACTTTGTTAAGGCAAGGCGAAATAAAGATTACCATCAAATTAATGCAAATTGAATCGTATTGCAGGTACATAAGCACCTGCCGGATATTGTTCTATTTGTACAAAAAAGTAAAACTGATACAACCTCGAAGGGTGGAATTCGAATTCACTGACTGAATACATGAACTGGAGAATAATTGGAGTTGATAATGACAGCTTGAATATTCAGTTATTGATTAAGGAATAAGATAATGGAACACTGGCAAAAAATTTATGAGGTTTTCCATAGGCGACTTCGCCAGTTTACTTTTGTTCCTCCGCCATAGTTTAGAAAATATATCTGAACAGATAGAATATCGTATTATTTCAAATCAGGTCACTGTGAAAGGGGAAATCATGAACAGGTCACCGACCTGAAGGATATTTCAATTTAAGTATTGACTTTCCATGCAAAGTCAATCACCTTGGAAGCAGTGTTACCATTGTCTAGGAAAGGACCACGCTCTTATCTTAAGAGTAATATGGCATTCCGTTAGAGAACCCTGCACATTTTCTGTGTGAAATGGCTTGATGTCAATTTTTCTGAAATTTTGATAATATGTTGTAGATCCTGGCAGCTGTAATATACAGCGTGACACAAGGTCGATGGTAGGTTAGACGTTTACGGAAAACGCAATGCAGGATTTTTCTGAAAATTTCACATCTTACATTTCATTACCTGTTTCTATTGATCTAACATTTTCGCATTGCGACGTTGCCGCTTCCATGAAAAAAGTCCTGGGAACTTTGTTTTTTCAATTCAATACGCCGTATATTAACAAATTTTTAGAATCGCCATTTTGTTATAGTACTTTTTTGTTGATAATGCCCTATCTCTATTGGTTTTCGAGATACAAAATAATTTATGTTACCTAAATAAGGTCCAAAACATGGCCCTAATTGAATTTAATTCATAAAGAGTGGATATTTTGATGGTGGATTGGACAAACTTGAAATATTCAATTTGCACCGAGAAGTATATTATTTCCGTTATGCATAAAAATGGTCAAAAAATTTTTTTTTCTCTGTATATTACCCGATGAATTTAAAGATGAAGAAAAATGCTTCAAGATGACACATATAATTTCTTTTTACCTTTTTTGAGTAAAAATTCTTTTTTAAAGAATTTAATCTTAGGTAGCCGTGAAAATAAGAAGATTATGACAATTTGGACTGAATCTTCGAAAATTAATGCAAATATTGATTATTCAACCAAAGTTCTCATGAAATTATTCAAATCATTACCAAAACTTGAAGATCCTCAAGAGATTTATAACAAAATCATCAATGTCTTTGAAAAACATTCCAGAAACATAAATATAAAATTCGAAGCAAAAGTCAAAACCATGGTTCAATAGCAAAATCATTAAACAAAGAGATACATTTTCTCGCAAGAAGAAAGCCAATCTTGGAGAATTGAATTGTTTGCAATCATGCGACTATTATAATAAATTGGTGAAACAAACTGTCCAAAGGCGTATTTTCAAGAATTATTCAAGGATACATCACCAAAAGCACTTTGGAAAACTATCAATATCCTTTTATATAATGAAAGTGGCAAATCATCTCGAAATAATATTGAATACATCACCATAAATGGCAGACGAATTGAAGACCAATAATTGGAAATATGTGAGCATTTCAATGGCTATTTTGTAAATGTTTGGCCAAATTAAAAAGAAAATTCAACCAAATCTATCCTGAATCAACACCAATAAATGAGAGGACGTTTGTAAAATTACGAAATAATTCCTTTAACTTATCGCTCAACGTTTCCGAGAAACAACTGTACCAAATATCAGCTTATTATCCCGCATTTCTAGGTAAAATCTAGATTTACTGGGCTAAAACATGTGAAAGTACAGCAAATAACAGAATTAGGAAGAATAAAAATAACCAAATTTTAAGCAAAAATCACATTTTACAGTGGATGCTAGAAATTTTGGTCCATTACAGTCTAAACATTTCAATATGAGCTTTTACATGCGACTTGAGGTTGCTTTTTAAATTTCATGGGGATCCAGATCTTCAATATACCACAGTATGCGCCGTCGCAGTTCTTTGGTGGTACTGAACACCTTTTCTTTTAAAACACCCTATTGAAAAGTCAAGCGGCGTGAGATCGGGTGAGCTTGGTGGCCAATCCCACGGTCCACGATCGACAAACATCACGTGAAGTTTCCTGGAAACTTTCTGGGTGGAATGAGCTGGCGCTGCGTCCAATAATAATAATTATTATTATTATTATGTTCCACGTGCAATCGCTAATTCTGCTTGTTCATTGATCATTAAATTTATAACTACCAAAACCCTAGGGGGCATACGTTGTAAAATCATTACACATTTTGGCAGCGAGCTGTCGGGCTATCATAACAACACGATTTTGTAGTTTTCCACTCTCTAGACACATTTGAGCGTCACTTGTGGACTTTGACGATTCACATAATTATTCATCAAACATCATTGTCATTGTCACATGAGTTTTTTTAGGTTTATTGATTGTTTTCAAATATTTTTTAGGCACACAGCAAAAGCCTTCTTTTTCAATTGATAAATAAAGTATCCTTAAAAATATTCAAATTCTGTCAAATCACCAATTATTCGTAAAATGAATGTAACCAAATTTTTTTACCAATGTTATAAATAAGCTGTAAATGTAAATCAATGAATTTACTTCTGTGAATAATAAAAACTCTCCAGGTAGGTACTACAATACAAAAGTGAATGCTGACTTGATCACCACCGCCTTTTCACTGTGAAAAGTCGAATTGGATATTATATTTTATAAACGTTCTTTTTCTGAAAGTTGACTCCAAAGCAGGATATTTTCCAGTTACACAATATACAAGACGGTTGAGTTGTAAACGCAGTAACTTTCCTTACCAATTGATTCATTTTCCCTTCTACACATGTATAGATTTTCTTGATTTTAATTTTTTCATTTTCAGACTATGGAAGGTTACATACAAACTCACAAATTCCATGTCAAGAAACGAATGTCTTCCATGAAATCAAACTTTCCATCAATACGTGTTTTTTTTGGATGAGGTGGTTGATATGAAACCCTTTACGGACACCTTTTCCGGCTTGTTTCACATATCCCATAAGGTAGTGTGGGAGTCCCCTGAGTCCGAATTGAATCCCCTCAGAAAAATGTCTGCAGTGGCTAGGACTTGAACTCACGACCGACAACCAGAGTGATTGAAAATATCGGTGCTTTTACCACTCGGCTACTTGGCCCATCAATACTTGTGTTACCTACCATATTTGTTCGAAAATGTTCATGTGGCCTAGAGGTGTCTATTCATCCATAAAACTGATAAAAATTCATCATTTTATCATTCAAAATCAGTTCTAATTCACTTATTGGTTAACAATATATTCACGTATTGAATTTGTTCTTTGTGTGAACTATTTATTCTTTTACATTTGGCAGTAAATAAATAGTATTGATATTATTGTTGTTAATTTGGAGTAAACAACGGGTTTATGTATAAGAATCCCCACTCACTTCGATACAATCGAATTTTTCGATTCGAGTATCAACATTTTTCGATTTCAGCTCCATCTAGTGAACGGATATTATCAAATCATACATTTTTGTGATGAGTATTCTGAGAAAATTGTTGATACTGATGAAAGTAGACAAGGTGCAATTTGCCATAAAAAAGTTGTCAACAAATCTGACTCGTCCTGTAGGATAGTATCAAAAATTTTACAATAAAATCGCGCATATTTCAATCTTATACCTCTACACCAAAGTTGAAATATTTATGTGAACTGATAACCGAATGGTAGGCTTATGTCATATATCATTGTCACACGATACCTATTTGTTGTGGCATCATGGCTACGTCAGTCAGATTTTTTGGCAGTCAAGGTGTTAATTGGGAATCTGGTCCTCTAGTTTGATTATCAGAATTCATTGTTTCGAAGCAAATTAAAAATTGTACTTGGAGAAGAGTTTTCAGTTGAGGGTTTGTGAAAACTACAGCAAGTCAAAAAAGACATATATTCTGATAAATTGTGAATGGCTTTCGCGGCCATCGTCACTTACACGGTGGTTCTTCGGGTTGTAAGGCCGACGTATGTTTACAGAAGTTCTCGACGTTTCGCCAACACGAGTGGTTAGCATTTTCAAGAGATATTTTATCAAGAAACTTTGATAAAATATCTCTCGAAAATGCTAACCACTCGTGTTGGCGAAACGTCGAAAACTTCTGTAAACATACGTCGGCCTTACAACCCGAAGAACCACCATGTAAGACATATATTCTGTTTAATTTTCTAGACTGTCACAATGTTTTCAGGAAAATGCATGCATGATTTTTGTTTTCGTGTGAAGGAGACGTTAAAATAATAACTCAGAACTTGTTTATTACATAATGCACGATTTCAAATTCCAAGCTAGAGGCTAATGCGACAAAGTATTTTTTTTTTTGTCTTTTCGTGCGGATCTATCCTACTTTCGGAATAATCCAGTTTCATTCATCACTACTCCTTCACTAGGAGTCGAATCACTCTTCGTTCAGCATTTTCATTCATAAAACTTCGATTGTATCCCAGATTACTCACAATTTGTGTGAAGATCCTCATGTTATCTCAACCTGAACTTCTCACTGTAAAACCCAACCATTTTAAAGTCGACCACGATCACCAAACACTAGAATTCACATAGTAACGCGAACAGCCCTATAGTTCAAGAAGAAGCAGAGTCCAACAGTATCAGAAGCTGTATCTACTTGCGAGTTACTTCAAACTATTTATCTATCAAAAATTATATCACATCAAGAGTTCATATAACGAGAGTAAATCATGCACCAAAGGGCAAATTGTTGTCATAGGTTGTAGAATATTCAAAGCCAAACCCACATTCCACAGCCCGAATTTCGAAAAAAAAATCTCGCCTAACTAATTACTGGCTACGCTTGGAAGTGGGCCAGTTCGGTATTTTATCGAAGTAATTTGTCCAATTAACAATTTTAGTGCGTCATTTCATACAAAACTACGAATTAATCGTTCGGAAAATTGAAATGACAGGCTCGCGCATGGTATGTCAGCAGGATCGAACTCCGCACTGAAACGGCGAATACTGAAAACTGAAACCCCCGAACGTTGGAATATCTTCACCGCCATCTTGGACCTGCGTTTCTACCCCGTTACGTCACAATCAATATAGAGGCTGAACCTGTAAGGTGACACAAACGGTATTTAAATTCCATTGATTGTCATTTCTTTAATCAAATTAGACGAAAGTAGACTACTGAGAGAAGGAAAATTGGTAGTTGTTTCCGGATTTTCCGTTGGCGCAATTATTGATACGTTGCCACTGGAAAGGGGGGAGGGGACGAAACAAAATAAGTCGAACTTTCAGTGCCTAATGAAGACACTGGAAGTTATCTTTTTTTGTTTTTGGATTTGGTTTCAACCTTTAGCCACACACATAACGTTAATTCTATTGTAATTTTTAATAACTGTAGGACATATTCTGTTCCTCATAACAAATTATACTATCGGGGCATTTATTACTTTGTCCTCCGTTGCTAGTAAGTTTTGAATACTGGTGGAAAATTGCTTGTTCAATTGTTGGAGTATTTTTTTACGAAAATATTAATTCCAGGAATGTTTTATAGTTAAAAAATAGGTGTTTCAAATCAGCAATTTTATTATAATATTGGCATAGAGGTGAATCAAGGATCCCAATTTTATGAAAATAGGCCGGAAAGCAATCATGATTGGGTCCGAGTCGTGTTATGATATCAGAATATTTTTTTGAGGGCATCAAATAGGAATACATGTGGGGTACTTTATTGGGAAGTTCCTTGTGTATGAGGAAGTAAGGGTTGATGGACTTCTCTACTATTTCTGACCACTTTTCCTATCATTCTTTGTCTACAGTTTGTCTATATACATTCAGGTGCATAAAAAACGGTCACCTTGAAATGTTAACAAATTTTTATCTTGAATAACTTTTTTATTTCCAGTTCGATTTCGATAGTTTTTTCAGTAAATGGAAGGAAATTTATCCTAGATTGATTCATATTCAACAGATTTCCTAATAAGTTCCATATTATACACATTATACGGGGGAAATCAAAGTTATGTTTCTGTCATCTAAGTTTAAGACCCCGTGGTGAAATACAGCTTTTGAATGGCACTGAAAACCACCCTGTATGCAAGCTTGTTTCATTCCCTATACATTGATTCTTCATTCATTCATTTTGATGTCAGGATTCGTTTCAAATCCATGAATTATGGAATGAAGCATTGCATTTTCTCTACATATTCGTCATATTCAATATTCAATGATCACGATTATCATGAAAACAATTGTTCCACTTCGTTTATTATTTGACAGATGTGTTATTATAATAACGTCAGTTTGAGAACACTTTCATTCGTTCTATCAATGGTTTTGAGTAAAGAACACTGTGCTAAATCCATAACTTATTCGGAAAGGGACGAAATTATCAAGATGCTGCGAGATGATTAAATGTCAGCCGTTTTACTTTACAGAGAATCGAACAGAGATTCAGAGAAACAGGCAGAAATGAACGCAGGCCTGGGAGTGGTCCAAAATTTAGGACTTCCAATGCTGATAACAGTTATATTGTTTTAACTGCCTTACGAAATAGACACTAAACATCAGTGCAAAAAAAGTCAACTTCGCGAAGTTAGGGACACCGAAATAAGTCAGTGGACAATATGTCACCGATTCAGCGAAGCTGTGTTAAAGGCTTGTAGACCAGCCACCAGTCCAGAGTTGCTTAGTCACCGGGTGGCAAAATTAGCGTTTGCACGTCAACATCTCATGTGGAATGATGCCGAGTGGCAAAACGTTGTGTTTACGGATGAATCACAGTTTTGTGTGCATTCTCCGGACGGTAGGAAGCGCTTTTGGAGGGAAACGGGTGAAAGATTTGAGGAATGTACTTTTAGCACCCGTCTCAGTTATGGAGGAGGATCGGTAATGGTATGGGCCGGAATATCAAAGGAAGATCGTACTGAGCTGGTTTTTGATGAAAATGAGCATAGACAGCACGAAAATACATTAACGATATTTTAGCTGACTACGTTGCCTCATATTCACACTTCATGGGAGACACCTTCCTTATTATGCGAGACCACATTCCACCAGGGGCCCTATTCTTGACGGCAGTAGAATAGAACAAGTGAGAGAAAGTGGGCGTGGTTCTACTGAATTCATAAAAACCGTATTCTTGAATACTGATAAAACCTTGATCCATCAACCAAATGAAATCGTTCTCTTGATATTTTACTAAGGAGTGGTTGGGGAATGTTGTCATATTCGCATGTTTAACCTATAAATTGGATAGTTTTGGATCAAAATATTGTACTTGACGCTTGTCATCATGGATTTAAATCGAATATTACTGTGGGAACAAGTAATGAAGCAGAGGATGATTTAAATATAGCCAGGGAAGTGCTACCTAGGAGAAATCCTTTCAACACGTTATCGGATGATAAGTTCATTAAACCTTTTCGGGTGAATAAAAATATTTGAAGAAATCATCGAAATGGTAACTCCTTACATAGAGCAACTAAGACAAGGATCAGTTATGTCTGTACAAACAAAGGTATGAAAAGATGTTTCCTGTATACATTTCTCTTCTTGATGAAATGAATTCGACCATCAGTTCTTTCTGTTTCGTTGTCATTGGATTGCTTTTCAATTTCTTCGTTGCATTTTCTTCCTCCATGTGTTGCGGCAATAAAAATAATCAAGAACTTGAAATGAAAATGTTAGAACTTCATGCATGAAAGTTTGACGTTACCGGTTCTATCAGTCTGTCAAGATTTCTTCCATTTTGATTGGACAAGATAATAGGCAACACTGTTGATTCGTTTCCCACGATTTTTCTTCCTCACTTGAGATCAAGAATACCGGTTTTAGTCAGCAGCAGAAGCAAATCAGGGAACGGTCCCCAGGGAGTGTTCTATTCTATTGCCGTCAAGAATAGAGGCCCAGGTGTGTTACAGAATACCTAATTGGGATAGAGAAATTAAACTGGCCAGCATTCTTTCCTGATACATGTCCTATTGAGCATGTCTAGTACTATCTAGGTGAATGTGTGAGAAGTCGCGAGAGACCACCTTCTAACAAAAATGAACTTTGTGTTGCGCTCATAGACGATTGGAATAACATGCCCCAGGAGTATATTCGAACGCTAATTCGTGGAATGCCTCGGAGAATGGAAGCTGTGGTCCAAGCTAGAGGAGGCAACACCCGATTTCAAAAAAGTGGTTAGGTCTTTTCTTTTCAACCGTTCGCTACCTATGTTATCGTTTAGTTGGTAATTTTTCCATATTGAAGAATAAAGATCGCGCAGAGAAAATGCATTGCTTTATTGAATAATTCATAAATTTCAAACGAATCGAGATATCAAAATGAATGAAGCATGTACAGGGAATGAACTAAGCTTGCATATGGGATGGTTATGAGTGTCATCCAAAAGCTTTAATTCCCCACAGGGCATATTAAACTTAGATGATGTAAACATAACTTTGTTTTCCCTTGTATAATGTGTTTAATTCGGACCTCTTTAGGAAATATGTTTGATGTGAATTAATCTAGAATAAATTTCCTTCCAATCATTGAAAAAGCTATCAAAATCGGACTGAAAATAAAAAAGGTATTCAAGATCAAAATTTGTTAACATTTCAAGATGGCCGTTTTTTATATAAATATAACTTTGCTGTTAATGAGTGAGAGCCTATAGAGTTATTGAGTTTTATGTGCATATTCTGTGAGAGATGTTTGATGCTTTTTAACACTGATTTTGAGTCGGAGATAATTACTGGTTTGTTAAGGTTGAATGTTGATTGCTCAGAGTTGAGAACCTACCAAAATTAGAATCAACAGCACTTTCCTAACTTTTAATGCAAAATATGGTATCTGGCCCAACAAGAAAGAACCACATGTATGTAGGACAGGAAAGAAACACAAAACAGTTCATTCGAAACCAAAGTTGTGGTAGGTACTTGTAAGTTGTAATTCCCTTTTTGTTTAAAATACTTTGAATAAATACCTCACAGGATAAAAAACAGCTCACAAACCACTCTTGTAGGATGATGTACACTTCGTCAGATTTGACAAGGAATCCTTAGTTATTTTTCTGAATGGAAGTTTGGAAATTACACAATTACACTCGGAGTGGCGAAGTAATATTTATTTTACTATTTATGAGTTAGTTTTCACAAATACTGTGGTTCTTTTTCGGAAGGAAGCATCTCAACTCGACTAACAGATAGTACCAAACATTATTACGTGACATTCGCCTACTTTGATATTTTTTACTTGGAAAGCTGAGGTGGAGATCGAACAGGGTTGGCTTCAGATACTTTAGATACAGCTTTCTCAACAAATGTCATTGTCCAAGCACCAAGAAAGGGATTTTTTCTACCATAGTGCGTTTTTACCCACTTCCCCGCATTCATTTTATTTTTGAAAGTTTCACTTTCCCTCACTAGTACGGGAAAAATCGCGTAAACCGTCAATTTAACGTTATTATATCTACACTAAAAATTTTGATAAGTACTTTTATACAGTGCGCACGTAAAGGTTTGGAACAAATTCGTTAAATGCTCGATATGGCCATTGGGGAAAAAAGCTCAGACATGTCGATTGTTTTTAGTTGTGCATTTTTTGGACTACTCAGATTTTTGATGATGTCATCGCTCTTCGAGTTATGACATCATTATAATTTTTTTTTCAATGACATAACCCTATTTTGATAATACCTTCAAAAAGATCGCATTTTTCTGTGTATGGATGTCACATTTTTTCTTATGTTAGATAACCGTATGTTCGTGAAATAAAAGATATACTTCATTCATAATAATGTGATACTAAGTCTGTTAACGTAAACTTTTGACTTAAGGTTCTCCACAAAATAAAATCTAGTGGGGTTAGATCAGGAGATCTAGCTGGCCACTCTAAAAATCCTCGACTGCGGATAGAGGAAGGCAATCATTATCATTTGCCGGGCGTTCCGAGGCGACTTTCTGATTTTTGATGGCGTATTCACTTTTCAGCTGCAGAAAAAACAGGAAAAACCTATAGACCCACGTCGCGTGGTCGGTTGCACACTTCGAGCAAACACCAGATGTATGGATTGGCATCTAGGCAACTCACATCGCACTTGCTTCACAACAAGTTATGAGGTTGCCTAAAGATATCGAAGTACCTACTCGAGAAAAATTCCCTCATACTCCGGCATTTTACCAAATGTGTTCACGCCTACGCACTGAACAGAGCATTTTCCTTGTTTATAATCGATCTAAAACGACTCAGATTAGTTTGTCATTTATAAGGATTGATTTTGAGGAATGTATAGGGTAGATATACAGTGAGCACGTATAGGTTGGAACAAATTCGTTAAACACTTGAAATGGCCATTAGGAAAAATAAGCTCAGACATAGCGACTTTATTTTTCAGTTGCGCATTTTTTGGTCTACTCAGATTTTCAATGACGTCACCGCTGTTCGAGTTATGACGTCATTATAATTTTTTTTAATTGCATTACCCTATTTTGATAATACTTTCAGCATTTTTTTGTGTACGGATGTCATTTTTTTTCTTATGTTAGATAACCGTACTTAGGCCTACCTATCCCAGAACGTTACACAGGTTTACAGTTTTAGACGATCCTCGGCAACGTTTCTAGCAGATTCAGGCGAAGGGATAACTAACATAAAACGTCTTGGAGGCTGGAAGTCAACTGCTGAAGTTTATTTGGAGTACCCGTGAAACAGAAGAAAACCATCTCGAATATAATTCCTTCATGTACTGACAACTTGCAAGCGATGCCGTCTCCGTCTACTATCTACTAGTGTTACTCGTTACCAACAAGTAACTACTCTGGGCCGGCTATTCTAACTCATTTACAGATTGCAACAAATTGTTGATTTTATTGAAAATATGAACAGGATGTTCAAAAAGTCAGATGAGGAATCATCAGAGGAGTCATGTTTGGTTCAATTTCAAATTGAGAAGGTTCCATTGTATTTTTAACAGCAATATTAATGATAATTAGTGGATTTTCTTCGAAAGTTTAGAATATTGAAATAAAATATATATTTTCAATGTGCTTTTCAAATCTTTATGCGGTCCTAGAAAAAAATTAAGTACATAATTCATGCGTAAAGTGTCTTTTCCGCCCTTAGCTGCTTGCCCGAACTCCGCTTTGCTTCGTTCGGGTCCACGGCAGTCGCGTGCTGGAAAGTATCACTTTCCGCACTTGTTAGGAAAATAACTATTTCAATGGCGAACGCTTCAGCGCTGAAAATATTGCACACCACTGATATTAGTCGGCATTTAAAAATTGTCTATATGAAATACAAAAAGCAACACCCACTCCTTTTGAATCCTTATTACCGACCGTATACATGTAGGTTTCTCAGTGTTTTGATGAAAGAGAAGAACTCAAAGAATTGTTAAATATGTTTAATGAGAAATGAAATATATTAAATGAACAATTCTAATCTCTGACTTTTCTTTATTGACAATCTAACAAATTAAATTTTTATCAACAACTCAATTTTTTTCATTATTTTCACTTGATCCATTCATCATAATTTCACTATTAGCAGTAGATTCGGAAGTACCACAGTCATTGTCTGGATTGATTTTTCTTCCATTTCTGCCGTCAAATCGTCTTTCCTCTTCTCGAAAATAACATCTCTGCAATCGTCAATCTTTCTGTCAGTTGGGAAATATATTCGATATCCTTTTGATTGCTTAGAATATCCTACAAATATGCCTTCTTTGCTCTTCCAGTCCAATTTTTGTCGTTTTTGTTTGGGTACATGTGTATATACTGTACTTCCGAAAATTTGAAGACGATCAAGATCTGTTTTTTTTATTGAAGATCAATTCAAAAGGGATTTTTCCTGGTATGGAACTTGTACCAGATATATTATTCAGAACGTATGAAACTCTATTAATCGCTTCTGCCCACTGATATTTTTCAAGTTTTTTCGAATGGAGTAAAGTTCTGGCTCCTTCAACCAATGTTCTCATTTCCCTCTCTGCTGCTCCATTCTGCTCCGGAGTATAGCTGACCATAAATTGTTGTTTTATCCTATATTTCTTCAGCAATTTTTCCATATTTCTGTTTTTGAATTCAGAACCATTGTCAGATCGAATGAATTTCACTTTTTCATTGGTTTCCAATTCAAACTTTGGTATAAATTCTGACATTTTTGTTATGACTTCACTCTTGTGTTTCATAAAATAAACTTTTCTGTAGTGAGAAAAAGTCTTTCAACAGAAGAAAATACACTGAACCGCCAATTGATTTTACTTCCATGGGACCGCTGACGTCTACATGAATAATTTGACCGGGTTTGGAGGTCACCGTTGTAGAATTCGGAAATTTTTTTCTAGTCTGTATGCCGTAAATGCAAGATTCTCATTGAAATTCTTCATTCTCGTTGTTATCAAATCCATAATTTTTCAGAATTTTTCGACATTGAGTGACATTTTGATGAACCAATAACTAATGCAAATGTTTCAGAGATCGTTTTTCTTTAGAATCCACATAAGCTTGAGTATCTTTTTCTAGATCCATTTTGAGTCTAAATAAATTTCCATCACGTTCACCCACAATTACGGTATTATTTTCCTTCATTATTTTACATTGTCTTTTATCGGTGATAATTGTGTAGCCTTTATCAGCAACAGCACTGGCGGAAAATAACTACACTTTAGGTCTGGAACATGTAGAACCCTTTCGATGGTACAGCTGAGTGAATCATTATTTTTCTTTCGGACGTTGACTGATATAGTACCTCTTCCTTCAACTGCCAATCTTGTTCCATCACCGATTACAATGTACTATTTGATATTGAGTTTTTCATAACTGTTGAACCAGGATCTATTAAAAGTCATATGATGACTCGCACCACTGTCCAAATACCAATCACATATGGACACACCTTCTGTATTGGACATGAGGGCATAGTTAGACCTCGCTGATGACGAAGATGTTGTTACTTCTGTTTCTTGAAACAACAGTCACGCTCAAAATGACCCCATTTCTTGTAGTAATTACATTTTATCACGTTTTTCTTCACGAATCTTTCTTTAAATTCATTGTCAGTCTTCCTGGGATACTTTGTTCTCCAGTTCGACTTCTTTGCAGAAAATGCTTCGACTATCACTTCGTCTCTGTTGTCCCTATTCTTGATTCTCTCTTCTTCAGCGATTAATCTTGATGTCAAACTATTGAGTGTTTTTTCGGGAGAACTGTCCCAAGCGGAGTGAAAATGTTTAAAACTTTCTGGTAATGTCATCAAAATTTTGTTCACCAGCATACTCTCACTGATTTCATCTCCGCACGATTTCAATTCATGACTCAGGTTCTCTAGATCCGCTATATGTGCTGCTACCCCCACGTTTTTGAAGACATATGCATAAAATCTTTGTTGCAGGGAATGTAAATTCGCTTCGGTTGTTTTTCCAAACAGAGCTTGAATTCTGGTCCACATGTCTGCTGAACTCTAGCAAGCAATAAGATGAGTTATAACCTTTTCACTAACTGAAGTCACGATTACTCGTTGTGCTTTCAAGTCATCCTCACTCCATTTCTTCTTGCTTTCCTCCGATGCACCCGGGATTCTGCTTTTTTCGACTACATCATAAAGTCCAGCAGTTCGGAGAATTATGATTATCTGGAATTTCCATGCCGGATAATTACTTCCGTTATTCTCGAGTACAATAACTCTCTTGAATTCGACTTGATCCATTTTACTTTCAAATCTCACAACTAACCACACAAATTACTGTTAGTTAATATGTGTGTAATTTATAATTCTCTTCTCACAACTGCAGTCCTGGGCCCAAAACCTGTAGGTTTCTCAGTGTTTTGATAAAGAGAAGAACTCAAAGAATTGTTAATTCTGTTTAATGAGAAATGAAATATATTAAATGAACAATTCTAATCTCTGACTTTTCTTTATTGACAATTTAAAAAATTCAATTTTTATCAACAAATCATTTTTTTTTAAGTATATAGAATACGAAAAATGAATATATCAAACATAAACACTAACACTAAGTATTTCAACAATACAGTTAATATTCAGTTATCTATCAACGAATACATCAATTTTTCAGTATAGGAGGTTATAACATTGTATTGAGGAAATATAACTAGAGACTTACATAAAATTGTATTATAATCAATGAGAAATAAAGGTACAGTTTTTAAGGACTTTATTTAGTTCGTGTGTGTAACGGAAGGCTGACAATGATGGTTAGTTAAATCCTCGGTATTCAGAAGTAATCTCAATTAGTATTATTTACTGTTCAGAGAATTTAATAGTAAGGCAACTGGCGTAAGGATTCAAAACTTTGTTTGTGATTTCTTGGATCTTTTAATCGCTTCTTCTTTCATACTTTTTCCTCTCTTTTTTGTTGATGTTTAGACTAATTTTAATGGAATTATAACTTCCCGATATTGTTTTTGATGCTTCATTTCTTAAAACAACAATCTGTCTATTATTATTTCATAACCCTACCCTATCCTTATTCTTCCTCTTTCTTCTTATGACACCTAAGATATTCCTAACCTTAACACTCCTCCTCGATTTTACATTACTTATTCATAAGTGAAAATATTTTTAAAATTTCTTTTATAATACTGTAGTAGATTTATACTCTAATTAACTGACTAAAATAATTTATTTAACGAAATACAATGATACAATAACACAATACTCTAATTTACATAACAATCGCGGAACTAGGTATTTATATTCGACTTTCACTTCACTGACTGACTCTATCTGCGTGGTTCTGTTTATATACACCGGTCATTTTGCTAGAATGCTCGAGATATTTCTTAGAAATGTTCCCCGATAAGACTAGATTCTTCGCGAAGCGAGCCGCTCAGAAGTAGTTCACGGTCATTCGTTGATTACGTGATTGTTCAGGTCCGGCATCGCCCGCAACTTCGCCACATTGCCCCCTTCTTAGGGATATTTCGTCCCGAAATGTCATCCTTGGAGTGTGTCGATATTTGCAGGATTCCCCATATCTGCATCGTGAAGTTCGATAGAAATAACACTCCACAGTCTTCATGTCAGGTCGTGGAATAGGATTACAGCAAACCAAAATCTGGATGCCGCTGGATCAGAATATCGTCTCCAACATACTTCTTATAACTCTCCAATCCAGCCCATCAATACCACAGGATAATTTTGGGATTGCCAAGTCTACCAGATTCTGGTCCGCCATCGTATCTCTCAGTTGGGTGAGGCTCCTCCAGACATCTTCATAGGACGGTTTATCTTGAGAATGCTTCTTGGTCACCAGGTAGTATATGTTCCTCTGGCCCTTCTTCAGTTGCAGTACACCTCCAATTTCTGGATTCTGTTTTCGTAGTGTTTGGAGTTGGCCAAATTTCTTGGAGAACACCACAGCGATGCCTCTGGACATTCGAAGATCTTCTGCGACGCAGTGCGCTAGGGCGTAATCGACTGGCACTTTGAAAATGTCCCGTGGCTCCTCTCGAGTTACCCCGTGTGACACTTTCTGTCCATTTGAGTATAAGGACATGAATTTCTGGAACGTCATCGCATCCTCTGGTGGTCTGAGGGTGCGGACTTGGTCATGGTTTCCAGCGTAAGGGGCCAACCTGTTGAAATGAACGACCCTGGGTTTACCTCTGGGTGGCTTGTGGATTCGGTAAAGCAGGTCATTTATCCTCTTGATGATCTTGTACGGACCTTCCCATAAATTCCGTAATTTCGGTGACAGGCCCCGGCGACGCATCGGGTTGAACAGCCAAACTAGATCACCAACACGAAATCCTCCAGCATCGGCATTGATGTCATAAGCCGCTTTCATTCGGTCGCTGGCAATCTAGATATTCAAACGGACTCGTTCGTGGATGTCTTCCATTCGCTGATGGAGTTTGCTGATGTAGTCCTCTCCCGCGGTATCCTGTCCTGGTGGCATCCCAAACTTTAGGTCACAGGGAAGTCGCAGCTCTCGGCCCATTATGATACTAGCAGGGGTTTGGCAGGTCGACTCGTGTACTGCGGAACGGTAGGCCATCAGAAACAAATGGAGATACTGATCCCAGTCTCTTTGATGGTCAGAGACTACCTTGGACAAGTGGCGATTGATAGTCCTGTTCATCCGCTCAACCATTCCATCGGACTGTGGATGTAGAGCTGTGGTTTTCGTCTTGCGGATGTTCAGCAGTTGGCAGATTTCTTGGAACAGGTTGGATTCGAAATTTCTGCCTTGGTCCGAGTGCAGCTCCAAGGGGACACCGAATCGACATATCCACTTTTTCACCAAGACGTCCGCGACGGTGATGGCTTCCTGGTTGGGCAGGGCATAGGCTTCGGCCCACTTGCTGAAATAGTCCATTGCCACAAGGATGTATTTATTTCCATGATCTGATACGGGGAACGGGCCGGCGATGTCAATGGCGATTCTTTCGAATGGACTACCTACATTATACTAACGCATCGGGGCCTTGGGTCGTGTCCGAGGTCCATTGCTGGCAGCACAAACAGCACACTTTCTGCACCAGTCATTGACATCAACTTGACAATTGACCCAGTAAAACCGTTGTCTTACTTTCTGCAGGGTCTTCGTCACACCCAGATGTCCTCCAGCAACTCCATCATGGATCTCTTGGAGTACTTCCTGTCCTCTGTTCTTGGGCACCACTATCTGACGTCTGTCCTCCCCACCATCTTCGGACTCCAATACACGTTTCAGGACCCCATTGTCCAGGGTAAGGGAATTCCATTGGGCCCAGTAGGATTTAACTGCTGGGGAATATCTTGCGATTTCCTGCCATGTCGGTCTTTGATTACTATTTTTCCAACCGATGACTAAACCAAGATCCGGATCTCTTTCTTGGTCTTTCTGGACCTCGTTGTCATTCCAGTTATTGTCAACTGCCGTGGATCTACAAATCGCTGCTTCCTTCTCTTCTGCTCGTCGGCAGTGTGAGCAGTCGTCTGGGCATGGTCTCCTTGACAGGGCATCTGCGTTCTTGTGGCCACTCCCTGCTCGATGTTCGATCTCGAAGTCAAATTCTTGGAGTCTTTCGATCCAACGTGCTACTTGGCCCTCGGGATTTTTGAACTGTAGAAGCCATTTAAGGGCTGCGTGGTCGGTCCTCAACAGAAATCTTCTCCCGTACACGTATTTGTAAAAGTGTTCTACTCCCTTGACAACAGCCAACAGTTCTCGTCTGGTGGCGCAGTAGTTACGCTCCGGTTTACTGAGAGTTTTACTGAAGTATCCGATCACCTTCTCTTGCCCATCCTGGATCTGGGACAAGACAGCTCCAAGTCCCACGTTGCTGGCGTCCGTGTCCAAAATGAATTTTCCACTCGGAAGGGGATAACTCAGAATCGGTGCGTTGATCAATGCCCCCTTCAGCTTCCTGAACGAGTCTTGGCATTCTTCGGACCACTGAAACTTTGTTTGTCCTTCCGTGAGCCTGGTCAGTGGTTTAGCGATGTTGGCGAACCCCAGCACATATCGGCGATAGTATGTGTACAAACCAAGGAAACTACGTAGTTGGTGTATATCTCTCGGAATAGGCCACTCCTTCACTGCTCTGATCTTCTCGTCATCCACTGCTACTCCGTGCCCAGAGACAACATGGCCAAGGTAACGTACT
This sequence comes from Chrysolina oricalcia, assembly GCA_944452925.2. Classification (NCBI taxonomy): domain Eukaryota; kingdom Metazoa; phylum Arthropoda; class Insecta; order Coleoptera; family Chrysomelidae; genus Chrysolina; species Chrysolina oricalcia. The sequence goes on from OX101815.2 coordinate 17,862,854, forward strand.
TCTTTTTGGAACAGGTGGCATTTCTTGGGGCTCAGCTTCAATCCAGAATTTCTCAGTCGCAGGAATACCTCCTCCAGGTTTTTAACGTGGTCTTCGAACGATTTGCCAACTACAATAATGTAATCGAGATATACCAGACACGTCCTCCATGAAAGCCCTTTCAGAACCGTCTCCATTAATCTCTCGAATGTGGCTGGAGCATTACAAAGCCCGAATGGCATAACGGTGAAATGCCACAGTCCTGAGCCGATGGTCAAGGCTGTCTTTTCTCTATCTTCTCGAGCCAGTTCTACCTGCCAGTATCCACTCTTCAGATCAAGGGTCGAGAAAATCGTGGAGCCGGCCAATGTGTCCAGGGTGTCGTCTATTCTCGGAAGAGGGTAACTGTCTTTCTTCGTCACGTTGTTCAGTTGACGATAGTCTACGCAAAACCGTGTTGATCCATCTTTCTTCTTCACCAGCACGACTGGAGAGGACCATGGACTGTCGGATGGTTCAATAATTCCATCTTTCCCCATTTCACTGACTATTTTGTCAGCCTCTTCCTTCTTGGCAAGAGGAAGTCTTCTAGCTGATTGTCGGATCGGCCGGGCATCCCCAGTATCAATTTTATGCTGAATTACATTCGTTCGGCCCCCTTTTCCTTGTCCGGTATCGAATATGTCTTGGTACTTCTTGACTAATTCTCTCAATCTGGGCTGTTGGGCTGGTTTAATGCCCTTGGAAGAGATGGTAACCAATTTTTCCAGTTCCGCTGTCAGGTTGTTGTCTTGACTAACAGTTCCGTGTACACTCCTGATCACAGAGGAAATTGAAGAGCAGTGCCCCAAAACAGTTCCTTTCTTCAAGGTCACTGGGTAATAATTGACATTCATTACCCTTACTGGCACAAATTTATCAGCACGCAACAAAGTCTTGCCTAGTGCAATCCCTCGTCCAATTTTCTCATCATGAAGCTTGGGCTTGAACATCACCACGCTTCCATTGCTCGCACCTCCGTCCAAGCGAGCCTCAAGTATGGTCTCAGCCCTCTCGGGTACACTTACATCTTCAGCCAGCAGAACACGAATCATCTCTTCACTTCTTCCATGTAGCACCAGCTCTTCTCCGTTCACACGTAGAACACCATCTTTGAAATTCAATTCGAACCCTCTGGAATTCATGATGTCCATTCCAATAATTGCCTCGTCCTCAATGTCCGCTACTAATGCCCGATGTTTCACTTTTGTGCTGCCTAGAATCAGTTCAATCGGTAGCTCTCCATGTACAGTGGCCGGCTCCCCTGTTGCTGTGCGTAGCTTCCAGGATGATGGTTCCATTCTCTCTGGTGTTTTAGTAAAAGCAGGTCCAAGGATTGTCCTAGTCGCACCAGTATCCAGCAGCATTGCGCAAGGCTTACTGTTGATGAAACCGTCTACGAAGGCTCCTTTGTTCTGTCGTTGGAGGACAGCGACATATGCGTTGTTCACCGGGGCTTTCTGAGTATAGGCCGACGATTGCCCCTTCTCAACAACCTTCGTTGGTCGCGACCTCTTGAGGGTTGGACATTGACTACGCACGTGTCCAAGTTTCCTACAGTTCCGGCATCTCACTAGTCTTCTCTCAGGCAACATTTCCTTCACGACCTTTCTTATGGCAGCTTCCAGGTTATCAGGTTCCTGTGGGTCTTCCTCAACAATCCGGACTTTACTTTGGCTTCTGCGGGATTGCTTCGCCGCCTCAAATTCCAAAGCGCGTGCCAGTGCATCCACGAGATGTGTTGGACGAGCTAGTGTCAATGCTTGTCTGGTTTCCTGGTCACGAAGTCCATCTAAGAAGGCCTGAACTGCTAGTCGCTCCATTACCTTTTCCGGTGTAGCTGGGTATGCAAGGCGAACCAAGCGTGCAATGTCGGCTTCAAATTCCTGTAGGGATTCGCTTGACTTCTGGCAGCGGTTTTTGAGCTGTGAGTGGTATACATGTTCTAGATGAGTCTGTCCATACCGTAATTCTAGATGTTTGATCAGCTGCTCGTAGTCCTCTTGCTATTGTGCCGTGAGGGTTTGTAGAATATTCGTTGCTTCTCCACGCAACGCCAGTGTTAGTGCCACAGCTCTATCTCCTGCATTCCATCCATTCGCCTTTGCTGCAGCTTCAAATTGTCGGCGGTAGTTTGCTCATGGTGTTTTTCCATCAAACTGAGGTGGTTTCATAGAGAGTTTTCCTGTTTCTGGACTGATTTTTACATCTTTCAAACCCCTTTGAACATCATCTAAGTTCAAACTCAGTTCCAGCATTGAATTTTCATTGACAGATTCTGTGGTGTGGGTAGTGTCATTCTGGTTTTCCAACTTACTGATTTTCTCCTTTATTTTGTTAATTTCCGCCTCGAGTCCGCCTTTGATTTCGTCACTAATTGTTTCCTTCAATTTTCCCATCTCTTCTTCAATTTCATCTTTGATTTTCTCCATCTCTGTCTCGACAGTCCCCATTCTTTCTTCTAATCGATTCGCCACGCCACAAAGTTCTTCTTTCATGTTCTTCTAGTTTTCTAGAAGCTCTTCCCTCAAACCCTTCGAATTTTCTAGAATCTCTTCTCTCAAATTCCTCGAACTTTCTTGAAATTCTTCTTTCAGACTATTCGAATTTTCTAGCAGCTTTTCTTCCAGATTTTTCGAACTTTCTTGAAGTTTTTCTTCCAGATTATTCGAATTTTCCAGAAGTTTTTCTTGAATTTCTTCCTTCATTCCGTCGAGTTTACTCATTATGGAACCCAAATCAATTCCAGAAACTTCGAATAGAAATGTTTCTGGGTCCTCGCCCTCCTGAACTAATCCCTCGGCAAGTCTTGTTTGAAGCACGGCCATTTTACCACTTGTGTCAAGTTCCCTCTCCTCCAGTTCTTGCTTCAATTCCGCAACCTTCAATTCAACCAGGCGAACTTTCCTCGAACACATTTTGTCTTAGTCTATGTCTCACAGTCTATTTCACAGGTCAACAGTCTATTATTATTATTATTGTCTATCTCACACAGTCTATTTCCCGGACACTAGTCTATTACTATTATTATTGTCTATTTCACACGCGAAAATGATTGTTCGAAATACACAAACTTTCTACTTACACGAACACTCTTTATTTAAACATCGCACTTCTAACACCACTGTAGTAGATTTATACTCTAATTAACTGACTAAAATATTTTATTTAACGAAATACAATGATACAATAACACAATACTCTAATTTACATAATAATCGCGGAACTAGGTATTTATATTCGACTTTCACTTCACTGACTGACTCTATCTGCGTGGTTCTGTTTATATACACCGGTCATTTTGCTAGAATGCTCGAGATATTTCTTAGAAATGTTCCCCGATAAGACCAGATTCTTCGCGAAGCGAGCGGCTCAGAAGTAGTTCACGGTCATTCGTTGATTACGTGATTGTTCAGGTCCGGCATCGCCCGCAACTTCGCCACAATACATTCATTTTCTGTCTTAATTCCCAAAATATTTTTTTTTCACAGAGGTTTGGTAAAAATATCTGATTACTTTTTCTTTGGACAGAATGTCATCTATATTAATTTCCTTATTATTTACTGAATCTCGTGGAAAATGATTTCGTATATCCATGTTTTATACGTTTAGAATTTTCACAAGATTTTGACATCAATAGCACTTTGATTATCACACAACAGTAATGGTTCCACATTTTCTATCAAAGCTATTGACAACCCCTTTAATGTTGACAAATTTATAAGCTACAGCCGCAGCTGCAACATATTCTCTTTCAGCAAGTAGAGGTACTTTTATTTGTAATCTTTACATCAAGTTTCTTGAAACCCATTTATAATGATGCCATCACCCCGGATACCCCAAATGTAGTAAACTCATAACAGAATATACAAAGGAACACATAACTATGAAAACATAATATGTAACTCACACGATTTCCCTCAATATACAGGGTGTATACTAAATGATGTCATTAATTTCAAGAAGTGATTCGTTGTCATATTTTATGAAAAAAATTCATATAAACGTGTGTCCTTACTTGCTTTGTTTTCAAGTGACGGAGTTGCAAATATGTAATGAAAAATCGGTTATTTATTAATTACTCACAAGTCTTTTTGCCGATTTTCATGAAACCTGGTGTGTTTATTAGCAGCTACAAGGGGCTTGTTTGCATGAGGATAGATTTCAAATTATAAGTAGTGAAGGTTCGCCTGATTGATAAGTATGGTAAAAATCGCTGCACGCCGTTAAGTTTCACATTTATTAAACATTTAAAAATATAACTCTTTTATAATGACGTAAATTTCAAATAAAAACATTTCATCAATGGATAGATTTCCCTAATTAATTAATTTCTACAAGTAATCTTTTATTGGTATCGTTGTTGATAAACTGGTTGTTTGTTGTGTTCCTGTGCATATTATTGTCAAATGTTTCTATCAAAACGTAAAAATACATTTGTGCATAAAATTAAATAGAATTTCAAGAAAATATAGAGTACCAATCTGAAAAAAAGATCATTCACATAACTTTTTGAACGTTGATGGTGCGTAACCACCATTTCTACAGCACTGACTTTGATTTGACAAAGTTTAGCTATTTCAAATTCACGGCATTAAAAGAAAGTTGTATTTTTAATTATTTATTTTGAAAAAAAAAGGAAAATTAGAGGAAAAAAATACAAATCGCACAATGATTTTTACTATAAAATATCAATCAGGTAACCATCTGCCACCTATAATTTGAAATATAATTTAATTAAAATTAGCCCCTTGCTAGTGCTAATAACCACACCATGTTTCATCAAAATCATCGAAAAAGACTTTTGAGTAAATGATTTTTAAATGAAGCTTTGACACCCCGTTTCTCGGAAACGATGCAAGAACATACGTTTATATGAAATTTTCCTCATAAAATATGACAGGGAATCACCACCTGAAATTAATGATATCATTCAGTATAATGTTATATAGGCTCAGACCAAACCTTCATCATTATCATCAAATATCACAGTATTTCCAATGAAGTAGTCATCCAAATACTTTGAAATCTTACTAATTATCTTATTTGACATTGGGGGCTGTGATAATATTGAAAATCATTCATAAGAGGCACTTGAATAATTCGATTCGATATTTGACTCCTCATAAGGTAACTGAGCCATATTAGGCCAGGGTTCTATATAAGGCCCGCTATCAAATGTCGCCACCCATGATAACCAAAACGAAGTAAGCAAAGCCCTTCCACTTCCAAGAAGTCTCCCGAAAACTAGCCAAGGTTAATACCTGCGTTATCTGTTGCACGCGTTCGTCAGCACAGATCACAAACTTTAGTTTCTGTGATCTGTGTTCGTCAGTTAAAACCTAACCGCCGAAGAGGTGTGTGGCAGCTGCGTGATCTAAAAACAGCGTTTTTTTCCAAGTGCTCAAATTGTGTATAAAAGTAAGTGAATATTTTTTTATTATGTTACCATAGAAATGCGTATAGTTTTAGCTATCTACTGGTATAGTTTTTGAGCAAGGCTTGGCATTCCTTGTTGCTTTGTGACCATTTTATTTTTTCGAAACATGATAAATTATCGGGGCCCCAATAAGGCCCACAATTTTGGCCCAAATAAGGCCCGGACCCTAATATAAACTCTCTGCCATTTATCAATGTAGGTACCAAGTAGGTTCATATTTTAAAATTTCCAAGTATCATGGAACCTTCAAAAAAAAAGTGGTCGCAAGAACAGCTGCGGCGTGCAATGGACGCAGTGAGAGTTGGATCATCTGTTAGAAGTGCTAGCGTGAATTATGGCATACCTCGAAGAACTTTGCGAAATCATGTAACATCCGGTGTGAGTCAAAAAAGATTGGGTCGCCCAACAGTTTTAACAGCTGCTCAGGAGACTGATCTTTGTGAACGTATATTCAGATTATGCGACATTGGAATGCCGTTAACTTCGAAGCTTCTGAAAAGATCGGTTTTTGCCTACTGCCAGCTACTTGAAATACCCCACCCATTTTCAGAAGATAAAAAAAACCGCAGGAAGGAAATGGTTCTGACTTTTTCTAAAGCGACATCAGAATGTAGCAAGACGCAAAGCACAGCAAATGAATGCTGCAAGGGCAGCTAAACTAAATAAGTTTATTGTGAATGATCATTTTGGAAAACTTCGGAATATTTTGGAAGCAATGAATATCATGAATAAACCGCACCTAATTTTCAATATGGATGAAAAAGGATGCAGGCTGACTTTGCATAAGCAACCAGAAGTGCTTGCCAAACGTGGATGTTCGAATGTCCATATTATTGCCGAGGAACATGCTGAAAATGTCACAATAGTTGCATGTGGTAATGCAATTGGACAAGTAATACCACCAATGATTTTGATGAAAGGAAAAAGGGAAAACAGGAATGGTCCGAGAATCTTCCACCAGGTGCTGTCATTAAAATAACTGAAAAAGGCAGCATGAACACTTCAACCTTTGTGACATGTATTAAACACTTTTCTCAGTTTAAGCCATACGAGAAAGTTCTTCTCATATTTGACGGCGCATCTTCGCACCTCGACTTCTCAATAGTTGAAGAAGCAGATAAACATGACATAACTCTGTATTGTCTTCCTAGTAACACCACCCATCAATTGCAACCAATGGACAAGTTTGTGTTTGGGCCATTTGAAAGTTATTGGTATAACGAGGTGTTACTCTTCTGGACAATTATCCCAACCACCGGATAACTAAGCTAAATTTCGGAACAATTTTCAGCAAAGTATGGCCACGGGCAGTGACACCATCTAACGTTTCAGCTGGATTTCGGGCAACCGGAATTTATCCTTTCGACCCAAACGTAATACCAAACAGTGTGTTTGCACCTTCAGAGCTTACAATGAGAAAAACTTCAAATACAGAAAATTAAATCATGGAAATACAAAATGACGAGCAGGAACATGCAACTGAAACTATTCCGAAAATCATCACCAATAAGAGAAGGAACGAACAAAAGTTAGGTGTTGCATCTAAAGTAAAGCAAAAACTTCCAGATAGTTGTACGAGTGAAGCTGGTCCAAGTGGCCTTCAAAAGACTAATGCAAATCCAAAGAAAATTAGGAAAATGAGTAGCTCCTCAAACTCTGATTCACCTAGCGATTATTCTGTACGAGATTCTTCTTCAGGTGAGGAGAGTTTCAGTAGCTACACTGGTAAAAGTAGCCCTACAAAAGAACGATCTCCAGAACAAGAATCTGATAATGTAGCTACTTTCAAAAACATATTGCCCACGCCTGAACTTGAAGAAAAAAAAATAACACCAAGAAAAAATCATTGAATTATAGGGCACAAAAGGTAACCAAAGATTTGTTTAAAGAAAATGAACAAAAGGATCAAACTATTTCCAAAACTAAAAAATCCAAGCCAAATAAAAAACGAAGAAAGTACTTGAAAAATGGTATTGTCACATATGTGATGAATATGAGGTGGCAAATATGCGACTATGTAATATGTGCTTGCGGTATGTACACGAAGATTGTGTAGGTTTAACCGTGAAGGATAAAGAATCTTTCTTTATATGTCCCTCGTGTTCTAAATGATTTTTTTTTACGGAAGTTTAGAACTTTGCTATTTTTTTGTACTGTATTTTAGATGGCTCTATTTGTTGAAGGATGCCTTTTTTATGTTTTTTGAAGATATACATGTTATTATCAACCATAATATTCCTTTTATTACGTGGGCCATATTTGGGTACCCCCTATGGCTTTATTAAGGACCCTTGGTCTTAATCAGGCCCGCTTACAATGTTTTCGAAAAAAAATCAGAAATGCACCTAAACCTGATTTAGAATTTGATTATGATGGTTGTTAGTCATAAACATAATGTGACAAACTGACTCAATGAATTTTGTTACTTTAGGATACAAATTTTGATTTTTTAAAGGTATCTGAATTTAGCAAGGCCTTATTAGGAACAGGTACCTTATTTACTAACTTCTGCGAATCTGAAGTACTAAACTCAATGTTGCCCCTGGTATCCTCAGGATAAACCAGTTCGTTAAAATCATACATATAGAAATCAGAGTATCAGACCCACCATCATCAATTTTGGACTTCAAATGAGTTTTTCGCAGAAATTTTCTGTCTTCTGTATATACCACAACTCTCATCCTGTAGAATATATGACCTATCATCATTGACCATATCTCTAACTGTTCCTTCCACCCTCTGTTTTCCTTCTGAATTAAAATCAGGTCATCTTTTTCCATCTCAAGTCTTCATAGACAAGAGCCGGAGAGTTTCATAAATAGAAGAATACGCCTAAAATGGCTTGCTAATCAAAATGTGGTCATGGCTCTGTTTAATTAAAATAATAATAATGGTATAAAGGACAGTTTATCGGGCTTTTTCTCAAAACAAAAAAAGAGTGGTGGTAAACTTTCGTAGTTTTATCTCCTGAACACGAATCCGAAAGAATTTCGTGGATGTTTCTAATAATTTTCGAGTTATGACCTTTTGAATCTTGAAAATCGACCATTTTCAAACACGATTTTTTCAGTAAAAAATCGCACAAAATGCCCGCTTCTTTTTGTCAACACTTTTTTCATACCCTACTTATATTTCACAATTATTTACTTCAAGAATGAACTCCAATGAAAAGTGAGGTTAAGTATAGTAGGTAATATATAAGAAGGCTAATTTTATTTGTGAAACGTTTGGTTTTGAATATTTTTGAAATATTAGTTGATAGTGTATGAAAGTAGGGTTGACAAAGAGAAGGAGGCATTTTGTGTGATATTTTACTGGAAAAATCGTGTTTGAAAATGGTCGGTTTTCAAGATTCAAAAGGTCATAACTCGAAAAGTATTATAGACCACCACGAAATTCTTTCGGATTCGTGTTCAGGAGATAAAACTACGTAAGTAACACCGCTTCATTTTGTTTCAAAAAACGCCTACTTGCGCCCTGGATACATAAATAACTATTTTTCAATTCCTAAATGATATATATGGACCAATTTTAACATTTCTGATCTCAAGGAGTTATGTACAATGATTTTATTATTGAGAAAAATCAGACCGTTTGAAAAATAAATATCGTCTTTTATTCTGAAGTAATAGTTGATCTCAGAAGATATTTTTTTTTATCATTAACTGGCCATTCAGAAGAAAGTTTTTCATTTGAACTATAACGGGATCCTCATCAATGGCGGTTTTGAAAATATTTTTTTTCTTCAATCATTCAGAGTTAAGTACTTATAAAAAATATCATCCTAAAACTAAAATAGATTTTTTTTTCATCTTTCCTTTTCTCCTCCCTTTTATTCTCTGTGTGTTTCTTCACTTTTTCTGCTAGTTTTCTTTTCTCTCAACATACCATTTCATCACATTTAATAATTTTTTTGCTATCCTCATAAATCTTCTTTCAATTCCACTGGCACTGATGGAAGAACAAAACTGGTCGACAGCAGAAGCAGTTGTCATTTATCCACATTGTAATATTTACTGTTATCGTGTTGTCAACCTGTCAGTGAATCAGTTAATGAATAAACTCCGAAAGTTTTCGTACCAAGATCCATGCAAAAGTTAGTAATAATGTCAATCACGATCATACGAAGGCGTAGAACGGACATGCGATATTTTTTTTCTTAATTTCGAGTTGTAACTCGAAATTAACACTAATTTCGAGTTACAACTCGAAATTAAGCTAATTTCGAGTTGTAACTCGAAATTAGTGTTAATTTCGAGTTATAACTCGAAATTAGCTTAATTTCGAGTTGTAACTCGAAATTAGTGTTAATTTCGAGTTACAACTCGAAATTAGGCTAATTTCGAGTTGTAACTCGTAATTAGTGTTAATTTCGAGTTATAACTCGAAATTAGCTTAATTTCGAGTTGTTACTCGAAATTAACACTAATTTCGAGTTACAACTCGAAATTAAGCTTACAACTCGAAATTAAGATAATTTCGAGTTGTAACTCGAAATTAAGCAAAATTTCGAACATAGTGTTAATTTCGAGTTATAACTCGAAATTAGCTCAATTTCGAGTTGTAACACGAAATTAGTGTTAATTTCGAGTTATAACTCGAAATTAGGCTAATTTCGAGTTGTAACTCGAAATTAGTGTTAATTTCGAGTTATAACTCGAAATTAGCTTAATTTCGAGTTGTAACTCGAAATTAAGAAAAAAATATCGCATGTCCGTTCTACGCCGTCGTACGATCATATTTGACGATGAGAGAAACTTCCACTTCAATGTCAAAACCGTATGCACAAAACGTTATTCGATCGTGACTGTTCGAAATTCAAGAAATGTCTACATTATATCCTCCTTTCCATATCAAAGTAAAAATTTCAATAATTGAGTGCCCTCATACAAAAAGACGCTTTCTAATTAAAAATCAATTAGAGTTGTAGTCATAAAAACCCGTAGTGAAGAGAAGTCATTAATTCCCGGTAGATCCAAGACGCTCATGCAAATTTGAGAGCTCTCGTTCCGTTTTCCTCTCTTTGGGAATTGTATATTCCTTTGATGCAAGGTATATGACTAGTAGACAATTTCCATTCCTCTTTGGTGCGATATGGTCAACTTTTGAACCTTTTTGGAATAATGAAATGCAAATAATCAGTATCGAACAAAGGCTTTGCCGTCTTTTTCGAAGTAGCAGGATGATAACCTTAATATCATGACAATTTTTCACCTTACCTAATATGAATGTTTCATTAAATTGGAACTCAAAATGTTATCAATTGAGAAACCTAAAAAGTGCTTTTTAAATGTTTTGTTCATAAAATGAAAACTAATACAGCAAGCTCTGATTGCTGTAGATTGTAGAGAATTAAAGAAGAAACAAATTGAAATTGTTTACGACCCGATCAGTTCATTAGTAACGGGAAAAACCGGAAAATTTTGCGATTTTAAATATTTTTGAAATCGGACAGGGCCCACTCCCGTGCAAAGGAAAAATGTCTGTAAACTTTTTTGCCGATTTCTATGTGTTCCGTTATGATCAGTGTATTCAGAAAGTAACTAGTAATAATCTGACAAAGCGGAAGACGATTTGGTTGAGGCGCACTACTCGAAACCTATTATTGAAAATTTTTTGGCCCTAAAATCGATCATTGCAAAAATTCGACGTCTACTGAATGCTTAATTTTGTATTCCTTCACTTTATTTTGGTCTTTACATCGGAAAAACCCTAGTGGAAGACTTTTTCAGTAGGACTCGGTCTCAGGGATGACCAAATAATCAAATTGAAAAACTCGCGGGAGCGGCCAAATTGAAAATTAGAAAACTGCACTTGGGTTTTTCGCCAACTTTTCACTACTTCCTACACCTTCGAGCATCCTCTATTTTCTCAGTTTATTCCTGGCAACTTTTTTCGTTTAGAAATTTTTCTCATAGATAATTCAGTGTATGAACTTTGATAGACCTCAACTAGTAGTTAATGATAACAGGAATATATTTCAACTACTATAACAACAAGAAGAAAAAAGTTCTCAGAAGATATGTACACTTTTAATAATCAATCAGTAAGTAATTTATGAACAAAAGAAGTGTTGTAATTGATGAAATGTGAGAAAATTAATTATAACTAAATCATTTCAACGAGATACGTGAAAATATGAAGAGTGATCTGATAGAGATTTCAATTTGGTTGCAATTTGTGAAACTCACTTTAAATTTTAGTAAAACCACATATATGTATATTTCGAAAAAACAACATGAACACTGCCATTGATCCACTATTGTTTGGAACTGAATCTATTAAATATACAAAAGTAACTAAATTCCTAGGTCTTTATATAGACGAAAAATTAAAATGGAATAAACATATTGATAAATTGAGGAAGAAAATTAATCCAGTCATTGGTGTTTTGTTCAAAATTCGTTCCTTTCAAATACCTGAAGAACATTTACTACTGTCTTATTTACTCAAACCTACAGTATTTGATTTCCATTTGGGGAACTGCTAATACTTTAGTATTGAGACCTCTTGAAAAACTCCAAAATTAATCATTAAAATGTATTTATAACTTGCCATTTTTAGAACCAACCGCCAACTTTTATAAGCCAAAGAGTTTACTGGATTTGAAATCTCTATATAAAGTGAAAATTTGTTCATTTATTTACTTCATTCGAATTAAACAGAAAGTATCTAATTTAAATTTCACGGAAGTAAATAGTATACACTATCATGAAACAAGACGAGCAAACTGTCTAAGTCTGGGAAATTTCAGAACTAACTTTGGAAAAAAATCAAAATACCATGATGGTATAGTAATTTACAATTCACTTTCATCTGAAATAAAAAATATAAAAAAGTGACGATTTTCAAGAGTAAAATCAAAAAACATTTTCTTTGTTTGCATCTCAATTGATCCTAACAATCATATAATGTCATTATATTAACGTCAACATTACCTTTTTTCATTCATTGATGTCTCTTAGCTCTCAATATAACTATTCTGGATTAAAAAATCAAAAGTTTAGGTAGCATTATATTTTTATTTGTTATGAATTATACTTGTATTAATTTTATGTATTACTGTCAAATAAGTTTGGATATTTATTTTGTAATTATTTTTTTAATATCCCTATTATAAACAAATTGTTTCTTGGGATAACAATGAACTACTATTTTTGATAATTGGTTGGTAAAAATTGTTCATAACTTCATTTATTTATAAATAGTTAATGAGTCTAACGCCAAGAATTCATTTGGTATACCATTCATTCATCTCCCTAAATTCATTTATGTGCTCTTCCTCGCTCAAATAGATTATCTGAGCCGATAGGGACGAACAGCCCTTTTATAGGAAAGGAAGTATATTTCTGTTATCATTAACTACTAGTTAATGTAAGTTTATTGAATTATATACACTGACTTATCGATGAGAAATGTTTTCAAACGAAAACGACTACCGGGAATAAAGAGAGAAAATGAAGGAAATTGAAAGGGGTGGGAAGAGGAGAAAATTTGCCTAATGAGTCTCTCTTCTGAAACTAGTTTTTCAGGCCCCTGAAGAAGCTTCATGCAAAATTTTGTAGTTTTCGATTTTTCTGCTTAGCCGCTTATTAGTTGAGGCCAGGCCCTACAAATAAGTCTTCCACTCGGATATTCCTGATGAAAAGACCATAACAAAGTGAAGAAACACAAAATTAAGCAAATAACAGACGTCGAATTTTTGCGATGATCGATTTTGGGGCCCAAAATTTTCAAAAATAGCTTGCGGGGTAATGCGCCTCAACCAAATTGTCTTTCGCTTTGTCAGATGATTACTAGTCACTTTCTAAACAAAATTATCATAACGGCGAAGACATGTAAAAATCGTCTTAAAGGTCGATAAACATTTTCCCTCCGTACTGGAGTGGGACCTGCCCGATTTTAATAATATTTGGAATTTGGGGTTTTTGACGGGTGGACTTTCACCTCACCAAACAGAAGACTTATGTGGGTCATCGCGTCTCAGAACCCGCGGTTCTTCAACTATTATGTTGGACAGGAAAACGCAAACCTGAATTACCTTCCCCTCCTGTAATAATTCTACTTGATATTTTCTTTTTTCTTGAAATGGAATTTTCAATATGTAGCCTTCCGCTACAGAGTTAGACTTCCAACCTTCGGAGCTTTTTAACATGAAAGTATCAACTCCTGTTTCAACCAAATCAACTCCTGTTTCAACCAAAACAGAGGCTGAACTTCTGAAAGAATGACCTGGATTTCTATTAGTATTTGGTCATAAATTTGAGTATGTTCAAACCCTCTGTGCAAAAACTTGTAGAATAAATGTTATTATATAGAAACCAAAGTATATTGTTACGTTGTGATTCTTGTCACAATAACCTCCAAAAGACGTTATAATCATTGTACATTTATGTCCACCAATGTAACAAGATTGCAGGTACGTTAAAGTCGGATCCAGTAAGCCAGGAATCACACTGATCGACTAGGACCGACCGTCCGCGACCGTCCACCAACAACCAAAAGTTCCAACACGTATATTCTTATCGCACAACTCACACTGTTCCACCATTCTCGACCGTCCACGACCGATTTCCAAAGACCGTGTTTGAAATTACAACCTGCTGGATATTTTGGTCGGCTTCAGACTACCGTGATGCAATGCCCATATGCTAAATTATCATTTGGACACATGTTTGTGATAAACTTTCAACAGTTTTTCACCTAAACGGAAATTTTAATATTATTCGTGTGAACTGGTATATTTCAAATTGAAAAAATAAAGGATCTGTCAGAAATTCGTGAGTACTATATTTACAATTTATAGGATATCCAAATGTTTAATGTTTTTAAATCAGCGGAACAATACATGAACCGTGTGGACCGCCGCAGAGATGAATATTTTAATAACAGCGGTGACGGTCCACGTTAAATCAGAGTATTATAATTACAGCAACAGAGAAGTCATTGATGCAATTTATTAACGCAAGAGATTAGTTGTTAAGTACCAGTAATATTCAAATAATAGTTACTTACATATTTTATACAGTTGAAGAATTTACGTGCTGGATTAAGAAAAGTGAGACATTCCTTGGTGCTCTATCGGGAAGTAATGCCCAGCAAATAAAAAAATTGGCCCTTTTCTGATTGGGAATTTCTGTTGGTGTAATTTATGGACATTCAATAGTAGGTAGTTTGGAACTGTATTGATCTCTTAGTAATTTGGGATAATTGGTTCAAATTTCACCCTCTTGTTCTCGATATAAATAAAGTTCTCCATTCCAGACACTTTTTTACTTTACTTTATTACTCGTTTATAAAAATCATAGACTATCATAATTCTTTCTTCTTCACTATCACTTCTACTCATCATTTACAATAAAAGCATTAAAATTATGATTTTAACTTTTTTTAGTTGAATACATAGAAAATTGACATGACCTTTTGAATGTCAGATCAATGTCGGTCCTGGTCGATCAGTGTGATTTCTGGCTTAAGTCACCTTAAAGTGCTCTCTTACACCAAGAGTACTTTCAATAGTTATAAGTATAAATAAACCGTTATGTCACAAATCTTTTCTTACATCAAAATTACATTCTCAAATGGTAACTACAATAAGGAAGTAATGTCTCAAGTCTTTGTTTCTTGCGTTTTTGGATGTGAAAACTATCAAAAACTCAGAACTCATCCTGGAAACAACCGCCGTAATCAAAAAAATTTACTACACAGTTAATTCATGATTTCTTTTTTACCGTAACGAGCTGAGATAGTATACCTATTCCATTTCAGATTTTGTATCGCAATACTCACCCTGGAAACTATCCCCGAAATCAAAAAAATCTACAAATCAGTTAATTCACCGTTTCTGGAAATGTATGTTCCACTGTATATTCTGAACGAGCTCAGAAAGCTTTCCAACCACATTTTGAATTTTTTATCTCAAACCTCACCCTGAAAACTACCCCCATATTCAGAAAAATCTATGAAACAGTGTTAAATTCATAGTTTCTGGAAATTTCTTTCTCACTATAACCCCATTCAACAAAATTAACAAACCAGAGTTAATCCATGGTTTCTGGAAATTTCTTTTCCTCTGTATTCAGAATGAGCTGAGAAAGCACACCTACCCAATTTCAGATTTTATATCTCAATATTCACTCTGGAAACTACCCCGTAATAAAAAAAATCTGAAAAACAGAGTTAATCCGCTGAATATTCAGAATGAGCTGAGAATGCATACCTATATACCCCATTTCAGATTTTGTATGTCAGTAATCACCCTGGAAACTACCTCTGTATTCAAAAAATCTACAAAACACAGTCAATTCATAATTTCCATGTCGTTCTGTATATACACTGGAAGATAAATTTCCAGAAATTCCCTTCTTATTCCACTGATAAATTGTTAAAATTGTTATTTCCGTCAACCGATTGGTCCCCTACTCGCAACCCTAGGAAGTCTTCGAGAGACTTGTGTGGGCTAGGGAAGACTCAGCCCTTACCTTTTAACGTGTGATTCCATGCATCAAACCGATGACTATGCGAGGCTTTGAACCCTCGACCCTTCGCTCCAAAGACGAACGCTCTACCAGCAAGGCCACCACGGCCCATAAATATCCCTTATTTTTTATCAGAAACACCATTATCACATTTTTGATTGTAAACCTTCATTCCATTATAATCATTTTCATCGTAATATTGTAGAAAATTCCAATAGCAGTATAAATTCGGAAGATTTCGAGGGAGTAACATATGGCACCCTTGCGCAAATACTAATAGACCGGGGGATAGTGACAGATTTTGGGACACGATTTTAGTCAGTAAGCCTTTTGTACGACAGTATTGTCCGTATATCCTCATGATAATAATGCATGAATCAAAGAGTCGTCGTAGGTTCTTCATATTAAAATATAATAATAATAATTATAATTATTATTATTATTCGGGTACGATTTTAATCAGACTGCCAAGTGTTTCGTGATGAAATAATAAAACTAAAATACTCGAAAAACGATTGGCAGGCCGTTAGGTTGGGTCCGAATGGCTGGTATGGTCACGTGAAATTGTATTTGGAAAAGGGAATTTTCCGCCCATCCTGATGGTATGCCAATGGTTTTTCGAGTATTTTACGTATATTACTTTATTACAAAACACATTGCAACCTGATTGGAATCGTACCGAAACACATAATTTTTCGAAAATATTATTATTATTTTTCAATATGAAGAACCTACGACGACTCTTTGATTCATGCATTATTATCACGAGGATATACGGACAGTACTGCCCTCCAAAAGGCATACTGAGTAAAATCGTGTCCCAAAATCTGTCACTATCCCCCGGTCTATAACATTTCGTTTCTGTCGCGACGACTGTTTCTGTTTTCAAACTGGTCCCAAATGTTGTGAAAGAACTTCTATTAAAGAAGTTTAGAGACAAACGAAAATTGAAATACTTAAGTAATTATTGTATTCGATAATTATATTTTTCTGTGTTGAATGATTTATATATTTCACATACTAATTATTGTGAATATATCTAGGCGTCTAAAGTATATTTTAATAAAGTTATTGGGTCTCCACAAGTAAAAAATAAATAAAAGTATCTATAGTATACAAATATATTGAACCATCCACATCCGAAAACAATGTGAAATATTTTCGGACTGCAATTCAAATCTGGAATCCATGATCATATGATATGATGCAACCCTTCATTCTGGAATAATTCTTTGGCTTGTCTATGAACAAACTGATGCTAGAGGAGTTGGTCAGGGTCGAATATAATTTCTGCTCTTTCACATACACATGCACTAACTATACCTTTCTTCTTCTTCTTCTTCATATTAACACACGAATAAGATTATTTCATCAACATCATATTTTCAATCATTCAATCATAGGTTGAAATGAAGCACCATCTATATAGTTTTGAGGTTAGGTGCGTTGGCGCCAACTACGCGTCTTTTAAGATCACACAGTATGAACTTTTCAATGAGATCATTTTTCACCGTTTCTCAACCATTCACATAGTTTTCAATCCGATTTATACCTATGATAAGAACAAGTTGACAATATGATACAAGCCAAGAATTGAATCGGCGCCGGCGATACGTTCTAAATAAGATTCAAAATACGTTCGGCATTCAGAAGATTTTTAGGGCTTTACTAGTGTCCACATGGATTTTATTTACACCTTTATAACTTATAAACTATGTAGATATTCTCAGCAACGTTGACATGGGTTCAAGAGTAAAACGTTAACAAACCTCCCGGAGATGTTGCTTAGTAGGAATGGACTGTAGGCACTTATATTTTCAATTATTTCATTAGTTACTATTAATACTCACTCGTTTTTAAACCGTTTTTGTCTTCCAAATTCTGTGATTACTAACACGTTCATTCCTCAGTCTTGAATTGAGTTCATTTCGCCTACAATCACCAGTCAATTCAATTATCAAACAGGCCTGGAAAAACCACTTCATAGTTATAAAAATAACGAACTCAAAAAATATTACTATTTATTACCTTCCACATTGAACAGTTCTCATCTTTTATTTCTTGTAACAACTCTGTCCACTTTTTCGCTCCGTAACCCTCATTTTGGTTTTATATAAAAGCAATCAGTTTTGAAAACTGCTGATATCACTATTATTTATGACCATTATTGTTCATTTTTAACATCGGGGATGTAGGCCATAACGTTGATGATTTTAAAACATTGGCATTTTCCAGAAAAAAATACACAAAAGTTTCTCTTACTATTTTGCCGGAATTTTTCTGGTAATAAATTTAAAGTCGCTGCATTTGGCGGCTTCACAAATATCAGCTGAATTGATACTATTACTGTTGCTCATTTTGCTTTTTAAACTGTTTTCATTATGTATTAATTATTTATTTGAAATATTGTATCACTGACAGAAGCGGAAAGCTTGTAAATAAATCACCTAGCAACAACCTCTTCTTTTGTTTTATGGGTAAATATCTCTTACAAGCAAATTGAGTGTGTCTAGTAGGCTGTCTTCATAATGGATTTGTCTCCAAAAGCCGTGAAATAAAAGCGGTCGTGAAGTGAATACGGCCTTGAAGAAATGTTGACAAAAAAGTGACACTTCAAGGACTCTGCTAAATCTGTAAAACTTCATGTTTTGTGACACTTGCCTAAAAATATATGATCAACACTCCACACAAGCTAGTAATCCAACTTTATGGACTGGAAATGAATGCATCAGTCTTTTTTTATACTTCTAAAATGAATGGATCGGACAGGTCAAAATTTAGCTTCAGTTTTGATCCACAGCTGTCACTTTCTAATGTAAAGATTATTTCACCTAAATTTAATAATATTCATCGGATAAAAATTGTTCTGAACATGAAGGATTTCAAAATCATTGTGGAAAGTATGGTTTTCGGTTAATAAATGGGTAGCAAAATATATTGAATTTGTTTTTTCCGTTTACAAAGCTGTTTCTATGTTCGGTTAGGCACTTTTTGAAGGTATACCAGTGTGGCAAAGATAAATCTTGGGACAACTACCACAGGTTAATTTATAGACTCCACACTTTTCTTGATTTTTCAATTCATTTTTGTTGTTTTTAATATGTTTGCCCATAGTATTGTCTATCTTAAAATCAATATCAATATAAGATATTGCTTTTCTTACTGAATGAAAACTGGTCTGATTTCTCTATACCAAAATGAAAGTAAATCTTACATTTCTGTCTTTCATGAGTACATTCTTATACTATAACAATATTATTTCTTCACTTGGTAGTAGATACCCAACAGGTCAAATTTAATGGCCTTGTTTCTGGTCCAATATCAGTTAGTGTTGGTGTACCACAAGGATCCATATTGGTGCCCAATCTTTTTCTTGTTGACATGATTTACTAGAAGTAATAGATGAGGCATGTTACTACTCATATCATAGAATGATCCTGATTTTCTCTTCGCGCCCGATAACATCGATGTTATAACCCAAGCAGATCACGTGGATCATAATGTGAGTGAATTAATTGAAAAAAATTGTGCCTCAATAATTTAAAATCAGTATTGATAACTTTAAGAAATAGCTATTCTCAGCTTGAAACTCCCAATGGTATATAGTTCTGAACAACACTGGGATTTTATGTTCTCATGCTACAATAAAGCTTTTAGGTCTTATTCTACACTGTGATTTGAAATGTGTCACACAAATCAATAACTTCGCCTCGACACTTGCTAAAACCTGCTATACACTCTGTATATCAACTCAATGATGTGGCAAGAATATTATTGAATATTTACATTTCCCATTCAGACTTCAATAATAATAATTATAATGAAGTAGGAACTATGCAGATGCACTTGCTCTTCCGGGGTCTAAAGTGGTTCATTTAATCCCCAGGGGAAAAATAAAAGTATTTAGGGGCACCATTTGATAAATGTTTCGTCTCGTTTCCTTGATTTTTGTAGGCGAAAATCTAAAAATATATCTAGTCATCTGTTTTGTACAAAAATTAATGTTTGATAATATTGAAGTTTATTCCTATTTTTACAAGCAGTTTTTTGTTAGTGATGTAATAATCATTTTCAACTCACTCATGTCTATTTGCCTGAAGTTAGAAAATGTTTTTTTTTGTGGAATATGATTTGTCAGTACCTGAAGTAATATTTATTATACTATTTATGAAGAGTATTATGCTATTTCTTCATCAATTACCTTCAAATACTACATAGAAGTTTTTTCAGAAACTACCTCAATTTTTTACTTGACGTTGCTATGTTGCCCAGAGATTTTGGTGACAATGAAGATTATTCTTACTATTACATAGTTGCCAATAACTACTAAACTGATAGCTTACTTCAAATTCCAAAAAGCCTTGAAATAATTTCTGCCTTATAGCCAGTTCTATGCTTTATATTAATTTCTCCACGATCATCACAGAATTTGCCAGTTCTGAAATCAAATTTGATTACAGAATGCTGGAATTCTCTCTCTTGAGATTGAAGAAATATTCTGCAACACCTCTGCCCCCATGCAATTTAATAGTTATTTATGCAACAAGTGCAAAAAGTGAATGTTTATTGCACTCGACGTGAAATTGTCCGACGAGGCCGTTAGGCCGAGTTGGACAACACGTCGAGTGCAATAAACAATTTTTGCACGAGTTGCATACAACATTTTTTCTACCTTCATGCAAAAAGCCAAAAATGTTTTATTGAGGTGCGGCACTAGGTGTAGGAAAATGAAAAGCGCAACTTGAATACTTTATTATTAATATCGATTTGCATTGAAACAGGAACTAATACGTTACGAACAATTTAACTTAAACTTTATTTTTACCCTCAATGTTGAAAGTGAATGAACAATTGGTGCAATTTTCAATATGAATATTTTGTAGTGAAGTACCTATTGCCAATCTCACAGAATATCTGCTAAATATGTAGTAGGTTTAAACGTTTGTGTTTGTCATGATGACAGCACGTTGAAGTAGAATGACAGATGAGTGCAATAAAAACTGTATTGCACTAGTGCAATAAAGAACTTCTTTTTCCACTGAATATAGTTCAATAAAGTTTTGCTTTTTGCATGAATGTAGAAAAATGTATTTACATTCTCTCTCTTGTGATAGAATAATTTTCTCACACCTGTTAGCAATAATAACATTAGCCTTGACGCAGTTGATTGTCATCGTAGTGGCAAAATTTGAGTAAGTGTCAAAATTATTGCTGTCACGTTTCCTATCTTTGATCGTGGAGAAAGTTTAGTCTGCTACTCGGTTAGAATGAAAATTCGTGATGCTCGTGGTTCCTCACGCTCGCCTTCGGCTCGCGCTCGGAACTTTCCACTCGCATCGAATTTTCATTCTAAACTTGTTACAGAACATACTATTCAACCATCAAAGTATTTTATACTTTTTATCTTGAATTCAAATCTCATATAAGTACCTATATCTATTCTTAGCCTTTATATCCATATTTTTCTGAGATACGTAATTTGTTTTTTACAATACAATCATTATACAGTGTGAAACGATCAATTTGAATTAATTTTATTATTTCAACTTTTGTGCATATTTATAAAAAATCCTGAAACACGTCAATTTCAGATTATGTGACACATCATTTAAATGGTCTATTCATTCTCTATTCCAAACTGTTATTTTTTTTTAATTTGTTTAAAATATCAACAAGAAAAAATAAAATGATCCGTTCAGTACCTGATAATATAAAAACAAAAAATAACATGAATGTCAACGTAGATGTTCAAAATGCTCGACAAGAACGTCTTGGCAACATCCTAATCTTAAAGAAACTGTCTTCTAACGTTATGGAAACGTTATTCTTCTTCAATTCAATTCAATTCAAAATATGCTTTATTGTCATAAGTACGTGACACTTGTTGACAAAGCTTGTTACATGATTATACATACATAAAACATAGATATAAATTATATAAACAAATGATACAAACATAATATGAATAAATAATACAACAGAGACAGTGCAAACAATATTTGATACAATCAAACAGTTATTGTCGACATGGTATGAAGTTGTATCCTAAATTAAAAGCTTGTATAGAGCCATAGTTAAAATATATAAAATATAAGTATAAATATGAACCTTTTACAAGGCAAGTCCGAAATTTAGGATTTAGAATTCCTGAGAAAAATATTCCTCCAGGTTATATAACGGATTTAGAATAAGTAAAGCTTTCACCTTAGTACGAAATTTTTGCACACATGGGATACTTTTGATTACACTTGGCAAATGATTATATATTTTTATTCCATTGTAAATAATTGAGTTCTTGATCATAGTGGTGCGGGGTATTATCAATTTGACCTTGCCACTTTGCCTAGTATTGTAGTTGGTCGAGACTAGCTGAAAAGCGTTTTTGTTTTTGTGAATCAGAGAAGCTGTTTCTAAGATGAATATACAAACTACCGTTAATATTCTACAATTCTTAAATAAATCTCGGCAGGAGGTTCTAGATTTTGCCTTACACAGATATCTCAGGGCTCGTTTTTGTAGAACGAAACTCCTTTGGAATAACTGATTACTGCATGCCCCCCAGAATGGTATTCCATATCTTAGGTGAGATTCAAGTACAGCAAAATATGCTGTTCTGGCAGATGCATATCCTAATTCGGTGGCGATGATTCTGATGGCATAGCATCCAGAAGCTAGTTTTTTACACATAGCTGTCACATGTTCAATAAAAAGTAATTTATTATCGATAAATAATCCCAAAAACTTGGTTGATAATTTATTTTCAATTTCCTCTTTGCCGATATCTAGGTTTAGGATGCTGCAGTTGAAGGATAGAATATTGGTTTTTTTTATATTAAGGGATAGGAGGTTTGATTCGCACCAATTTTTAATGACTATGATATCCTGCATTATATTAGAGTGTAGTTTTGTTTCATTTTTTTCTTGCCAGAGAATGGTGGTGTCATCGGCAAATAATGTTATTTTACCTCTGATGTCTAAAAAAGCCATATCGTTCACATAGAGTAAAAAAAGGAGAGGCCCCAGGACTGATCCCTGTGGCACGCCATGTTTTATATGTGTATTCTTCGAGACACTATTTGTTTTAACGGCCTGTTGACGATCTGACAGATAACTCTCAAACCACCGGAGTTCACCTCTTGTGAAACCGTAACGATTCAGCTTCCGCAGCAGTATTCCGTGATTAACGCAGTCGAACGCTTTGGAAAAATCACAAAAAACTGCTGCTGCCGCTGTTCCTTTATTGAGACCTGAATATAGCAAATCCATAAACGAAAACAGGGCATCATTAGTGCCCTTACCCGTCTGAAATCCAAATTGAGATTCTGTCAGTATTTTGTTCTCTCTCAAGTAGTTCAGCATTCGGACTTTAACCAGTATTTCAATTATTTTGGCTAGCGTTGGTATAAGTGCAATAGGACGGTAGTTATTCGGATCTGATGAATCTCCACCTTTATAGATGGGAATAACCAACGACTCTTTCAGGAAGATAGGAAATGTTCCACATCTGAATGAATTATTTATAAGGATAGCTAGTAGTGATAAGGCTGTATCTGGGAGATTTAGGAGAACATTTGCGGATATTTCATCAACTCCTGATGCATTTTTCTTCTTAATATTAGAAATTACTGATTTCAACTCAGAAATATTGGTGTCTGTGAAACAAAATTCCCCATTTAGTTCAACAGGGTGCATGAGCTCAAGGGGATCATGGATTGACTTCATATTTTTAGTTAATCGCTCAGCTAAGGTGCAATAATGCTTATTGAGTGTATCGGGATTCATTGAGGTTGACGTATGTGTATTTGTCTTACCTCGGAGATCATTCATCACTTTCCAGGTTTCTTTTACAGGGTTGTTAGAATTTACAATTCTGGATCTATAATGTATTTCTTTTGCCAATTTCAATATTTTTCAATAGATATTCCTGTATTTCGAATAAAAATCATTGAACCATATTGTGTTTGTGAATTTTTTTATAACATACAATGATCTTAGATTGATGGCAGACACTTTAATACCTGATGTAAGCCACGGTTTTTTCTTTTTGTG
Organism: Chrysolina oricalcia; assembly: GCA_944452925.2. Lineage (NCBI taxonomy): Eukaryota > Metazoa > Arthropoda > Insecta > Coleoptera > Chrysomelidae > Chrysolina > Chrysolina oricalcia. The sequence goes on from OX101815.2 coordinate 17,886,839, forward strand.
TTTGATTTTTTGTATTGGAAAAGCACGTTTGAAGTTTTTCTGGAGCAATTTATTGAATGATGAGAATTGGTTATCCTGGTTTTCTAAGCTGTGCCAATCAGTTTGAGTACAATAGTTATGAAACTTCTCGAAATTTTTTCTACTAAATAGTCTACCATAATGATATGTCCTATTTTTAATTTTTTGCATATTAGATATGGTGATGCAGCTAAGTATGGCCTCGTGATCAGATATACCGGAGGGTGTAACTTTCGTTGGCACATCGTCGAGGTTACTACATATGTAGTCGATAAGAGATTCTTTGTCCTGGGATAAACGTGTTGGCTCAGTGACATGCACTTTCAAATTACTGGAATCTAGAATATTTTGTAATAATTGTGTAGTATTGTTATGAGTTTCATTATAATCTATATTGAAATCACCCGCCACTATGATAGAAGATTTTAAGGGTAAGTATGACAACAGCATATCTAACTTTTCAAGGAATTTATTCCCATCTGATGAGGGGGATCTGTAAATACATAAAATATAAATATCAAGTTCTTTACAGAAAACTAATGAGAATTCAAATGTTTTCTCCTCTAGAAGTTCATTGTATTTGTCTATTTCTGAAAATGAATACGTTTTTAAAAGAGCATCTCTAATGAAAATTATCATACCGCCATGTGTTGTACCCTTTCCCATGGGGGTACTTGTTCTGGAATACTTCGCTAATGATATATAACCTGGCAGATGAATACCTTCGTCAATGAATAACCAGTGTTCAGTAAGCATTACTACGTCAGGAAAAGAGTTATATTCTAAAAAGATATTTAGTTCAGTAGTTTTGTTTCTTAGTGACTGTATATTAAGTAACATCAGATTAAGTCTGAAACTGTCCGTTTGCCTAACTCTAAAAAATTTTCAACATCAACGACTTCCTGAATATTATCAGGATATGATGAATTGCTGGTACTTATATCGGTAATTTTACTTGCAGAGGATGAATAACAGATATCACTAGCAGTAGGAATTTCATCGATATCTGCGATTATATTAATTGTTTTTAAGACAGTTATTTTGCGCCTCTCATAGTAATCTATTGAATATTTGATTTTACTGAGTACATCAAACTTACTCCCTTGTGTATTTTGATCGGCATAGAAGCTCAGAGAACAGTTAGTGTTAAATTTTTTGAAGGTAGTCATACGGTTATATATGATATTATTGATTTTTTTGTCCAGTAGACAATTACATTGGGAAATGATCATAACATTTGTTGTTCTACTAAGACCGCGGGTATCTTTCAGGAATCGGTGCAAGCTCCTGTTATTACTCACGTTCTTAGTATTGAACATAATGATCAGCATATCTTTTTGACCGTATTCTACTGTTTTGAGAAATATGTTTTCTGTAAGTTCTGAGAGCTCTGAATCAGGGGTAATTATTTCACTAATTCTATAATTGTTTTGTAAAGTCTTGTTTAATGCTTTAGCAAAGCCTATACCGTATTGGTCGCCAAAGATGATAATTTTTTTCCTACCAATTGACTCGCTGATTGTGCTGGCGTTTGGTTCCTTTGTAGTAATTGGGTTCTCCTTGTTGAACTCATTTATGTTCAATGCAGTTTCCAGTTCCTCCATGAGAGATTTTTGGTTGGGGTTGTCTTCAAGTAAAAAATCCGAGCGGGAGATATTGAAAGAGTTCCTATCACCGTCACTAACTATGCTCTCTGTAGACGCAGGCTCCTGTTCCTTTGTGGTTTCAACATTTACTTGTAGTTCCGTGTCTTTCAATTGATTTGTTTTTTCTTGTATATTGTTCCTCAGGATCATTTGCAACTCTTTTTTGTGTAGTTTTCTTTTACTAATTATCTTGGTGATTGATTTCCTAGTATTTTTTATTTTATTTCCCGGCTCTTTCACATTTGATCGGTCATTTGAAAAATTTGGCAACTCTGTAATTTTATGCTCGTCGATTTCAGTAGGGACATCTGCATTAGTCACATTTGTATTAAGCGTTTTTTGTTCACTGTTTTTAGGCTCAGTTTGTGTTTGGGTGCTGATAAGAACTTCAGTGTTTTTTTAACGTGTTAGTTTTAATAATTGTTCTTGCAGTTCCAGTATAGTTTTTTCATAATTTCGAATTTTTTCCACAAAATCGTTTTCCATTGTTAATGCTTCTTCATAGAATACGTCGTATTTTGTATTTAATTTTACAATTACATCACCCTTCTGCAAGCAATCCTTTTGTAGTTCGTCAATCCTCTTCAAATAGAATTCATCATTATTCACGTCAGTGTTATAGTCAAGATTATCGCACTCTTTACAGATAAGTCTGTTGTTGTGTTTGTATGTGTTTGGCGCAATTCTGTCATAACAACTCACGTGGAATACTCCATGACATCTTATGCATATATAGTACCCACTTTTTGGCTTTTTGTTGCAGCATTGGAATACAAAATCACTGTTTAATAGAGAGCACTCAGATACGCGAGGTTTACTGGCGGCCATTGTTAAGTCAACTGAATCTAATAGTTTAGTTTTTATACCATACTTTTCATACCTCCCCATTAGAAGAAGTCTAATGGCGTAAGATCAGGTAATCGCGCTGGCCATTCAATCAATCCTTTCTTCCATATCCATCGATTTGGAAAAATTCGGTGTGGGTATTACCGGACATTGATTTGGTAATGTGGCGGTGCTCCATCTTGCTGTAACCATATCATATTCGCTGGAACTCGTGGGTTTGTGGGATCAGGATACAGTTTGCCAAAGTTGGAACAACGTTATTTTGGAGCATTCAGATTGCCATCAATGAAAAACGGACCAATGACATGGTTTCCAAATGTCCTCTCCCAAACCTTTTTAGATTTTCTTCTCTCATCCTGAGGGGGTTTTCCGTAGATCAGAAGCAGCAATTTTGACGATAAGAATGCACATGTTCCAATTGGATCACATTGTTTCTGACATTTCCATCATTTGTTCACAAAAATACGTTCTTAGATCAAAATCATCTTCCATGAGCTCCTATGTTGGTAGAATTTTAAAGGGATGCGTTTTTTTTTTTTTAATTTTAAGAATCGATGAATGGCTAATATCCAGTTGCGGCTGCTTGTCAACTCGACGTATGTGGGTTTTTCTCAAACTTAAGCAGTACATCCAATTTGGTATCAATATTTATTGCTTTGGAAGGTGATTTTTCTATGTCTCGCATTTCCGTGCTTTCGAAAGTGCTTTTCTATTTTATTTATTGTCTCTGAGATATAGGCGGGAAATCTGGAAATTTTTCGTGAAATAGTTATTTCCGTAACCATTCACCTGCAGAACTGTTATTTTCTGCATTTCTGTTAAAAGAAGCATGTTTCTGAATTGCAGAAAAGACAAGTATAACATTGACAACTACTGTCATGCGGTTATAATCCCACAACAAAAACTACCATTGCCATGGTAACTTTTCCAATGGTCTACTAGTCTGCCATTAGAATAACGAATTTCATGATGATAGTTAATGAGAGATTGATTAAAGTCTATTGTTGTTTGATATTTTTTTGACATATCGCAGTTTTCATAAAATTTACTTTAAAACGAAAGAATAGCTCAGCTAAACTCCGCCAGAAAAAACTAAGATCATTTATTATTATTATTATGAATTAATCAGTTCAGTACCCAAATAAGCGGTGGTAGTAACAGCAATATTCTAAATTTGATAACTCCCACGCTGATATCGAAGGAGTTAATTTAAATCCATAAATAAGATTGTTAGTTTAGGACTATCCCGGATTTTTAACGCTGGATGTTGTGGGTTCATTTCATAAAATTGTATTTTTTTTAATTAAATCAATAAGAGTAATTTTCAATTTTTATAAAAATTTTCAATATCTGTGTTTTCAACAACTGCATGAAAGTTTATGATAGGAACTATTATGAATAGAAAACAGATTTCTAATTAGATGATTAGAATAGTCGTAGAAAAGCTACAACAGTGTACAATATACTATTGCTTACTTTCTCATTATAGAGAAACAGTATTAGTATTAGTTTTTGATGTGTTGAAGCGAATCCCGCCATTCAGATGATTTTGCTTTTTTTATTTCTACAAAGAATTCGAAATAAATAACAAAGGGGTAGAGAATAAAGAGATCTTTTAAATAATGTATGACATGCCCCTACTTTCCTTTTAAAAAATTGGAGGTTGTACCTCTCACTCAAAGGGGGCTGAAACTTGAAAGTAGAGATGAAATTTTGTCATTGCAAGATGTCATTTCAAAATCTGAAATTGACGTGTTTTGGGATTTTTCATAAATATGCACAAATACTGAAATAACGAATTTATTTCCTTTGGCTGTTCCACATTGTATAATCTTCCATATTAATGTGTATATTCGTATCTAACATTTTGAAGATACCATAAAAAGTATGATTGATAAAACAATGTTCAAGTCTTGCACTCACGTGGATTGGAAATTTATTTATTCATTTATTTTTATATTAAGTATTTATTTAATTCATTTATTTGTTTATTTATTTAGTCATTTAGTTATTTATTTATTAGCAAGTAACCTCCAATTTTTATTTTAGAAATTGAAGTAAAATAAACCCATTTCATACCTTTTAGTCAGCTTCACATTTCCAGATTTCAATTGGAAAACGGAATAAAATGCATATTTCACTAGTAAGGTCTTTTTAATAGAAAAATATGATAAAAATAAATCTTCTTACAATATTACAAAATTATTTACAATACGTAACAATAATTTCGCTAGATTAGATACACGGGTGTCAAAAAATTACAGTATTGCTAAAAAATTGGTCACTTGGGAAAGGAATTGGTCCTAATAATTACAAAAATGAAAAATTATTACAAAATCAATACATAATTTCTTTACAATTACTACATACATTATCTACACATTTATTAACATCAACAGTATATCCTGTCAAAGTTATTCTTACAACATTCAAATCAACCTTATACAAGTTGTGCCACTGAAAATATTTTAATCGAAATTAAAAGTTAAGTATGATTATCAAACTGATATAATTTGAGACCTAAATTCATAATAATTACTTTAACATTGCAGATATTACGAGCAAAATTTTACATAATTCACGGCACAATTTGCAAGAGGCTTCACATTAAAAAATTCAATTTTCATTTAAACAAAAACGTTGCTTGAAAATAAGCATTTCAGATCAACAAACTGAAAAATTAGTTTGTTAGCAAAGATCAGTTACAACTTCTCCGAATAAATTAAAATTACCACATGGTTATGTGATGACAAGAGTATTTTGTGCATTTATCACAGATGTTATTTGTTTCATAGATTATTTGTCATAAACAGCTCAAAGAATTTATCAATGTACACTTTACAAAATTATTGATGAATACAGTACTGTCCTTTTTACATACAATATCAAAAATTACAATTTGTATTTACTTTTTGAGTTCTTTCCTGGAGTATCCCTCTCATCAGTCTTTTTAGGACGTAATATGAAGTTCAGGTTGTACTGGGTGTTTACTGCATAATAAACGTTCGAGTTCGGAGGAAGAACCATTTCTGAAAATAAGAATTCAATTATTAATGGTATATTTAGCAAATAAACAATGTTGATGGAGGGTAGTGGATCACTTTCAATAGAATATTACATACAACTCACAAGATGAAAGCATTGAAAAAACAAGATTCAAAGAGAAAAAATACAAGATCTTCATTTGACACTTCTCTGCATTTGAGTCCATAGTGGAAGTTATATTATAGTTAAATATAAATAAAGATAAACTTCCTGAACACACATTCTTTACAATGTCCAATTACATGAATCAGACACATGAAATGATCAACTGTTATATTAAATACAAATACATTTAAAGTATTTTTCACTGTATAGTGAGTCAAACAACAATAATAAAACAATTTTTCTTTAAGTGTTTTAAGTGTTTCTTTTTGAATTTGATGATGTAAGTATACTCATGTCGGGTTCAATACATTTTTCGTACATCATTACAATTTTTTTAAGAGGTTTTCATAAATTATTCAACATCTAAATAAACCAATCTTCTGATTTTCTTCAGATCTAGGATTTCTAATTTCACAATATTTTTTTCAAATTCAGTTCCATTCTCGAAATTTTCTTTAAAAATTCAACATCTTCTGATACAAAATGAAACTGCCATCACCATCATTCAATTAAGAATGAAAAATTCTATAAAAAATCTGTATTTATCACATGGTCGTATTTACAGAGATTAGGATGATGATGGTTATTCGATAACGAAACATCGATTAGTAAAACTGATCACAAGAAATCTTAAAGAAATTTTCTGTGAAGAAGTATATTTTATCTTTTTCAAAATAATTTGAAAATCAATGATCTTGGAAATTTTATACTTCCATATAGATAGATAGCCCTTTTGTTAAGTTCCTTTTTTTTCATGTAACCAAAACTGTATCTGTTACTGTTTCAGATATCCCCGTGGTGGACCAGGACCCACTGTTTACTCCATAAAGTAAAGCACAATTCATTTTTAACTGAACACCATTTTGATAAAAAAATCTTGAGGGAGAGTTTGATTTTTTATTTTGTAATATACGGTTTTTTCACATAACATTTCAATATAGAGGGGGAAACATTTTCAAGTGATGATGTCATCGACATTTTCATTTTTAAGGAACACCTATATTGTTTTCCACATTTAGACTTCACTAGCTGAGCTAATGCTAAAAAAATTGTATGGGTTGCTCTAAGTTTGTATCAGCTCTGGGTCTGGGGAGAGAAAGTATAACAGAGTGTCATCAGCAAATAAGTGAATTTTACAGTTTTCTACTATATCATCAATGTATATAAAGAACAATAGTGGGCTGAGATCACTTTCCTGCGGAACCCCATAACCATTCTCAATTTCCACATACAATACATTATTAACTCTTAGTTTTTGTTTACTGTTCAAACAATTGATTAACCGCTTCAATGCCCACAGTTTATCAAGCTTTTTGGAGATCAAAAAAACCTGCACCAGTTTTTGATTCCTTTCCAAACTCATCTTCTAGTCATCTAATACAAATTGAAAACCTATTTCCAAAACCTGATTGTACAGTGTTTACTATTTTATTTTCCTTTACAAAACCTACTAGTTGTAACGGGTCTCAAGTCGCATTCCGTGAGTTTGCAACCTTAGGTAGTGGGATGATTGTAGAAATTTTCAAGTCATTGGGAAATGTGCTCAACTCTAGATATGAGATTCAGCAGTGACTCTTTGATATTTTCAAGCAATTTTTAATAAACAATATAACAATGTCATCAGTGCTTCCTGTTTCGGGCATTGACAAAATAATTCTCTTTACTTTGTCATATGTGATAAGTCTGAAGTTGTGTAATGGTATGTCATCATTTTTGAGTAGAATAGGGTAATTACATAAATTAGTTTTCATTAGAAACTATATCCCTAATGCTATCAATATAAAATTTATTCAAAGCATTTGGTATTTCATATTATGTCTAAATGTCACATCCTCATAGATAATTATTTCATTTAAATTTTCTCTTTTTTTAATTTTTGTACAAGGCTCTTTCAGATAATTTTAGATAATTAGCTTATCATTAACTCCACAAATTAATGTTAATATTCCGGTTAGTAGCAAGAATAAATTAAATTACTATAATACTAGAAAAAAAATTCTCACCCAATGGTATCTAACACAATAGGGCAATAGAGTTTCAACTATCTAGGTCCCAAACTTTTCAACACTCTACCTTCCACTATTCAAACTGAAAACGTACCAGTCTAGTAAAAAAAAAGTGATTGAGTATTTGAAATGCGTCTCACGGACAAATATACATGAATTGATTGACTGAAATATAATCCAAATAGTCCTTAAAATCAGTAAAGCACAACAATATATCATCATGTCTATGTATATTTCTAAATGGTATTGTCTATTGCACAACTAATGGCCGATTTCACCAACTAATTCCTAATGTTAGGAAATACCTAAATCGAATTTAGGAATGCCCAAGTGCAATTTGCTTTTCACCAAGCGCTAAGTAATGCTTAAAAGTCTTTTAAGCATTACTTAACGTGTGGTGAAACGCAAATGGCACTTGGGTATTCCGAAATACGATTTAGGTATTTCTTAAGTTTAGGGATCAATTGGTATAGTTATCGTCAAACATATAAGATAAATAAAAAAAGCCGCAAAAAATGGTCTTATCTTTTCCATCTCTGCATGGAAAGTGCCGCATAATGTTGGAGGCAAGTGGTGCAAGAGTTTGAAATAGCTAGTGCATTATAGGTAACTTCCCCATGGGTAAAGAATTTTTCAATTGCATCAAATTCATTATTGACAGAGAATTAATTAATTCAATTTTTTTTTAGGTAAATGAGTATACTACAAATCGATACTAAGTACATAGATACGAGTAATTCAAAAAATATATGCAGTATAATGATTCAATTTGTCATTCATTAAAAAGTTATTCAACAAAAAAATAACAAATAAAAAACATTCTTGTATATACAGGGTGTTCATTCAGTACTGCATTCTTCACGACTCAACATCTGGATTGTCAGGAATTCAGATATTTTTGTTCAGATAATTTAAAAATAATCTAGAGAAGGGAATTCTCAAATGAGTGCATATACCAACATGGTCTTTCATTTATATGAACTCTGTAATTATATGTTTTCAGATCGAATAGTGCGTCGTCACGCTATCATTATTTATACAGATTTTATTGCGAAAAATCACTTCACTTTGAACTGGAATAATACTTTCGTGGTTGAAGATTTTCTAAAAGATGATTTGCACCCTGTGTGATTTTTTTCTGATGGAAGCTCTCAGTGTGGTATGTCAATGATCAATTGTGTTAAATTCCAAAATTATATTTATCATATGGATGTCTTGAACGGACTTTTCATCCGACACAATTACATTAAATTTTGGTGCAAAATATAGTTTTCTCGATTTTTATCGGTGATTTCTATCAAGTTTTAGTGCAATAATATTTATTTCTCACATAAAATTTAATGTACTTTATATCCTAAAATCAAATTAGGGAATATAATCAATATTGGACACTGGCATTCTGTTTCATACAATTATATTTTTATTCATCTGCTTTTGGGTATGTTGTGACTCCCTAAAATACTGTGAATAGCTGGGTGGGTGAAAAACATACAGTCTAACTCCCACCCATCCGGTTATATCTCACTTCCACTGGATGTAATGGATCGCCTTCGTTGGATATCTTGAATAGTATGTGATTGGTGATACTTCAGTAATTAAAGTAAATTCAATATTAATTTTCAACTTTAACGCCCTGCATCTCAAAAACGAATTGTTGTCTTTTACATGTTCACCTATATCCATTATTTTCCTTGCAATTAATGAACGGACCGGTCCACATTAGGAATTATCCTGTATGAGCAAATATTGTGCTAGTCCTCACATTTCCTCCAAAAACAATCAATCACAAAATATATATTTCTGCCAAAAATGCATAGTACCACGCCATACACACCTTATATGGTAATCACATGAGAATATTGGCTAAATTCAGTGTGAGTCACTACCAATACTTACATAACATCAGGAAATTACCATACCTATTTTATCAATAACCAAACAGTTTTTCAGACTAAAATCGCACTAAATCAATAAATAAAATTATTGACATCTCTACCTTTATTCAAATTATTCCACCTATCGCCCCCACGTAACACTTGGCGCGGAAGATGTAAAGGACCGCACAGCAATTAGGTATGTTTTTTCCATGCAGGGTCGGGCGTAGTTACAATAGAAATCACAGCTGTTTGCGGTACGCGCAGCTATTAGCTAATTAGATTTCGACGGGCAGTTGATTACCCAATCTAAGGATACTAATAATTATAAAAATGGATTATTCTGAATACAAAAGTTACAGTGCTTTTGTTAAATTAACTTGAATAATCTGCACGCATCACAACATATAGTGGAATATGTACTAGTCCGACCCTGCTTGGCGGCATGGGAGTCAATTTCATGCTAATCGACCATTATTTGCGCCTTTTTTTATTTATCTTATATATTTGACGACAACTATAAAATCGGCCATTAGTATTTAAACATCCTAACTTATATAATACTCTACAATTTTCTATTTCAACTGTGTATAATTTTTAATGTTTTACCAGTTTTAACATGTCTGTATTGTTTTTTATGTGATTTTTATTGTATTTGTAATGTCTCTAAGATACTGTAGACATCAAAGTCTAAGAGAGAATTTCTTTAATTCCCGTTTTAATGTGTTGTGATTGTTTAGTAATAGTTGCAAATTTGGTTTTAAAAATGCATTTATTCCCCTCACAAACAGGTATGAGCCTCTGTAAGTTCTGTTGTTTATTTTGAAAATTGTATTCGTATTTTATTTGATGTATTCTTTATACAAAATAAACTTCTATTCTATTCTAATTCGCCTGTTGTTGGTCTATACAAACAAATGTAGTTAGTTGAGATCTGATTCCACAATATTATAAAATTCCTTCCTTACAGTCATCTTAAGTCCAGGATCCCAAATTCAACATATTTAAAACACCAGAAAATCCAGATATACCACACCCAAAATTCTTTCATTTTAGGCACATTTCCGTAAATTCATGAGTTAGAACCATTGTAAATATAACTTAATAACTTGTTTGTTTCAATGAACCCTAAACCCACCTTTTTCAGACAAAACTTGAGCAAACATATACTGATTGGGATTCCCCTCCAGGCACAACATATACATGGCGTTTCGAATCACCTGAGGCGTTCTCTCGTTATTGTTTATACAAATTGATGGAATGCTTTTTTTATTGAATTTTGAATCAACTGTATTATTATTTTTATCAGTTGAGTTGAGATCTGTTTCCGCAATATTCTAAAACTCCCTACATAGACATTCACTAAGTCCAAGACCCCAGAATTCAACATATTTGAAAGATCAGAAAATCCAGCTATACCACACCCAAAATTATTTCATTTTACGCATATTTCCATGAATTCATGAGTTAGCTCAATGGAAGATAACTTGATTATTTCAACGAACCCCAAACTCACCTTTTTCAGGCAAAACTTGAGCAAGAGTATACTGATCCGGATTCCCCTCCAGGCACAACTTATACATGGCGTTCCGAATCACCTGAGGCGTCCTCTCGTTATTACTCAACATAATACTTTTGTACAACACTATCCCATCCGTTTCCACGCTGTCCGTCTCGTATGTCACTTTGATGATGTAGAAATCCGGACTGCTCTTTTGCGAGTTGTTGCTCAACGTCCCGGAGTTGTTGTACGGCACTTGCAACTTGTTGTTCGCGCTGCCCGAGTGGGAACTATTCAACGAAATATCCAGCGACGGTATGGACGAATTGCTGCTGGAATTCGACATCTGCGACGGGCTGAGTTTTCTGTCGATACTGTTGTGAGGGGAGCTGGGAGTGCTGTCGATATCACAGTAGAACTGGGAGCTGTTGCTGCTCGAAGTGCTGGCGATCGAGTCGTTCTTCTGGTGGCCCGGAGTGCGCTTCTTGGTCTTGGAGTTGGTGACGGTGGTGGAAGGTTCGATTTGACAGCTGAGTCGGTAGGCCTCCCTGTCATCTAGCACCAGAATTGTGTCGAACCAGCGGTCGAAAGCCGGGTCCTCGGAGAAATGGTAAGCATTGGCAGCACCTGGAGAAATCAAAATTACATTACATGGTAAATAAATAAATAAAAAAAAACTAAGAATAGTAATTGTATGCAAACGTAAGGGTATAAATACATGTATTTTCTCGTTGATATAACATAGCTACTTACTTTAAAAGTATGGTTATAAAATACTGCATACATAAGATATACCCTTGAATTAAATCATAATAAAATAAATTCAAAGTAAAAACTCGTCATAGAATCCTTTAGGTTTGTGAAATGTATATAGTTAGAAACTGTATTTATTTATTTATTGAGAATACACCTCCCGAACAGAACAAGTTCCGTTATAAAGATAATACATTGAATATAAATATGAGTTTCAAGAATTTCAAAATTAATGAAAAATAATAAAAGTCAACAACTTTGCATATGTATATGATTAAAGTATTACTTTAATTTTCATAAATTTTTCAACGTTATCTTTAATGCAATGAAGCATATTTTGACTTTGACTTTGAACATCAGTTTGATAACAAATTTTGTCTTTTCAAGAAAATATTGATTGACTTTTATTTTTCAAGATCGTCTGAAAGTTTGTATTTATAGAACTAGATACTGGTTAGTTTTTGCCTTCATTTGAAAGAATGTTTAAATGCAAGTTATATTATGCATTTCTGATGTTAGTCATGTAATTTTTATTTTATTTTTAATGACTCACTTTTTTGAAAAGTTAGTTGTAAGTTTGTATAGAACTAGATACTGGATTGTTTTTGCATCTATTTGAATGAATATTCAAATACAAGTTATTTGGATTATTATTATTATTATTTGGATTAGTCATGTAATGTTTTCTTCGTAACTTAATTTTTGTAAATTTTTTGTCAGCTTGTGTACAAATTTTTCTCTTTCCAATTTTATTACTTGATCTAATGTACACTTTTTAGTATCTTTGTATAATTAATTATGAAGGTATTTCTCACGGTTTTAAAAATTTGCTTATATTGCTTTATTCATCAATGGATAAATTCAACATTATTGGTTTTTACAATATGGGCATTATATATGAGATTTCAAATTTGAATATTTAAGAAATCGATTTTCGAATTGCTCCAATTAAAGGACCACTTGATTTCCTAATTTTTTTTGTGTTTTTATTCAACTTCATTTAACATTTTATTCCGAACTTTTTATTTTATTTGGTCTATTTTTTTGTATGAAAATCATGTAAACATTTCCTAATTTTAGTCACACACCATTCAAAATTCAAATTCTTATAAATCATCAGAACTAAATATTTGTGTTCTTCAACTTCATTTAAAATTTTATTCTTTATTTTTACTTTTATTTGGTTGGTTCTTTGTATGAAAATCATTATCTTATTCAATATTAATTTCTGAAATTTTTTGTATTTTTGGCATAATAATTTAGTTCACTATCATCTGCAAAAGAAAAATGTTTATTGTATTTTAGTTATAGATACATACATGGATCAAATAGAAATTTGGAGCCAGTACTGAACCTTGGGAAACTCCAATGGTGGATTGTTTTCTAATACTTTTACTTAATTAATTTATTTTCACCAATAACAACATATTAATACAATTTTCAGAATGACTTCTTGAAAGTTTATGAAAGTGAACTTTCGCTCCTGAATTATTTAAAATTTCTAGTAATGATTTACTGTATCACATGTTTTTATATTTAAAAAATGGCAAATGTAATTCATCAAAACCAGAAATATTGCTGATGAAATTTATCAGTCGTTCTTTCAATACTTTTTCAAAAAATTTGGAAAAAACTTTCAGCGATGGTTTGATATTGATACATTATTCTTTTCTCCTCGCTCATAAATTGGTTTCAATATGGTTCTTTTGAGACAGTTTGGAGAGACACCTTCTTCAATACATTTATTAACAATATCAGTGATATGGGTAGACAATTAGATCAACTATATCTTTCAAGTTTTTTTGAAGTTACTTGATCTTCACCAGGAGCAATGTCGGATTTGAGAGATACTATAATTTCATGAATTTTTTTTGGCAATTAGTTCTAAAAACATAAATTTACTACAAAGTGATGACATTTTATTTAATAAAGTTTATCCAATTTCTGAGAAAAAGTTTACATTGTTAAAAGTTAGTAGTGTGTCAGATTTACTTATTATTTGATTTATTGATTTGGATTTTTTTTCATTATTATTTTTTATGAAAAAAAATCCGCATCAACCTCGAAGGTTAGTTATTATTATTAGCTGTTGTTTATGTAAACGTTTGTTTCAAAATAGCAAATTATTCTACAAACTTCAATAACAACTCAATATCATTCGGATTCAAGTCAAGGATTATTGCTACTGACAACATCCCAATTTTTTTTTTGGTTTTATCAGCTTATTCAAATTGGTTCGCATTTAAAGAATTAGAGTAATCACATTTGAATACAAACTAGTAAGGTAGTATATAAAGTAATATAAGTGAAAATAGAGTATTTTTCGTTTTAATTCCGAGAGTTCCAACCTTTGACAGCTGTTTCGTGGTCACCCATTCATCAGAAAGGATTTATGGAGCTCTCGAAATCAAAACAAATCCACTCAAGAGCTCCATAAATCCTTGCTGACAGCTGTCAAAGGTTGGAACTCTCGGAATTAAAACGAAAAATACTATATTTTCACTTAGATTCTGCTTGCATTCCTCATAATGTACTAGAAACTTGATTGAACCTTGGGTTGGTTAGAACAACGAATTGTTGGCTGCCTGTCAATGAGTAGATAAACATCTAACTTTGGATTCCTTGGTTTGTGTCAAATTAAGTTTGAACTAGTGACTGTAGATGTCATAAGTAACTTTCTGTTAAAGTAGTATAGTTAAAATTGAAAATTAAATGGGGATTTCGATAATCGAATGTGAGACATTTACGAATTTTACGAAATTCATTTCAGTGCAGTGAAATGAAATTATCTATAAAATATAGAAGTATCTACGTATTGTATTTTATCTTTTGATATGAATTCTGAAAAAAAAACTATCACTCATCTTAGATAAACCAAAGTAGGGTTTCATTTACATGTAATTTTAACCCACCACCCCCCCCCCCCCCCCTCCTGTAGTTTAAACTTTTTTTTTGTATATATCTTACGGATTGGGTATATTTATTCATAATTGAAGCTCCTTTGTGTATCAAATTATCATTGTTTGTCTGAATAAAATTTTAAATGATATCAAATGAACATGTTTACAAAATTCGGTTGATAATTTCAACACCCTATAAAGGTAAACATAGGTAGGTGTACTGTCCTTTGATGTATAAAGAGGGGTCGGATGAAAGATGTTATGTTATACTTTGTCTTAATTGCGGTGTTCGGATCTCAGATTGATTTAGTCGCGGTGTAGGTCGGCTAAGCCACAGATGCTAAGAGTAAAAGTGGGGATGTCGACACAAATATGGCGGCGAGTGCACATACTTCTGTTTACCTGTATATGATGATTTCCATAACAAATGCACAAAAAATAGAAATGAATGTTTTGCTAATATATTTAAGATTAATTAGTATTAAGATCATTTAGAAACAAAGAAAAATAGAGGACATAAAGCAGTCGAACTGAAATTGAAAAAATATTTACCTTGAAGTAACTTTATCTGCGCCAAAACTTCAAACTCTTTCCTTCTCTTATCGAAATTGATCAAACCGTCTCCTATCGTGTCAGGAATGGCAGTATCTATCATAGTAAGGTCAGTCAAAAACGTCCCTAAGTACGGTATGGTGCCGAAAAAAATGTTGGCCGTGTGATGATTCTGCTTTTGAAAGACTTTTTGCAAGTGTTTGTCGTTCTCGCCAAAAGTGTCTGCGAATTTTGCGGTACCCTCTCTCATCAACAGCTCCCTTTGGATCATCTGGTTGTTGTCTTCGCTGAAAATCCTCGCCAGTTCGGTGAACATTTCGATCTTTTCTTTTGGAATGGCCTGCCACGTTTTCTGCAACCTATAAGTAATTGTATTTAGATTGAAGTATTATCGAAAACCAATTTAAAAATTAAAAAAACTCTCTAAAAATCCTGTGATTGGTAAAAGCATAAGTTCATAACACACACCCTCCAAATGTGATTGAGAAACAGGGTGTTACAAAAATTTATTACAAATATTTTAAGGGGGTATTCCTGGGGTTAAAATAAGACTTATTTCCCATAAACGTGTCCCAAAATTCACCTCCTCCTTGCTACAGATATCGCAAGTTGCTCTAAAATAATCGTGAATTAACCGTTTGAAAAACGTCAAACTTACAAGTAAATCAGAGTGATGGATACAATGTATACGACAAAAGCGTCAAAAGGGGAAACAAAATAAAAAGTCATTGTCTTCTAAGTATTTGAGTTTGTCACTTCAATATTCCACTTTCATTTACCAGTGATTTTCTAGAAAACGGTTAGCTGATTTTTAAAAAATGCAAGAGTCCAAAATTTTTGATTTTTTCAAGCCCAACCTATTGGCGGTGTTTAAATTTATATTTTTTTGGCAAAAATAGATTATTTCGGGCATAAAAACTGTCTGCATCCCTCATTCACTCCCTTGAATTAGAGTTACCTTTTTTATAGTGTCATTGAGCATTAAAATACCTTGTGAAAGTTCGCGTTGTTTTGCTATTTTTTCCCCATAAAGTGAAGGGCCTAAATGATTCGAAAGTGTTATTTCATCTGTTCACTATAAGTTTCAAAAAAGCTGTTACTCTTTTTCACTAACCTGTATATAGGGTTGCTCTGCACACCACTGATTATAGCTTTAAGACTGGAGAAGTTCTTAATCAACCGAAGTTCCTGTGCTATATCTATCCATGTCGATATTATCGCTGCTCTATCACTGGATTTTAGCCCGGGTTCAACTAGAACAGATGAAATCACTCGAAAAGACACTGCGTTGAATTGGTTTACAGTGGCCAGGACAGTGGCAGCATCGTGTGATCTACTCTTGTCCCTCCTGGACCACACAGCACCTAGGCACTGATGAGGCACCAACTTTTTGAACAAATCCTAGAAGAGATCGATAAATAAGTCATTGTGGTGCTTTATACTCAACAAAATATCAATTATTCAATATTATCCGTTTCATGATATGAAAAATATAATGAACATGGTATAATAATAGCTTAAATTCTAGCAAACAAAAATGATAAAGGTGCCATGTTTCAAATGTGGATATCCTAATAAAAAGTTTTTATTAATACTGAACTATTTTCCAAACAAATATGACAACACTGTATTTTCAGAACATCTATTAATTAATTTTTGGATAGATCATTTTATAATCTAAATCAGTATTTGACAAATGTATTAGATTTATTGTGTGGTTATAGAATATTTGGGATTTTATTTTCATAATTTTGTAGTACAAAGCTGTTTTTTGTGAATTGAGCTCAAATTGCGAAAAATAAAATTGTAAGGTATTGATTCTGATCTTTTTGAATAATAATTGGCAGTGTTCATTCTTCTGTATGTAAAAATTTCTGGGAGCAACAGTGTGAAATATTACTGACATACTACATGTTCATTGTGTTATTCTATTATTATGATTTGTGGAGATTTATTCATCAACATATTACAAGAAATTCACTTTTCTGCTTTTTAAATTATATCGGTATTATCACTGTTATCTTATAATAAAGTGACAACTTGACTGTAGCACTGTGATATTATCAAAGAGATCATTTTTCAGGATAAAACCCAGGGGTATGCCATGAAACATTTTTTGTTTGTCTGGCGTCATCTATTGCAGGCTTTTTATTTTCTTTTCTTTAATCAAAATATAAGTTGTAGAATTTACAGTTATCCCCCCAATTCCAACATAATCATTTTTTATAAGAACATGATTTGCTCTAATCCTATAGTTTTAAGGTAGTGTGTTGACCATCTTCTACAGTTCTATATTGCTTATTACATGCTGTATTACCCCGACTACTGCATAACTGTGAGATTTTTTTTCATGAAGCCACATTGATGTTGAAAGTTGAAATCATTAAGAGAAGTCATAGGGTATTAACTATAATTTCAATTGCTTTACCTAGAATGGCGATTGAAGAAATTGGACGTTGTCAGGTGAATCCTTATTATTTCAATAGTTTATAGGTTCGACAATATAGTTGGTTGTCTTTTTAATTATTAGGTTATTGAAATTATATGTCATTAAAAATGGCGTTTGTTGGTGAGTCATATGGAAAAATACTCGGAAAAATAATTCCCTGGATTAATGATACCGGAAATATAATATGAAATATTGATTTTCCTAGGCAAGGACTTGATG